>CM057462.1:178788047-179388047 GCA_030035585.1 Dugong dugon | reverse complement strand
GTCACTGATGTTCTGTTCTTTTTTTTTTTCCTCTCTGTGTTTCATTTTAGAAAGCTCCTGTTGCTTTGTCCTCAAGTTCACAAACCTTTCTATGTTGCCTAATCTGCCATTAATTCATCCAGCGTAGTTTCTTACCTCACACATTATAGTTTTCATCTCTAGAAGTTCTATTTGCATCTTTTTTGTAACTTCATATATTGATTTTTTGAACATATGGAATATAGGTATAATAACTATTTTAATGTCCTTGTCTGCTAATTCTAACATCTGTGTTAGTTTTAGGTTAGTTTTGATTGGATGACTTTTCTCCTCATTATGGGTCATATTTTCCTGATTCTCTGTATGCCTGGTAATTTTTTATTAGATCCCAGACATTGTAAATTTTACCTACTTGGATGCTAGGTATTTTTGTATTCTTACAAATATTCTTGAGATATGTTCTGAAAGCTGATAAAGTTAAGTTACTTAGAAATAGCTTGATCCTTTCCAGTCTTGCATTTAAGATTTGTTAGATAGGAGCAGAACCATGTTTAGTGTAGAGATAATTATTTCCAGCTACTGAAGCAAGAGCCATCTGAGTACACTACTCAGTGCCTCATGATTTATGACATTTTCCAGTATAACTGGTGGGAGCAGCCACTGTTCCCAATCCTGCATGCATTCCAGGCACTGTTAACTCTAATTCTTTCTAATGATCTTTTCCTTGGTCTCAGGTAGTTAGCTCACAGACATGTGCTAATCAGTACTTGCTGAAAACTGATGAGAGACCCTCTTCATATCTCTGGAGTTCTCTTTTTATGAAGTTCTTGCCTCTCTGGTACTCTGTGCTATGAACTCTAGCCTCCTTGCTCGTCCCAGTCTCTCAGCTCTATTTATATTTGAGAGTCTATCAGTTTCCTCCGTCTTGCAATGCAGAATGAAACCCCCTCTGGGTGGTTATATGGGGCAATTGCAGGGCTCACCTCATTGGTTTTCCATCTCTCAACCAAAAAACCAAACTCGTTGCCATCGAGATGATTCCGACTCATAGCGACCCCGTAGGACAGAGTAGAATTGCCCCAGATGGTTTCCAAGGGACAGCTGGTAGATTTGAACTGCTGACCTTTTGGTTAGCAGCTGAGCTCTTAACCACTGTGCCACCAGAGCAGGGAGGAATCACTGTCCTTTGTTGTCTGCCATTTGTGTCTTGTTTTAAATAGTTTATCTTTTTTTTTTTTTCCTTGTAGTTTCAGGTAGAAAGGTAAACCCAGGTCCTTTTATTTCATCTTGTCTGGATATTGAAGTCTTCTATTCATCTTTTTATGACTTTTTTTTATTGTTTCTATTGTTCTGTAGTCTTCTACAATATTTAATCTACTGCTAATTACATTCAATGGATTTTCATTTCAGATATTGTAATTTTTTGTCCCTGGGAGTTCAGTTTGGGTTTAAAACATATTTTTTGTCTCAAATTAAGTGTTTAATTTTTCATCTAGTTCCTTGAACATGTGAAATACAGTTATAGTAATTGTTTTAAGAACTTGTCTACTTATTCTATCACTGTCTCTCGGTCAGTTTTGATGGATTGATTTTTCTCCTCATTATGGGTTATATTTCTCTGCTTCTTTACATGCTGGGTAGTTTTTAATTGGATGACAGACATTCTGAATGTTACTTTTTTGGGTGACAAATGTTTTTGTATTCCTATAAATATTCTTGAACTTTGTTTTGCAAAGCAGTTATAGTATTTGGAAATAGTTTGATCTTTTGGGTCTTTCTTTTAAAATTTGTTTGGTGGGGTCAGAGTAAGTTTAGTCTTGGGCTAATTTTAACCCACTACTGAGAAAAACTCTTCAGAGTACTCTATCCAGTGGCCCATAAATTTATGAGGTTTTCTACTCTGGCTGTGAGAACAGGCATTATTTGTGGCTCTCTGTGAATTTTGTTAATTTTTCCCTCTAATTTATGCAAGTGGTTCTTTCCCTGTGCCCTGGTAGTTTCCTCACACACCTGCAAATCAGTATTTAGCTAAGGATTTGAAGAGGGCTCTGCAGATTTCCATTGTTCGGTTTCTGTACAGCTTTCTCTTCAATACTCTTCTCTGAGAATTCCGGCTACCTTAGCCTAACACACACTTCCAATTCCATGTTCTCAACTCAAGGAGACTGCCTAGTTCTCTCTGGGTTTCCTCTCCCTCCACTGTTGGCTGGAAACTCTTTCCAGGTATGGTGTGATTAATTATTTTCATGTGTGGCCTTTCTAGCCATGGTCGTATAACTCCCACCCAGGTGATTATGTGATAGGGTAATTGTGGCCTACCAAGGGGATTGGTCAGTTTTGCCTTAAAAGAGAGCCAATTCCAGAGCAGAGAGGAGGAGTCTACCACCACCAAGGAAGGAGACACCAGGAGGAGGGACCAAGCAGCAGAGACCTGGTAGCAGGAGATGGTGTGATGGGCTTCCCTGCTCACAGAGAAAGAAAGCTTAGTGCCTTCGGGCAGAGACTGAGAGCCAGGGAGAGGGGTGCCCACGAGCACACCTGGGGAGAGGCTATCCTGGTGGAAGAACCGTATCCTGAGTGTTCTTGAGCCTGAATTGTAACTGTTAATTCCCTAATAAACCCCACAATTATGATTATGGTCTGTGAGTTCAGTGTGGCCATTGCAATGAATTATCGAACCCAGTAGAGAATGCTGTGGGAGGGACAGTTGGTGTCAGAATTGGTAGAGATGGCGGAGAGAGGAGGCATGTCTGACTTCCATCTCATAGGAATCAGCCTTGGGCTGTTGATCTTGGTTCTCCTTCCTCTCTGTGGGGTTGGAGGAGGCTAGACATCTCCTCTAAGCCATTTTTACACCAGGCAATAATCTGGGAAAATAATAGGGCTCGCCTCTTTGCTTTCCGTCTCTGAAGTTTCCCTGTCATTTTTTTTGCCTAATATCTAATGTCTTGAAATTTGTTGTTTTATATATTTTGTATGGTGTTTTGTTTTGGGGATGAGCGTAAATCCAGTCCCTGTTACTCCAACTTGTCCCACAATACTATCTTGACCAGAAGTCAGAGATATATTTAAATTACTGAAAACTATTGAGTTGTAACATAAGAACTAAAACCAGGTGTTAAACACAAAGATCATAGAGTTGAGAAGGGCTCTGTTCCATGGAGGTAGAGTAAGAAGAATCAAGGAGTTGTATATTCTCGCCATACTTTAGGAGGTGATCCTTGGTGATGGTAGAGAGAAAGGAGCCAACCGAGAAACTAAATAGGATTTCACAACGTGATCAAAAACTGCAAAACCATCCAATCCAATCTCCAAGGTCAACTGTTAGTGTTGCCAAAGTTCTTGTTCACAAGATTGTACTGTTCTTCTGGCCCTCTTAGAAAGCACTGAGAACTCATTAACTATGTAGATTTTAGCTCTAAATTCTGGAAAAAGACAATGGCAGACAATGTGGTCTAGTGTGGGGAATTCAGTGATAGTTTGAGAAGCCATCGGACAAAACTGACTCTGCCACAGGCACTGAACACTTACTGATGTGCTGGTTGATAAGGCATGTTCTGAATTCACATTGCTGCAGATTTGAAAATGCTGACCCACCTCCCCACATACTTCTCAGCTCTGCCTACCCCCACACTTGGATACACCCTCAAGAAATCTTACTGAAGAGGTTGTTTAGGGTAGTAGTTAAGAGCATGAAGTCTAGAGTGAGACTATCTAAACTCAATCCCAGCTCCACTACATAATAGCTGTACAACGTATAGTAAGATTTTTAAACTCTTTTTGGTCTCAGTTTTCTTTTCTGGAAAATGGGATAATAATAATACACTTACCACAAATGGTCGTTCTGAAGGTTTATTGAAAAAAATATATATATACGCGCGCACACACACACACACATATTCAATAAATTACCTAGAACAGTGCTAGGCATATTGTAAGCACCATATATATGTTACTTATTGTTATTAGAAAGGATCACCAGGATTCCTTGTCAGCAAGCTAGGGCAATCATAGGGCTCACTTCATTTACATCCTGTCTATAAGGTTTCTGTCTTTTGTTGCCTGACATCCAGTGTCTTGAAAATTGCTTCATATACTTTTTACGGTATTTTATTTGTTTCAAGGGTGGGGGTAAATCTAGTCCCTGTAACTTCAGCTTGTCTAGAAGCAGAAGTCTCACAATGCTATCTTGACTACAAATCAGAAAAGGGAGTTAACCCTGGTAAAAAGTGGGATATTTACCATGCATAGAAACAGTGAGGGTTAAACAGAACAGGGTTCTAAACTTCTGAAAAATTTCTTTGTAAACCTACCTGGGCTCAATTTTTAATTTGCTTTCAGTCAAAGACCCAGTGAATTATGGCAGCAGCCTGACCTCTCTTCCAGGATGCATATAGATAACAGAGCTCACATCTCATAAACTCGCTCTTCATGCTGATCTGACATTACACCACAGGAACAATGAAAAATATTATCCCAGATACCCTTTTCTCTGTAGGTATACCATCACATTATTCATTCGTTCATTCATTCACTCTGGAATAAAGTTATTACAATGAAAGTGGTGAGAAGTGGCTGGGTTCTGGATATACTGTGGAAATATTTTTTACATGGCATGCTGAAGAAATAAATGTGGGGTATGAAGGAAAAGTAGCAACCAAGAATAACTGTTGGGTTTTGGACCTAAGTAAATGAGTGGATGATGTTGTCATTTACGAAGATGGGAAGACTAGTGGAGGTACAGACTTGTAGGATAAGGGAAACAGGAAACAAAGAGCTGTGTTTTGACTGTGTTATGTTTGAGATACCTACTCTTCATCTAAGAGGAGATGCCAATAGACATTCGGACTTACAAGTTCAATAAAGAGGCCCAGGCTGTAGATACAGATTTGGGAATGTTGAATGCATGTGTGAGGTTTAAGAAGAAAAAAAAAAAATATATATATATATATATATTGTTTAAAATATATATGTATTTGTGCAAAATATATATATTTGTGTAATATAGATGTTTGTGTGAAATATATAGATTTGTGTAGAATACATATATATTTGTGTATAATATATAAATGTATATTTGTGTAAAATGTATGGATGTATATTTGTGTAACTATAGATATATATTTGTGCAAATATATATAAGTATATATTTGTGTAAATATATATACATTTTTATGTAAAATGTTATAATGTACTAAGATAGTACATACACACACAAACACATATGTATAATATTTACAGCACTCAGAAATATCACCTGAGGAGAAAGTTGAAGGGGACCAAGAACAGATCCTTGGAGCTATAACTTAAAGAAGAGATACCAGCTAAGGGACTGAGGAGAAGCCAGCGAGGTCAGAGGTAAGTTGGGTGAATGCAGAATTCTGGAGGCCTAGAGAAGAGAAGGAGGGTGTGGTTACCTGAGTAAAATGCTGGTCAGAATTTGAATGAGATGAGCATATCAAGCTGACTGCTGGGTTCTGGCAAGATGGAAGTCATTGATTACCTTAAAGAGCCCAATTTCAATGGTGGGGTGAGGACCAAATCCCAATGGCAGTGTCTTGAGGAGGGAATGGAATGTGAGGAAGTAGAGACAGTGAGAATGCATAACTCTCTGAGACACTGTGCTGTGAATGGGAGTAAAGAAATGAGGTGAAAGCTGCTGGACAATTGGTGTCAAGAGGTGTTATTGGCTTTTGTTTTTCTTCCTCAGGTAGACTGTATTAATGCATGATATTAATGCCTTTATCCTGATGGTAATGATCCATCAAAAAGGAAGAAATTGATGGTGTAAGAGCAAAAGGGGGTTATTTGCAGGAATCAAAGAAATACATGAGTGAGAAAGAATAGACTCCAAGATGTGGAGCAAGGACACTTCTTTGTGTTAAGGGGAAATGATGGAACCTGTGAGAATGTGTGCAGGTAGGCTGATGTTTTGTTTTGTTTTGTTTTTGTTGGGGGGGGGGCATGAAGTAGTCCTCCTCTGTTTGTCTTCATGTTCCCTAGGAGGAAAGATGAGGTCATCTGCTGACAGTCGGGCTTGTGGCAGAGAGGATGATGGGAAAAAGAGAAAGTATGAAGTACTTTTTTTGGAAAATGCACAAATGAACTTACCTGGAAGCTAACAGAATTGTCTGGCAGCGTTGTATGCCTAAATCAATGATCCTAAATTAAAAGGAAAGCACACGAATGTGTGTGTGTGTGTGTGTGTGTGAGTGTGTGTGTGGTGAGTTGGATCACTTTTGTATGGCTTTTCTAGCCAGGTCTTATAATCCCTTTGGTGGGCCACAAGCACCTATTTGCATAGTCCCACCCAGTCATTTGGTGGGACTATGCAGATAAGGTGCTTGTGGCCTATCAGAGGGATTGGACAGCTCTCTAATAATGCAGATAAGGTGCACGGCACCCTTGTGGGGGTGGGACCATGAAAATAAGGTATATGGAACCCTAACGAGGGGGATAGTTAGTTTTGCCATCTGCTAGGCTTAAAATGAGCCATCCCAGAGGTGGAAAGGGGGTACCTCACTACCACCAAAAAAGAAGAGACAGGAGCAGAGCGTATCCTTTGGACCCAGAGTCCCTGTGCTGAGAACCTCCTAGACTCAGGAGACAGAGTGAGAGAGTTGTAACACTGGAGATGGTGTGAGACAGCAAAAAGCAGTGGCAGAGAAATGGTGGCAACAGAACTAGGAGAGCGGTGCAAGACAGTTACAATGGATGTGCTGACCCACAGAGTGAGAGAGTTGAGCACCTTCGGGCAGGAGGCTTCCTGGTGGAGTGGGTGCCTCTGGGTACTTGGCAAAGCTAGGCTCACCGACCCACAGCAAGAGAGACCTGAGTGCCTTTGAGTCGGAGGCTTGCTGGTAGAGTGGAGTGCCTCTGGGCACTTATTGGAGGAGCTAAAGAGCTTTCTAACACTTGCCTGAGCAGGGCAAGGGCCAAGTCAGCTCAAGAGGCCCGAAGGACTGAGAGACCGAGGGCTAGGGAGAGGCCTGCCTGTGGGCATGGCCAAGAAGCTGTTCTGACTGAAGAACTGTATCCTGAGTTGTTCCTGATCCTAAATTGTAACCTGTTACTTCCCTAATAAAACCCATAAATGTGAGTATGGTCTGTGAGTTCTCTGTGGCCATTTCAACAAATTATTGAACCCGGCAGAGAAGTAGAGAGTGCTGTGGGAGGGATGGCTGGTATCAAAATTGGTAAAAAGGTTTGAGGGTGGAGGTATGTTTGACCTCTGCCTCATAGGAATCAGCCTTGGGCTTTGATCATGATTCTTTTCCCTTCCCCTCATGAAGTTACAGGAGGTCAGATGTCCCCACACCATTTTTACAGTGCATGTACTGTGTTTCCTTCTGGCAACATTCAGGCACTTAGGTGCAGGTACAAAGTGGAGAGCTGGATTTAACAGGATGGAGGTTTCATCAGGTAACTTTGACAGAGGCAGCAAGGAGCACAGGGGTCGAGTTTGTTTGAAAGTTATGTTGTCACAATATGGAGTCCATGCTGAGTAAGTTGGGAAGTAAGGGCATAAGGGGGAATGAGTAACTTTAATTTTACAATGTCCAAGGAAGTTCTGCTCTAGCTTCCCTCCCACCCCCTACTCTTTTGGAGAATGCCAGTGGACAGTTTAGCCATATGTTGGCCCTTCAGGGGCAGAGGGGCATCCATTCCTGCATCACTCCATGTGCTTGAGTTCACTGTGCCTGTTGTGTCAGGCCCCATGCCTGGGATGGGATGGGGGAAGGGAGATAAAAAATTAAAAAGACACTTTCCTTTCCCTTAAGGTTCAAAATTGTATTGCTAAGAAGGGCTGGTTCTCTGAGCTGCTCCACACATGGCTCCTGTGTCCTTGCTTTGTTCCTGGTGAGAGGAGATATAATCCAAGGGCTGACACATCCCTCTGGCCCATGCCAATGACATCAGAACCCCAGTGATCACTATGTTGGGGGACTCCCAAAGAGAAGAGGCATGGGGTAGTGACTGGAGTGGGCAAAGCACACACACCCTAGAGCTAGAAGATGTGGCCTGAATCTACCTCTGGCTGATGGTGTCACATCTGGACCTCAGTTCCTTCACCTGTGAAGTAAAGAAGTTAAACAGAAAATCCGAGATCTTTTAGTCCTAATGTTCTGCAAGTAGATGATACCAAGTATCCTGAATGTACCCCTCCTCCTTCTAAATGTATTTTCCACACAAGCCTCCATTTCTGGCTAAAATGCCTAGTATTTCCTAAGTTGCCAAAAACTTCCTAAAAGAGTAAAGAATTTGATCTGAATTAATGTGTGATGTCATCTGTGAAGTTCATTATTACTTCATCCCATGATTCACGTACTCAGTGTCTGTTCACTTCTGCATAGAAGAATGCAGTTCACTTCTACATGGAAGAAAGCAGGATACTGAGGCCAGGAATCCCTTGACTATGTAGGGACACCACTTTGACAAAGGGTGTTGTCACTCCTGGGCACAGTCCAGAAGGATTCTGGGTGTATGGGGGGAAGGGGTTGGGTGAGCTGAGCATCAGGGGTCATAAAAGTGGAGCAAGGGGTTTGACTACCCATAGGCTCACCAATAAAATGTGGAGGAGATCTGAGAGATTTTAGGTTTTAGAACTCATCTATCGTATGGATAAGAAAACTGAGGCTCAGCGTGGGGAGCATGGGGCCAAGCTCGCTCATCTTTGGAGTAGCAGAACCAGGCTAGAGCGCACAAGTTCGGACTCCTAGCTCCACCAAAAAAACCTGTTGCCATCGAGTCAATTCCGACTTGTAGCGATCCTGTACTGTGCTTTCTCAAATAATTGCATCTCTCCCCTCTCCAGTCTAGCAAATTGCATAATTACCTCTCCAATATCAGGCTTGCCTAGTTATACATTGTTTTGAATTGAGTAGACATACCCGTGAAAAGATTAATTTTGGTCCTAGGAGTGCATCAGGTGACAGCTTCCGGATTTGGGATTAAAAATAATGTAATCCCTGACCTTGGAGAACAGAGTCACTTATGCTTCTTTCAGCTCCCATATCACTAAGAACCAAATCATCCATCCTAACAGGCCCTCTTCACCTGCCAGAACGGTATTTGTTTCTACTAAAGAAGGAGGGTCTCGAACCTCATGGGGAAGGAGCACCCGACTGCCTTGGAGGCTGAGGGGCCCTGGGTTCCCATTTAGGATTGTACAGGCCCTACCCATTACCCGTTGCTGTCACATTGATTCCGACTCATAGTGACCCTATAGGACAAAGTGGAACTGCCCTATAGAGTTTCAAAGGCTGAAATCTTTAAGGAAGTTGACTGCCATGTCTTTCTCCCACGGAGCGGCTGGTGCATTCGAACTGCCAACCTTTTTGGTTGGCAGCCAAGCGCTTTAGCCACTGTGCTACCAGGGCTCCTTGCACAGGCTCTAGGGTGTGCTATTCTTCTGTTCCCACAGCAGCCACCTCCCTTCTTTCTTTCTTATGGCCAGGAGGTGGCTCTGTAATACACACTGGAGCACCCAGCAATACAACCCCTGAAAAATCTATGATCAGTGCTAGTTAGGAAAGGAAAACAGATGTTCTTCTTTTGCTTATGTAGATGAGATGCTTGAATGTTCCCTAACATACATATGCAAATGCAGAATCAATGGATTTCCAAAACTCAGTAGCTCCAAAGGCCTTTGGAAGACAATAGTTCCAGTTTACCATCAGCCTGGCTACTGGAGCAGGGGAAGTGCTGCTGATTTTCTGAACAAAAGGGAGGGTCAGCTTTCAAGCGTAACATGCAGTGTTCTAAATAGGATAAACATACAGGAGAGAAAATGTGGGGGTGGGGGTGGGGAGGAGAACACAGCTGTTTCCAAAGTAAGGGATGACCAAGAGGGCCTGTCTGACTGATAGTGTGGAAAAGGACTAGGAGTCCTGATGGAAGCCACAGCAGAAACAAAGGCAAGGGAATCAGCATCCACAGGGAAGGAAAAAAGGGAATTGTTTTGAATAAATGGAATCTGGGTTCCTGACATTGTTTGACTTCTGGGGAGTAGCTTCAGGCAGAAATTGTCCCTCCCCTCTACCCCTTCCACATACACTTAGAAGGTCTTAAACTCTTAGGAGATTCCCTGGTAGTACTAAGGGTTTACTCTCCCACTACTGACAGGAAAGTTGAAGGTTTGAGTCCACCCCGAGGTGCCTCGGAAGAAAGGCCTGTCCATCTATTCTGAAAAATCAGCCATCGAAAACCTTATGGAGCACAATTCTGTTCTGATACACATGGGGTCGCCATGAGTCAGAGGTAACTCAGCGACGACTGGAAACTCGTAGGAGGTTGGAGCAGGGAGGGTTAGTTTGCCCCCTTTCATTTTCTAGTTGGGGATACTGAGGCCAGGGGAGACGAAATACCTTACCTTGACCTTAGTTTTCAGGTGAGATGGGCTTTTAGGACTGTGAGTACTGTGAGTTTGGTAATAGCACTGATGGTTTTCTTTCTGAGTCCAGGAAGTCCTAATCCAACTGCAGCATGCATAGGAAATGGAGCAGTCTGGGTTGGAGCTTTGTATCCTGACTGCCACCCAGGACACACAGAGGAGGCTCCACACGAGAGGAGAAAATGCACACAGCCTGGCAGGTAGTTACTGGGAGCTTACTGTTGACCTGTCTGAACCTGCCTGAATATTTGGCATCCTGAAAGGGCAGATTCAGCCTGTCCCCAGGAAGCGTACTCTGACCACTGCAGCCTCCTGGTCTTTCTTTCCACTGACCTCCTATGGCACATAGTACAATATCAATAGTTTCCAAATACCAGGCTCTGCACCTACTGCAACAGAATCCTTTGGGAGGAAAATATTTTAATATACAAATTCATGGGCCCCACTGTGAGAGACTGAGTAGGATTGAGTTGGAGTAGAGCTCAGGGCTTTATACTTTTATAAAATTTCCGCAGTTAATACGGGTGTATGCCAAATTGAGAAACCATTGTTTTCTATAATTAAAATAAGAAATAACCTTTATTGTTTACTTACTTTCAGGTACTCTTTGACTATTACCTCATTTAATCTCCCCTGGTAATCTAAATGAGGCAGTGGTGGTTCAGAGGTAGAATTCTCTCCTTCCAGGCAGGAGACCTGGGTTAGATTCCTGGTCAATGCACCTCATGCACAAGCACCACCAGTCTGTCAGAGAAGGCTCGTGGGTTGCTATGATGCTGAACAGGTTTCAGCAAAGTATCTAGACTAAGACAGACTAGGAAGAAAGTCCTGGCTATCTACTTCTGAAAATAAGCCAGTGAAAACCCCGTGAATCACAACGGTCCCATCTGCAACCAGTCATGGGCCTGGCACAGAACTGGGCAGTGTTTCGTTCCCTTGTGTATGGGGTCATCATGAGTTGGGGGCCTACTTGATGGAAGCTAACAGCAATATCCTCAAGAGGAGGGTATTGTCATCTTCTTTCTATTTTATAGAAGAGGAAGCTTCCCCAAGGTCACATAATTGAGTGACAGAACTAGGCTGAGATCCTCTCCCCATTAAGCTATTTGACCTATAAGCAAATTAGTTAATCTCTAAGTTGATGCGTTTCCTCTGGAAAATGAGGATAGCGATAGTGTCTTCCTCATGGGGTTTTTATCCAGAAGGAATAAGATCTTAGGATATTGTCTGGCATATAGAAAGCAGTTGCACTTGTGTGCTAGTATTATTTTGGTTAAGATGGGGATGTAATCACCTCACTCAACAATTTTTTAGAACTAGAATTTACTTCGTTAAGTATTACAAAGTATATGTAGTCTCAACTCCAAAGAAGGCTCTCTATTTGAAAGTTTCACCGTTTACAGTTACATTGCACTTTCACTTCTCATTTCCTCTTGGGTGCCCCAGGAGGTATTACTATTTGCTCCATTTGGAAAAATAAAGGAATGAATAAGACCCCAAAACTGAAGAACTTTGAGAACTGTCCTAACCTTGTTTTTCATTAGGTCCACTCTTATTTATCCTAAACTTACAGGCCTATGAAGATTGTTTTTGTTGTTGTATCAAAAATACAAGACGTTATTTATCTTTATTTAAAGCGAAACAGTCTGTCTCTTACCCTGCCCCTCTCCCCCCTCACCCTTCCCCAACCTCCTTGAGAAAAATTCTTAGGAATTGCTCAGGGTGTATTAAGAAGGCCCCTTTGGGAAAGGAACTCTTGTTTGAGTAAGTTTGGAATTTTCATTTTATCCTAGGGTCAATTTGCCCACCCCAGGAATGACATGTCTTTGATGAAATGTCCTGGTCTAAGATGGATAGTTGGTGTGGTTTGACAGGAATGAGACATTAAAGATGGAAGATGCAGTACAAAACAGATCATTTCATTCACCCAGCCCTGACAGTGGACCCCTGGAATGATCTGTCTCCTCTGGGCCACTTCCTTCATTTCCTTGGGAAAGCCCTGGTATCATCATCGATTTCTCCTTGTCTGGCATTCTTCTGACGCTCAGTCTGAGCGGGCTCCTTTCTGAATTTCATTCAGTTCTCTCAACAGTTTGTTCCATTTCTCTTTTCCCAGACTAATTTAAGGACGTTACATTTCACATTTTGCAGTCTTTCATTAATCTTCCATAAATGTTGATATATTTCTCCTTTAATTCCTCCTAAACTTCATAGATCTTTCAGAAATGTGGCCCATTTAGCGTTCAGTACCTCAGTGGTAAAACATCCTCTTTAGCAAAATGTATTTTAGTCTGTTGCACTTGACAGTAAGAAATGCTTCCTTAATAGTGAAGACTGAAATCCAGATTGGTGTAGGTTACACTACATCACCAAAGCCATTCACTCAGGGCCTTCTTTGTTAGCCTTTTGAGTGTATGTGTGTGTGTGTGTGTGTGTGTGTACCAGGGAGAGGTAAGGGGTGCATGGTTCCAGAGGATCCACGTAGAGAAGCAGGCAGATCTTTGAGGATGAGGGAATGTGGGGAAGGAAGGAAGAAGAGAGTATGGGAAGCTTCATACACTCTTTGTCCAGAGCACAAGGAACATTCTGCTTCCCTATGCTTTGAGCTCTTCTCAGCTATATGAATCTATCAAACCAATAAATTAGTATCAAAAGAATCAGAACCATGGCACCATTTTAATAAAGCTTAATTTATATGGATGTCTGGCTTAATTTAGTCAGCTCCTTTCCCCTGTTGGTCTTGCTCTTCTTTGTCTTATTAGTCATGTGGTTGATTTCTACCAGCTGTGGGTTAACCCACTACCCGGGACTTCTAACTGCCAGCTGATCCTTTCTCCCCGACCAGGTCTCCCAGGGTTCTTGTTCAAGGGCAAGTGCAAGTGCCCCAACTGAGTCCTCCTGAGGGGTTCCCAGTTGTGTTCCCAGTGACCATGGATGTACATCCTTGTGGTTTCAGTGCACAAAAGATTCTCCCTCAAGTGTAAATTTGTGTTTCCACTTGGAAACCAATTTTTTTTTTTTTTTGGCTGTTTTTCTTTTCTTCTTCTTCTTTTTTTTATTTGAAGATTTAGGCTATTCTAAAATTGCATTCCACGTCTGTGCCTGGTTGCCCAGTCTGTGTAACAGGGTTCTTCTGTATGAGTTGTATTTTCTGCACATTGCCTCTGAGCGTATTCTTTGCGCTGAATTACTGTGCTTTGATATGCAATCCACAGGGCTTTTTCTTTTGAGACTCCTAAAATATTTCCAACATGGGATTTCCATGATATTAAAAATTTTTATTATGAAATACATCATCCACAGAGAAGAGTATATATAACATATATTTAGAGTTTAAAGAAAAATATTGAAATGAATGCACATGTGCCCATCAGCCTGCATACAAAGTAGAACAATACCAGCACTTCTTAGTATCCTTTGAGCCCTTCCCAGATCATATTCCCTTTCTCCCATCTAGGGTTAACTGGGACCTGGATTTTGTGTTAATCGTATTTGTTGTTGCTTTCACACGTGTATGTCTCTCTAAACAATATATTTTATAGTTTTCCCTGATTTTGACTCTTTTGTAAGTGAAATCACGTGTAAATTCTGTGATATTGAATGTTTTGCTCAATATTATGTTTTTGAGAGTCATCTAAATTTTTTTCCTATATTGACTAATTTTCACTGTGTATGTTCCATTTTTTAATTTACCACTATTTATCCTTTCTACTGTTATTAGACATTATGTAGTTTTCAGGTTTTTTTTTTTTTTTTTGCTATTACGTACATTGGTTTTCTGGGTTGTGGGGTCTACATATCTTCATCTTTCCTATCTATTACCAAATTATTTTCCAAAGCCATTGTGCCAATTTATCTTTCAATAAAAGTTCTCATTGTACAGTCTTGCCAACTTTTGGTATTGTCCAACTTCTTAATTTTTGCCTATCTGGTGGTCACATAGTTGTATCTCACGGAAATTTTAATTTGCATT
This sequence comes from Dugong dugon, assembly GCA_030035585.1. Classification (NCBI taxonomy): domain Eukaryota; kingdom Metazoa; phylum Chordata; class Mammalia; order Sirenia; family Dugongidae; genus Dugong; species Dugong dugon. Next base: position 179,373,702 of record CM057462.1, on the reverse strand, counting down.
TTCCTGATTACTAATGAAGTTTAGTATCTTTTCATATGTTTACTGACCATTGGTGTTTTCTCTTCTGGAAAATATATGTTCATGACTTTTGCGGATTTTTCTATTTCTTTTTGAATTATAGAAGTTTTGATTTTTCCCCCTTAAATATAAATCCTTTATTATATGTGTATGTGTTACAAATATTTTTATCCTAGTATGTGGCTTGTTTCTTTCTCTTTCTGTAGGGTGTCTTTTGTTGAACTTAAATTCTAATTTTAGTATAGTGAATCTATCAGTCTTTTTCTTTTATGACTTTTGTTTTTTGAGTTTAGTTTAAGAAAACTTTTCTTATCCTGCAGTCCTAAAGGTCTTCTATAATTTCTTCTAAAAGTTTGCCTTTTATATTTAGGTCATAATGCTAGCTGTGACTTGTATTTGCAAATAGTGAGAAATAGGGATACCATTCTTTTTTTCCCCATATGGATAACTAATTGCCCCCATATTTCTTATTGACTAGAGTATTTACTCACAAAGCCAGCTCTGTCGTGTATTAAATTTCTAAGTTTCTGGGATCTTCATTCTGTTGTATTTATCTGTCTGTCCTTGTCCCAAACTATACCATCTTAGAAGACTTTATAATAGTTCTTGATTACATTAGGATCCACAGTCTTGTCCTTCTTCTGTGTTAAGGTATTGGCTTGTCTAGAAGTTTTGGAATTGAATGTAAAAGTCAGTTTGAGGAGACTTGCCATCCATAAATGAATAAGATGTATCTCTGTATTTATTTAAGTTCTTTCGATCTGCTTCAATAACATTCTCTAGTTCTCTCCATAAAAATTTTATTTTGTACATCTTTTGATAGATTTATTCCTTGTACTTTTTATTGTCTTAAATGATACGTAACACACAGACATACACATATATGCATACTTTATATTTTATATTACTTTCTTATAGCTTTAGAGGTATGCAACTGAGTTTCATAGATTGATGTTATTACTGGTGACATGGCTGAAGTCTCTTATTAATTCTAATAATATCTGTAGTTTTTGGGGTCTTCTTTGTAGATAATCATATCATCTGCAAATACTGATGATCACTGAGCTGTCTAGCATCAGTACTATGGTGACCAGAACACTAGAAGTGGTGACAGTAGACTTTTTCGTCTTGGTCATAATTTAAAAGAGAATACTTTTAATATTTCACCAGGAAATGTCCAGTTTGCTCTAGTTTTTGGTACTTACCTTTTGTCAGGTAAAGGAAATCACATCTATTTCAAATTTTCAAAGATTTTATTTTTTTCATCATGAATTTTATCAAATAAGCTTTCTGCATTTATCAAGATATTCGTAGTCTTGTCTTTTACTCTCTTAATATATGGTAAATCACATCAATGCATTTTCTAATATTAAAACTATGGTGCATTCTGGAGTTAAATCTAATTTGTTAATGATGTACCATCTTTTTTATACATTGCTGAATTTGGTTTGTTAACATGCTCAAAAACTTACATCTAAATTTGTAATTTTCATGTCTCATACTGTCTTTGTCTCATTTTGAATTTGTAGCTAGATTAATAGTAGGGAATGAATTAGGGAATGTTCCCTCTTTATAGTCTCTGAAGGAATGTGTAAATAATATGTAAAATTTACTATTACTTAAATATTTGATAGGGCTTATCTATAAAACCCTCTGGACCTGGTGTGTTTTTGATGGGTAGGTTGTTAACTAGTGATTCATTTTAATTAATGGTTTGGCAGGAGTGATAGAATGTTTAGTGATTTGGATCAGGTCAGGATTTGAACTAGTCAGGATAGATGCTGACCAATAGCCCTGAAATAAGATCTGTAGACTACTGCTGTGCCTACAGTTAGTGGATTGTAGGGAGGATTAAGGGGTCCCTTAACGAGTGCCAAATGTGATTGGGGCTTAAGGTAAGGGCTCTTAAAAGCCAGTGTGTAGATGTTTCAATATTTAACAATATATAGGACCAGCAATGTGTGCTGGCTGAATAGAAATACATTTTTTCAATTTTTTATTTTTGGTAATTTCTACTTTCCTAATACAATTTCAAATATTTTTCTAACATATTGGTATAAATTTACTGTAATATCTGTTTAATATCTGTTTAACCCTTTGTACATCTGTGGTCATAGTGCCTTTTTATTCCAATAGTGTGTTTTGGGCCCCTCTCTCTCTCTGCCTATGTCATCCTCACCTCCTCCCTCTGTAATCGGTCTTGCAAATGGTGTCCATTTTATTAGACTCTATGAGAAACCAGCTTTTAGTTTGTTGACCCTTTTCATTGTATGTTTTCTATTTCAATAATTTCAGCCTTTTTTTTTTTTGCTTCTACTTTCTTTGTGTGTGTACTTTTTTTCTAACTTAAGTTAGATACTTAGCTTATTAATTTTGTCCTTCTTGTTTAATATTATAAGCATTAATTTAATTTTCACTCTAAGTCTTGCATATCCAGCATCACCCAAGTTTGACATTTGGTGTTTTCTTTGGCATTCAGTCCAAAGATGTTATGAACTGAGAGCTCTCCAGATGTTTAGTATACCATATTGCTAGACGACAAGTCATGAATGGTCCTTTTTAACATCTCTGTAGGAACCAGGAAAGGAGTGATTGTTTAATCTCACAATTAGAAACCCTGTTTTAAGTGAGTTTTTAAATTAAGAGAGTCCTTTGTTTCTCATTACAACTTGCCAAAATATAGGACATGAGTTTATTAAACAAAGGCACAGCTTTTTTTGGCAATCCGTTAAAAAGGAACAGGGTAGTACCACTTAAGGAGGTCAGGTATCATCTTATCTCCTCCTTTAACTCGTCCCTCTGCTGAAGTGCGGTGCAAAGAGAAACAAGTACAAGGAGAGGAAGGGATTTGGTCGGTATCACACAGTGATGCCTCCTTTTCTCTAGCTGGCATTGGGACACATGTGATTCAAGTCAGCACAACATCAGCAAAAGAAAGTTACTAGACACTCTGGGGACCTGGATTAATCACCTTCCTGACTGCATCTATAGTGAATCAGCAGCAACTTCAAACAATAAAATAGCCCTGAATGGTGATTTCTTAAATGTTTACTAATGATGTGGTACCCAAAAAATAGAAAAAAATCAATTAAAAGTGTATGTTGAATGACACAATCTATCATCAATGACTGTGTGCTATAGAGAAATTAAAATGAGAAATAGGAAGTATACTTCCAGCCTGTATGGAAACTATAATTTAGTTATGAAGATTAGACGGATAGGTTAATACATTAGAGAAAGAATAATCCACTATCTTGTGAGGTACTAGATATTTATCCTGCTTATATAAATGTATAATATAAACTAGAAAACAAATTCCATGCGGACAAAGATTTTTACTTGTTTCGATCTCCAGTGTCTAGAACAGTTCTGGGCATGTCGTAGGCATTCGATTGCTTGTTGAATTTAAATGGGATTTTGAGTCAGACGCAGTTTTACTATTTACCAGCTGGGCAGTCTTAGGCAAGTTACTTATCTAGCCTCAGTCTTACCATCTGTAAAATGGGGATGATAACAGTACCACCCTCATAAGTAATTATGAAAAATAAATCAGGTAATATATACAACACTTAGACCAGCACATGAACACTAGGAAACTTCTAATAAATGACATATGTTCTTCATATATTATCTGCTTATTAACACACCTACTTTAAAACATTTTGCTAACTTAGTAGAAATCACTGTTGTACTTAAAAAAGTATTACTTATTTCAGAAATAGCTTATAATTGCAGTTTTCAGTAGTTAAGAGGGTACTTTCCTCAACCAAGACAAATTGGTGAGTTTGAATAATATTGTAAGGAGTAAGATACACCGATTTCATAAACCCCATGGAATTGTCACTTCACGTATAAGACTGTATTATATTAATGGCGTTATTAGCTTGAATTCTATCAGCAACTACATCCGTCTAATCACAAAAGAATTGTAATTAACCCCCAAATTTTCTTTAGTGTGGTTCTTCATGGCTTTAAGTGGTCACGTCCTGGAAGTGCCGGTTCAAGAACTAACTCAAACATTCCAAGGAATAGAAGTGACCGATATTTCCAGTCATGTCCAATTGCACTGCTGGCACAGAAGCACAGAAGGATGATGCTAAAAAAAAAAAAACGTCAGCACATTTTCAGTTCAGATTGACACAATTCAAGAGATAGATATAACTGACATTTGTGCGATGCTGTTCAAGTACGTCAGAGAATCTGTGAAAGAAAGTTTGATAGCTCTAGTCAGCTTGAAGTCAAGTACTACACTGGAAAAACGTGTTTAAGGCAGATGCAGATGTTCCCAGATCAAATTTTTTTTTTTTTTTTTTTTTGAAGTTGAGGAAGGTGTTCAACTGATGGAACGCCCAGAGCATCACTTAGGCTTGCCTCTTGGTAATCCATCAGTCAATCAAACAATCACCTGTCCATGAAAAATAACTGTCCATGCTTTGTTTGTTTGTTTGTTTGGAATTTGGTCATGGGCAATGTATTGGTAGAAATGAGATCTCTAGTGATATATTTAAGACCGTAAAAAACATGAGCCGAACCTCCTTTTCTGGTTGTATTAGCCATTTACTGCCGTTCACATATCTATTCTACAGACATCTAGCACCTTTGATTGTTTTCTGGACTTGGCCATGCTTTTCCTCTTCAGGATCTTTCCACCACATAGAACATTCTGCTGTTTTCTCTTTGGTTGTTAACATCCACTGAAATCCATCTCAGACTATAACTTCTTTATAGACTTTCCTCATTCCACAACCACATATAATTTCTTCTTTATGAAATGCTCCCATATTCACTAATAGATTGTAAGATCCTACGTGGTGAAACCTCTTTCTCTTATATCTGTATCTCCTCTAAACACTAACGCAAGACTTTTCCATTTAAGGCACTATGTTGATGACCCCAGTTGCCTTCCCTTTCAAATATCCTCAGCCTTTGCCGTATAACTTGGCAGTGCCATTTCACTATGTCAAAGGCGTAATTCTTAGTACCTTATCTTGGTCATGTGACTTGCTGTGGCCAATGGCGTAGTTAGTAGATGTGATGGGAGCTGAGACTTGGAAAGTGCTTTTGTGATTGAGCTCCTTGTTCTTGCACTTCTGACAACACCATGAAAAGATCATTTTCAGGAGGAGGATGAGAGACATGTGGGGCAGAATTGCTTCAGCTAAGGTGCTCCAGCCAAGACTGGCCTAGAGCAGAGCCCCTAGACCATCCACAGAGATAGGAGCAAGCTCAGCCAGGATTAGGGAAAGTTCAAACACCTGTGAGAAATAAATGTTTATTGTTCCAGACCACTGAGTTTTGTTGTTTGCTGGACAGCAATTTTGTAACAATAGCCAACTGATGCACAACTCAATAAATGTCTTCAAATAAATTGAATTGAAACTATTTTCTAGATTCTGTAATTAAGTATTAAAGGACAAATTTATATACATTTAAAATGGTGAACAGTGATTGCTGAGAGACGTTATGGATTTATTAAATGTATAGTATAATGAGACTAACTGTTCTGGGCTAAAGGGATGTTGTAGTTCTAGTAAATGTGAATTTCAGAGAAGATGATCTTGTGGACAAAGAATGTCACTTGCTTAATTGGATTTAGAATTGGTAAATGGACATGTCTCCAAAATAGGGGAATGACAAACGTCAGTATGGAAGGAGATTTTTAAGCTGAGTGTCAGAGTCTCTGTCATCAGCCATATCTACATTAATTCCCAGCTGTTCAGTGTTGCTCCTGAAGCAAGAAGCCCAGAGATAAGCCCTGTACGTGAGGGGCCGTGTGAACTGTAAGCACTGGAGAAATATAAGGTGGTGTTGGTGATGATGACGACAACGATGACGGTGACGACTCAGGTTCTTTCCAACTCTGGCTTTCTCGGATTTTATTTCACTACACTGAGTTTGAACTTTAAAATTCCTGTTCTCCCTTTTTATGAGAGTCATATTAAGGTGAGGATTTTTTGACATGACTACCATAGGAATAAAATAAAATGACTATAAATGTCAGACAAGAGAACAGACCATTTCTCTTTCCTCTGAAAGCTAAAACCCTGTTCTCTCAAAGCTCCACCAGTGGCCTTATATTTATGAAAAGTACATTCACCATTGACATCTCATTTCATCCCCTTCTTAGCCTTGTGAGGTAAACGAGGGTATGCGTTAGCATTTTTCCCCCCATTCAACAGATGGCGTGGTTGCAACTCAGACAGATTAAGTGACTTTCCCCAAGGTTATACAAGTAGTGAGTGGTAGAGCCCGAGTAAGAATTCAGGTCTGCTGCCCTGTGGCATATACTACTAGACCATATTGCCTCTCACAAACACGTATAACAGGCTTGTTCCAAAAATCCAATGCAAGCTGAGGAAAAACTTTCAGTCATCACACTTACCATAAGTCTGATGGAAGCTGTCACAGATGGCCTTGGTGCCAAGAGTCAGAATGCTCTTGGCCAATGGATAAGATTTCAGTGGTGAAAGGGTTTGACTGCTGAACTCAGGTGCCTGTGGGTTGTGAGACTGCATCTCCTGGACAGAAATGGAGGCAGAACGAAGTGTGCATCTAAATTACTGTCACTTGTTATTGATTTACTGATGGCTTCTAAAAATGTCGCATTTGAACTGTCAGTGAATTTGCCGACTGTTGGCACAAGTGATGAAAGCAAGTGTGAACCATAATTGATTAGGCCTCATTTGCTTATCCAAATTATGCTAATTAGATATGCAGTCTTTCCCTTTGTACCATCACCCAGTGACAGAGTAAATCAGGGTGATTGGGATGCAGATAGGATTGGAGGCAAGGATGTAAGATTGAACAGGCTCCATCTTATCGGAGAGAAAGTTTGTTTAATGTATTTCTCTTTAGAAATAAAGCTTTATATGATTCTCTTTTTTTGGTGTTTTCTCTGGACTGATTTTACTGCAAATAATTTTGGCTTTCCTGGACCCAGAATTTGAATACTCTGTATAGCCCCATCCTCTGGTTAATGACGGTGTTATGGAATAAGGCCAGAGTCAAAAATTCTTTGACAAAAAACTAGGGCACAGTACAGGCAAACTGGGAAGACTCCTAGTAGACCAGAAGAGCCTGAGTTTATTCTTGCTGACCCCCGCTTGTCCCTAGAAAGTGAAGATTTTCTCCCATTTCTGAAGAGGTTGGCTGGACTCCAGAGGCTGAACTGCACTGGAGTGGGGAAGGTTTAGATAAACATTTCAGTGCCCGCACTTATGCAGCTTCACTGAAGCACACAGACCTAAGGTGATTCCAGTGCTAGCTGAGAGGAATCTGGTCTATTAATCAGTAAGGATTGGTTGAGTACCCACTAAGTGCCAAGGACCAGAGTATCTGAAAGTGTGATCCTAGGGCCATCTGTATAGCAATTTCCTAAAATGCTTGTTAAAAATACAGGTTCTTAAACCCTACCCCAGCACCTCCTGAATCAGTCTGGCATTGACATATAGGTATCTCTATTTTTAATAAGTTTTCCAAGTGATTCTTAGTCATATTAAAGCGAAAGAACTATGGTCTTAATATGATTAGGTAATACACAGGGAGTGTAAGGTGGAGATTCTGGTTACAATTAACTTAAAGTCTAGGTGGGATAGTAGTAATAAAAAAATACTAATAAAATCATTTTAAAATAATAAAATCTCAGGAGAAGGACATTAGAAAGCATCTAGTGTAGTACTTTACAAATAATTTTTACAAATCAAATTCCATAACTGTCTTAGTTATCTAGTGATGCAATAACAGAAATACCACAAGTGAATGGCTTTATAAAACAAACATATTCTCTCACAGTTTAGTAGGCTAAAAGTTCAAATTCAAGGTGTCAGCTCTAGGAGAAGGCTTTCTGTCTGTGTCATCTCTAGAGGAAGATGCTTGTCATCAATCTTCCCCCAGTCTAGGAGCCTCTCAGCACAGAGGCCCCGGGTCCAAAGGACATGCACCCCTCCTGGTTCTTCATTCATGGTGGTATGAGGTCCCCCTGTCTCTCTGCTCTCTTCTCTCTTTTATATCTCAAAAGAGATTGACTCAAGATACACCCAAATCTTGTAGATTTGAGTCCTGCCTCATTAACATAACCGCCTGTAATCCTGCCTAACATCATAGAGGTGGGGTTTATAACACAGGAAAATAACATCAGATGACAGAATGGTGGACAGTCACACAATACTGGGAATAATGGCCTAAACAAGTGGACACACATTTTTGTGTGGGAACACAATTCAATCCATAGCAATAATGAACCCAACAAATACACTGTTCCTGTTGAAATGGGCAGAGGGACCTGTAGCTTTGTTATCTCTGTCACTCCCCATCCTCTCATGTGTCCCCCCCAGGATCTCTCAGAGGAAGCTGATGTTTCTCCTGGAGGATACCTGGAAAAACAGTAATTATGAAGAAAAAAAGTCTAAGCGACCGGTAAACACTGGAAAAGTTGCTCAAGCCCATCAGCAGTCATACAGATGCAAATTAAAATAACAACTTTCTACCCTTCACATTGGTGAAAGTGTAAGTGAATTGGCTAGATTGCAAGGCACAGAGTACTCTTGAATATTGCTGATGGAAATATACGTTATTACAGCATTTTTGAAAAGTTTTGAAAATGTATATTGGAAGTAAAACTGCACCTATTCTTTAATTCAGCAATCCCACTCTTGGGATTTATCCCACGGAACTAAAAGCACTAGAACTCCCAAGGATGCTTATTGCAACAGCATTTTCGGTAGCTACACATTGAAAACAAGTGCTCATCAGTAAGGAAATAGATTTGTGGACTATCCGTACAATGACATATTATGCAGTCATTAAAGAGATTAAGGCAGATCTATCCCAGCTAGTTTGGAGAGATTAACAGTGTGCATTTTCAAGTAGAAACAGGTAGATTTGCTAACACCAAATTTTGTATTGTCATGCAAATCCTCCATGTGGATATATTTAATTGTGTATGTATGTTGTTATTTGAGCATAACGATAGAGAGTTGTTAACGTTAATGTTTGGTCATTTGTTGGGGGCTCAGAGAGAAGAGAGAGATAAAGGAAAAAACTGTTTAAAAATAGAGATCACAATATAAACAACACAAGGTATGATCTCATGTATGCAAAACTATGTGTGTACATGCAGAGTTGAACGACAGGCATCAAAGCGATCAGCAGTGATGGGATTTCAGGTGAGAGTTTTACTTTCTTCATTACACTTTTATGTTCTGTTTGATTAAAAAGAAAAGAAACCCAAATCAAAAACCTATTGTGAGGAATAAAAACAAAACACTGCTTTTGTTCAAACCCATCCTTTTGTGAATAAGGAATCTAAAGGTCTGAGAAATGTGGGTGAGGCCATTTACCCCTGCTGGACAGTAAGCGAATGACAGAGTGTGGATCAAAACTTTGTTTTCCCAAGTGCTGATGCAATAATGTGCTGAATCATCTCCTGGATTAAGCCCCTAGGGGCAGGCACCACGTCTCACTCATCATCTAGTTTCTAGTGCCTTGTACATAAAGTAGATAAAGCCTAGTCATATTTGGTAGAAAACAAAGAAATTTGCTATAGAAATAAAACAGCCATTATTATTTTAAAATGTGCATGTGGAGAAAGGGTAAAGTGGGTTTTTATCTATTTTGTAATGTATTTGTATGGGTATTTATCCATAAACCATTCTCATTGGTTTACAACTGGAACAATAGAATTTATTTCATCTGTTTAACTGCTATTCAAGCACTTCCATAGAATTCACAAGACTGTGAGAGGATCAAAGACTTAAATACAAAATCAAAAACAATAAAGCTCATGGGAGAAAAATTAGGGACAATGCTGGGAGCCCTAATACATGGCATAAACACAATATGAACGGTAAGTAACAACACACAAGCACCGGAAGAGAGACTAGATAAATGGGAGCTCCTAAAAATCAAATGCTTAGGCTCATCAAAAGACTTCACCAAAAGGGTAAAAAGACAACCTACAGACTGGGAAAAAATTTTTGGCTACCACAAATCCAATCAGCGTCTAATCTCTAAAATCTATAAGATACTACAATACTCAACAACAAAAATACAAAATAACCAAATTAAAAAATGGGCAAAGGATATGAATAGGCACTTTGCCAAAGAAGATATTCAGGTGGCTAACAGACACATGAAGAAATGCTCACGATCATTAGCCATTAGAGAAATGCAGATCAAAGCTACAATGAGATATCATCTCAACCCAACAAGGCTAGCATTAATCCAAAAAAACACAAAATAATAAATGCTGGAGAGGTTGTGGAGAGAACGGAACACTTGTAAACTGTTGGTGGGATATTTTTGATTCGCTTAGTTTTACCCATGAGACAGTCATGCAGAGATGGGTCTAATTCGTCGGGATGAACTCACTACTTTAAGAGCTATGAAATATGGGGGAGTTTAGAAATGGAAATCACACACCCTAAGTTAATACTACACAAAAGAGAGTGGAGCATGGGCATCTTCCATTGATTCAGTGGATGTAAGCATTCAAGCTAGAAAATTCAGGGAGAGACATTAGCAGAAAATCTTGTAAGGGTTTGGGCAGAGGGTTTAGTACATTGCTTCCTATCAACTCCTCTGAGCCCCTGATAAGCCTAGCATGGGGACCCAAGGCAAGTTTCTGTCGTTAGAGCAGGGAGGGATCAATGGAGATGATCCTATCACATTATGGAAATGAATGGTTCCACTTAATGTATGGGATGTCCTCACCATTTACTCATCTGAAGTAGAGCAGCATCAAGCATTATTTTTCAATCCCCTTTATTAAATGTGCTGGGTCTGACTCAGCAAACTGCAGGGCCCTGCTGGCCTCTGAACCTGACTGATGAGGATAACTGCATTTATTACATTGATAGGCATGATGATATCTCCACCCCAGCCCCTATTGGTTTGCAATCTTATCTAGTCACTACAAGTACATGGTTGAAAACCTGGTCACTGAAGAATTAATTTGCCAGGATGTGGTAACTTTAAAGAAGTTCTGCAAATAAAAGCCTGTAGAGTTTATGAGTATTTTCCCACTCTTGACATGTCGTCCATTATAAAAAGGTGAATTATTTGGTATGGGGTAAAGAAAGCAGTTCAGTAGGCTAGAACAGTCTCAGGGTTTGAAGTCAAATGGTCTGTGTTTAAGTCCCCAGGTCCAATACTAAGGCATTATGTACAAATCATCTGTGTAACCAATTTATTGAGCTATCTTAACTCATTGGTGGTATAACCATGAAACTATTTTTTATAATATTTATAGTTTAATCCATTATTATCATGAGGAGATGCTATTGTTTTTTTTATCTCTTTTAGGTTTTTGTAAAGACTTGTACTTCACAATAATTTAAACACCATTTGCCCACTCCTCCCTCCTCCAAAAATCAAGCCCTATTTGGGCTTGAGAAGCCTGAAATAAAGGGAAGGGAATGTGATCTGCTTTGTAACTTCTTCACTTTCTCCCTCATTTTGGAGTATGGCCTAGTTTGGGGGAACCTCCTTTCTTTTCCTTGGCAAGGCCTGCCTTCTCTTGTATGAGGGCACAGAAGAGGAATACCGGGAGGAGGATGAACCTATTTTTATTCCACCTCTTGATTGGTTGTTTCTCACCCTCTGGCTGATATTGCCAGGCTATGGGGGTCTCTCTATGTAGCTGGCACCCTAATGGTGGGAGTACAAGCACATATGTGAGCTCTTTGGAAGGCCCCATTGAGGAGGGAGCCTCCCACTACAGAGTTCTCTAAGGTGAGAGAATTGTCTTTGGCCTGCCTTCTTCCAACCCCTCAACTCGGCACACACAGTGAAACATTCCCCAGCTTATGGCTGCTGGGCTATCCTCAACTGGTGATCAGCCTGCTCGAGCAGGGTGCTGGCAAGAGAGCTCAAGCTCTCCTCTGTGGGGTCCCCCTGGTCTAGGGAAGAGTCAAAGAGAGAGAGCAGGCTGCTTCCAGGTGCCTTTCCTCTTGAAGTCCCTTTCTGTCTGCTCAAGTAGGTATAGGTTGGACCTAACAAGCCCATTGCCTGGGCAGTAACCATCCCGACAGTGAGGTGCCTGGTCCTCTTTCAGGTGGACACAACTGATATTTGGAACTTCCTTCACTTGACTTTGATAGGGTAAAGTACCCTTCCCTTCCCCTCCTCAAGGACAGAGCAGAAAAAAACTACATTTCTTCTCGCCAGCAGACAGCGTTTGACTCTGAGTTGAACAGTGACTCTTAAGAATTTCTGAGAGTGGTATTTGATCCCAGTTGTTGGCAAGTTTCTGGTGGTGCAGTTGTTAAGCACTCGGCTGCTAACTGAAAGGTCAGTGGTTCAAATCCACCAGCCATTCAGTGGGAGAAAGATGTGACAATCTGCTTGCATAAGAATTACAGCCTTGGAAACCCTATGGAGCAGTTCTACTCTGCCTTATAGGGTCACTATGAGTTGGAATCGACTCTTTGTCAGTGGGTTTGTTTTGTTTTTAGCATTTCTTTGATCCTTAGTTTGAATCCTATTCCCTAATTTCAGAGCAGCAAGAAATGTCCCACATAATATTCTTTTACATCTAAACCCCATGGAGTCGGTCCCTATAGGACAGAGTAAAACAGCCCCATAGGGTTTCCAAGGAGTAGCTGATGGATTCGAACTGCGGACCTTTTGGTTAGCAGCCAAGCTCTTAACCACTGCACCACCAGGGCTCCCTTTTACATCTAACCACTACGAAATCAGGAAAATGTTTTTAGATCTCTGGAACATTGTGTCTCCTTTGGGTGCTGAGGGGTACGTAACTAAACCCGTTCCAGCTTCCATGCCAATCTTGGGACCATCTCCCTGGGACATCACCCAGGGCAGGCTCCAGGTGTTTCTCAGATAGTCTGTAGGTCCTTCAGGCCATGCTGCCTTCATCCATATGGCCTCAGCTGGATCCTGAGCTCTAAAGATTACCCACTGGGTCCAGGATCCTAAACCTACCTCTGGCTTTTTTTGTACCCCAGTTTCCCATTGTATAAATTGTTGCCTTCTATCCTGAGGACTTCACTGAGATTCATTGTCAATAAAGTCATTGGTGCTCATTGCTAAGTACAAGATCAAAACAAAATTTTTAGTCTATTTTTTGTTAATTTATTTTCTCAAACAATAATATTAATACTAAGACTCGATGCTTTGTAACATTTGAAACATTAGAGAATTTAACACCACGTATGGAAGGAAGACCATGTATGTACACAAAGTGTTATTATTGGTAATTAGGGCACAAAGACAATAATAAATAATAAATGTCAAATAATAGGCGTCAATCTATTTTTAACCTAGGCATTTTAAGAATCCATTTATGTTCTTACAGAGTCTTAAAGGTGCATGGTCTAGTCTAGGCTCTGTTCTTATCTTCATAAGAGAATTCCATTCCTTGGGATGAGAATGCAATTGTGCCTTCCACCAATGCTAAAATTAACTCAGTTCTCTGAATAACTTGCTTTCATGCTCCATTGTCAGAGGAGGTAATTAATGAACCATCAAGAAACAAAGGTTGTATAGCTTCCTCTTCCTTTTTCATATGTCAAAACAATATTACTTGAAGTCAGAGTCCAGAGCTGAGTACAAGCACAGGCTAAACTGAGTTTATAGGAGGTGGATGTTTTCATCTTGACTGTTGGTTGCTGTGTTGAACTTCCTGGGTTTTGTGTGCTGACTGAGTTTCATTTCCTAGTCAGTGCTATTCTGTATCTACTCTTCAAATGTTTTCCATGTTTCCAAGGCTGACTAAACTCCAAGGAAGCTTTGTCCCATTACAGGGCAAAGAGGGACTGGTTGATTTTTGAACATCTTCATTAGCACCTTAGGGCTGCAGCGCTTCAACCCACCTGAGTGATTGCTCTGGGGCTTGCCCATTAAAAAGTTACATTAAAATAACTGTAACTTGCTGTTGCTTTCTGCCTATGAGATTTTGTATATGATGAGAATACAAAGAGGCAGGGGCAAGTGGAGAATATGTGAATATAAACAAAGATGCGATAGCTGGAGTTAAATCTGATTTGTTAAAGGGTCCTGCTCTGAATCCATCCAGAAATCTGATAGAAGTTGATGTGCAGGGAGGACTGAGGGGAAACACACAAAATGTTCAGGACGACTTACTATAAAATGCGGTGAGCACAAAACACAGAACCACAGGGTAGGAACTTCAGTAATACTCCTGGGTTGTTGATTTCCATCTCTACTTTGAAATGGAAGTAACTTTATCTTTCTATGATTATAAAAGTAATGCACTGTTACTGCAAACATATTAGAAAATGAAAAGAAGGAAAACAGATAACAATCCTGTTATCTAAAGTTAACGTTTGAATAAATTTCTACCCATCTCTTGGACTCTACCTTTGTTATTTTAAATCATCTTCTCAGATGTGCATCAGCTCTCCCCAACTAAATGCAGAGCCCTACCTGGAGGGCCAAGACCAAGGTCTTTTTTCTTTATAGATTTGTTAATAATCATGTTGTTGTTGTGTGCCATCAAGTTGATTCCGACTAATAGTGACCCCGTGTGACAGAGTAGAGCCATCAAGTCGATTCTGACTAATAGTGACCCCGTGTGACAGAGTAGAACTGTCCCATAGGGTTTCCTAGGCTGTGATCTTTATGGAAGCAGATTACCAGGTCTTTCTCCTGTGGAGCAGCTGGGTAGCTTCAAACCATCAACCTCTGGGTTAGCAGCCGAGCACTTAACCACTGAGCCACCAGAGCTCCTTTCTTAGTAATCATAGCTATGTTTATTGAGTGCTTGTTATGTGGCAGGCCTTATTCTGGGGACCTAACAAATATTATCTCATTTAAGTCTGACAACAGCACTATGCAGGCAGCATTAATATTATATCTGTTTATAGATGAGGAAACTGGGACTCAAGTTAAATAACTTATTCTGTGTCTCACAGTTACTAAGCCACGGAGATGGTACTGTGATCCCATGCAGTCTGACTTCAGAGCCTTTGAGCTTAACCATTACCCCCTACTGCCTTCTGTAGTAGGACTCCAATAAAAACCATTAATGATGATTTGATTCCGTAAATGAAGACAGAAGGATTGGGATTAAGAGCCAAGTCTTTTTTCCTCACAGGACTGTACAGACTACAGGAGTCTTGATTTTCAGCCCTTTGGTCTAGCCTCTGCTTGAATTCCTTTCCTTCCCTGGGATTCAGAGGCCACTGCACCATCAGAGAAGGTGTGATGGAAGTCACACATGCCCTGGTCATGCAGAGGACACGAGATTCAGCGTTGTACACTGGTGATGTTTGCAAGCAGTACAATATTCTTTTTGGCCCTAGCTATATGAACATGAACAGCCACATATTACATGCCCGTTTTGTTCAAATGAGAGCAAAGCCTTAATCAGGTCCAGACATTTAGATCCCCATATTACAGAGAGATATGTAGATATGAATCCAATAGATGCTTGCTTCCGTCATTTTACTTTAATTGTAATTTTGCAACTTCAACAACAGAAGATCCATTAGGCTTTCCCCCTCAATCAATACACAATATGTTATCAGTCTAGACGACCAAAAACGACTTGTATAAAATATCAGCACATGTTGATTTTCATTATGTAAATGGAACATTGCAGGAGAATTAATTGATTATTCAGTTACTAGGGATCAGTCTCAGATGTCTTAGTGAGATAAGAGAGAAACTTATCAAGCCTCTCCAGTGACTATAACTTAAAAAGGAACAAGGAGAAAAAGAAGAGAAGCAAACGCAGACCACATTTCACTTTCGTTGGCAGCCTGGGCAAAACCTATGAAATGTTGAGAGAGAGAAGAAATCCATTACCAAGTTTATTAGTGATGGAGTGTCGAGAGTTATTAGGCCTGTTACTGTTTGGGGATCAACATTTTTACAAAACCACACGAACAGAACTGTGATATAGGCAGTGGGAGTGCTCTAGCTCCCTCCCCAGACTCTCAGTGCCCCAAGTCATTCACGCCCAGACTGTGTATAATTACAGCAGGGTTGTTTAAGAAATATACTGACCCATTTCTTTTTTCTTTTTTTGCATGGGTGGAGGCTGGGGAATGAGGGAGAGGTTTTATCTTTATGACAGAATGAAGAAACTATATGAGAAGACAGGTGGATTCTACTGTCTTCCTCCCCTTTTAAGCGTTGAAGAAAAACAAATGTTTCCATTGCTACTACAGAAGTATATTTAAGTTTGGTTTTTAATTGATGTTTGTTGTTTTCTTTTTAAGAAGCACACAATAACCATATACTTAGGTTCTTCCTTTGATAGCAGAGGGTCTGTAATGGGATTCAAATATACTACCCTTGCTTAAAAGTGTTTTGGGATTTCCTTTGGGGGTATTGCCTACAGAAAATTTGGGGCACATGGTTTGGAGTAGTTTCGGTGATGTCAAAGGTCCATATGATGAGGGGTGTATGTAATTTTTGCAAATAGTTAGAATTCTTTCTGAGCTAAATAAGGTGAATAAGAAAATTGATGAGGTCAAGTAATATTTCTCTGGTTCAGAAAACGTCAGACTAAGGATCAGTAACATTTTTTGCAAAACTCTGGAGCCAAGTACCAAAATATTGGGAGCAACGACAGCATGGAGGAAAAACATATCATGAATCCTAAATTGACTACTTTGGAAAACCGTCATCTTGGATATATAAAATATGGCATTTATACCAGCCAAACCAAAGCAACCCAAACAGCCTATTACTTTATACATACTTTGTGTGTAAACCAGGCTTAGCTAGTGAGAGCCGGGGATGCTTAGACTGGGACAACATAAAAAGCGGGGCACAATTGTTAGTTGCGAAGAATTTTTTTATGATCATTTTAACTTTATATTTCTTATTTTTTAATTTAATTTTATTTTTAGTGAAAGTATACACAGCAAAACCAGCTCCCGTTCCACAGTTTCCAGACATAATGATCAGTGACATTGGTTACGTTCTTCACATTGTGTCAACATTCCTGTTATTTCTGTTCTAGTTATTTCACTTACACTTATTTAATCTCCCTGCCCCGTAGCCTTCTCATCTATGCTTTAAAATAGCTGTTGACCCTTTGGCCTTGTATAGACATTTTTTTTTAAAAGAAATAACAATACTTAAGGGTGACAATCTTTAATTTTTGGCTAACTTGTTAGTTTAAAGGTGACTTCAAGGAATAGTGCAGTTCAAGGTTTGAAGAGCAACCCAGGGCCATAGTCTCAGGAACTCTTCCAGCTTCAGTAGGTCCTGGAAGTCTGAATTCTTCAAAAATTGAAAGTTCTGTTCCACATGTTTCTCCTTTTTTATAAGGCTTCATCTATTGTATTCCTGATTAGAATGTTCAGTAGTGATTGCTGGATACCATCTAGCTCTTCTATTCTAAAGGCAGAGGAAGCAATGGTTCATATACAGATCACAAAGAACTTTGATTTTGTATTCATTTCCTGTTGCTGCTTAAGACAGTACAAATTTATTATCTTATAGTACTGGAAATCAGAAGTCTGCAATGGGTCTCAGTGGCCTAAAATCAAGGTGTATGGAGTGCTGTGTTCCTTTTGGAGGCTCTAGCGGAGAATCCATTTCCGTGTTCTTTTCAGCTACTAGAGACCATCCACATTTGTTGGCTCGTGGCCCTTTCCAGATTCAAAGCCAAAGCCAGCAATGGCCAGCTGAGTCCTTCTCACATTGCATCACTCTGATATTGACTCTTCTACTTCCCTCTTCTCCGTTTAAGGACCTTGTGATTATTTTGGGCCCACTCAGATAATCCAGGATAATTGTTCTGTTTTAAGATTGGCTGATTACCACCCTTAATTCCATTTGCAATCTTATCTTAAATTCCCCTTGCTATCTAATATAGCATAGTCATAGGTTCTGGGGATCAGGATATGAACATCTTTGGGGGACCTTTATTCTGCTACCACAAATGTGGAACAAGGGTTACTCTTACTCTTATGAGATAATCCCTGTGAAGTACTTAGCCACTTTTGGACATACAGTGAGTGTTCAATAAGGAGTAATTTCAGTGCTAGTGTTTTATGTATTATTATGTTATTAATGTTAAGTGTAATTCCAATGGGGAAAGAGTTTTTGAGCTATATATGAAGAAACATTAGTCATCAGAACTGTCCAAAGCTAGGAATAGCTACCACATAAGGTGTCCCTGTCACTGAGACTGTCCTCATAGGCTGGACAATCACTTGGTGGGGCATTGTAGACAGAATGCTCACATCTTAAATAGATGCTTCTCTTTCTGAGATTCCATCCTTTGGTGTCTCCACAGAACTTCATAAGATGCATAAGGTCCAACAGGTCTTCCTATTTTTCTCATCAGTTATCCTTGCACTGATTTCAAGTGTAGCCCCTGGCCCTGACCAACACTGATACCTTCACATGACATGTTGAAAGCTACAATGACA
The DNA here is from genome assembly GCA_030035585.1 of Dugong dugon. Taxonomy (NCBI): domain Eukaryota; kingdom Metazoa; phylum Chordata; class Mammalia; order Sirenia; family Dugongidae; genus Dugong; species Dugong dugon. Next base: position 179,355,313 of record CM057462.1, on the reverse strand, counting down.
GGCAGGTTTACCTTTGGTTTGGGAATGGATTTGGCTATTGGGCCTGCTGGGGCCTCAGTAACAGTGGATGTTTGAGGTGGGGGAGAGGGGAGAAGTGCCAGGATGTAATAGATGTCAAATGAGCTTCCATTGTGTTTCTCCATCCAAGATTCAATTTTACAATGAGGCAAAATCTCAGGAAAATTCAGTTGGTGAGTGTTATTCCAATCAGATAGATGAACATAGTCTAGCCTTTCAATGAGTGAGAGTTATCTGCCTCCCCTCTGCACCCTGTATCCAGCTACCCAACCTCCTCCCAGATTTCTGGGACAGGAGCCTCTTGCCTACCAGGGGGGATAAATTAAATGTCAATTGGGGGAGGGGTGAGTGAGAGAGAGATGAGGAAGAAAGTGGATTTTACACTAGCTCTCTTAGGAGATAACTTGTGTTTTAGTCCTCAAAGAATAAAATTTACAGAAGGGAAAATGAGCAGGTATAGCCTTTCTTCTAGAAATTTCTGTCAGTCTTTAAACATTATCAAGTCCTTACCATCTAGAAAAACCAAAAACAATGCAAAACAAAATCTCTCTTGATTAAACTTCCCTGTCCATCCATTACATATTCTTCTTCCTCTTCAAATCCATACTTTAATAAAGAATTACCTACACTCTCTCTGTCCATGTGCTGCTTGTCTACCCAATCGGATCAAGCTTCTTCTCCATCTCTTTACTAAAATGGCACTTGCTAAGGTTACCTATGATCTTTGCTTAAATATCTCTTTCTCAGGAATTCCATGTCATCTCCAGGCTTGGTTGGGTTCGCTGAGTATGTGAAGAACTTTATGATTATTCTTTATCATAACAAATTGTGTTAACTTTTACCCAAAGAAAGCACTCACTAAGTACCAGGTGAATAAAAGCACGCATATCCTTTACCATCTACAATCCTTCTCACTGTTCATCCACTGTTAGGGCCTGTACACAAAGCTCTTGCTGGCAGAGTTTAATTTTTTTGAGTTTCAGAAGGTAAAAAATAATGATGATGAAGTAATCTGGGGGAGTAGAGGAGGCTATATATTGAAATGTTAACTCAAGGTGTGGACTTGTATAATCGACTGTATATCATCCTGACTGACATCTTCTTGGACCAATTGAGACAATTCTATGCCTAGCGAAATTGGCTGAGGCAGTCAGCTTGATTGATCCAGTACAGCCAGAAGGTTTACTGGAAGAAACAGCCCCACTCCCGTGCTGGTGCAGTGCTGGTGCAGCAGAATGTATGGCTACAGTCCTCCTGGTAGTGGACAGCAATGTTTTTTGCTTTTTTTTTTCACTCTGACTTACAGTAAGAAACAAAATTTCCATTGTTACATGCATATTTACACATGCATAGCTGAAACTACAGTGTTATAAAACAATACTTAGCTGTATTGCATGAGATACATTCTGATATTGACTGTTGTGTTCTATTTCACTTTTTAAAATACTGATCATGAGCCACTAATTTGATTTCATGACTCATGAATGGTTCTTGACCTGCAGTTTGAAAAATGCTAGCTCAGAAGAAGGCCACTTAAAATGTTTGCCAATGCTCTCACCTCCTTATTTCCAGGTTCTAAAGCACCAGTGAGATCGTCCTCCTATTCCTATTAGTAAGCTCCCTTTTCCTTCTGTCACCTGCTCAAATCTGGCCTTCCTGTTATTTCCAACCTTCTCTCCCTTCACACATACCATGCCCATTCACTAACCCTTGATATAAGCCAAAAAAAGAAAACACCAAACCCACTGCTTTCGAGTTGATTCCGCCTCATAGTAACCCTATAGGACAGAGTAGAACTGCCCCATAGGGTTTCCTCGGCTGAAATCTTTACAAGAACAGATCACCAGGTCTTTTCTCCCATGGAGCTGCTGGTGGGTTCAAACCGCCTACCTTTTGGTTAGCAGCTGAGCGCTTAATCACTGTGCGAGCAGGGCTCCTTTAGCAAAAACAAAGAAACCGTGAAATCAGGTGCTGACTCTGTTACCTACTAGCTTCTTCATCCAAAAAAGTAAAGTAGATCAAATGAGATTATAAATGTAAAAACTTTATAAGCCATAAAAATAAGACATTCTTATTAGTTTAGATGTCAGAATGGATATTTGATGAACTCGAATATGTGCATCAGATATGGGCATCTGATGGGTTCAAGCCTGAGAAGATCAGATCTGAATACCAGGGGTTGAGGCAACACAGTGAGATGAAAAGAATACAGGCTGTGGAGTGAACCAAAGTTGCCTGAATTCAGATCCCAGCTCTGTCACTTACTAAGTATAGATATGTGACTTTGGGAAATTTATGTAAAATTTCTGAGCCTCTTTCTGATTCATAGAATGAGGATAATAACATCAACTTTATATATAGTTGTTAGAAGGATTACATGAAATAATGTATTCAGAGTGCTTAGCATGTTGAATAATGGAAATTAAAAAGAAGATTCAGAAATCCAAAGAAGCTTTGCCTAGAGCAGTGTTGTTCAGTAGACATATAATTCAAGCCAAATATGTAATTTAAAATTTTCTAGTAGCCATTTTAAAAAAGTTTTAAAAAAGTACCATTAATTTTAATAATATATTTTATTTAACCAAACTTATCCAAAATATTAACATTGCAACCTATAATAAATATAAATAATTTCTAATGAAATATTTTACTTTTTTAATATACCAAGCCTGTGAAATCTGGTATATATTGAACAGCTGCAGAACATCCTAATCCAGATGCTAACTTTTTCTTAGAAATATTTGATTTGGGTATAGATTTCATAAAATTTACAGATAAAAAGTAAATTCACATACACAAGTTGTTCCAACATTTTTTAAAAAAAAATTTCCCATACAAAAATTTATACATACATTGCTATATGACTGTAATTGCTCTCCCCATACAGTGACAGCACACTCCTCCTTTACACCCCTGATTTCCCATGTCCATTCAACCAGCTCCTAACCCTCTCTGCCTTCCCATCTCACCTCCGGACAGAAGCTGCCCGTTTAGTCTCTTGTATCTACTTGAGCTAAGAGGCACACTCCTCACGAGTATTACTTTATGTCCCACAGTCCAGTCCAATCCCTGTCTGAAGAGTTGGCCTTGGAAATTGTTTTTAGTTCTGGGCTGATAGAGAATCCAGGGGCCATGCTTTCCGGGGTACCTCCAGTCTCAGCCAGACCATTAAGTCTGGTCTTCTTAAAAGAATTTGAGTTCTGTGCCCAACCTTTCTCCTGCTCCACCCAGGACTTTCTGTTGTGTTTCCTGTCAAGGCGTTCCATTGGTGGCAGCCGGGCACCATCTAGTTCTTCTGGTCTCAGGCTGAGGAAGCGTCTGGCTTATGTGGCCCTTTCTGTCTCTTGGGCTACTACTTTCCTTGGGTCTTTGGTGTTCTTCATTCTCCTTTACTCCAGGTGGTTGGGACCAATTGATGCATCTTAGATGGCCGCTTGCAAGCTTTTAAGACCCCAGATGCCACTCACCAATGTAGGATGCAGAACATTTTCTTAATAAGCTTTGTTATGCCAGTTGACCTAGATGTCCCCTGAAAGCATGGTCCCCAGACCCCTACCCCTTCTACTCTGTCCCTCAAAGTGTTTGATTGTATTCAGGAAACTTCTTAGCTTTGGTTTAGTCCAGTTGTGCTGACTTCCCCTGTGGTGTGTGCTGTCCTTCCCTTCACCTAAGATAATTCTTATCTACTATCTAGTTAGTACATAACCCTCCCTACCCACCCTCATAACCATAAAAGAATGTTTTCTTCTGTGTTTAAACCTTTTCTTGAGTTCTTATGATAGTGATCTTATACAATATTTGTCCTTCTGCGACTGACTAAATTCACTCAGCGTCATGCCCTCCAGATTCCTCCATGTTATGAGATGTTTCACAGCTTCATCGTTGTTCTTTATTGTTGCATAGTATTCCATTGTATGTATATACCATAATTTGTTTATCCATTCATCTGCTGATGGGCACCTAGGTTGTTTCCATCTTTTTGCTATTGTGAACAGTGCTGCAGTGAACATGGGTGTGCATATATCTATTCGTCTGATGGCTCTTAATTCTCTAGGATATATTCCAAGGAGTGGGATAGCTGGATCGTATAGTACTTCTATATCCAGCTTTTCAAGAAAGCACCAAATTGATTTCCAAAGTGGTTGTACCATTTTACATTCCCACCAACAGTGTATAAGTGTTCCAGTCTCTCCACAACCTCTCCAGCATTTATTATTTTGTGTTTTTTTGGATTAATGCTAGCCTTGTTGGGGTGAGATGATATCTCATTGTAGTTTTGATCTGCATTTCTCTAATGGCTAATGATCATGAGCATTTTTTCATGTGTCTGTTAGCTGCCTGAATATCTTCTTTGGGAAGCCCCTGTTCATATCCTTTGCCCATTTTTTAATTGGGTTATTTTGTATTTTTGTTGTTAAGGTTTTGCAGTATCTCATAGATTTTAGAGATTAGATGCTGATCAGATTTGTGGTAGCCAAAATTTTTTTCCCAGTCTGTAAGTTGTCTTTTGACTCTTTTGGTGAAGTCTTTTGATGAGCATAAGTGTTTGATTTTTAGACGCTCCCATTTATCTGGTGTCTCTTCTGGTGGTCATGCATTGCTACTTATGGTTTGTATTGTGTTTATGTCATGTATTAGGGTTCCTAGTATTGTCCCTATTTTTTCTTCCATGATCTTTATTGTTTTCAATTTTATATTTAAGTCTTTATCCATTTTGAGTTAGTTTTGTGCACGGTGTGAGGTATGGGTCTTCTTTCAGGTTTTTGCAGGTGGATATCCAGTTATGCCGGCACCATTTGTTAAAGAGATTGTCTTTTCCCCAATTAATGGACTTTGGGACTTTGTCAAATATCAGTGGCTCATAGGTGGATGAATTTATGTCTGGATTCTCAATTATGTTCCATTGGTCTATGTATCTGTTGTTGTACCAATACCAGGCTGTTTTGACTACTGTGGTGGTATAATAGGTTCTAAAAGCAGGTAGTGTGAGGCCTCCCACTTTGTTCTTCTTTTTGAGTAATGTTTTACTTACTGAGGGCCTCTTCCCTTTCCATATGAAGTTGGAGATTTGTTTCTCTATCTCATTAAAAACTTCCACTGAAATTTGAATTGGGATTGCATTGTATCTGTAGATCTCTTTGGGTAGAATTGACATTTTCACAATGTTGAGTCCTATCCATGAGCAAGGTATGTTTTTTCACTTATGCAGGTCTCTTTTGGTTTCTTGCAGTAGTGTTTTGTAGTTTTCATTCTGTAGGTGTTTTATGTCTCTGGTTAGATTTATTCCTAAGTATTTTATCTTCTTGGGGGCTGTTGTAAATAGTATTGATTTGGTGATTTCCTCTTCGAGTTTCTCTTTGTTGATGTTAAGGAGTCCAACTGATTTTTGTATGTTTATCTTATATCCTGAAACTTTGCTGACATCTTCTATTAGTTCCAGTAGTTTTCTTGTGGATTATTTGGGGTTTTCTGTGTGTAAGATCATGTCATCTGTAAACAGAGATACTTTTACTTCTTCCCTACCAATCTGGATGCCCTATATTTCTTTTTATAGCCTAATTGCTCTGTCTAGGACCTCCAGCACCATGTTGAATAAGAGTAGTGATAAAGGGCATCCTTGTCTGGTTCCTGCTCTCAAGGGGAATGCTTTCAAAGTCTCTACATTTAGGATGATGTTGGCTTTGTATAAATGCCCTTAATTATATTAAGAAATTTCCCTTCTATTCCTATTTTGTTGACAGTTTTTATCCTGAATGGGTGTTGGACTTGTCAAATGCCTTTTCTGTATCGATTGATAAGATCATGTGGTTCTTGTCTTTTGTTTTATTTACGAGATGGATTACATTGATTGTTTTCCTAATGTTGAACCATCCCTGCATACCTGGTATAAATCCCACTTGATCATGGTGAATTATTTTTTTAATATATTGCTGAATTCTATTGGCTAGAATTTTGTTGAGGATTTTTGTGTCAATGTTCATGAGGGATATTGGTCTGTAATTCTCTTTTTTTGTGGTGTCTTCACCTGGTTTTGGTATCAGGGTTATGCTGGCTTCATAGAATGATTTTGGGAGTATTCCATCTTTTCTGTGCTCTGAAATACCTTAGGTAGTAGTGGTGTTAACTCTTCTCTGAAAGTTTGGTAGAATTCTCCAGGGAAGCCATCTGGGCCAAGGCTTTTGTTTTTTTTGGTTGGGGGTTTTTAAATTATCTTTTCAATCTCTTCTTTTGTTATGGGTTTATTTAGTTGTTCTACCTCTGTGTTAATTTAGGTAGGTAGTGAGTTTCTAGAAATTTGTCCATTTCCTCTAGGTTTTCAAATTTGTTAGAGTACAGTTTTTCATAGTATTCTGTTATGATTCTTTTAATTTCAGTTGGGTCTGTTGTGATATCACCCATCTCATTTCTTACACGGGATATCTGTTTCCTCTCCTGTTTTTCTTTTGTCAGTTTGGCCAGTGGTTTATCAATTTTGTTGATCTTTTCAAAGAACCAGCTTTTGGTCTTGTTAACTCTTTCAATTGTTTTTCTATTCTCTATCTCATTTAATTCTGCTCTAATTCTTACTATTTTCTTTCTTCTTCGCCTAAGGGGTTCTTTTGCTGCTTTCTTTCTACTTGTTCCAGTTGTAGGGTCAGAGTTTTAATTGTGGCCCTTTCTTCTTTTTGGATGTGTGCATTTATTGTTGTAAACTGGCCTCTGAGCAGTGCTTTTGCTTTGTCCCGAAGGTTCTGGTAGGATGTGTTTTCATTCTCGTTTGAGTCTATGAATTTCTTTATTCCATCCTTAATTTCTTCTATAACCCAGTAGTTTTTAAGCAAGATGTTATTCAGTTTCCATGTGTTTGATTTTTTGTCTTTGCTTTTTCTGTTGTTGGTTTCTACTTTCATGGCTTTATGGTCAGGAAAGATGCTTTGTGATATTTCTATGCTTTGGATTTTGCTAAGACCTGCTTTATGGCCTAATATGTGGTCTATTTTGGAGAATGTTCCATGTGCATTTGAAAAAAAAGTGTACTTGGCTGTCGTTGGGTGGAGTGTTTTGTATATGTCTGTGAGATCAAATTGGTTGATTGTAGTTTAGATCTTCTGTGTCTTTGTTGAGCTTCTTTCTGGATGTTCTGTCCTTCACCAAAAGTGGTGTGTTGAAGCCTCCTACTACTATTATGGAGCTGCCTATCTCTCTTTTTGGTGCTGTTAGAGTTTGTTTTATGTATTTTGGAGCCCTTTCATGGAGTGTGTAAATGTTTATTATAGTTATGTCCCCCTGGTGTATTGACCCTTTAATCATTATATAGTGTCCTTCCTTATCCTTTGTGGTGGATTTTACTTTAAAGTCTATTTTGTCTGAGATTAGTATTGCCACTCCTGCTCTTTTTTGAGTGTTGTTTGCTTGATATATTTTTTTCCATTCCTTGAGTTTTAGTTTGTTTGTGTCTTTAAGTCTAAGGTGTGTCTCTTGTAGGCAGCATATAGACGGATTGTGCTTTTTTCCCAATCTGCCACTGTTTGTCTCCTTATTGGTACATTTAGTCCAGTTACATTCAGCGTAATTATTGATAGGTATGAGTTTAGTGCTGTCATTTTGATGTCTTTTTTTGTGTGTTGTTCACAGTTTCTTTGTTCCACTTAATTTTCTGTGTTGAGTCATTTTTCTTTATGTATTTTCTTTTCATCTTTTTCATTGTTGTTGATTTTGTGTTCGCTGAGTCTTTTTATTTTTCTAGTTTTTTATTTTGACTTGTAGGATTGTTAGTTTCCTTTGTGGTTACCTTAATATTTACCCCTGTTTTTCTAAGTTTATACCAGTCTTTTATTTCTTTGTATCACTTTGACTTCCTCTCCATATGAAAAATCTATGTCTACGTTTTTTAAGTCCCTCTTTTTTATTTTAATATTGTCGCTTTTTATGTATTGACATCTGTTTCCCTATTTTCAGTGTTTCAGCTTTGATTTACTTTTGTGACTTCCCTATCTGGGTTGATATCTGGTTGCTCTGTCCTGTGTGTTCTAGTCTTAGGTTGTTATCTGATATCATTGATTTTCTAACTGGAGGACTCCCTTTAATATTTCTTGTGATTTTTGTTTGGTTTTTGCAAATTCCCTAAACTTCTGTTTATTTAGAAATGCCCTAATTTCACCATCATATTTGAGAGACAGTTTTGCTAGATATATAATTCTTGGCTAGCAGTTTTCTTCCTTCAAGGCTTTATATATGTCATCCCATTGCCTTCTTGCCTGCTTGGTTTTTGCAGAGTAGTCTGAGCTTATTCTTATTGACTCTTCTTTGTAGATGACTTTTTGTTTATCCCTAGCCGCCTTAAAATTCTCTCTTTATCTTTGATTCTGGCAAGTCTTGGTGACTTTCTTTTGGGATCTACCTTATGTGGGGTTCGATGAGCATCTTGGATAGATATCTTCTCATCTTTCAAGATATCAGGGAAGTTTTCTGCCAACAAATCTTCAACAATTCTCTCTGTATTTTCTGTTATCTCCCCCTGTTCTGGTACTCCAATCACTCATAGTTTATTCCTCTTGATAGAGTCCCACATAATTCTTAGGGTTTCTTGATTTTTTTTTAATCCTTTTATCTGATTTTTCCTCAAATAAGTTGGTGTCAAGTGTTTTATCTTCAGTCTCACTAATTCTGACTTCCATTGCCTCAATTCTGCTCCTATGACTTTCTAATTGAGCTGTCTAATTCTCATATTTTATTCTTAATCTTCTAGATTTCTGATTGCTGTCTCTCTATGGATTTTCACAGGCTGTTAAATTTGTCATTATGCTCTTCTCTAATCTTTTTAATTTCCTCTATTGCTTGTTCTGCGTTTTGCTTAACTTCCTTCCTAATTTCTTGAAGAGTTCTATGTATTAATCTTTTGTATTCTACCTCTGGTAATTCCAAGAAATTTACCTCCTCTGGAAAATTTCTAGATTCTTTATTTTGGGAGCTTGCTGAAGCCATCATGGATTGCCTCTTTATGTGATTTGATATTGACTATTGTCTCTGAGCCATCAATGAATTATTATATTAGTTTATGTTTGCTTCCTGTGTTCTAGCTTCTTGTTTTGTTTTGATATGCCCAAATAGCCTGCTCATATGAGCTAGTTTGATTATTGGCACCTTTGAATCTCTAATGTCCTGTCACCAGGTGGTTAGATCTGTTACTAGGTATGTGAGCTCAGGAGTCTGCCCACTCCTCCTGTATGGATTCAGCGCAGGTGCCCATGTAGATAGCCACCAAGTGTGTGGTTTAGGCTCTCACTTACAGTCCTAGACAGGCATGGGTGATTGGTGTAGGCACAGGCATCTGGCTGCAGCCGGGGGACACACTTTGAGCAAGGCAGGGGATTGACAGCAGCCCTCGAGTGTCCAAGAGGAAGGTGTGTCCCTGTTGCCTAGAGCGCGTAGGTGGGTGGGTTTTGCAGCTGGACTATGAAAACCTAATGCTGTTGGCTGTAAGGACTGGGGGGCACCTGTTATTCATGGCCCCCTATTGCAGGTGGCTAGGTGGTGTGGGTGGAGCCACCAGTCCTCAGGCCCCTGATGTGGGTAGGCGAAGACCCTGCTTAATGGGCAGAGCAGTGACAAATGTCAAGAACCTGCCACTTCACAGCTGAAACAGTTGAAGTTAGAGTTCGGGTATATACCCAGTTGTATTGCGGTAACGAGGGCCTGTGCTGTTGTGATGGGCCCACAGAAGTCTCTGCAGGGGGAAAGGCACTCAAAGTTTGTTGATCCCTTATGCCTCTGCCTAGGCAAAGGAGCTGTGCCTACCCTGGGTTCTTGGCTTAGGGGAGCTGGCAGCTTTTTTTTTTTTTTTTCCCATTTGCTGATTTGTTCACTCTCTGGGCATGTGACAGATACTACTTCTGGCCTAGGGGACTCGGCAATTGCTGAAGCTGGTCCGGGACCCAGTGCAGAGCAGGGAGTGGGGAGCTTCACAAGTACCTGTCTTTTGTGGGGGGCTGCTTCTCACTGGTTCTTGGTGGCCGTATAGAGTCTCTGGCACTGGGTCTCTCCCGGTGCAGAAAACATGCCTCCTGAGCACAGCTGCTTTCATGCCTCACCGCTCACCCGCTAGCTGCTCAGGCCTGAAGGGCTCAGGCTTTTGCTGGGTCAGGTCTGGTAACTCCTTGCTGCTTCCAAACCATCTCTCCCTCCCCCTGCCACTCAGTCTAGTTCGCCAACTCTGCGTTTGATGTTCAGGGCTCCCAGATTGCCATATATAATTGAATCACTTGTTTTTTTTGGTCTTTGTTATAAGAGGGTCCACCGGAAGCATCTGACTAGTCTGCCTTCTTGGCTCCGCCTCCTGTTCCAACAGTCTTGAATATTTTCCAATAATGGAATCAAGTATCAGTTTTAAATTTAAATTAATTAACTTTAAATAAAACTGGAAATTCAGTTCCTCAGTCCCACGAGCCACACTTCAAGTGCTCAACAGCATGATGTTATTGTTGTTAGGTGCCATTCAGTCAGTTCCAACAGGTAGCGACTCCATGTACAACAGAACAAAACACTACCCAGTCCTGTGCCATCCTCATAATCATTGTTATGTTTGAGCCCATTGTTTCAGCCACTGTATCAATCCATCTCATTGAAAGTCTTCCTCTTTTCTGCTGACCCTCTATTTTACCAAGCATGATGTGCTTCTCCAGGCACTGGTCTCTCCTAATAACATGTCCAAAGTACGTGAGGCCAAATCTCGCCATCCTCGCTTCTAAGGATCACTCTGGCTGTATTTCTTCCAAGACAGACTTGTTCGTTCTTCTGGCAGTCTGTGATATATTCAGCATTCTTCACCAACACCATGATTCAAAGGCATCAGTTCTTCTTTGGTCTTATTTATTGTCCAGCTTTTGCATGCATATGAAGCAACTGAAAATATCATGGCTTGGGTTTGGTGCATGTTAGTCCTCAAAGTGACATCTTTGCTCAATAGCATGTGTGACTTAAAAACAAACAAACAAACAAAAACAAACTGTTTGCCATTGGGTCGAATGTGTTACAAAGAAGAAATGCTCCATAGGATTTTCTGGCTGTAATCTTTATGGAAACAGATTGCCAGGCCTCTCTTCTGTGGTGCCACTGGGTGGGTTCGACCACCAACTTTGTGGCTAATAGTATGTGACTAGTGACCATCATATTGGCCAGCACAGGCTTAGAGGGACATCTGCCTCTAAACCCCACATAAGCAGGCTCTGGGACCCCTCCTCAATCTTTGTCATGGATGAAAAGAGAGAAGGTGTTCTGAAGAGGACACAAGATTGAGAAAGGAAGAGTTTATAAAGGAGAATTCAGAACCATTACAATTCTCCATGGAAGCCCTGGGAACAGAAGAGAGGGATAAACAGCGATTCCCATTCACTCTCCTCCACTAGCCAACAAGCTGTCTTCATCCTGTAAAAAAAAAAAAAGAAATAAGGGATGTGGGGTGGGGTTACATTTTGTCCAAACTTCAGTGCCTTCTCCTGTGTATAGGGGCACAAAGGACACCGGTGAAGAATGAGTACAGCCCTGCCGGATGAAGGGAGCTGACAGGAAATGAGTGTATGGAGAAAACATGGCTGGGGGAAGCTGAAGAGGGAGTGACACATTAATTGCCTACAGAGGTCATCAAGGAAGGGAAGAACATGCTCAAAGAGGTCCAAGAGATCATGAGGGGGAGTCAAGGGAATAAATTCACAGAAAGAAAACATAAATTAAGTACAGAATAGGGAAAAGTTCCAGAGTATAAGAGCCATGGGAGCCCTTGTGGCGCAGTAGTTAAGCACTTGGCTGCTAACCAAAAGGTCGGTGGTTTAAACCCACCAGCTGCACTGTGGTAGAAACACATGGCAGTCTGCTTCTGTAAAGATTACAGTCTAGGAAAGCCTATGGGGCAGTTCTACTCTGTCCTTCAGAATCGACTCGACGGCAGTAGGTTTGGTTTTTTGGGTTTATAAGAGCCACCAATCTGAGGAACGGAACCTCCAAGGAAGAAGTGGGAAAGCCTACACTTAAAACATTAAAACTCAACCAGTCATAGCTACAGAGGTAAGGAATCCATCTGTTCTTGCTCTGAAAGATAAGATAGACTAATGATAAAAAAGAAATTATATAATTTTACATTTGGAAGGAGTAGTAGTAGTAACTTGTTTAGACCGTGGGCCTCATTTCATAGATGAGAGAACTGAGTTCTCTGACATCTCTAAATAGTGATAGAGTCAGGACTAGAACCTATGGTTCCAAGCTGTCAGTCTAGTCCTCAGATAGTCCATATGTTTATTGTTCTTATTTTTAAACAATTTAGTGAAGTGTAGTAATCTCTAAAGCATCAGTAGAGCATATCTTTTATCCTTCTCTGATAAAAGAGAATTGAAGTCTTAGGTTAGGTTAGGAGACCTATTCATGGCTATCTAGAGCTGCACTGCTGAATATGGTGGCCACTAGCCCCATGTGGCTGCTGAGCACCTGCATTGTGGCTAGTTTGAATTGAGCTGTGCTATAAGCATAAATTGGAGCCCTGGTGGTGTGGTTGTTAAGAGTTGGCTCCTAACCAAACACTCCGCAGTTCAAATCCACCAGCTGCTCCTTGAAACCCTATGGGGCAGTTCTATTCTGTCCTACAGGGTGCCTGTGAATTGGAATTGACTTGATGGCAACAGGTTTTTTGGTTTATGTTATCATTGTTTTTTTTTTTTTTTTTTCCTTTTTACTGCTGTGTAGTATTCTGTTTTATGGATAACCACACTTTAATCATTCACCAGTTGACGAATATTTGGGTTCTTTCCAGATTTGGGCTATTATGAATAATGCTGCTATGAACAACTGAATATAAGTCCTTTTGTGAACATATAAGGCACCCTGGTGGCACAGTGGTTAAAGTGCCAGCTGCTAACCAAAAGGTCAGCAGTTTGAACCCGCCAGCCACTCTGTGGGAGAAAGAAGTGGCAGTCTGCTTCTGTAAAGATTACAGCCTTGGAGACCCTATGGGGCAGTTCTACTCTGTCCTATAGTGTCACTAAGAGTTGGAATCGACTTGACGGCAACAGGTTCAGGTTTTTTTTTTTTTTTTTTTTTTTTTTTAAACTTTACAGGAGCAGCTTGCCAAGTCTTTTCTCCTGTGGAGTGGCTGGTGAGTTCGAACCAGTGACCTTTTGGTTAGCAGCTGAGCTCTTAATGGCTGTGCCACCAGAGCTCCTCCAGATTTCTTAGACTTGGTACAAAAAAAGTAAAATATTTCATTACATTATAGTGCATTAAAGTACATTTTTGTATTTGTTACATATTGAAATAAAAATATTTTTGATATATTGAGTTAAATAAAATATATTCTTAAAATTATTCTGTCTTCACGAAAATAATTTTGATGTGGCTACTAAAAATTTAAAATTACGTATGTGGCTCTATTCTATTTTTATTGGCCAGACCTGATACAGAAGATACTGTGGATAAATAAAACAAAAAGAAGGAGCCCGACATTTTATTTCCAGTTTGTTCTTAAGGCATGAATTAAACTCTTTGGCCTTTATAAGGTTTGAGCATGTCTCTGAGAGTCCCAAATTCAGGTTAATAAATTGCCTATGAAAATTAGCATCTATTAGAGAGACAGAGAGAGAAAGAAAAAAAAAAAAAAAAAAACCCTTCCCATTTGTACTGTTCTTTATTTTCCTTGATTGCTTAGTGAATTAAGGTGCTTGAAAATCCCAGTGTGCTTATCCACAGCTGTCCTCCATCTCTTCTCCACAACAGCATTGTGTTGTAATGAAGACCATGAAAAAGCATTTCAGAAAATAGCTTCCGATATGGAGCAGCAATCAATATGCACGGTATATACGATCAAGTTAGAGAGATGTGTAGGAGAGGCCCAGATATGTTTGGCCTGCTTATAAACATATGCTTTCTGCTTGCCAGCCAACAAATCGCTTCCATATATTACATAAGACTAAATTAATACCTACATGAAGACAGTTTATTGTGGATGATGGATCATGGGTTTGTTACTCATACATTCAGAGCAGGGCCCTGGAAATCACATCATCATTGCATTCCCAGGGAAAGAAATGATTGTCACATCCAGACATGTTTATCATGGAGAGAGAGGCTGATCCAGGCCCATCTACTTGCTGAGGGAATAGGCCGCCTCACATGATGAGTGCTTAGAGGGAAGAGCCAGTGTTGACTGGCAGATGCCAGCAATAATACTATGCTGTAATAGATCTTGAAGTGATAAGGAGTAATTTGGCCATTTCCTGTGGTCTATGTTGCTGAGTTTTGGGGGCCCGAATAAGAGTCTCATTTAACTTGAAGAAAGGCAATCTAAGCACTACACACTCTTTGGAGAGCAACAATGACTCAGGGAATAAAGGTTTTGCACATATTGCAGTCAATGATGTAATACGGCTAGACCAAAAACCTAAAGGTGCAAGTCCTAGCATAAATGTAGGAGGTGAATGAAGGACAGATTAAACTGAAAGGATGGGCCTCTTTGGCCCATCTCCTGACAAACTGTCTGGCTGCATCAGCAGAAGTCGAGAGCAATCAATGCTTATGAAACAACAACACGGCCACAATCAGAGGCAGAGCAGCGTTGGAGTGCTATTACCATAAGTGGCTGAGTCGTTGATGCGAAGGTGTATGTCATTTTGCATATCATTTGCATGTTATTTGGTACAGCCTTGCCAATAAATAAACACAATTTATCAACTTGTACAACCTACCCTGACCCTTGTAAGTACACATGGAAGAAAATAAACCAGACCAGCAGTGAATTACTATTTGTTTAGCATCAAAAAAGGAATAGTCCAGGGCCAGAGAGTAGGTTGCTCACTTGAATGCTGTCACCTGGAGAGAATGCTCCCTGAGGGCAAGCCTGTGTTTCAGACACTTTTATTTCCAGTCCTGCTTAATGGCTTCATGTGGAAGACACTTTTTGCGTGTTTGTTGGTGCTGCTGTCACTAAATTACATGTGTGCATGTATGTTTGAATGCATGTATCCTTTTATCTCTCAATCACATTTACTGAGTCCATCTCATATACCTGGTAAAACAGTAAGTGTATTGTAATTTAATCCTCAGTAAAAAGGTTCTAGTTTTACAGATGATGGATCAAGGCTCTGAGCATCTGGGCAAACTCCTCTGGGTCACAGAGGTGGTAAACTGCAAAACCTGGTTTTGAACCCAAGTCTATTGGACTTCACAGCCTAGGTCCTTAGTTACATACCCATAGTACTAACCCAATAATACACTATAACTTGAAGGAAGTTGTCATGGATTCAATTGTGTCCCCAAAAAATATCTGTCAACTTGGCTAGGTCATGACTCCCAGTATCATATGATTGTGTAATCTGATGTGATTTCCTTATGTGGTGTAAATTCTGTCACTGTGACGAGGTTATATGCGATCTCCTTATGTGTTGTAAACTCTCACTATGATGAGGTTATACTGATGAGGTATACAAGATTGGACTGTGTCTTAATCCAATCTCGTTTGAGATATAAAAGAGAGAAGTGAACAGAGACACATGGGAACCTCATACCACCAAGAAAGCAGTGCCAGTGGCAGAGCGAGTCCTTTGGACCTGAGGTTCCTGTGCAGAGAAGCTCCCAGACCAAAGGAAGACTGATGCATCACAGGACCTTCCTCCAGGGCCGACAGAGAGAGAAAGCCTTCTCCTGGAGCTGACACCATGAATTTGGACTTGTAGCCTACAGGACTGTGAGAGAACAAACCTCTCTTTGTTAAAGCCATCCACTTGTGGTATTTCTGTTGGAGCAGCACTAGATGACTGAGACAGAAGTTATACTGGATTTATCCCAAAAGATATGGGTGAGCAATCTTTTCCCCCCAGAGGTGGATCTAAATTTTGTAGAGGCTAAGGATTATAATACTTAGGAGACCGTCTTCAAGAAAAATGGTGCAAAACTATGACTTCAATATTAGATATAAAAATAAATATTTGCTTATAATGAGGAAAGAGATTATAGAAAATTAAAACACCACAAACAAAACAAAGTGCCAAAAATAATATAATATTTTTGTTAATTAACTGACAGACACATTTCTATAATAACTTTCCCTTAAATATTTGCCTGCAAACTCTTTCATCACCTCTACATATGATGACAATTTTTTGTAATATGTTTTATCTAGAGATCAGAAAGATAATTCATTATTTCTTCCAGCACGGTTGATCAAAATTTGATTTTAATTATTGACATTAAAAAACAAACAAATAAACAAAAAACCAAACCTGTTACCTTCAAGTTGATTCTGACTCATAGTGACCGTACAGGACAAAGTAGAACTGCCCCATATGGTTTCCAAGAAACGGCTGGTGGATTTGAACTGCCAAACTTTTGGTTAGCAGCCAGGCTCTTAACCACTGTGTCACCAGGGCTTAGTCATGCATAAAACATGCAACCTCACCTACTGACATGTACACTATGTTTGTACTACTGTTACAGGTTTGTATCCCACAAACACATACATTCTGTGGTGGTTTTATAATAGTGTATTCTGCATAAAAATCAAGTATACTCCTGACAGGAATGGATTTCCATCTTGACCATGCATTGATGAGGATTGAATCTTCTGCTTATAATCATCTAGTCTGATTATTGAAAGAATTTTACACAGACTAACCTTTGACTCTGTACATTTCAAACTTTATCTCCCTCCCGCTGAACACTTTCTTCTCCTGCAGAGCACCCAGGACCCATTTGTTTATTTTACCCTAAGACCTCCAGCCTGCATTTTCCATTCATAAGAGATCAGCACAGATTGCTGGAAGTCATTCCTATACTGCAACAACGGTTAACAGTATCCTAACTATTTGTGGAAGTGACTGCAAAATAGATACCTAAACCTGTGCCACTCAGACTAAGTTAAATACCAACTTCCTGTATCCCCCGAAGGGCCACAGCCACTCCAGTGCCACCTAATAGGAGGGGGACGTGTATCTGAGCGGAAGGCAAAGTAGAATCTACTGATGGATGTTAAAATATTTTACCTTTGCAAATTTAAAAAATATTATGGTTAAGTGAACACATAGGACCCCTCCCAGGGCTTTTTGGGGGCCATGGGAATTAGAGTCCTGAAGTTTAAGCTTTATTAACTTCATGGTATATCTGTTTCTATATCCATATTCTGCACAGTTTTACAGATGGTGGGACTCTATTCATTCGGTTCCCTGCCATTAACAGAGTTGATTGCATCTATAACCACAGGCGTGAGCCTCATTGCCCCCTCCCCGAATTCCACCCCTCATTGGGCATTCTGTAAGATCACATGCCATAATCTTTGGCTGAAACTCGTTTTCTTGTAATAGCGCCACTACACTCAAGTTCACCCCCAACTCTATTTATGGACTCTACATCCATGGTTCTAAAACTTTGTGAGTATGTTGACCCATTTATAGACCCAGCAGATTTTGCTCACCTTACTTGTCAATAAGCGTGCCTTTAGGCCTATTGACAGAGTAAATACATAAGAGAAAAAAGAGACTGTGTTCAGTGCTTTTTTTATTTTTGTGTTTAATGTAATTAATAGTATTAATTATTCATTGCTATAGCCTTATTTCAATGTTTTATTTATTATAATATCATCTAAATACATATGAAATGTAGGAATATGTAAGTGGGAACCTGCTTCTTATTCATTCTATAGGCATTGTTTTGGTGTCTCTGGACTCTTTGAAATGACTCCATAGCCTCAGGAATTCTGCAGCCCACATTTTGGAAACTACTGCCCTAAACCCTCAATCAGTTAAAAATACTGCTAGCTGGGTTTCCCCAAGTACTCCCAGTTTTAAGTCACAAAGCAATCTAATCATCGCAGTGGCTGCTAATCTGTAAGGAACACCTTCCCATGTATAAGCATGTTTAAATGGAATTATTTGGAATCATTTAAAAAAACCTGCATGAAAAAAGTTGACTTTCCTATGACTTGGGACAGTTGGTTGAGAGGAAGGCACTGACCAATGTGAATTTAAGTTTGTGCTTCAGGCTTTGGAAAAAAATGGGTTTGCACCCTCGTGGGGAGGAAATGTGTGGCCATCTTTCTTCTCCTCGCTGGCACTGCAAGTTGGCTTCATTTTAAAAACAGTGCTAGGGAGGGAGGAAAAAAATGTAATGTATTCTTAAAATGTTTATATGTCAGCAAAATCCCGAAAACCATTCAACAGATTAATCCTCCTGCTGACTTAAAAAGGATGGATTTCCAGCTATAACTGAGATAGGGAAAAATTGATTTCCATGTTCCTTGTGACTGAATAAGATAAAATTCACTGCCCTGGCAAGCTTCTCCCAAGCCGGATCCCGACTTCTGGAGGGTTGGCTAATTGAAAAGTCACTCTAAATACCAATCCAGACTTTCCCAAGATATCTGGAGAAAGAATCAAGGGCAGACTGTTCATTTTTCAAGAATGATTTCCAGAATGTTGTTTGTTCTGCCACCACTGGGCAACTGAAGTCAAAGGTGAAAATGCTTTCTCTCCCTTTCCTTCAAATCCTTCCTCATTTCCCCCTCCATCTCCTTCCTTTCTCCATTTCTCAACCTTCTGTTCCTTCCTGTGGATGCTTTTGTGTGGAGATGGTTTCAGAATGAATTCACCGCCTTATTAAAGCTCTCTTGTTAAAGCTGTTACTGACGGTGAGCCAGTTTGCTTTTCTGTGACCTCAGTTTTCCCAACTAAAAACAAGACATTGCATCTGTACATGGCTCTAGAGTTAACAAATCATTTCACCTGCCTTATCTTGTGTAATCCTCACATGATTCCTGTGACAGGCTAATTACTATCTTCTCTGCTATAAAAACAGAATCTCAGATGCCTTGCAAATGTCACAGAGCCAGAAACTGCCAAAGCTGGGGCAAGATCCCCTATCTGATTCTATATCCGACAGGTTTCCACTGAGTCACAGCAGATTCCACGAAATTAATACTTCATCTCATTGCAAGAATGTTGAGTGAGACAGTTCACTCACACGTTCTTTCATTTCTTAAATATTTACTGAGCACCTGCTAAGTTGCTAGACACTATTCTAAATAAGAATATAACTGTGAACTAAATGGGCAAGATCTCTGTTCCCAAGGAACCTATATTCTCCGTATGTGGTCAATTTGAATATTCCAATTGCCTTCACATCTATACAACCCTCAAATGGCAGGCCAATTTTAACAGGAAACTTGGTAAGTTAAGTTTAAATAACAGTCTTGTTGGTTATATGGACTTCCCAGGTCTCAGTAGTATCAGAGCTGTTCATTTTTTTCTGGTTTTGCTTTTGATTTTTATCTTTCTCTTCTATGTCTTTAATGCTTTTTCTTTTTCTCCTTTTACCTTAAAATTTTATTCCTTTCTCTGTCCCCTACTTCATCATCTATCCTCCATTCCAGGCCATTTCTCTAGTGAAACACTTGGCCACATCATTTTGAGTCCATCAGATGATGCAATTTTCCTGGGCAAACAGGATAGTTGCGGAGGCATTTATTTGTATTTTATAAGGAATTCCATCAAAAGTCTCTAAAGAAATTAGACTCTGCATACTCATGGATCTAGCTAAATAGAATAAAGAATTCAACCAGTAGGATTAATCTTCTGAATCTTGATGTAACAACAACGACAATAGCAAATATAAGTAGTACTTTCTCTGTGCTAGAAACCCTTTTGAGAATTTTATGTAGGTTAATTAATTAAGACCTCATGAAAACCCTTTGAAGTCTGTCTTATTTTAATTCCCACTTTACAGATAGAACTGACACACAGAGAGAAGTAACTTGCCCAGGGTTATAAACAAGTAAATGGAAGGGCCCGAATTCAAACCCAAATCTTTCATCTGCAGAGTTTACCCTCTTAATCACATACCATGGCTCTCATAAAACCATTTTGACACCAATCATTCAACTGACAACATTAGTAAATGGCATTTAAACTCTCTCCCAGCCTTCCTGATTACCCAGGTCTGGGGTCAACTGTGATTTTGTATGGTAACCTGATCAGTGTGTTACACCTTCCAGAATTTTTTAGACTCTTACATTTTAACTTGCACATTGCTGAGAAATAGGGCATAAACCTGCATGGGCACATCCCAGCAACTACCATCGTGGGCGAGTCCTTCACTGGTGGACTACTATCCGCATGTGCATTTTATATTTGCATGGCGGGAACGAAAGTGCTGAAGAGTATTCCATGTGGAGAGAGGGAAATGGGGGTAAGGTGGAACTTAGAGCAGTGGCTGTTTGTGAGTGGTTAGTTGTGATGACAAGGTTTGCTTTTTTTTCCCTTAATGTTTTATTGGGTAGGTGAAAAGTTTACACAGCAATTGGGCTCCTATTTAACAATTTTTATACAAATTGTTTCTTGAACATCGGTTAGATAGTTTTCACAATGTGTCAACATTCTTATTTCCATTCTTTTTATTCTGTTTCCATTGATCTAGCTTCCCTTCCCCTCCTTGCCTGCTCATCTTTGCTTTTGGATAAATATTGACTGTTTGGCCTCATATAGCTGATTGCTTAAGGGAGCACACTACTCACAGTGATATTATTTTATAAGCCAATCTACTATTTGGCTGAAAGGTGACCTCCAGGAGTGGCTTCACTGCCAACTTTGACAAGGTTTATTTTATGGCTTCTTGGTGGGAGTGCTCAGTGGGGAGATGTTCGCATAATGATAGGACTGTGGTGTTGGGGTGAGGGAAAAGTTGGTAGGTGGGTAACTCGAGGATTAGCATGTGACAGAGAGAAAAACCCCAGAGGCACATTTCATTCCTCCTGTCTTCCATACCTCCCCCTACTTTCATCCAATCCCAAATATCCACGAAGTTGTAGTAGAAATTGAAATGGCTAAAGTTGTGGAGAGGAATTTTTTCTTTTGAAATAGAGTGTAAAACCATACTCATAACAACTAGGTTCCCTATATAAATCTATTTTTAAGATGATTACAGGGTTTCCATAGCCGTTCTAGCATCAACTGCTGGTTTTGTTTCCTTGTCGTCAGTAAACTGTTGGCAGGATAGTGCACAAGAGGTATATTTTTTTAAAGGGTATAATTGCATGGCACAGAAATTATCACTTTCTCGACAACGGGTTTCATTGGTCTCTCCCTTTGAGAATCCGGTTTGGAAGCTGGGCTTGTCAGTCCCTCCAAGCACATGCTGTATTGTGTATGTTGGTCTCGCGGCACATCATGCTGGCAACCACTAGGCAGAGGGTAGCAATTAAACCACACAATAGGCATCAAGGGATGAGGAGAAGACACTGTGTTTAAAATAAACGAACACAAGAAGCACAGCCAGCTTCCCAAGGAAGGCTATCTGAGCAGTGCTTCCAGCTAAGATTGGGCAGACTTTTGCAAAGCAAGCTGGGAAATTCCCCATGGTGCCAGTCATTAGGCAGCAGCAGCTGAGGCTGCATCCTTCCCAAGAATCTATTATAGGGCCCCTTCCTCCGGGGCTAACTTTCTCGGGGGTATAGAAACCAAGGAAGGAGGTTTTGGAGAGCTCCGCTCTTTTTCCTGCCAGGGTGCAGAGGTTAGGTGAATTTAGATGATCTGGCAGCTATTTTTAAAAGACCAAATACTGGCAGGAAGAGGAGCTTTAGTTCACCCTCAGAATTAGGGGACACATCAGGTGGAAGTCAGCCTCTGAAATGGAAGCTAATAAGCATCAATATATAATAGGTAAAATTATCGGTTGGCAGAAGTAACTGATTCTCAAGAGGTAGTTGATAAATGTGGTAATGATGAGACTAAAATACTCCCCAGTCTCTATGTAGGAGAACCAGGAAAACTCTATCGAGGCAAGAGTCCGCTGTGTTTCTCGTTGTAATCAAGATGACCAGCATGGTGCCTCAGTACTGAAATGTAACTGGTCTTCAAAAACAAAAGCTTATAAAATAATGAGAGTGACCTGTTTCAGATAATAATATATAGAGACTAAAATAAAGAGAACTGCAAAGCAAGAATAGATCATAATTTGAGTAGCTTTTTCTGGGGGAAAGGGCATTTAGGTGCTAACAGAAATATCCATGGAAGAGAAAAGGGCATTTCAACTGGCTACCCTAATTTGATAAAAATAGATATTAAAAACATCTAGGAGCTCTCACCCCAAATCTGTTCTCACCAAGCAATTTTATGATCTGTAACTTGGAGTCTGAATGACACGACCCATCAGAAGAGAGAGTCCTGATAACATTTGCCCGGTCACTCATTCAACAAACACTTATAAGTAACCCCCGTGCTCCAGGCACTCCAGCACTAAGGTTATAGGGATAGAATGGATGGTTAAGGTTCTCAAAGGACTCACAGTCTAGTTGGACTAACAGATAAATCAACATATAATGATAATACGAAGAGATAGGATCCATTACAAGAGATATGCACAGTAAGGATTGGAAGTAGAGAAAGAAAGCACATCATTCAGTCTGAGGAGTCACGAGGATGTACTGGCTGAGGGGTGATCTAAATTTATCTTTGAAATATGAGGACTAGAGGTAGAAATAAAAGATCTGGGTGGTAAGTCCAGATAGACATTTTGTTTAAAAGAGGAGGGGAGAATATACAAGACAGATGTTAAAAGCATGGGCAGTATAAAGAAGACATTGGAAAGCATGGTGCATTTGGGAAAAATGGGAACATCATTTAATATTGTTGGGTGTGAGAGGAGGTATGGAAGGAGATGAGGTGGAAAGAGGTTATTTCAGGAAGTGCCTCATTAGCAATTTGGATTTTATCCTGTAGGCAGAGGGGAGCTATTGAAAATGTTAAGCAGGGGAGTAAAGTGGTTGAATTTGCAATTTAAATGATATTTCCATACCTATCTCCCACTCCAAATGAATCGATATTCTGATGTGTGGATTTGGTAAACGCACATTTCTTACTTTTCTTAAGTCGAAGAGCTTGATGACCTTTAGGTGGACTGGTAATATTTAGTTTCCAGCCTTCAAACTTAAGGACTATATTCTGGACTTGTGAAACTCCCCCATCGAGTTGTCATTTGTAAGGCCCTGCTAAAAACTGTCATCTGATCTCTCTTTGACATCTCTCTATCTGCAGAAACTTGGGTGGAAAACGGAATTATGCAATTAAGTGTTCAGAACATCATGACACATCAGTAAGAGATTATAGCATGGAATTTGTCCATGGGAAAGTCTCGCCAACTTAATGTTCTCTATGTGAAACCCTTCCTATTTTCTGAGCTTTAAAATGACTTCTTCTAGAATAGAATCTTTGGCTATAAGTAATAAAATGTCATTTCCTTAAAATGAATGCCACTGATGGTCAAGACTATTTTGCTATAAATCTTTGTCAAGGCCTTTTAACTACTGATATGAGATTAAACTGAACTTTCTGGAGAGATGGTAAAGGTGGTTTTACTTTCCCAGGGCTGCTGTAACGAAGTATCACAAGTGGGTGGCTTATAAGAACAGAAATTTATTGTCTTACAGTTCTGGAGGCTGGGAGTCCCAAATCAAGGTGTCACCATGTTGATTCCTTCTGAGAATTCTGAGGGAAATGGGTTGCATGCCTCTCTCCTAGCTCTGGTGATGGCTGATGATTCTTGGCATTCCTTGGCTTCTAGATCACTCCAGTCTTGGCCTCCATCTTCACATGGCCATCTTCCCTGTGTGTAATCTCTGTGTCTCCTCTCCTCTTTTATAAGAGCACCACTCATACTGGATCAAGACCCTCCCTACTCTAGCATGACCTCGTGCTAATTTGACTGATAACACTTTAAAGACTATTTCCAAAGAAAGGTACTCTCACAGGTACCAGGGATTAAGACTTCACTGTATCTATTTGAAGGACACAATTAAACCCATAACAGGTGGTATACAAGATCAAACACACAAAAAGTGGGACCTATTTTGGGCAGAGACTGAAATTCATGAATTAAATTCAATGGAATTTATTAGACAGTTACTAAATGTTCCTACCACCCATCTGTCAGTTTGCTGTATTGTGGTGACTTACATGTTGCTCTGATACTGGAAGCTATGCCACTGGTATTTCAAATACCAGTAGGATCACCCATGGTGGACAAGTGTCAGCAGAGCTTCCAGACTAAAACAGACTAGGAAGAAAGGCCTGGAGATTTACTTCCAAAAATTAGCCAGTGAAAGGCCAGTGGATCACAGCAGAGTATTGTCTCATGTAGTACTGGAAGATAAGCCACCTAGGTTGGAAGGTACTGAAAATATACAGTGGCTGCAACAATGGACTTGAGCATTCCAATGATCAAGAGGATGGCATAAGACCGGGCAACGTTTCCTTCTGCTGTACATGGGGTAGCCATGAGTTGGAGCTGACTCAGTGGCAACTAACAACAACAACAGATACTTAAATAAGAAAAAAAAAAGTATAAGAAACACATCTTAAAGCTTCAAGATAAAATAAATACAAATGGGGTACAATAAAGGCTCCAGGCATACAGAGGAGAGTTATGGGTGGTGGTGGTGAGGAGGCTAGGGAGTAGAAAGGAGGCTGTGAGGCCTGCCGAGCAGTCTTGGGGAGGAGGTGGAATTTAGATAGATGAGAGGGTTGTAAGTGTGGTGAACAACACGAGCCAAGATCCAGCAAAAATACATTTTCTGAGAATTTGGAAGAGAATGAGGACACTGGTCTGGGGTGGTTGTGGTAGGAGGTGGTTCATGATGAAGAGGCCACCACAGCTATTGGTGTGCCGCTTAACAGAACAGACATGGCACCAAGTAGTTGTCATTGTGTAGCAAGTCTGTCCTGGGGAGTGTGATCTTTAGTCTTTCAGCACTCTCCCCAGCCTCCTCTAAATAGCTCAACCTCCAGTACGATTCCGGTCCTGCCCTGAGCCAGATGTGTGCAGACAGAGTAACTCACACAGTGAGAGGGACTCCAAGCACAGGTTACTGAGCCCAGTCTCTGTCTTGCAGGTTGAGTAATAAACCTCAGAATTGAAGAAGAACCTTGACCCTACCACATGAACATGTGAGCCATGGCAGAGTCAGCATCCTGCATGATGGAGCACACAGGGGAGTGGGGGAATGGAACTCCGTAGAACCGTAGAGCCAGCCGTGAGCCTTAGAGGTCATTAAGTCCAGCCCTCTCATTTTACAGATGTGGAAACAAAGGCCGCAGAGAAGCTCAGTAGTTTGCTTGAAGTCACACAGCTAGTGAGTGACATAACTGGGAATAAAGCCCAGTTCTCCTATCTCTCGGCTGTGTGCTCTTTTCACTGTACCACACAGTCTTTTTTTTTTTTTTGGTAAACGAAAGCACTACAAGCACACAAAATGTGATTCCTCCTCCGTGAAGCTACTCTTGAGTAGTTGAGTATTTCTCTAAATTCAGGCCATTTTCCTATAATAGTCATTTAATTATTGTAGCTTTAGGCCTGCATGGATGTAAACTAACAACAGGGCCTACATTAAGAATCTCCATTAAGGAGGAAGGATGAGAATCAGGATCAGCCCAAAGCTGATTCCTATGAGGTGGAGTTCAGACTCACTGCTACTATCCGACTTTTTCACCATTTTTGATACCAGCTGTCCTCCCCATGGCACTCTCTACTTCTCTGCTGAGTTGATAATTCATTGCAGTGGCCACAGAGAACTCACAGATCATACTCAGGATTATGTGGTTTATTAGGGAAGTAACAGGCTACACCTCAGGATCAGGATCAACTTGGAAGTAACAGGACATAACTCAGGAAACAGGCTACTGTTCGTCAATCAGGACAGCTTCCAATCAGGATGGCTCTCAGCTCCTTCTCAGCCACGCCCACAGGCAGGCCCTTCTCTCAGTGTGCCAGCCGATGGCCCTTCTCTCGGCCATGACAGCTGATGGCCATTTTTTTGGTCTTGCCAGCCAGCAGGCTCTTCTCTCAGTTGTGCCAGTGGATGGACCTTCCCTTGGCCATACCAGCCTGAGGGCCTTTTCTAGGACTCCACCCTGCTGGGGCAAGGGTTAACAGCTCTTTAGCTCTGCTGACCCAGAAACCCGAAGGTGCTCAGCTCACTCCATGGTCCTGCAAACCCACCACAGCCATCTTGGTTTGTGGGACAGCAAGTACCACCACAGCTATCTGCAGGTCCTATGGTTTTCGCTACTGGTACTGCTGTTGCTGTTTCTCTGCCACTGGGCTCTGCTGTGGTTGCCACCATTTTTGCCATCTCACTCCATCTTCAGTGTGACAGCTCTCTCTCTCCTGGGTCTAGCAGGCTGTCAGCACAGGGACCATGGGTCCAAAGGATGCACTGCACGCTAGGCTCTTCTTGATAGTGAGGACCCCCTCAACCTTTGTGGGATTGGCCCTTATATTCAATATCAAGGCATGGCCCTCTCAGCCAGACCAGGAATTGACCAATACCCACCCCCCCCAGTAGACCACAATCACTCAGTTTGCATAGTTATCAACCAATTCCCACAGGGTCACTTAATCCTATTGGGTGGTTTTACACACTCAATTTGCTTAGTATACTGACCAAACCCTTGCAAGACTGTGGCCCAGCCAGTCATTTTTGACAGAATTATAAACCCAAGGCCAGAAAGGACATAGGTGAGAGAAACCCATTGCACTGTAGTAGAACCACATGGCCCCCATTAGGTTGGTTTTTGATACTACCCTTTTACATGCATATAGTATTTACCCCTTTCAAAGTATTTCCATATGCATTTCTCATTGGACTCCACAAGAATTCTGTAAGTTCACCTGGACAGCCATTGTTTTCTTTATTTGACCATTGAAGAAAATGAGGTCCAGAGAGATTCTGTGACTTTCTCAGTGTCACACACTAAGCCATCAGTGAAGTTGGAACTAGAAACCCATGATTCCTTAAAGTAATAGAAGAAAATCAGTGGGAAGGAACAATAGTTGGATGTGGAGTGAGAGATACTAGTTGCATCAAAAAGTTTATATTTCTTCAAGCTTTGTTGCTGCTGTATATAGTTTGCCCAAGTTTCAAAGTGGCACTCTGTGGAAGTCTGAAAACCACAGCAGCCATTGTTGAGTTGCCAGGCTCCATCATGCTTGCCCACCTTATACTATGCCTAAGAAGGAAAGCTCCCAGGCTGATGGAAAAGGACAGGACCTGTCACTGCATTGATGTGCCTGAGGTGAAAAAGATTCAAATAGACACCGTCTCTCTCTGAAGACAATTAGAAAACAAGAGTGGGGGGTCTATTTGCTACATCTCTGTCTTTGTTTCAAATGTGGCTGTTTAAATTTGAATTGAATGTGTTTGGGGATTTTCTACAAAGGGAGCCACTTGGAGGGCTGCCTTTTCTTATTTCAGTCATGTTTTATTATTGAGAGGAGGAACACCCAGAGGAACTTCAGAGCTCAGGCACAGGCAAAAACTGGGAGGGTCTGACGCACAGCACTCCCTGCGCCCCATGACATTCAAACTCGCACGCATTGGCCTCGAGGATTGATTCAAGATTCGGTGCAAAAGAGGAAGATCCTAAAGTGTTTTAAACGGCTATCACCTTAAAGGTGAAATGAGAATGTCGGTAAAGCGAATTAATCTCCTCATCTTTACGAAGCACTCACCACTGACTGACTGGAGCATGAGTGAGAGAGAAATCAGAAGAATCACACCTCATGGCAGCCTTCAACAAGTTTACTAGTAAGTTGTGTTAACGGAAACATGTACATATTAACTGGAAACCAATTATGTAATGTAAGTCTATGGACTGCCAAACAAATGGTACAGATCAGTGTTGTGAAAATGTAGAGGAGAAGATACTTAAGCCCTTCATGAAGTTAGATAGGAAGAAAATGAGGCAGTATCAGCTTTAAAGAGGTGGAGGATTGGAGTGCTAGGGGTGGTTGCAGTTAAAGAGGATGAGGGGAGAGGATTGTAGAAGAGGGAAAGAGAAGTTGGTTAGGGGCATCTGCTGCTTTCTCATTGCTGCAGACT
This sequence comes from Dugong dugon, assembly GCA_030035585.1. Lineage (NCBI taxonomy): Eukaryota > Metazoa > Chordata > Mammalia > Sirenia > Dugongidae > Dugong > Dugong dugon. The sequence goes on along the minus strand of CM057462.1, from coordinate 179,327,418 downwards.
TTGTCTTCCCAAAGCAGAACATATTGGTGGTCTCCACGTGCCCGTGAAGTACCTAAGTCAACTCTGACTGGATCAGGCAGGCCAGTTGAACTCTGTGTGCCTGAGTTGTCCCATCAGTTATAATTACAATAATAATTATATACTATTATATAATAATTACTATATAATTATAATACATCCTTGTATATATGCCAGGGTTTCTGGAAATCTAAAAACAATGATGTTTAGTGAAAGTCCTTTGAATTACTAAGTGCTATGAAACTGTGAGGAATTATTATGAATCTTGTTTGTGTAAATCTACACAAGGTACCCCAGCTAACTGGTTAGAAATGGGATTTAGAACTTCAGTTTCACTTGACCATTCCAATAAGAGTTAGACTTCATTATTTCTTTATCACAGTATGTGCCTTTTTTGCCAAGAACTCAGGTTGGGCAAGGTTTAGCCAAATCTAGCGATAGGTGTTAACCCTTGGAATGTGATTTTAACAGTGACTAGGTATTTATAATTAATGTGCAATAACTCAATTATGCACATCTCTTTAAATTTAATAGGCCCAGTTAAGGTAAGATCATTAAGCACCCAATTGAATGTTAAACACATATATTTGAGGTTTAACGACTGTGCAGCAGATGCAGGATGGATTATAGGATTGTTAAAGGGCATTAAGAAAGTTGTTAATATTGTGGGGGTATTTAATTAATGTTTTAAACAACCTATCCTTTGAAATCTGCCCAAAATGCCGTGCGAAATCCGCTCAGGGAGCAGGGGCATAATTGACAGCGTTACTGTTTAAACGGAACCACACTGAAGGAGAACACAACGACACAGCCCTCTAATTAGCGTGAGAAATGACAACAACACAACAAAAACCACCGAGCGTCTCCACTGACAGGTGCAGCAAATAACAAGGCTGATGAAAGATTCTGCAATTAAAGATTCTGCTATGAAGATTAATGGGGTATTATCTTAAAGTAATGTAAGGCGGGTTATCAGAGACGAATTTCTGCCTTACAAGCTTCCCCCCTTTCCTACTTCTCTTCCCTTAATTTGTGCTAGGCCTCTGAATCCTCTTTACTATACCCCAATGTCCAAATGACTTTTTACTTTACAGTTTCTCCATTCTCCTTTTTCTGCCTGTCCTTCCTTGCTCTGCCTTTCTTCCTTTGGGGCTCTCTCTCTCTTTCTTTGACAAGGTCGAAGTAAAATGGTTCCATACTCAGTGTCAATGGGCCGTCTCCTAGACCCAACATCTCACTACATTTTCTCATTTTGCATCAAGGGGATTGTTTAAATTACAGATTTGCCGTCTTGAAACTGAAGGATAACACAAATTTGCAATATCTGAGGTGTCCTTCTTGTTTAATTTCCCTTTTTATTGGAACATTCATTTTTGTTGTCATGGATTCGCCAGTCATTCTCTCAATAAATATTTATTGAGTGTCTATTATGTGCCAAGCCATATTCTAGGCATTGGGAATAGAGCAGTAAATAAAATAGGCAAAGTCTCTATATTCATGAAGTTTGCATTCTAGTTGAGGGAGACAGAAAATATGCACACAAACAGGAGTACAGCAGGTGGTAATAGATTCAACAGAAAAAATAAAGCAGAGAAGTAAGAAAGGGAACGGAAGGGACAGGGGTTGTTATTTTAAATAGAGTGGTCACAGAAGACCCCCACTGATAGAGTGACATTTAAACAGAGGCCTGAAGAAGGTGAGTTGAGGAATAATAAGGAGGCCAGAATGTCTGGAGCAGAGTGTGTCAAGTAGGAGATCACATTCTATAGGGCCTTATGGGGAATTTAAGGACTTTGATTTTTACGCTGGGTGATATGGAAAGCAACTGAAGGGTTTTGAGCATAGGAGAGAGATAAGCAACTTAAGTGTTAAAATCATCACATTGGCTGCTGTGTTGAGAATAGACTGTAGTGGGCCTGGAGAGAAGTAGGGAGAGCAATAGAAAGCTATTGTGATAACAGTGGAGAAAGAATAGCGGTTTGAACCTGGGTAGGAGTCCCTGGATGGTACAGATGGTTAGCATGCTTGGCTGCTTACAGAAGGATTGGAGGTTTGAATCAGGGCTTTGAACTGGTTTGGTCTGGTTGGACCCCCTGCTGATAATTTGCATTTCTAAGAAGTTCCCTGCTGAGAATTTGCATTTCTAACAAGTTCCCAGGAAGTTATACTTAAGAGTCACCTGGGTATCCTGTTAAACTGTAGCTTCTGATTCAATATATCTGGGGTGGAAATGCAAATTCTCAGCAGGGAACTTCTTAGAAATGCAAATTCTCAGCATGGGGTCCTGCCAGAATGAACCTGTTCGAATCCCTTGGTTAGAATCCCCCCAGAGGCACCTCAGAAGAAAGGCCTGGTGATCTACTTCTGAAAAATCAGCCATTGAAAACTCTGGAGCACAGCTCTACCTTGATACACATGGGGTACCCATAAATCGGAGTTGTGTCAGCCACTGTTTGTGTGTTTTAGCGTAAGGAGTGAGAAGTGGTCGTATTCTGAATATGCTTTAGAGATAGAGCCAACAGCATTTGCCACAGGACTGGATGACTCCAACCTTTTGGACCCGAACAACTGGAGGACTGAAATTGTCATTTAATAAGGATTGAAATTTGCTGAGGAAATCAATGTTCGTGATCATGTTAAGTGGAGTGATTAAGTAGGCAATTGGGTCTAGGAGTCTGGATTTGAGGAAGAAATATCCAGGATGAAATTATAATTTTCAGAATATTGGCATATAGATAGTATCGAATGCCAAGAGACTGGATGAAATCACCTGGGGTGTGAATGTAGTTAGAGAAGAAAGGAGGTCCGAGAACTAAGCCTTGGGGGTACTTCAAAATTTACAGGTTAGAGAGATGGGAGGAAACAGCTAACAAGACAGAGAAAGAAAAGCCAGGCAAAGAAGAAAAGGACCAAGAAGAGAGTGAAGAAAAGTGTTTTAAGTCGGAGTAAATGATCAATTGTGTCAAATGCTGCTGTTGAGTTGGGTAAGATGAAATATGCATATTGGTTTGACAACATCATTGGTGACTTTGTCAGGAGCTATTTTAGTAAAGTCCTGGATGAAAGACTGACTAGCAGTATTAAGAATGGAAGGAGAAGAACTTGAGTTAATGAGAACTCCTCTCCTTGGAGAAATGTTGCTGTAAATAAGAGGAAATAAATGGAGTAGGAGCTGAAGAGAGATGAGGGATGAAAAGAAAAATACATTTTTTCAAGTAGGAGATATTATGACATATTTCTATGCTATTAGGAATGATCCAGAATAGAGGAAACATTTACGATGCAGGAGAGAAAAGAGGCTTTGCTAGAGCATTGTTCTTGAGTAGGCCAGAGAGAAAGGGACCTGCTGCATAAGCCATGGGGTTGGCTGTGTATATGAGCATGGCCACTTTCTTCATGGTACCAGGAGGGAAGGCAGGGCATATGGGCATAGATCAGTGTAGGTGGTAAATGTGATGGTGGCAGTGTGTGACCATTCTCTTCTAATTGCTTTAATTTTTAGTTAAATAGGAAGTAAAGTCATCAGCTAAGAATGAGAATGAAGAAGGTGTTGGAAGTTTGAGGAAGCTTGGGAAATATAGTAAGATTGCTGAGTGGTACTAATAGTTCACTTGAAGTCAGCGGTCACGGGCTTGAAAGTAAGACAAACAGCATGGTTGTCTGTTTTTCCCGACCGCATTTACCAGATTAAATGCCAGCACAGAGTAGGCAGAGTTGCATTTAACTAGATTCATAATTTTTGCAAGGTGAGTATAATAAAGAAAGAGGGACAATGGGGATGTGGGTATATACCATATAATGCTTAAAATAATGGATGACAGAATTTAAAGTGATAGACTCTATGGATTATATGTCCCAGTGGGATGATAGAATTATTGGATTTAGATACAAGAAGAAGTGAGCTGAAAAAAATAGGAGGTGGTGGTTAAATAATAAGCAAGGTATCTGAAAATGGCTGGAACAAACAGGCCTAGCTGATGGACACTTCAGTGGCATGAATTTCACCGTTGGGAGGGGGGATGTTATATGGTCTGGAACTAGAGGCAGCAATCGGAGCAAGAAAAACAGTAATCCCACCTAGTTGTATGGGGGTGGGGGTGAGGAAGACAAAACTGCTTCCAGCAGAGAGGACTGTAAGGGAGGCATTGTCTTCAGAGGAGAGTCGAATTTGATTTCAAACAAGAAAGGGGAGAAAATATATCAAGAAGAGGTTGTGAATCTAGGGAAATCTGGAGATGTGATACCATAACTTCTAGAGGGTGTTAGGAAGCAGGAAGGGTTTGGAAATGGGGTTCTATTAGGGATATCATGGGAAGTATGAATATGGGTATTAGAGTTTGGGAGTGAAAGATGATAGAGGGTCTTATGGTGACTTCCAGAAACAGTCATAAAGGATTAGTCTTGATGGCCTTCAAGATAAATGGTGGTGGTGAGTCAACGGGTATAAAGGAAAGAGGTATGGAGTCTTGCTGAGAATAGATGGAACTCTGAGCCTCACGTTACTCTAATCATGTCTTCCACAACCTATGACTTGAAAGATGGCAAGTTTTGCTGGGAATCACTGCTCTTGGTGTCACCAGTACTCCATCTTGGGACATTCTAATGGCTCTGCTCACCAGGGCTCAGAAAATAGGAGCCAGTATTGCCAGTGTGGTGTCTGGGCAATGAAGGGGATGCAACAACAGCTAAAGTGGGGAAATAGAGTTAATGACCAGAGCAGCCCATAAAGGGATCCTGCTGGTGGCAATGGGAAATTTTGGTGGGTGGCAGAAATAGTAGCAGGATCTAGTGGGGAGTAACACTCACAGGCGCCACCAAGGTGGAGTGTGAGCCACCCAGGATTGAGGAACCATGGTGATGAAACAGCAGGACTCCTTGAAGCCAGCCAAATACCATTATGATGAGGTTGGCTCCCAACCCTAGTTTTCTCCAAGGTTTGTGCGGTGCGATTAATTACTTTTGTGTGTGGCCTTTCTAGCCATGGGCTAGTAACTCCCACCCAGGTGATTGTGTGATAGGGTAATTGTGGCTTACCAAGGGGATTGGTAAGTTTTGCCTTAAAAGAGAGCCAATCCCAGAGCAGGGAGGAGGTGCCTACCACCAAGGAAGGAGGTACCCGGCAGCAGAGACCCGGCAGCAGGAGATGGTGTGGTGGGCCTCCTGGCCCATGGAGAGAGAAAGCTGAGTGCCTTTGGGCAGAGACTGAGGGCCGGGGAGAGGTGTGCCTGTGAGCACAGCTGGGGAGAGGCTGTCCTGATGGAAGAACTGTATCCTGAGTGTTCCTGAGCCTGAATTGTAGCTGTTACTTTTCTTATAATAAACTCCATAATTGTGAATCTGGTCTTTGAGTTCTGTGTGGCCAATGCAGTGAATTATCAAAGCCAGCAGAGAAATAGAGAGCGCTGTGTGAGGGACAGTTAGTGTCAGAATTAATAAAGACGGCAGAGAGAGGCGACACGTCTGACCTCTACCTCACTGGAATCGGCTTTGGGCTGTTTATCTTGGTTCTCCTTCCCTTTTGTGGGGTAGGAGGAGGTCAGACACTGCCTCCACGCCATTTTTACAGTTGCTGTGGTTTGGAGAATAAAAGGCTAAATACATATATGTATATGTATGTGTATGTGTATATTTAACTTCTTTCTCCAGGCCACATCAACGGTTCAAACATAGCAATGATTTAGAGGATGGCGCAGGACCAGGCAGTGTTTTGTTCTGTTGTACATAGGGTCACTATGAGTTGGAACCAACTCGATGCCACCTAACAACAAAGTGTGTGTGTGTGTGTGTGTCTATACACACATGTACATGAGAGAATGCGTCGTGAAAGAACAATTACTGAACTGTATGCTGAGACTAATTCTGTTACCAGGCAAATGTAATATGTTTCACCTGTGTGTGTGTGTGTGTGTGTGTGTGTGTGTGTGTGTGTGTGTGTGTGTAAGAGCGTGTATCATTGTGAGCTTGCTCATTGCAGATATCTAACTCTTATCATAGGGCAGGACAGTTCTATGATTTGTGCCTTTTCTGAAACACACAACTGGCCACCAGGAGAGAGGTCCAAGTCCCTGAGTACCTTCTAGCCTGAGTCGAACTTTCTCTACCCAGCTGCCATATTCATTCATCTTCAGACTTCCCCACGCTATACCACACTCACCCCCACTCCAGATTGCTAAAATGGCAGTAGTGCATGCCCATTACTTCACCAGCAACACGGGGAACGTTTTTTTTTCCAGATCAAAGGAGATTCAGTTACATGTTAGGGAAAACTCAGCATCAGCAGCTTGTGTCATTTAATAAAACCTAAAGTTACAAGTGTCCTGAATAGTTCCCTTAGAAGCTATTTTAAGTGGACAGCCCTTCCCCAGAAAGCCCCGTGAGTGCAGAATAACAGAAGTTAATTTTAGCAAGCACTTTTTAACCTACATTTGGGAACAGAAATGCCAGGAAACGTATTATATAATTGAAGTAAAAAGAAACCCTCTGGGTGTGACAAAAAGTTGTCTGTCTCAAGTTACTGCAAATGGAAAAATGATATACCAAGAAGCTTGGTATTTGAGAAGTCCAATGGTGAGAAACTTTATTTGCTGAGAAGGCAAATGAGAGCACCTGGATGCTAGAGAACACTTGACACGCCAGACAGCCAGGCTGCTAGTATGTTCTCATTGGGCTTTTATGGCTCCAAGTTCCATCAAGCCTCCCACTGGAAACAGTATTCCCACACTGAAATGTGAAGATCAAAGTTTTAATTTGTTCATCTGTTGGAACCCCTAAGAGTCCTGGATCTGCCTTAGCCCTGAGCTCTTCATAAAGTAGAGGGACAAAGGGGATCAAGTATTACTATACCCTCCTTACTGTGTTCAGTATTCAAGCTGATTATCTTCACATCCCACTCCTAATTCTTTACTGCCACTGGGTGTGACCTACCCTTTGTTCCTGGCCTCCTGCCTCCTTCTCAGCCTTCAGGTGGCTTCCCTGGCACAGCTTATACAGTGCCAGTTTGCCCTAACAACCTGGGTAACTTTGCCAGGCCACAGGCTCTCTCTGAAACTTTCTTACCTGTAAAGTGAGTGTGAAAATACCTATGTTCCATTGCTGTTGAATGAATCAAGTAAGAAAAAGGTGAAGATTATTTTACAAATTGTAATATGCTATACAAATATAAATTGATCTTCTGACTTCCTGGAAAACAAAACGGGTAACCAGATTCTGACCTTTGTTTATTTTCTACCTGAATTTAGTAACCAGTTTCTTCTAAGATAGAAGTGAATTTCCCTGGCAGATGTTAGTTCTCTTACCCAGTTCCCTGCAGCTGCGTTAGGTGGAGCGCCATCCCTCTGCTGCCTTAGCTTTCACAATCAGTCCACCCGAGGTGTCCTGGAGCCCTCTGCAAAGGACACTTACACAGAGTGTCCTTCTAAAGACTGCACACCCATTGCCGATGAGTCGATTCTGACTCATAGCAAACCTACAGGACAGTGTAGAACTACTGCATGGGGTTTTCAACAAGTGGCTGGTGAATTTGAACTGCCTACCTTTTGGTTAGCAGCCAGTCTTTTAACCACACTGCCACCAGAGCCCCATTATATAGGCAGGACATGATAAAGGTGATATAAAAATGTTTGGCATGTTATCATATTATCTTATTTCATATTATTTTATTGGAGACTGTAAAAACAGCATGGGGGCAGTGTCTGACCTCCTCCAACTTCACAAGGGGAGGAGAATCAAGATCAACAGCTCAAGGCCGATTCCTATGAGGTGGGGGTCAGACATGTCTCCTCTCTCTGCCATCTTTACTAATTCTGACACCAACTGTCCCTCCCACAGCACTCTCTACTTCTCTACTGGGTTAGATGATTCATTTCAATGGCCACACAGAACTCACCGATCATACAATTATGGGGTTTATTAGGGAAGTAACAGTTACAATTCAGGCTCAGGAACACTCAGGATACAGTTCTTCCATCAGGACAGCCTCTCCCCAGCTGTGCTTGCAGGCATGCCTCTCCCTGGCCCTCAGTCTCTGCCCAAAGGCAGTCAGTTTTCATTCTCTGTGGGTCAGGAAGCCCACCAAACTGTCTCCTGCCGCCCGGTCTCTGTTGCTGAGTCTCTCCTTCCTTGGTGGGCTCCTCCTCTCTGCTCCGGAATTCACTCTCTTTTAAGGCAAAACTGACTGATCGCCTTGGTAGGCCACAATTACCCTATCACACAGTCCTGCCCGGTCACCTGGGTGGGAGCCACAAGATCATAGCTAGAAAGGCCACACAAACGTAATCATTCACACCGCAGGCTACCCCCTGACTTTTCTAGCCATGGTTCTTTGATATTTGGAGGATAACTTTCCCCTCCCAATGATTTCACCAGTCCAAAACAGTCATTAACAATTGGTCTTTCAATACAGCCGAGTCCACAGGGTGAGGTTACTCAGGTACCAGTCGTTCAGGTTTGCTGCAGGTGTCCGTGTGATCTGGTCAGGCTCTCTCACAGTTCGTCTCGGCTTCACTCTTTCTAGCCTCTGATAAAATTTAACTGAGAGGATTATTCCCTTGCTCTGAGCCTTATTAGGCATCAGCATAAGCAAAACCTTTAAAGGACTTTAGGTTCAGCCACTGTACTCCAGTCCAGCAGTCCCTCTCTCTTAGTTCACTCTTTCACAGTTATAGCTTGTATAGTTACAGTTTTTACAATCACAATTAGCCCTTTTAACAGTCAGCACTCACAGCTGAATCATATAATCCTATCAGCATATTCCCCCACCCTCTCTTCCCCAGACCCATCAGCAAAAGAGGAATCTATCCAGTGGGAATTCTCCCTTGTCCCCCTCATTTAACATAAGCACACTCACGAAAGTGTATAAGCCAACCACTTCATGCCTTTATCTCCTTCTATTTTAGATAGCCAATGTTTAAATTGCTGGTCCCTATCAAACCAGTACTCTGAGGAGACAAGCATGTTCTTTGGTCTTGAAGAATCTTCAGTTCAGTTGGAACTTTGTGCATCTGCATCCACAAGCAAGTCCGGTCCAGAGCAAGCCATCAAATCGCAGCAATCTACACCAGCTTGCAGTGTTAAACATCTTTCTCTTCATTTGCTTGGGTTCTGGTCAGCTCATTCCTATCCATCCAAGCTAGGTCACACGGGTAGTAGCCTTAGGGTCAAGAGTTCACACACACCTCCCAGCACATCAGATGGCCCCTTCACACTCCCTCATCCTCAACCCCCTTGGGCTAAGTCAGCGGGTTCCCCCTTTTGACTCATAAATTTATGAGTCCACACACGACTGCTTTTACTTCTAACCAGCAAGGCTTTCCTCTCACTCTTATCCCTAGCCCCCGAGGACTAGGTTAACTGATGCCAATGCAACCAAACTCAGCCCATCTCTTCATAGCTGCATTTCCCCTACTTCCACTCATTAGTGGACCCATGTGGTCTCCACAAGCAAGCAGACCAAATTGTCTACTTGCGAGCTCCCTTTAACTTCCAGTCCTGGAAGGGGGCTCCGATGGACAGACCTTTCCTGCCTCAGTGCATCCAACAGCAAACTGCTTACTTGAAATTCAAGAAGCAGAAAGGCCACTTTTTTTTTTTTTTTCAGTAAGTTCTTCCTTCAAATACAAATCTTCAGTTCTCTCAGCAGTTCTGGGTGGTTCTGCACATTTTTTCAAATGCAAAATCTGGATGGGGCTCAGGCTTTTGACTTAAGCTTCCACTCTGTACACAGGGCTACTGGCTTGAAACAAAAAGCCTGTGTTTCTCTGGGGCAAATCCTAGTTCCCCTTTTAGTATATCCAATTAAGTATAGCCTGAAGGCGGAGTTACATACTTTCTGTAATCTATAATACCCAGTATTAATTTCTAGCATATATTTAGATCTGATTTACAACACTAGGTAGGAGAAACATTCAATATCCATAGTACATTCAATTAAACACATAATCCTTTTAAAACATTCCAGTTTAGTCTTCTGTACACCTTAACTTCCCCATGTGTCTGTCAGTTTGTCATGATGTGTGGATCATAACAAATTATGGATAACACTGCAGAGAATGGAAATTCCAGAACACTTAATTGTGCTCATGAGGAACCTGTATATACATCAAAAGGCAGTTGTTTGAACACAACAAGGGGATACTGCGTGGTTTAAAGTCAGGAAAGGTGTGCGACATGGTCGTAACCTTTCAGCATACCTAGTCAATCTGTATGCTAAGCAAATAATCTGAAAAGCTGCACTATATGAAGAAGAATGGGGCATCAGCATTGGAGGAAGACTCATTAACAACCTGCGTTATGCAGATGACACAATCTTGCTTGCTGAAAGTGAAGAGGACTTGAAGCACTTACTGATGAAGATCAAAGACCACAGTCTTCAATACGATTACACCTCAACATAAAGAAAACAAAAATCCTCACAACTGGACCAATAAGCAACATCATGATAAGTGGAGAAAAGATTGAAGTTGTCAAGGATTTCATTTTACTTGGATCCACAATCAACACCCATGGAAGCAGCAGTCAAGAAATCAAATAATGATGCATTGCATTGGGCAGATCTGCTGCAAAAGACCTCTTTAAAATGTTGAAAAGCAAACATATCACCTTGAAGACTAAGATGCACCTGACCCAGGCCATGGTATTTTCAATTGCATCATATGCATGCAAAAGCTTGGCAGTGAATAAAGAAGACCGAAGAAGAATTGACGCCTTTGAATTCTGGTGTTGGCGAAGAATATTGAATACACCATGTACTGCCAAAAGAACGAACAAATCTGTCTTTGAAGAAGTACAACCAGAATTCTCCTTAGAAGCAAGGATGGCGAGACTATGTCTTACATACTTTGGGCAAGTTGTTAGGAGGGATCAGTTCCTGGAGACAGACATCGTGCTTGGTAAATTACAGGGTCAGCAAAAAAGAGGAAGACCCTCAACAAGGTGGATTGACACAGTGGCCACAGCAATGGGCTCAAGCAAAACAATTGTGAGCAAGGTGCAGGACTGGACAGTGTTTCCGTCTGTGGTACATAGGGTCGCTATGAGTCAGAACCAACTTGAAGGCACCTAACAACAACAACAACACCTTAACTATCTTCCCATTCATATGCATATGGCCTTAAGCCTCTGGTTGAGTGGAACTAGAAGACCCTGACCCCCTATCAATCATCCATCTTATCTGGCCTGGCTTTTGCACCAGGCAACTCCAGGTGGGGCTTTTCTCCCCTTAGCTGTAGCATAACCTTCCCTTCAGCCATTACAGGCAACAACAACCAAAGTAACCATCTAAGAATCAAAAGTTTCACTTCCCAAGCCCTTTCATTCTTTCTCTTAAAAAGTTCCATGCTTCTGGAGAAGTGACAGAGTAGAAATGCCCAATAGGCTTTCCAAGGAGTGGCTAGTGAATTTGAAGTGCTGTCTTTTTGGTTAGCAGACATAGCTCTTAACCACTGTGGCACAAGGGCACCAGCATACATGTATAGTAGTTTCATAATTTTAACTCATACTTCCATGGGAAACAACTTTATCAACTAGTATACAGTACTTGTGTACAGTTCCTTTTGCCTTTAGTCTTACAGACTTCATTCATTTCAAAACTACTTAGGTCAAGAGGTGGAGCCAAGATGGTAGAATAATCAGACATTTCATGTCATCCCTCTTACAACAAAGACCTGAAAAAACAAGTGAATCAGATATATATGACAATCTAGGAACCCTAAGCATCAAAGACAAAGCTGAAGAATCAGACTTAGCATCAGGTGGAAGGAGAGAGAATTCAAAAACAGTGGAAACAGGGAATTACAGATCCCCGGATCACTGGTGTCCTGCTATCCAAACCTGCACAGCACAGACATATTGAGGCAAACAGCAGCATCCCAAGCTGAAGCTCACACTATCTGCTATAGCTAAGCAGGAGTGATTCTGCACGCATTTCCAGAATCAAACGGGAGGGACAGGAGACCTGCAAAAGTTAAGTGCATGCTTTCAACCCACCACATGCACTGCAACCCCTGTCATCAGAGCTTCACAGGCTAAGGAGCTCTCCTTCTCCCTCATCCATCCCCCACCCTGCTCTGACGCCAATCTGGTGGTATTCAACATTGTCATGTCCCCTAGCTGAGAACCCATGGCTCCAGTAGGGAGGTGACTGCTTCTTCACCCAGCCACTGGCACAGGAGGTCCATGGGCTTGCAGTGCCCTCTACCTCCTCTGATCACCTGCACTAGTGTCCTGCTGGCCAAGTTGGCACAGCACATACACATTGGCATAAGGTGGGCAGAGTTCCCAGCTGTAGCCCATTTTGACTGGCAGAGGCCAAGTGGGAGCTGCAGATCTATTACATTTGACACCACCTTGCCCCCTAGAGAAGGGGCCTAAGTCACCCACATCGGGGGCCTGAGAGCCGGTGGTACCACCCATTCCATCCAGCTGCCCACAACAGGGGCCTAAGAACCAGTGGTGTCCCCCAATCCCTCCAGCTAAAGGCACTGGTCACCCAAGGACTGGGTGCACTACCCCCCTACTACGCACTCTGGTGGACAGGGGCACACCCTCCATCCAGGTACCTGGTGACAGCAAACAGCCCCCCTGTCTTGTCGCCTGCATCACCCTCCACTGCAATCAGAGAACTGTGCCTCCTCTGAACAACCCCACGCAGCCCTGCCCACCAAGGACCGTAGGTGAGAGTCTCCACACCACACACCTGGTGACTGATGACCTGGGCACCTTCACCCTGACCATCCAGCAAGTGGCGGAACACACACACAACACCCAATCCAATGACCAAGAAGAACACCCCCTGTACCCATGGCCAGGTGACTAGCAGGACAGATACATCACCTCACCAAAAACACTGCCTATGTGCATGGTAGCCCTGCAAGAACAGTGAACGGAGTCCCAGGCTCACACACCTAGTAGCTGCTCCACCCACCGGGAGACAGGAGGTGAGAGCTTCAACACGGCCACATTAATGACCAAAATAGCACACACACACAGTGTGCTTGGAAATATCAAAACAAAACAAAACAAAAATTCAGGATGCAGTAAACAACCATACAATAAATAAATAAATATAACTCCTGATGCCTCAGAGACAACAGTCAATATCAAACCACATAATGAAGCAAGACAAGATGGCTCCAGCAAGCAACCAAAATAAAAACCAGAAAACCTTCTGGATGAAGATAAGGCAATGGAACTACCTGATAATGAATTCAAAAGACTAATATAGAAAGCTCTCCAGGAGATCAAGGAGGAGATCATGGAAAACACAGACAAAACCAAGGAACATACAGATAAAGCAATAGAAGAATTCAGGAAAACAATACAAGAACAAAATAACAGAATAAATAAGCTTCTAGGAACCATACAACAACAGCAACTAGAAATCAAAAATATTAATAGAATTTCAGGATTAGACAACTCAATAGAAAGTCATAGGAACAGAACTGAGACAATGGAAGTCAGAATTAGTGAGACTAAAGATAAATCCCTTGACACCAATTTGTTTGAGGAAAAATCAGAAAAAATGAAGAAAGCCTAAGAATTATGTGGGATACTATCAAGAAGAAAAAGCTATGAATGATCAGAGTTCCAGAACAGGGGGATAATGGAAAACATAGAGAGATTTGTTGAAGATCTGATGCCAGAAAACTTTTCTAATATCATGAAAGACGAGAAGATATCTATCCAAGAAGCTTAATGAATCCCATACAGGATAGACCCAAAAGAAAGTCACCAAGACATATCATAATCAAACTTGCCAAAACCAAAGACAAAGAAAGAATCCTGAGAGTAGCTAGGGATAAATGAAAAGTCACCTACAAAGGAGAGCTAATAAGACTAAACTCTGATTAGTCAGCAGAAACCACGCAGGCATGAAGGCAATGGGATGACATGTATAAAGCCTGGAAGGAAAAAAAATTGCTAGCCAAGAATTATATATCCAGCAAAATTGTGTATCAAATACGATGGCAAAATTAGTTCATTCCCAAATAGACAGAAATTAAGGGAATATGTAAAAACCAGACCTAAATTACAAGAAATATTAAAGGGAATCCTCTGGTTAGAGAACCAACAACATCAGACAACAATCCAAGACTAGGACACAGGACGTATCAACCAAATATGAACCCAGACAGGGAATTCTCAAAAGTAAAACAAAGCTAAAAGACTGAAAATAGGAAACCAGAGATGTCAATATGTAAATGACAACAGTATCAAAACAAAAAAGAGAGAATAAGCAGTGTAGTCACAGACCTTCCATATGGAGAGGAAGTCAAGGTGATATCAAGAAATAAAAGATTAGTTTAAAGTTAGAAAAATAAAGATAAATTTGAAAGTAACCACAAAGGAAGCTAACAAACCTACCTATCAAAATAAAAAGGAAGAAAAACACAGGCTCAGCAAACAGAAAATCAACAATACTGAAAGAAATGAAAAGAAAACCCATAAACAAAAAGAATTCAGCACATGAAATTAAGCAGAACAAAGAAAATGTCAACACCACATGCACACACACACACACACACACACACACACACACAAAACTCAACAATATGACACCACTAAACTCAAAAGAGTAAACTCAAACCCATCAATAATGACAGTGAATTTAAATGGCCTAAATATACCAGTAAAGAGAAAGAGAGTGGCAGAATGGATAAAAAATAATGGTCCATTTATATTCTGTCTAGGAGAGAAATACCTTAGACACAAAGACATAAAAAAATTAAAACTCAAAGGATAGAGAAAAATATATCAAGCAAACAATAAACAAAAAAGAGCAAGAGTGGCAATATTAATCTCCAATACAATAGGTTTTAAAGCAAAATCCACCATAAAGGATAAGGAAAGACACTATATGATGATTAAATGTCAATACACCAGGAGGACATAACCATAATAAATATATATGCACCCAATGACAGGGCTGCAAAATACATAAAACAAACTGTAACAGCATTGAAAAGAGAAATAGATGGTTCTACAATAATGTAAGAGACTTCCACAAACCATTTTCGGTGAAGGGTAGAACATCTAGAAAGAAACTCAATAAAGATACAGAAGATCTAAATGCCACAATCAACCCCCTCAACCTCATAGACCTATACAGAACACTCCGTCCAACACCAGCAAAGTATACCTTCCTTTCAAATGCACGTGGAACATTTTTCAGAATAGACCACACTTTAGGCCAGAAAGCAAGCCTTAACAAAAATCCAAAACATCTAAATAATACACAGCATCATCTCTGACCATAATGCCAGAAAAGTAGAACTCAATAACAGAAATAGCAAGAAAAAAGAAAAATCAAAGACATGGAAACTTAACAACCCCTTGCTTAAAAACTACCAGGTAATAGAAGAAATCAAGGATGAAAAAAAAGAAAAAGAAACACCATAGAATCAAATGAGACTGAAAACACATCTTACCAAAACCTTTGAGACACAGCAAAAAAAAAAAAAAAAAAAAAAAAACCAGTGCTTAGAGGTCAATTTATAGCAATAAATGCACCCCTCAAAAAAGAAAAAGGAAGAAACACCAAAATATTAACACTACAGCTCTAACAAATAGAAAGAGAGAAGCAAAAGAAACACACAGGCACCAGAATAAAAGAAATAAAGATTATAGCAGAAATAAGTGAAACAGAGAACAGAAAAACAATTGAAAGAATCAAAAAGACCAAAAGCTGGTTCTCTGAAAAAATCAACTAAATCAACAAACCATTGGCCAAAATAATAAAAGAAAAACAGGAGAGGACGCAAATAACCTGAACAACAAATGAGAAGGGTGATATCACAACACACCCAACTGAAATAAAGAAAATCATAACAGAATGCTATGAAAAATTGTACTCCAACAAATTTGAAAACCTAAAGGAAATGGACAAATTTCTAGAAACACACTAACCTAAAATAACACAAGCAGAGGTAGAAAAACTAAACAGACTAGTAAGAAAAGAAGAGACTGAAGAGGTAATACAAAAACTCCCAACAACAACAAAATATCCCTGGCCTGACAGCTTCCCTGGAGAATTCTACCAAACTTTCAGAGAAGAGCTCAAACCAGTACTAATCAAACTATTTCAGAGCATAGAAAAGGAAAGAATACTCCCAAATACATTCTATGAAGCCCGCATAACCCTGGTACCAAAGCCAGGCAAAGACACCATAAAAAAAGAAAGCTATGGGCCAATATCCCTCATGAATATAGACACAAAAATTCTCAGCAAAATTCTAGCCAAAAGAATTCAACGGCATATCAAAAAAATAATACATCTTGACCTAGTGGGATTCATACTTGATATGCAGGGATGGTTCAACATTAGAAAATTAATCAATGTAATCCACCACATGAATAAAAATAAAAGAATCACATGATCATCTTGATCGACACAGAAAAGGCATTTGACAAAGTCCAACACAAATTCCTAATAAAAACTCTCAGCAAAATAGGAATAGAAGGGAAATTCCAACATAATAAAGGGCATTTATACAAAACTAATAGCCAACATCATTGTCAACAGAGAGAGAAAGCATTCTCCTTGACAACAGGAACTAGACAAGGATGCCCTTTACCACCACTCTTACTCAACATTGTCCTAGGTAGGGCAATAAGGCAAGAAAAAGAAATAAGGGGCATCCAAGTTGGTAAGGAAGAGATAAAACTATCGTTTTTATGGATGATATGATCTTATACGCAGACAGTTCCAAAGAATCCACAAGAAAGCTACTGGAACTAATAGAAGATTTAAGAAAGTAGCAGGATACAAGATTAACATACAAAAATCAGTTGGATTCCTGTACACCAACAAAGAGAACTTCAAAGAGGAAACCACCAAATCAATACCGTTTACAATAGCCCCCAAGAAGATAAAGTACTTAGGAATAAATCTAACCAGAGACGTAAAAGACCTATACAAAGAAAACTACAAAACGCTATTGCAAGAAACCAAAAGAGACCTACGTAAATGGAAAAACATACCATGCTCATAGATAGGAAGACTCAACATTGTGAAAATATCAATACTACCCAAAGTGATCTACAGATACAATGCAATCCTGATCCAAATTCCAGCGGCATTATTTAAAGAGATGGAGAAACAAATCAACTTTATATGGAAAGGGAAAAGGCCCCAGATTAGTAAAGCATTATTGAAGAAAAAGAATAAAGTGAGAGGCCTCACACTACGTGATTTTAGAACCTTTTATAAAGCCGCAGTAGTCAAAACAGCCTGATACTGGTACAACAACAGATGCATAGAACAATGGAATAGAATTGAGAACCAGACATAAATCCATCCACCTGTGAGCAGCTGATAGTTTACAAAGGGCTAAAGTTCCTTAAATGGGGAGAAGACAGTCTCTTTAACAAATGGTGCTGGCAAAAGTGGATGTCCATCTGTAAAACAATGTAACAAGATCCATACTTCACACCTTACACAAAAACTAATTCAAAATGGGTAAAGACCTAAATACAAAACCTAAAATGATAAAGATCATGGAAGAAAAAATAGGGACAATGCTCAGGGCACTAATGCATGGCATAAATTCAGTACAAGCCATAACTAACAATGTGCAAACACCAGAAGAGAAACTATATGATTGGACCTCCTAAAAATTAAACACATATGCTCATCAAAAGACTTCACCGAAAGAGCAAAAAGATAACCTACAGACTGGGAATAAATTTGACTATGACATATCCGACAAGGGTCTAATCTCTAAAATCTGCAAAATACTTCAACATTCAACAACAAAAAGATAAATAAGCCAATTAAAAAATGGTCAAAGGATATGAATAGACACTTCACCAAGGAGGACATTCAGGTGGCTAGCAGACACATAAGGAAATGCTCATGATCATTAGCCATTATAGAAATGCAAATCAAAACTACACTGAGATACTGTCTCCCCCAGACAATACTGGCACTAATAAAAAAAAAAAAGAATAACAAATGTTGTAGAGATTTTGGGGAGATTGGAACTCTTATGCATTGCTGGTGGATATGTAAAATAGTGCAATCACTTTGGAAAACGATATGGCACTGTCTTGGTCATCTAGTGCTGCTGTAACAGAAATACCACAAGTAGATAGCTTTAACAAAGATAAATTTATTTTCTCACAATCTAGTAGGCTAGAAGTCCAGATTCAGGGCACCAGCTTCAGGGGAAGGCTTTCTCTCTCTGTCAGCTCTGGAGGAAGGTCCTTATCATCAATCTTCCCCTGGACTGGGAGCTTCTCTTCACAGGAACCCTGGGTCCAAAGGACTCATTCTGCTCCTGGCACTATTTTCTTGGTGGTATGAGGTCCCCACTCTCTGCTCCCTTCCCTTTCCTTTTATCTCTTGTAAAATAAAAGATGGTGCAGGTCACACCCCAGGGAAACTCCCTTTCCATTCGATCAGGGATGTGACCTTAGTAAGGGTGTTACAATCCCACCCTAATCCTCTTTAACATAAAATTACAATCACAAAATGGAAGAGAACCACACAATACTGGGAATCATGGCCTAATCAAGTTGACACCTATTTTTGGGAAACACCATTGAATCCATGACAGGTGCTTCCTTAAAAAGCTAGAAATAGAAATAACATATGATCTAGCAATCCCACTCTTAGGAATATACCCTAGAGAAATAAGAGCCATCACAAAAATAGACATATGCACACCCATGTTCATTGCAGCATATTCATATTCACAATAGTAAAAAGATGAAAACAACCTAAATGCTCATCAGCAGATGAATGGATAAACAAATTGTGGTACAGACACATAATTGAATACTATGCAACAATAAAAAACAATCATGACTCAGCAGAACATCTCACAGCATGGATGAATCTGGAGGGCATTATGCTGAGTGAAGTAAGTCAGTCACAGAAGGACAAATATTGTATGAGACCACTATTATAAGAACTCAACAAAAGGTTTACATACAGACAAAAAGCATTCTTTGATGGTTACGAGGGCAGGGAGGGTGGAGGAGGGGAATCACTAACTAAGTAGACAGGTGTCAACTTTGGTGAAGGGAAAGACAACACACGATATAGGGGAAGTCAGTACAACTTGACCAAGGCAAAGCTGTAGAAGTTTCCTAGACACATCCAAACACCTTGAGGGACTGAGTCGCTGGGGCTGAGGGATGGGGACCATAGTCTTGAGGGACATCTAGGTCAGTTGACATAACATAGTTCACAAAGAAAATGTTATACATCCTACTCTGGCGAGTAGCATCTTGGGTCTTAGAATCTTGCAAGCGGCCATCTAAGATACATCTATTGGTCTCATTTCTTCTGGAGAAAAGTAGAATGAAGAAAACCAAAGACACAAGGAAAAATAACCCAGAGGCCTAGATAACCACATGAACCACAGTCTCCACCAGCATGAGCCCAGAAGAACTAGGTGGTGCCCGGCTACTACCACCAACTGCTCTGACAAGGATCACAACAGAGAGTTCTAGACAGGGAGAAAAATGTAGAAAAAAATTCAAATTTACAAAAAAAAAAAAAAAAAATCAGACTTACTGGTCTGACAGAGACCGGAGGAACCCCTGAGACTACGGCCCCTGGACACTGTTCTAACTCAGAACTGAAACCATTCCTGAAGCCCACTTTTCAGACAACACAAACACTAACACGCGAGGAACATTCTTAGTTCAATCAAATACGCGAGACCAAAGGGGCAACTCTTTGCCCAAAAATAAGATGAGAAGGCAGGAAGGGGCAGGAACTGGATGAATGGATATAGGGGACCTAGGGTGGAAAGGCGTAGCATGCTGTCACATTGGGGATGTTGCAATATATGTCACAAAACAACATGTGTACAAATTTTTGAACGAGAAACTAACTTGGGCTGTAAACTTTCACGTAAAGCACAATAAAATTTTTTTTAAAAATTAGTTCAGGGCCTTTTCTCCCACTCCCTTCAGTGAGGTTTTTTTCATAAGTGTATAGTAGAGTTAAATTCTTCATCACATTTTGAAATTTTCAACCCTTAACCTCCAAAATGATTTTTTTAGATTTGCATAAGTTAATGTTAAATTCTTTGGATTTTGATAAACACATTGTGTTATGTATCCATTGTTGTAGATTCATACAGAATAGTTTCACTGTCCTAAACTATCCTCTATATTTCAACTATTAAGCTTGCCTCATCTCCTCAATCCTTGGAAGCCATCTTAATAGTTTTGCCTTTTGCAGAATATCATGTAAGTGTAATCATTGTAATGATTGTAGCCATTAATGATTGTAATCATTTGTAAGTATGTAGCCTTTTCCACTTAGCAATATATACTTAAGATCAGTCGATGACTTTGTATGGCTAGATACTTCATTCCTTTTTATTGCTGAATAGCATTCCAATATATGGATGTAACACAGGTTTATCCATTCTCCTGTAGAAGGCCATCTTGGTTGCTTCCAGCTTTTGGTTATTATGAATAAAATTACTATAAATATTCATGTACAGATTTTTGGATATACATAAGTTTTCAAATCAATTAGGTAAATACCTAGGAACATCATTGCCAAATTGAACGGTACGACTATGTTTAGCTTTGTAAACAACTGCCAGACTGTCTTCCAAAATGCATTCCCACCACCATTAATTAGAGTTCCTGTTGCTCCACATCTTCATCAGCATTTGGTGTTATCAGTGTTTTGGATTTTAGCCAAAATCCGAATAGGAACTATATACTGATAGATATGTAGTGGTAGCTCATTGTTGTATTAATTTCTATTTCCCCTAATGACAAATAGTATTGAATATCTTTTAATATGCATATTTGCCACTAGTATACGTTCTTTGCTGAGGTGTCTGTTCAGACCTTTTGTCATTTTTTTCAAAATTGGGTTGTTTGCTTTCTTATTGATGAGTTTTAATTGATATCTGTATATTTTCCAAATATTTTCTCCCAGTTGTGACTTGTCTTTTCATTCTGGTAACTGTATCTTTTGCTGAGCATGAATTTTTAATTTTAATAAGGTCCAACATACTGATTTTTTCATTCATGCATTAAAAGTTCATTCTAAACTAGTTGTTTAAAACTCAGCATACATAGACCACACTTTTGGTGTCATGCTGAAGAACTCATCACCAAACCCAAAGTCACATAGATTTTTCTCCTGTTTTCTTTTTTTAATAAAAGCTTTATAATTTTGCATTTTACGTATAGATCTATAATCCATTTTAAATTAAATTTTTGTGTAACATATAAGATCTATTTCTAGGTTCTTTTTTTTTTTTTTTCATATAGACATCTAATTTTTCCAGCTCCAGTTGTTGAAAAGATTATCCTTTATTTATTCAGTTGCCTTTGCACCTTTTTCAAAACTTAGTTGACTGTATTTGTGGAGTCTAATTTTGTTTTCCTCTTTCTGGTTTTTTTTCCAACCCACTTTGACAATCTCTATCTTGTAATTGGTGTAGTTACACAATGCAAATCTAAAGTGAAAATTGATATAGTAGTTGGATTAATATCTATCACATTTGTAATGTTTCTATTATCTTTATTCTCTGTTTCTTTTTTCTCCTCTTTTTTTACTTTCTCTGGTTTTACTTGAGTATTTGATATGATTCCATCTTCTCTTTAGTGAATAAACTATACATCTATAAAAAATTTTCAGATTGTCCTAGAATTTATAATCTACATTTTAAACTAATCTAAATTCACCTTAAAATAACACTATGCTGCTTCACATTTATTACAGTTACCATATAACAGAATATTCCCAATTCTACCCTCCCATCCTTTGTTATATTGCTGTAATCACCCAATACATCATTACTACTATTGCTTTAGACACTTATCTATACCAATATCTTTTTTAATTGAAAATGTGCATTTAGTTAAGCTCCTACCTCCTATCAGCTTTCTGATATAAAACATCTCTCAGTTTTTAGATGTTGGTCACCATAGGTTAGTAGACCATATAACTTTCTAAACTGAAACAATGTCATTTCCCACTAAAAATGAAGATGACTGATAAAAATAATTTGTTTGCCAATGTTATTTTTTTTCAGGCAACTGGACTGGTTGATTTTCCATGACTGTCCAGAATGACCATTTGCCGGTTGGTGGTTAAGGTCTATTGATCCAATTTCTTCAATCCAGTTCAGACATTATGTTGACTGGAATACATGGACCATGTCTGGATAGTTTAGTAGTTATGACAAGCATATCAAATTGACCACTCAGCAACCAATCCTTTGTTATGTAAGCAGTTCCCTACTCAGGAATAGGTGTTTCCAAAAGTTCACTCTAATCTACTTGTTTAAAACTCAGCATGCATAGACCGTAAAATATTAATATAGACTTTAAAACATGAATTAAGTTCCCAACCTAGCTATTATACAAACAAAACAAAACACAATTAGATTAACCTATGTTTTATGTTTTTAGTACCAGGAAAAAAATACATTCTGAGTTATAAACTGGTAATGAAGGAATGCATTCCTCCACGTATTAGTCACAATCACTTTAGCTGCTATAAAAGACAAACTCAAAAATATATAATTACTCAAACATGACAGAAATTTATTTCTCTTTGTCAAAGTCTAAAACTGATATTCCTGACTAGCCCTTCTCCAAGCAGTAAGATACAGTCCCAGCTTCCTTCCTTCTTGTGGCTCTTCAACTTTCAACACTTGGCTTCCAATGTCACTGGAGTTCATTTGCCAGAAGCTGGGGCATGGGGAAAGAGTAGGCAAGCTGAGTCCAGCCTGAGAAAAGAGGATGATGGGAAACTGGGTGGAAAGGTTGGCACTCAGCTTTAGTTCTAGTGACTGAGGTGAGAACAAGCAATCAGAATAATTTGGTTTTAACCCTACTTGATCAGCCAGCAATATTCAACACTTGACCTCTCTATCCTTGATGTATCCTCTTGATTTCTATAAAACAGCACTCTTCCAGTTTTCTCCTGTTTTAACTTCCTTTTTCCCTTTACATGTTGTTGTTCCTTAAGGCTCAGTCTTAGGCCCTCTCCACTGCTAACTCTATTTTTCATTAGGTGATGGCAACCACAGCTACAGCTTTGATTATCACCTATATGCAAATGATTCACAAATTTCTATCTCCAGCCCAGAACCCCCCTCTATGTAGACCCGGTGTATCCAGCATCTTCATTCTCTTCTTAGAAGTCTCAAAGACTTTTTACACTCAACATTCCTCTGGAAACCTTACTGTCTCTGTCTCCCAACTTGTACTTTATCACCAATTTCAGTGGATTCTAACTAAAACCTTGCTTCTCAAAGTGTGGTCTGAGGACCAGGATTGTTGCTCTCGCCTAAGATTTCTTAGAAAAGTAGTCTCAAGCCCTATTGCAGACCCACTGAATTGGAATCTGCATTTTGACAAGATTCCTGGGTGATTCATATGCACATTCAAGTTAGAAAAGGCTTTCGAATCCATCCACTTGTCTTCATCCTCACTTCCAGCCCCTTAGTTACTATCATCTGGTACAAGGACTATCATGATAGCTTCCAACTTTGACTACCTTTATATATTCTTGACCCTTTTGAATCAGTTTTCTGTGCAGAATCAAAATATTGTTTTCCAAAACACCGATCCAATCATATCACCCCCTATTCATAATACTGTATTTGAAGATGAAGACTAAACTCCCAATCTGACTTACTAAGGCCTCCAAGGCCTACCCCCCACCCCCCCAGCTATCTTTCCAGCTTCATTTTATATCACTCAAATGTTCCACAATTCTTTCCATCACGGGACTTTTGCACATAATTCTTTCTCTGGTTCCTTTGCCACCTTCACCTGAATTAGCTCAAATTTATTCTTTAGATCTTAGTTCAGCATTCCCTGAGAGCCTCAGCTGAGTCAGTCTCCTTTGTTCTTATGTACTTTTTCTTCATAGCCATTTCTTCCTCCATTCCTTCATATTTATTCTTTATGTTTTGGGGATATAGTAATTATGCTTCATATAAACTTCCATAATTTGAGATTATACATTTATTTGTGAATTATTTGGTCCACATTAGTACATCTTACCCCACACCTGCCCAGATACCATCCCATATAACGCAAGCCCTGTGAGATAATAATTGACTCTCCATTATGTATCCACAGCCTGGCATGTTGTGTGTGCAAAATAGCTATTTACTGAAGGAATAAAATAGACATAAGCATGGTGGCAGAGGTGTAGTGGTGGTGGGGGTGGGGGGCAAAGGAAGGTACTTGTCCCTAGGTGCAAGTCCAAGGGGGCAACAGAGGAGGTGTGGAATGACCTTCTAAGCTGCCACAAATATGAAAGATGCCTGACTGAGGCAGCTGCTCAAGCGGGGGGAGGACATTTCTGCTGACACGTTACCACTATCAACGTGTGTATTCATCTTGAAATTGGGGGAGGTGCAATTTAGAGATTGTCCCTGGGTGCTCACACTTGCTGTGCCCCTGCATGGTGGGCTTAGGTTAAAAGGCTTTAGCTCCATGCTTTGTAGGTACCTTTGATTCTGTTCAATCTATGTTGTTGTTGTTGTTAGGTGCCCTCAAGTTGGTTTCAACTCACAGTGACCCTATGTACAATACAATGAAACTCTGCCAGGTCCTGCACCATCCTCACAATCGTTGTTGCAGCCACTGTGTCAGTCCAGCTTGTTGAGGGCCTTCCTCTTTTTCGATGACCCTCTACTTTACTAAGAATGATGTCTTTCTCCAGGGACTGATCCCTCTTGATAACGTCCAAAGTATGTGAGACGAGGTTTTGCCATCTTTGCTTCTAAGGAGCATTCTGGCTGTACTTCTTCCAAGACAGACCTGTTTGTTCTTTTGGCAGTCCATAGTATATTCAATATTCTTTGCCAGTGCTACAATTCAAAGGCGTCAATTTTTCTTTGGTCTTCCTTATTCATCATCCAGCTTTCACATGCATATAATGCGATTGAAAACACCATGACTTGGGTCAGGCACACCTTAGTCTTCAGGGTGACATCTTTGTTTTTCAATACTTTAAAGAGGTCTTCTGCAGCATATTTGCCCAACACAATGTATCTTTGGAGTTCTTGACTGCTGCTTCCATGGGTGTTGATTATAGATCCAAGTAAAATGAAATCCTCGACAATATCAATCTTTTCTCCGTTCATCATGACGTTGCTTATTGGTTCAGTTGTGAGGATTTTTATTTTCTTTACATTGAGGTGTAATCCATACTGAAGGCATGGATTACATGCCTATAAAGCTACAATAATAGAACTGCAGACCCTATGGGATTTTCAGACCCCAGGCTGGCTTCTCATTATTGCTTGGGGCAGATAAAGATAAGTGATTCTTCAGTGGTTGCACCTGGAGAGACAGGGCAGGACCATAAGAGGTGTGGATAGGATCAAGATAAAAGGAGATATTTATATATTCATCTACATCTGTATCTTCAGTGGCAATCACTGGAGTAAATGTAGATTGGGGTAGGGGAAAAAAAGCCTCAGTAGCAAGTGTGGGGAAGTTGGAGGGGAAGAGATTCTATCAGAACTGAATGCCCAACAGAGATTTTGATATAGATTACATGGTATTGGGCAGATGACTGGACCACAAATGACCCTTTCAGTTCTAAGTGTTGTTCCTTGAGTCAGTTAATCAATACGTAATTGTTGAGTGCCCATGTGATAAATGTTAGAGAGGAAACCAAGGATGTTAAAGACTTGTTTTACTTTTATTTAAAAAAAATAAATTTATGACCTAGTTATGGATATAGACCCAGTCTCAGAGAGTGTTTTCCCAGGTACTAATGGCTGACACATTCAAATTTGAGAAGGATTGACCAATACTAATTGCTGAGACATAGTATTTGAGTCGATCCAGGTAAAATGAATGGCAGACATTTATCTGCAAAAATTTATACCATAAACCCTTACTAATGAGTAGTGGCTAACATTTGTCATCCCCAGTCACCCAAATAAGCTGTTATCATTGATTAAATGAGTTAGATAACCATGCCTCAATTAACAAATGTTTACTGAGCATTTACTATGTGCCAGAAACTCTCAAGTACTGGCAGTACAGTAGTGCCCAAGACAGGCACAGTCTCTTCCCCATGGAGCTTATAGTCTAGTGGGAGAGAAAAATAATGAGTAAGTAACACAAAGTCAGCAGCTGATGTGCTGCATTTGTTCCTGGTGGAGGCTCAATTTTAGTCTAGCACTATTATTCAATGAAAATACAATATTAGCCACATATATAGTTTTAAAATTTCTAGTAGCCACATTAAAAAAAGTAAAAAGAGATGAAATTACTTTGAAAAAATATTTTATTTAACCCAGTAAATCCAAAATCACATTTCAACGTGTAATCAGTATGAACAAATTATTAATGAGACATTTTGCTTTTTCTTTCTTATACTAAGTCTTCAAAATCTGGTGTCTATTTTACACTCACAGCACATCTCAACTCAGACACTTAAATTTTCATCAGAAACACTTGCTTATATTTACATTTCATAAAAATTAAAATTGAAAAGAAGTAGATTCACATACCCAGGTTGTTCCAGGTATACTTTAAAAATGTTCCAGTGACTGAATCGAGTATTTATTTTTAAATTTAAATTACATAGCATTTAACAGAATTAAAAATTCAGTTCCTAGTTGCACTGGCAATATTTCAAGTGCTTAATAGCCACATGTGGTTAGTGGCTCCCGAATGGGAGCACACCAATCTAGAAGATGCTCGTTACTGCCCTCCTGTGAAACAGTAATGCTCCGAATGTCCCAACAACCACATGCTGTATAACAGTAGCCATGCTTTATATAGTAAAGCTCTATGAACAGAAAACCCACTTGCTCCTTGATAAAACAAATGGATTAAAAAATAATAATATTTAACACTCTCCAACTGCTTTTGATTTGAAGTACTAAAGCTATTTTTTTACATGCTAGTTAACTCTCCCATGCCCTCCCAGGAGGTTTATTAAAGACCATCTCAGGGGACATAGGCTGGTTCTGAGCCAGAATCTTCCACAGGGTTCCCCACACCTCTACTCCAATGGGTGCTAATGAGGATTAGCACAGCTGGAGATCTCACATCCTCACGGCAGGAGACAAAGGCCTCTTCTCCCCCTCTATTCATTCAATAAATGCCTGGTACTGCTCTCCATGCTTGAAATATATCAGTGGGTAAAAGTGGCAAAGATCCCTGTCCTCATGGTGCTTATATTCTAGCGGAGGAGACAGAAAATAAACAAATAAATGAAAGTATAATGATAAATGTCACGAAGAAATCAAGCAAGGAAAGGAGATAGAGAATGCAAGGAGATAGGGCTTGGCTATTATTTTTTATTTTATTTTCCTAACACATGTACTACCTGGAGTCGTTGAGTGGTGCCAACAGTTAGTGTACTAGACAGCGAACTGAAGGTTGGAGGTTTGAGTTTACCCAGAGATGCCTCGAAAGAGAGACCTGGTGATCTACTTCCAAAAAATCAGTCATTGAAAACCCTGTGGAGCACAGTTCTATTCTGACACATGTGGGGTCACCATGAGTCAGATTCCACTCAACAGAAAATGCTTTTTTTAAAAACCTATCTGCTAGGGTCCTGCACTATGTTAGGAATGTTGAAGGCTGAAACAATGAGCAGGACACAGCTCCTGTAATGATCTAGGATTGGGTCATAGGTTTTTGTCTTTTTCCTGTTTTTGGTTTTAAGTGTATTTGTCATGTGTTTGAGAATGTTTTCAGAGTTAAGAACCCCATCTTCCATTTTCTTTTTATCTAAGAACAATGCATTATATGATAATGCTCAGTAAAACTCAACATTGAAAAACAATGAATGAGTAAATGAAAGATATGATTAAGAAGGGCATTGTCATGAATCTAAGGCAATAGCGTCAACCATACAGTTTTTTGGTATAGTAGAAAAAAAAGTAATCGGTTAAAAACTGTGGAATCTGGGTTCGCCATCTCCTCTACTTCTTACTTACTGTGTGACCTGGATCTATCCTTAATATCTCTGAACTTAATTTTCCCCGTCTGTAAAATGGGGCTTAGAATTATTGCTAAACGTAGTAGCTATGAAGAGCAAGGAGCTCTGGTGGCCCAGTGGTTAAGAGCTTGGCTGCTAACCAACAGGTTGGCACTTTCAATACACCAGCAGCACCTTGGAAACCCTATGGGGAAGTTCTACTCTGTCCCATAAGGTCACTACGAGTCAGAATCGACTCGACGGCAATGGGTATGTGTGTGTATGAAGAGCAAACGAGAAAGTGCCTCATAAACTCTAAAGCTCTATACAAAGTTAAGAGATTATGTGTGCTAAAGTATCCCTTCACTGGTGTGCCTAATTGAGTATCAGCTCTGCTGAAGGAAATTAAAATTAAACAGGCTGTATTGGACAATCCAATGTGTAGAAACTCAGCACGGCAGGGGTTTGCGTTAAGGCAGACATAGCAAGGGAGAGGCCCTGCCAGAGAAAAGCAGTTAGATTTCACTGCTAATTAGTACTTTTCCTTCAGGAGGTGGAATCTTCTCTCCCTTTTACAGATCAAATTATTCGTGTACCCCTATAAAAAGCATGTCAAAGTCAAAAGTGCAAGCAGTCCCAATGCAATTTGCAGTGGGAAGGGCTGCAGCAAGCAGTTAGCACACCAGTAGTACTCAATTAAGTGCCAGTTCTCACATTGCTGGGAAACAATTGCAGATTCTTTCTCCCCCCATCCCTTAAAGATGTCATTTGAACCCAAGAGAACCAAAGTCTAGTGGGGAAGGATAAATAAAGACAACTAGAGTTGAAATCAGGTTGTGCCAAATATCAGAAAGAGATCTCCCACATCACCAACTTACTGAGTTCCTTCCTGCCAGCAGGCAGTCTAATAAGACTCAGTAATAGGGTAGATATCTATCATAATCCAGCCTGGCAAGAGGAAAACTCAATTCTAGCTAAGAGTTTGCAGTTGAGAAATTCTCTGATCAACCTGAAGCAAGATACTGGGAATTTCTACTGAAGAGAAGAATGCACTCTTTTCTGACATGGTCCAGTCTTCTGTATAAATCCCAGTGCTCCAGTCCCAAGAGTCCACTCTTGGACCCTGTCTAAAGTCAGAATCAAATTATTTGCTTTGGGGGGCAAAGGTCCCAGTGGCAGCCCTTTCCTTGTTTATTTTGTTGATGGAAGATTTATTTCTACACAAGTTTAGGAAAACTAAATATGATGGGTACAAGTAGGCCCCTAAATTAGTGTAACGCCTTCTCACTTAAAGCTAGACATGAGGATTTACATAATCTTCATTCATCTATTCATGACTTTATTGAGCCTTTGCTCTGGACATAGAACTGAGTGGTAGAAAATAAATACAAGTCTACTTTCCAACAGCTTTCAATTTCAATAGACAGAGAAGACACAGGTGTATGTAGTACTTGGGTCCCTGGCACCACATTGCATCACTCAGGTGGGTGTTGGGTGATGCCTTTAAGATACACAGTAGCAAAAGCATCAGGCTTGTGATAAGCTTGATGCTAATAACCTTGAGCCTGAGGAAAGAAGTCAAACAGAATTGTCAGATGGTTTAGTGCCTGCTTTCACCTTCACCATCTCCTGCCGCCTCACCTGTTTTCCTAGGCATTGGTTTTGTCAGCTATGTCTTTCGGACCTCCCAGCTTCTGCTCTTGACATCTTCTAATGAACTTCTGATACTGGACCTGAGTTTGTTCTCATGCTACTTGCTACCCACTTGCCTCATGGATTGGATCTGTATTGCCTACCAAGTCCCTTTCTTCTCACTGTGAATTCCTAAATTTGACCTTATATGGAGCTGTAAATCATATTCTGGAAGCACTTTTGTTCCTTATATACTTAGGATCATTAGTAGTAGAAGGCAGTACCAGATATAGGGGTAAGTGTGCCAAGTTACCTCAAAGTCACTCAGGACATTTAATAGAGCCCTTATGTTTTCCCAGGATGAAAACATGGAATAGCATACACTTTGTTCTTGTTATTCTGGAACGAAGCTGCTTCTTTCTCCCTTTTATTGGGAAGTCATGCAAAAAATATCATGAGTCCCTTGAAATCCCAACCAGCTGGATATTTTATACACCAGATACACTACTCATCCTCTTGGGACAGGTAAGCATTTCTAACCTGCCTCTAGAAAAGCCATAATAGTAAATGGACTGAGATACAGTGGAGCAGTGAACAGACTTGAAAATTTATGCTCAGCTATTTATCTTAGTTTTGCTGAAGCTGTGGGGCTTGAGACAACTCAGGAAGCATATGTACAAGAAAAAAAATCACATTATGCCATAACTACTGGATGATTGATTAAAATAAAGTCACCTGTTTAAATCAATGGGCTCTGATTGTGGTGCTTGTTTTCGCACATTCCTGTGTACCCAATTAGGACTGCCCATTAAAGTGGCAAAATAAGCATGTAGTGTGTTGATATGATTTGATGGGCACTGGGGGAAAAAATCTTTTCTCACCTACCCACACCCAAACTCATTGCTGTGGAGTCAATTCTGACTCATAGCAAGCCTACAGGACAGAGTAGAATGTCCCATAGGGTTTCCAAGGCTGTAATCTTTACGGCCACCACTCATCTGTCAGTTTGTCCTACTATGGTGGCTTGCGTGTTGATGTGATGCTGGAAAGTATGCCACCGGTATTTCAAATACCAGCAGGCTCACCCATGGTGGACAGTTTTCAGCAGAGCTTCCAGACTAAGACAGACGAGGAAGAAGGACCTGGCAGTCTATGTCTAAAAAACATTGGCCAGTGAAAACCTTATGAATAACAGCAAAACATTGTCTCTGATACAGTGCCCGAAGATGAGCCCCTCAGGTTGGAAGGCATTCAAAATACGACCGGAGAAGAGCTGCCTCCTCAAAATAGAGTTGACCTTAATGACATGGATGGAGTAAAGCTTTTGAGGCTTTCATTTGCTGATGTGACTCAAAATGAGAAGAAACAGCTGTGAACATCTATTAATAATCAGAATGTGGAATGTAGGAAGTATGAATCTAGGAAAATTGGAAGTTGTCAAAAGTGAAATGGAACACATAAAGATCTATATCCTAGGCATCAATGAGCTAAAACGGACTGATGTTTGCCATTTTGAATCAGACAACCATATGGTCTACTTTGCTGGGTGTGATGGTTAAGGTTGTTTGTCACCTTGGCTGGGCCATGATTCTCAGTGGCTTGGAAATTACTTAATGATATAGTTTGGCAGGAAACCCTGGTAGCATAGTGGTTAAGAGCTACAGATGCTAACCAAAAGCTTGGCAGTTCAAATCCACCAGGTGCTCCTTGGAAACCCTATGGGGCAGTTCTACTCCATCCTATAGGGTCACTATGAGTCAGAATCAACTTGACAGCAATGGGTATGGTTTGTTTTTTTTTGGTATAGTTCGGCAGTTATGTAATGGTGTAGTTTGGCAGTTTTGTAATGATGTAGTCATCCTCCATGATGTGATCTGATGTGATCATGCAATCAGTCAGGAGTTTCTTCCGGGGGTGTGACTTGCATCCAATATATATATGGATATTTTCTTGCTTGCTCTGCATCCAGCTTGTCAGCATCTGACTTCTAGTTCTTGGGACTTGAGCCAGTGGCCTGCCATAGTGCCTACTGATTTTGGGATTTGTCAGCCTCCGCAGCCTGTAAGCCAGCAGCCTGCCATATTACCTGCCAATCGTGGGTTCCTCACCACTGCATCTACATGAGTCAGGAGAAGCCTCCAGCCTGATGCATAACCCATGGAATTGGGAATTTCCAACCTCTACAACCATGTGAGTCACTTCTTGAGGTAAATCTCTCTCTCTATTTATATATACATATATACATGGTTTTGCTTCTCTAGAGAACCCAGCCTAAGATACTGGGAATGATATATTGAAGAGGAATGGCGTTGCAGTCATCATCAAAAAGAACATTTCAGATTCTATCCTGAAGTACAGCTGTCAGTGATAGGATAATATCCATATGCCTACAAGGAAGACTAGTTAATATGAATATTATTCAGGTTTACACACCAACCATTAAGGCCAAAGATGAAGAAATTGCAGATTTATACAAACTTCTGCAGTCTGAAATTGATCAAACATGTAATCAAGATGCTTTGATAATTACTGGTGGTTGGAATGTAAAAATTGGAAACAAAGAAGAAGGCTCAGTAGTTGGAAAATATGGCCTTGGTGAGAAAATGATGCTGGAGATTGTATGATAGAATCTTGCAAGACCAAAAACCTATTCATTGGAAATACCTTTTTTTCAACAACATAAATGATAACTGTACACGTGGGCCTCGCCAGATGGAATACACAGGAATAAAATCTAATACCTCTGGAAAGAGACAATGGAAAAGCTCAGTATCATCAGTCAGAACAAGGCCAAGGGCCAACTGTGGAACAGACAATCAATTGCTCCTAGGAAGGTTCAAGCTGAAGATAAAGAACATTAAAACAAGTCCATGAGAACCAAATATGCCCTTGAGTATATCCCACCTGAATTTAAAAACCATCTCAAGAATAGATTTGACACATTGAACACTAATGACTGACAACCAGAGAAGTTGTGGAATGACATCAAGGAAATCATACATGAAGAAAGCAAAAGGTCATTAAAAAGACAGGAAAGAAAGAAAGACCAAAATGGATATCAGAAGAGACTCTGAAACTTGCTCTTGAATGTAGAGTAGCTAAAGTGACTGGAAGAAATGATGATGTAAAAGAGCTGAACATAAGATTTCAAAGGATGGCTTGAGTAGACAAAGAAAAGTATTATAATGAAATGTGCAAAGACCTGGAGCTAGAAAACCAAAAGGGAAGAACACACTCAGCATTTCTCAAGGTGGAAAAACTGAAGGAAAAAATTAAGCTTCAAGTTGCAATATTGAAGGATTCTGTGGCCAAAATATTGAAGGACGCAGTAAGCATCAAAAAAAGGTGGAAGGAATACACAGAGTCACTGTACCAAAAAGAATTGGTTGATGTTCTACCATTTCAGGAGGTAGGATATTATCAAGAACCAATGATACTGAAGTAAGAAGTTGAAGCTGCACAAAGGCATTGGTGAAAAACAAGTCTCCAGGAATTGATGGAATACCAATTGAGATGTTTCAAACAAATTGATACAATGCTGGAAATGCTCACTCATCTACGCCAAGGAATTTGGAAGCCCGCTACCTGGACTATGGACTGGAAGAGATCCATATATGTGCCCATTCCAAAGAAAGGTGATCCAACAGAATGTAGAAATTATCTAACAATATCATTAATATCACATACAAGTAAAATTTTGCTGAAGATCATTAAAAAACGGTGGCAGCAGTACATCCACAGGGAACTGCCAAAAATTCAAGTCAGATTCAGAAGAGGATGTGGATCGAGGGATATCATTGCTGATGTCAAATGGACCTTGGCTGAAAGCAGAGAATACCAGAAGGATGTTTACCTATAGTCTATTGACTATGCAAAGGCATTTGACTGTGTGGATCATAACAAATTATGGGAATTCCCAAACAGTTAATAGTGCTTATGAGGAACCTGTACATAGACCAAGAGGCAATCGTTCAAACAGTAAGGGGATACTGCATGGTTTAAAATCAGGAAGGGTTGTGTCAGGGTTGTATCCTTTCACCGTACTTATTCAGTCTTTATACTGAGAAAACAATCTGAGAAGCTGTGCTGTATGAAGAAGAATGGGGCATCAGGATTGGAGGAAGACTCGTTAATAGTGTGCGATATGCAGATGACACAACCTTGCTTGCTGAAAGTGCAGAGGACTTGAAGCACTTACTGATGAAAATCAAAGACTGCAAACTTCAATATGGATTACACCTCAAAGAAAACAAAAAGTCTTGCAACTGGACCCATAAACCACATCATGATAAACGGAGAAAATATTGAAGTTGTCAAGGATTTCATTTTACTTGTGTCTACAATCAAAGCCCATGGAAGCAGCAGTTAGGAAATCAAACAAGGTATTGTATTTGGCAAGTCTGCTGCAAAAGACTGTTTCAAAGGGTTAAAAATCAAAGATGTCACTTTGAGGACTAAGGTGTACCTAACCCAAGCCATGGTGTTTTAATCACCTCATGTGCATGCGAAGGCTGGAAAATGAATAAGGAAGACCAAAGAAGAATTGATGCTTTTGAATTATGATGTTGGTGAAGACTATTGAATATATACCATGGATTGCCAGTAAAACAAACAAATCTGTCTTGGAAGAAGTACAGCCAGAATGTTCCTTAGAAGCAATGATAACGAGACTTCGTCTCACGTACTTTGGACATGTTAGGAAGGACCAGTCCTTGGAGAAGGACATCATGCTTGGTAAAGCACAGGGTCAGTGAAAAAGGGAAGACCCTCAACAAGATGGATTGACACAGTGGTTGCAACAATAGGCTTAAACATAGCAAAGATTGTGAGGATGGCACAGGATGGGGCAGTGTTTTGTTTTACCATACATAGGGTCTCTATGAGTTGGAACTCACTGATGGCACCTAACAACAACAACAATCTTTACAGAAGCCAACTGCCACATCTTTCTCCTGTGCAGTGGCTGGTGGGTTCTACCACTGACATTTCTGTTAGTAGCCATGCGCTTAACCACTGTATCACCAGAGCTTCTTTTTCTCTCCTACAATGGCCTGCTAGAAGCCTAGGCTTCACTTATATTTGTGTTTCTCATTTTAAGGTTTTACATCAGATATTATCACTTCTGATTTTTGTAGCCACCAGAGGAAGTAGGCATTATTATGATTCCTAATTATACAGATGGGACAATGGAACATCCGAAAATATTAAGTGAATTTCCCAAGATCACTCAGATGGCAAGTGCCCGAGCATGGGTATATGTCCATGTTCTCTGACCCCACATCTCATGTTTTGTCTACTCTCTACTCTTTAATTATTAGAGAGCCATTCCTTCAGTCCTTGTCAAAAGGACACTCTTCTGAACACTTTGAAAATGCACATACTCTTGTATTGACCTGTGTGTCTTAGTCATCTAGTGCTGCTGTAACAGAAATACAAGCGGATGGCTTTAACAAAGAGAAATTTATTTTCTCATAGTCTGGTAGGCTAGAAGTCCAAATTCAGGGCATCAGCTCCTGGGGAAGGCTTTTTCCTTCTGTCGGCTCTGGAGGAAGGTCCTTGTCATCAATCTTCCCCTGGACTAGGAGCTTCTCCACACAGGAACCCCAGGTCCAAAGTACATGCTCTGCTCCTGGTGCTGCTTTCTTGGTGGTATGAGGTCCCCCACTCTCTGCTCACTTCCCTTTCCTTTTATCTCTTGTAAGATAAAAGGTGGTGCAGGCCATAACCCAGGGAAACTCCCTTTACATTGGATCAGGGATGTGACCTGAGTGAGGGTGTTACATTCCCACCCTAATCCTCTTTAACATAATCTAATCTTGCCTCATTAACCACAGGCAGAGATTAGGATTTACAGCACATAGGAAAATTAAAATCACAAAATTAAGGACAACCACACAATACTGGGAATAATGGCCTACCCAAGTTGATACACATTTCTGTGGGATACGATTCAATCCATAACACTGTGTTATACTTGGTTATCAAGTTCCTTGCTACTCAAAGTATGGTCCATCACAAGTAGCATTGGCATCATCTGGGGACTTGTTCTTGTTGTTAGGTGCCATTGAGTCCATTCTGACTCATAGCAACCTTATGTACAACAGAAGGAAACACCGCCCAGTCCTGCAGCATCCTCACAATCGTTATGCTTGAGCCCACTGTTGCAGCCACTGTGTCAATCCATCTTGTTGAGGGTCTTCCTCTTTTTTGATGACCCTGTACTTTACCAAGCATGATGTCCTTCTCCAGGGACTGATCCCTCCTGACAACATGTCCGAAGTATGTAAGACGTAGTCTTGCCATCCTTGCTTTTAAGGAGCATTCTGGTTGTACTTCTTCCAAGAAAGATTTGTTTGTTCTTTTGGCAGTCCATGGTATATTCAATATTCTTCTCCAACACCACAATTCAAAAACATCAATTCTTTGATCTTCCTTATTTCATTGTCCAGCTTTTGCATGCATATGATGCGATTGAGAATACCATGGCTTGAGTCAGGCATACCTTAGTCTTCAGGGTGACATCTTTGCTTTTCAGCACTTTAAAGAGGTCTTTTGCCACAGATTTGCACAATACAATGCATCTTTTGATTTTCTGACTGCTGCTTCGCTGGGTGTTGATTGTGGATCCAAGTAAAATGAAATCCTTGACAACTTCAATCTTTTCTCCATTTATTATGATGTGGCTTGTGGGTCCAGTTGCAAGACTTTTTGTTTTCTTTATGTTGAGGTGTAATCCATACTGAAGGCTGTGGTCTTTGATCTTCATCGTAAGTGCTTCAAGTCCTCTTCACTTTTATCAAGCAGGGCCTTATTAGAAATGTAGAATCTCAGGATCTACCCTAGGACTACTGAGAAAGAAAAGGAGACAATGGGAAAAGGGGAAGATTGGAAAAAAAGGGAATTTCAGAAGTGACAAAGGCAAAGTTTACCCAGTTCACAGTTTTTTTTTTCTAGAGGGAATCCTGGTTAGCAAACTTCCATTGCATAAATTTCCTGAAAGTTCAATTATTCTTTTCTAATTTTTCAATTTCCAGGAAACTGAGGAAGTTTGTATTGCCTGAGCCCAGTGACTTAACCTGTGGTTTTGTTTTCTACCCCTTTCAGGAAGCTGAAATATACTTGATGGAATTACAGTTTTGATTAAGTAGCCTTTGGTGCAGCATTTGGAGCAATGGTGTAGCATTAAGTAGCATTTGGTCATTCTTAAACTCAACATTTACAGAGACTAATGATATTTCTAAGATGATAGGATAATGGATAAAGCTGGAGGAGTAAAGGGTAAAGCTGGAGGAGAAGAAAAATTGAATGAATACAGGAAAAATGATTTCCGTTGAGTATTTTTTAAGAAAGTCATAAAGAGGATAGTAAAAATGGACCAGTTAATGCTCTAAGAATAACAAGTAACATGGGGATCATTTCTCCAATAAGAGCTATTCTGTCCTATAGTTAGAGCAATATTCTGGGGTTCAGAAAATGTGGTTGCCATATGTGTATTTGATAATGACCATACTAATCCACTGCCAAGATAAAAAGGGCTCTGGGAAATGTCATAATCAGTGGCCAGAGTTTGGATGTACCACGCTGTGGGGTAAAGAATTTAACTCTACCCAAAATAATGTGGTCTTTTCCTTTGTTTCTTGAGAGATATCTCTACCCCCTTGGAGTTTCCTGAGTAACTGAGGTACCTTTATTATCTAAAACCTCCAGACAACACTCGAGGATTTGTACAAACGAGCAGGGGCCTGGCCAGGCCACAAAGACCACCTGTTATCAGCTAACCTCACGGAGGAAAGGGGACATGATTCAATCAGTCATGGCTAGACAATGAGGCCCCAGTAAAGGACCCGGACAAGGAAGCCCAAAGGATTTATTGGTTGGTGAACAACATCCACGCTTGTGGGAGGGTAGTGCACTCTTTTTAGGACACAGAATCTTCACTTTGGGAACCCTCCCAGACCTTGTCTTGTGTATCTTTTCATTTGCATCTTTTTTGCTATGATAAATCTGTAATCGTAAATATAGTACTTTCTGTGAGCTCTGTGAGTCATTCCAGAGAATTACCGAACTCAGTGGAGCAGTGGGAGTCAGCACATTAGAAGTTAGGGAACAAGCCCAGGGGAGACTCCCAAACTTGCAGCTGACATCCTGAAGAGGTAGAGGAAAACCCCAGAATTTGTAGCCAGTAGGTCAGAAGTTAGGGTGTCATGTGGACTCCCAAACTTGCATCTACCTATTTGGCAATCTGAAGGATGGTATCCTTTTAACTTGTAAGATCTGACCTACTTCTGAGTGGCTAGGTTCAGGGAAAGAAGTGACGTGTGGGTGGCTGGTGTCAGAACTGAACAGACAAGCAGAAAAGTAGGAATTTTCTTGTATCCTCATAATGGGTACCAAAAAAGTGATTGATTTCTGATTTTCTGAAATGTTAACACAGTTGGCATCAAAAGTGAGAATTCCACTTAACATACATTCTCTCACTCTTGTCCAGTTCTCTTGGACAAATAGACAGCCTTTGCCAGGATACTGGCTGTTGTTAAGAGGAAATAAGTTATTAGAAATGGGCATTATTTGCATCTCTACAAATGTAAATGCCCAGGCTTGTTGTTAACTAGAAACTTGTCAATTATGAACTTACGCAGGGGTTAGAGCACATGTTGCCACTAAATCAGTGCAGACCTGTAGGGAAAGAGAGTCCCAGTCAGGACTGTAGCTTCCCCTGGTTATTTCTGTTTAGCCAACAGGGTGGACTGTGTCCATACAGGGAAATATGTGGCTGTGGCAGATGAAAGGGACAAGGAGCAGTGGAAATCATCCACTTACCTCTGAGCTCTGAAGCGCTCAAGTTGTCATACCCAGGTGGAAACCTGAGACCGGACTAAAGAGTCCAGATGTCAGGCTGCCAGGCTTATTACACTTATGACCCACTTCTGGCCACTGGAGGGCATTTCCAGCAGGGATTGGCAACTGTGCACACCACTACGTCCTCTCTAATTACTGACTGCTTTCTTCCTGCTTTATTTCTTGTTCCTTTTTTTTTTTTTAGCACATCCCTTCTCTTCTTTTCCTTTTCTTTGTGCTTTCCACCCCTCCTCAACCCGAATATTTTTTTTTTTCTTGTCTAGAGGCCTCCCCTAGCACAATTTCTGCTGTGACAGCAGTTCGCATCACTCACTACCCTGGTGCCGCCTCATCTTTGCTCTCTGGGGTTGATAAATACGTAGTTCTAGCATAAAAGAGACTGGGAGTAATCACTGGAGACTTCTCAGAGTAGAAACATCAGTGCTGTTTGTAGACACTGCCTAACTCGGAACAGCTTGAGAAAATAAGTTCTATGAAAAGGAGAAGGGAAGGGGAAGTAGCTAGAAAAATGGGAGGAATAAGAGAGATGTGGAAAAAAAGGATCTATATTATGGAAAGTGGGACAAACCCATTAGTACTTATTGTGTAAGAAAAACCTTCTGGGGCAGGAAAACTTTTCCATACTAAGTCCACTAATTGAGAAATTAGGGTTATTCTGAAAACTGGCTTGATAGAAGTTTACTTTTTTTACATTTATGAGAGGAAAAAAAAATAAAGCTTTACAAAGCCAAAAGTATAAAGAGGGATTGTCTGGGACTTAAACTGCCTAATTAGAAGACCAATTTTTAAGTCAGACATAGTGTTTAATACATACCAGTACCAGTTGCCATGTAGTCAACTTCAACTCATGGCGACCCCATGTACGTCAGAGGAAAATTGTGCTCCTTTGGGTTTTCAATGGCTGATTTTTCAGAAGTAGACTGACAGGCCTTTCTTCTGAGGTGTCTCTGGGTAAACTTGAGCCTCCAACCTTATAGGTAGCAGCTGAGCATGTTAACCATTTGTACCACTCACGGACTCTGTTTAGTATATAAAAACACTAAAACCAAATCCATTGCCATTGAGTCAGTTCCGACTATAAGACAGAGTAGAACTTCCTCATAGGGTTTCCAAGGAGTGGCTGGTGGATTCAAACTGTCAACCTTTTGGTTAGCAGCTGAGCTCTTACCCACTGTGCCACCAGTGCTCTGTAGTGCTAATTACAAATTAACCTCATCTATTAATAAAAGCTAAGAAAGAAAGTCTTTGTAGAGATGAAACACCCCAATATTCTGTGAACAGAAAGTCCTAGTAGTGCATGTTTTCAAATGCATAAGGTTCAGTTTTCCATCACATATTCTATTATTTGGAATTTTCCTTTCTTTGGAGTTGGTTCTACTCAACGATCTTTAATTTTACCAGAAACTGGGCATTAATCTCAGGTATAAAATATAGGTTAGCTCATTCTTAGAAGGCCAAAGGGTGAAGGCTGGTTTAATCTCTAATACAAAGAGTTTTGGATAATCAGGCTCACTCTCTTCTTGCAAGGGGATTTCTGATCAGTGATTTCATAACGTTGGTAGTGTTCAGCCCCCTAGTCCCTCTTCCAGCTGTGTGTTTGCCTACAGACATAAAGGAAAGGATTGTAGCTAAATTGTTTGCTATCATATTTGTCACCACTGCTGTGTAGTGGTGGCTTTACCTGGTACATGTGAACTGAGTTCCTTCTTGGGAAATTTGTAGAACTATGGACTTTCAGAGTTTGAGGCTAACCTGAAATCCACCTAGAACAGCCAATATTTCAAAGTTTGACTCCGTTCTACAAGGTCCTCATGAAATAACCTGGAGAATCCTAGACTAACAGTCTTCTTAGAATGGGAGAATTGTTTTTAGAACTACCAACATCTACTCTGGTTCTAGCACAAATCCCAGGGAAAATAATGGCAGATCTGGTGCCAGGTAAATTCATTGCACTGTAGGATTTTGTTCTTGGTCCATGAATGAGCCATGAGGTTGGTAGGCTGCAAAGAAATGGCAGAATTTGGAATTTTAAAAATAGCATCTAATTATTAAACTAGAAAAAACATAACAAATCATATATGTCAGATTACCATAAATAAAAGTGCAGTTTAAATAGGGGAGTTTGGTGCCCAGATAAGATAAGAAATTTTCTTGAGGAGAAAAGTGGTGGATAGAGTGACAAATAAGAATCTGTCCTGCCAACTAGGAAACATAATAACATCAATGAGAAGTTTTGAGATTTACCTCTTTAATCACAGTATTAAGTTATAAATAGAGATATTCTGTGTCTTCCAGTTAAAAATCGGACCATTGTATACATATTTTCAGGCAAATATTGTCTTAGTATAATGAAGAACTTTGTGATTTCTGTAGCTGTTCAGCATTTGTCAGTTTGCCTCATACGATATGAAGATGTTCAAGCAGTTTCTGGAAGATGCCTTTCAAGAGTTCTGTGGAGAAGATTTTTGCATAGGACAAGAGACAGAAAAAGTGACCTTTAAAGTCTCATCCAACTGATTGTGTGATTGTGCTTGGAACCTAGTAATATACATACTTTAGATGTAATTTTATTTGCCTTAGTTACTGTCATAGGGTTCTCTAGAGAAACAGAACCAGTAAGATATATATCTATATATCAATATCTCTCTATCTCTATCTCTATATCTATATATCTCTATCTACCTATCTACCTACCTTTCTATCCATCCATCCATCCATCTATCTATAGACAGAGAGAGAAAAAGAGGGAGAGAGAGGAGAGGTTTACTTCAAGGGATTAGTTCATGCGATTGTGGGGGCTGACAAGTCCCAGATCTGTAGATTGGGTGGCAGGCTGGAGAATTCTGCCGTCTTGCATCCCGTGATCCATAGGTCAGGCAATGGAAAGAGTGCAGAGTGTAGAGAGAGTGAGTTACACCAAAATATCTACTTATAGTCTGGAGTCAAATCACACCCTAAAGAAACCCTATTTTCAATTGATTGATTGATTACATTACATTATGGGAGGTGATTACATTACATTGCATTACATTATGGATCAGCAACTAGTCTAGTGTTTGGCCAAACCGCTGGGAAACATAGTCTAGCCAAGCTGGCACATAAAATTAACTATCAGTTTTTCTGTTAGAAAATAAGTCTCCTAAACTCAAGTCAAGTTTGTCTCCTATATGCTTACAACAACCCTTTCTTGGGAGAACAGTTCTGGCTGTGACTTTCAGATATTTCAACAGAACATGGCTGTTTCCCTGATGGTTGATTGGAGTATGGAAATTATAGGTGAATCCTTGTTAAGTGCACTTCTGTATGGACATACACCCTATTTGTTCAATTGATATTTATGATAGTAGTTTTCGATTATGAATGTATGACTTGCCTTCAGAATGACCCTTTTCTGTACAATGTTATTTTTAGTTTATATCTCTACCTTCCTGATCCCCACTTACCTTCACATTCTCTCAACCCACACCATCAAGTCTTTGTCACATGGCATCTGTAAATTATTACAGCACAGAATCACCTGGCACTACTCTCTTTTAAGCACTGATTGACCAGTATGTTTTGGGGCAAGTTAATAAGTTTTAAAAAATAAAGAAGAGAACCGATTAAAAATTAAAATTCAATAAGAAGTAAATCTTTTGAAAAGAACATTTTTAAAATGTGTGATTCTGCTAGACTGCTCGATTTTCTACCAGCTTCCAAGTCTTTTCCTCTTCAATTCCCTAATGAAGCACTGATCAAAGGTTTTCTCACTTCCACATGCCAATACCAGTTGGCACCTTTTCAGTTTCCCTTTTCTGCTGAAAGCTTCTGTGCTTTGTAATCATTTTTGTTCCAGGGATTTCTGTCTTCTCTGTGGAAGGACATTTAGCCATGAAACCCTGGAGGCTAGAATTCCTGGCTAGCAGGAAGAAGTACACACACGCAACAATAGACACATTGCTGCTTATTCTTGCAGTATAGGTGCAGATTCCTGATGTTTTATTCAGGGGGTGTCATGACCATTTGTATAGATAGGCAAGGGAGGGAGGCATTGTCATTACTGGCAAAGCAAGGGGCTCCCTACTTCTTTTTTAAATAGTTTGAGTTTTGGAAAATGGAATAGTTATCTTAGGAGACAGTGAGTCCCCCATCATTGGAGATGTTCACTAAGAGATTGGATGATACCTTCTTAGGGCTTTATAGCACATGTGTGCTTGTGTATATGACCCCTGAGATATTGAGCTCTATGACCGTAGGGGGAAATTAAATAGGGTTCTTTGACATTTTATTTTGTGAGATATGATATCAATTGTTGTAAACTTCTTTTGGTCTCCTCAGTTCCCAACAGAAATCTTACTTTATTTTTTTTTTTTTACTAGCTCTAATTCTCTCAAATTCAATGTGTATTTTTGAGCACACATTATGTATTGTGTGCTGTACACAATCTGTAATTATTTTTATAAGGGTTTTTTTTTTTTGTGGTTAGGTGAATTGCAAATAAAATTTTGTAAGTAAGATAGCACACCTTGAATGTAGAGCTGAGAAGGTTATCCACGGCCCATTTGACAGTAGGGAATAATTAGAAATTCTTAAATAACAGAGTTCTATTCTTTGTTATGTTGAGGGTAATTTTGTTGAGGGTAGTTTCATATAAAGGGATCTTAGAGTCAAACAAACTTTAGTTTGAATCTAGATTGGCTACCTAGAACTGTGGGTTTAGCCAAGTTACTTAATATTTTTAAAACTCAATATCCCTATATATAAAA
Source organism: Dugong dugon (assembly GCA_030035585.1). Classification (NCBI taxonomy): domain Eukaryota; kingdom Metazoa; phylum Chordata; class Mammalia; order Sirenia; family Dugongidae; genus Dugong; species Dugong dugon. Next base: position 179,284,272 of record CM057462.1, on the reverse strand, counting down.
ATGAGAAAATATCATTATACAAATATAAAAGTTAAATAAACATAATGGATTCTAATCACCTAGTGCCTGCATCATATAAGGTTCCCATAACATACTTTAATTGTCTTCCCTTTGCTTGAAGTAGCCAAATCTAAACTTGGAAAAAGGAAAGATTTTTCCATCTTGTAGTTCTTCTCACACCTCTATTCATAGAAGATATTAAGAGAAAAGAGTAATTTACATTTTAACTCCAGAGAACATTTTTTGACAGTTTTTTACGGTAGGTGCACTTGTGTGCATTGTTAACCTGCTTTGGTGGTTCCTAGTTGAGAGAACATAGAATGAGAAGGCCCTCAAAACATCTAAGATCTCTTCAGGTCAAAATGAGCAACACGCTGGGTGCCTCCACTTCAGGTCAACACTGTTCACTGCTAATGCTATTGCTGATAACTGCTGTCAGCACCACAGTCCCTTCTGGTCCAGTCTCTACCACCACCAGGATTCTAACTCTGACACAGAAGAATGATTTTGAATACAGTGCCAGAGTGCTGGACTGGGCCACTTTTCCATGAGTCCCAAGCACCAAGCTCAGGCCCTGAGTAACACAGGGCACAGTGACTCTCCAAGAGAGAGGGAGGTAGAGTCCTCTGCCCAGGACTCTGCCTGCCTCACTGGGTGCAGCCCTGCTCCACCCTCGGCCACATCTTTCCATTTGTGGTCTGTATAGTCCGCCCTAGTCAAAATTCTCGCACTGGATTTGCAGAGGTGGTTTCTTTTCTTTAACACTTATGTCCTGAAAACAACATATAGAAAACAGTCCTAGCCTCAAACTTGTTAGCTTGGGTAAAATTCAATTATGGAAATAAAGTTTCAGTGAGAAAGAAGCCGCTTCAACTATTAACACAATTAGAGGAATCTTAGAAAGTGCTGAAAACAGTGTTTAGTATGCATTAGGTCTCAATAAGGTATTAACTATAACTTACATTAAACCCACTACAGTTTTAGGTATTGCGCACATATAATTTCACTTTATATTCATAGTTGTCATCTAAATTAGGCATTGTCACATCTATTTTACAGATGAGGAAACAGGTTTGGAGAAATAAAATAACATGTTCAAGCTCACACAGCCAGGAAATGACAGAGCCAGGATTTGAACCCATGGCTGTCCGGTGTCATAGCTGGCTCGATCGAACTATGACCAGCTTTCTCAATCAAACTGACACAAATTTGTAAATCACATACAGCATATCAAACAGCTTGCAAACAAAGCGTTATTAACGCATGTGCTCACTTCTTCTTTTGCCTATAAGCACTGTTAGGATTGGCATTTGTCTTCTGGGTGGGGTTTGATCTTGCATGTGACACATTCCCAGATGGTTTGAGGCTGTGGTAAGCCACCCTGATTTTCAGTAGATAAGGCCCTTGCCCTAAATTGTCATTGGGCATATGCATCAGTTCAGATCTGGAAGTTTCGTGAGAAGAGGAGAGGGGCTATGGCACTGGTTTGCTCAGTTAGGGGATAACCGATAGGGGCACCTTTGCCTGAAGTCAGAGGAATTGGCCCTGCTGTCCTGACTGAAGTTCCAATCAAAGAGTCCAAAGTATGTCCTTGGATCTCCCTAGTGAGCTCAGTCGAGTGCCAGAATCTATTTCGATGCCATCTCGGACAGTCTGGAATAGTCTTTGTGGAGATCATTTGATACAAAGAGCATTTCAAGAGATGAGTGAAACTGAATTCCTGTGGCCTTGCAGTGTAAGTGCTGAGCATAGACTATGATTCGGAACATCCACGCTCATACTAATGAAAATTAAGAGTCATGTTGTAGAGTCTTTTTTTTTTTTTTTTAACCCAAATATTGACAGGTGGTGAGCAGGTGGAGCCGCGCAGCGCTTGTCACGGATGTGTCTGAGTGGTAGGCGGAGGAGGGGTGAAGATATGAGTGAGCGATATCGGCACACTCGCTCCTTTCCTGTTGTTGTTGAGTGACACGGATATATCACTAAACATATAAAAATAGAAGCTCTGTGTCAGCCTTCTCCTTGTACAGGGTGCTGTGCTGCAGCGTTTAAATCTGGATGTCAGTATGCCACTATCGTTATTTATAGAGGAGATCCGTATTAACATTTTGAGAGTGACAGAGGAAAAGGGAAAAAGAGAAAAGCACATTTTAGGGGGACTCTGAATATTGCCTTGCATTAACTGACCATTTAACTTTTCAAAGGGATTCTGTGCACTTTATCTCACTTGAAATAACTTATAACTATATATGAAAGTATATTTTGCAAGGCACCCTGACATACACCACCATGTTAGGGGCCTTCTAGAGACTCTTTGAGGTGCCCAGTAGCACTTCTCGTCTTGCAGAAGTTCAGGGAGGGTAAGTGAATCCCTGCCATGTTGATGAGCTTGTTGGGGGTAGAGCTTTCAAATTTGTGTTTTCAAAATTAGATGTTCCTTCTTCCTATAGGTTTATATGGAAGGTATTAATGTCCCCGTATAACAGATGAGGAAATTGAGACATGAGATAGATGGGGAAAATTGAGGCATGGTATAAGATATTACATAAGGCATTATTCTAGGGACTGAGGACACAGCAGTGGACACAATAGATGAAAATCCTTGCCTTTGTGGAGCTTACATCCCTGTGGTTGTGTTAGATGACCTTTAAGATTCTACACCTTCATAGTATAGTAGAGGTATGCTTCCCATTGTAATCAACATTTGAGAATACTAATGTGGTTAAAAAGCTATAAAACAATGAAATATTCAATACTTCAAAACATTCAGCTCATTTATAAGAACTTTTCATTTTCTCTCAGATTTTGACTATTGTGTAGATTCTCTAGCAGTATGATAGCTAATGAGATCATGGGGACAGTTGTTTGCCACCCAACAGACGTTCCCAATCACTTTCTTCTTTGCAAACAGAACCTCAGTTTTGTTCAGGTATTAAATGATCATTGCATCAGAAGAGGCAAGGTCCAACCCAGCTCAAGGAGTGACTTAAGACTATTTTAAGCCAACCATGGTAATAACATTCTCTCTGCCAGTGATTAGTTTGGGGGTAGTTATATGACCCAGATCTAACCAATGGGATTGGAAAGAAGATCTACTAGGGGCAGGGACATAATAACCAGTAAGCAAAGTATGCACAGGCATACTCATGGGTTTAATTGTGTTTACTTACTAACGTAAGTGCACAATTTCATATGGTTTCTCCACATCAAAGATGTGGCGAGAAACAGGTGGAATTGCACACCACAGATTGGTAAGTAAGAACAAGTAAGCCCTTGCATACCTTGCTTATTGGGTAATCTGTCCTTGATTAGGGGTAATTATAGCAAAGGTTTCTTTGCTCTTAACCAAAGGGACTTCGGAGAGGAAATAGCCCTTTTCTACCTCTGGATATAACTATGTTGAGAAGGTATGATAGCAGGCTAGAGATCCTAAAGGGAGCTAGACAAAGGACCCAGGCAACCCGCTAACAATGGTGAAAGAAAGATGGAAAGAACCTAGGTCTTGCTGAGACTGTTTACTTATAAAGTTAACGTATACCCTAATACCAACATATCTCCTCGCCTCTTGTTATTTTTTCATGTTTCTTTAGCTGGTATTTCTGAAGTAATAGCCTAAGCATCCTAAATGACACATGAAATTTTAATTGTGGATTAAGCCTCATAAGGAACATAGCGTATGGTACCTTAGGGCAAAATACCACCACTTGTCTGTCAGCCAGATTCAGAAGAGAACGTAGAATGAATTATATCGTTGCCGATATCAGATGGCTCTTGGCTGAAAGTAGAGAATACCAGAAAGATGTTTACCTGTGTTTTATTGATTGCACAATGGCATTCCACTGTGTAGATCATAACAAATTATGGATAACGTTTCGAAGAATGGGAATTCCAGAACACTTCATTGTGCTCCTGAGAAACCTGTACATAGACCAAGAGGCAGTGGTTTGAACAGAATAAGAGAATACTGCATGGTTTAAAGTTAGGAAAGGTGTGTTTATAGTTGTATCCTTTCACCATACCTATTCAATCTGTATGCTGAGCAGATAGTCTGAGAAACTGGACTATATGAAGAAGAATGGAGCATCAGGATTGGAAGAAGACTCGTTAGCAACCTGCAATATGCAGATGACACAACCTTGCTTGCTGAAAGTGAAGAGGACTTGAAGCACTTACTGATGAAGATCAAAGACTACAGCCTTCAGTATGGATTAAATCTCAACATAAAGAAAACAAAAATCCTCACAACTGGACTAGTAGGCAACATCATGATAAACAGAGAAAATATTGAAGTTATCAAGGCTTTCATTTTACTTGGATACACAATCAGAGCCCATGGAAGCAACAGTCAAGAAATCAAATGAAGTACTGCATTGGGCAAATCTGCCGCGAAAGACCTCTTTAAAGTGTTAAAAAGCAAAGATGTAACGTTGAAGACTAAGGTGCGCCTGACCCAAGCAATGGTATTTTCAGTCACCTCGTGTGCGTGTGAAGGCTGGACAATGAATAAGGAAGACCATAGAAGAGCTGATGCATTTGAATTATGATGCTGGTGAAGAATATTGATTATAGCATGGACTGCCAGAAAATGAACAAATCTGTCTTGGAAGAAGTACCACCAAAATGCTCCTTAGAAGCAAGGATGGCACGACTTTGTCTCACATACTTTGGACATGTTATCAGGAGAGACCAGTCCCTGGAGAAAGACATCATACTTGGTAAAGCAGAGGGTCAGTGAAAAAGAGGAAGACCCTCTATGAGATGGATTGACACAATGTCTGCAACAGTGGGCTCAAACATAGCAACGATTGTGAGGATGGTGCAAGACCGGGTAGTGTTTCATTTCATTGTCTGTAGGGTCATGAAGAGTCAGAACCAACTCGCAGGTACCTAACAACAACAACAGCAGAGCAAAATAATGACTGATCTCAAACTTATATATTGTCCCTGAAGAGAAACCTATGGATGTTTCAGGAAAATTATGATGGTTTTCTTACATGGCCATAGCTAAAAAGATTATAGACCTGTTTCAGTAGTTCCTAACTACCTCTTATTAATCTGGTTCAGATCTATCATATAAAATTTATTTAAATTCTTCTTGAACGCCTTTGTATTTTTTCCTGTGTCATTTAAAATGTTAGTGAGAAGACCAGAGGCAGGAAAATTACCATTAAAAACACTTACCTGTTAGTTTTATTATTACTGACGTAAGGGCATCATGATACAGAACTTCTCAAAGAGGGCCCTGGGGTATTTTTGGTACAGGCTGCAGAATGGAGTCATTGGGGAGGAAGTGACCAATTGTCCTTTATGCTACTTCTCAACAACTAAGAAGAAGAGTAAAAGAGCAACAGAAAGATGAATGCAGACTAATTGGGGCTTCAGTCAGTTTTTAGGGGTGATGGTCCACAGGATCCCTGCATTTTCAAATTCTGCTCTTCCTGGAGGGTTCTGTGATGGCAGTGTTCTGTTTCCCAGCAGTATATTTATGTTAATCACTACAGAGAACATTTGTTGAATACTTACCATGTGCCAGCCATCATGCCAAGTTTTTCATATGCATTATCTCAAATACCTTCACAATCAACTTATGAAGACCACGTGTTTTTGAGAATTTAAGTGACTTGCAAAAAATTACAATTACTCGGTAGAAGTGTTGACATGGAGGTCAAGCCTGTGCTCTTAGCGATAGCATAATATTGTCTTATCCACTGTGGAAAGTTGTAGAAAGAACACAAACTTGGATTATGGCTCTATTATTTACTACCAATGTGACCGTGCCTTCTTCACAAGATCTTTGTGAAGACTGGACAAGATAATCTTTGTAAACTAGAAGCCCTGTCCAAATGTGAGGGATTATCCCAATAACTTGGACTTGAGATTTGTTCAACAAATGTTTATAGAGTCCAGACTACGTTCTAGAGACTATGCTCGGTTCTGGGAGTACAAGGATCTATAAGACATATGAGCTCTTTCTCTGTTAGTCCTGGGCCTGGGGAAAATGGACCCAGGAAGCCAGGGAGAGGCCAGGCTTCTATCTGAAGACAGGTATGGGGTTGCCTCTGCTCTGGCTGTGTCTCATTGAGCCACACTAGTGAGAGCCTGTCAAGAATTGATGGCAACAGCTACCCAGCTGCCTCATGTTAATGTAATCAGGAAGAAGCCTGCACACCTCATGGTAGTTCAGAATATGAGGTGAATGATTAAAGTTTAAAAGGTCGTATACCATTGTAATACTGAAAAGAAACTTTATGATTTATCATTCCTGATGTAATGTCATCTGTTTAATAAAGCCGTATTTCACTCACAGCTCGTTTTTAATGGCCCTATTTAAGTAATGGCATTGGGGTTGGGTTTTTTACCTTCCCTTTCAAGCTAAGAGTGGTTTGTATGGAGTATGCTTGAAAAAAAAAAAAAAAAAAAACCCACAGTAGTTTAGGACTTGGATGTTTACAGTATCTTTCAGCCTTCAGCTGACTGGGTGTTATTTATGATAAACCACTATGTCTGGACTGAAATATCAAGCAAAGGCAAACAAACAGCTGGATATGCTAATACACAAATAAACCATGTCTCCTTTAATTGTATGGATATGAATTTATATCTTGGGCAGATATTGTTAACTGTAAACGACTGCGATGAGCAATGGTCAGAGGGCATGGTGCCCAAGGTGACATCTCATTCAAGGAAGGAAATGGAACCTGTTGGACCTGCTTGTCCAATTTGTACCCAGGAGACGTTTTTCAGTGTTTGGAGGCCTTTTTGGTAGTTACAATTGAGGTAGAGGTTTGTTGCTACTGGAGTCTAGCGGGTAGAGGCTAGGGATGCTGCCAAACATTCTACAGTTCACAGAACGCCCCCCTTCTCCCTCCCCCACCCCACAGACACACAGACACACGCATAAACACCACAAAGAATTATCCAGCCCAAAACATCAATACTGCCAAGGCTGAGAAACCCTGACTTTGTCTTTGAAGGTTAGATGCTGGGGTAGGGAGGATCAGATCCTGCAACATAAGGCTATGGTCTCTCTTCAGGGAAAAAGCATGGGTGAAGAGGGATATATGAGGTTTCAACTTGTAGGGTAAGAGGACTCTGGGATTGAGGGGAAAGAGGTTTTGTAATCTCCCATGGCAGTAGGGGTAGATATGACCTCATCTTCTTGGTTCTAATTTTTGTTGATGCCATTACTATTTTTCTAACTGAAGGTTTTTAAACAGTTCTTAATGTATTAAGGTATACCTCTTGTAATGAGGTCAGGATGACAGAGTGGTAATGGCTGTAATCTAGAATTTATAAAAATGTTGATGGTGGAAATCCTGTCAAAAGTTATCTAGTCCAAACCCTATATTTAACAGAAAAGAAACTGAAGCGCCCAAAAAGGAAATGACTTTCTAATATTATTTATTTTACTATCTTTTGCTCTGAATTTAAGAACAATAGACTGTAACCCACACACTCTGTTCTCTAAATGCAGCATGCAAATTAACTTCTTCCCTTATCTTTTTTTTTTCTTTTCCCGCTGTTAAATTTGCCCATACCAATATAGTGTCACCAAAACCAAAAATTGCTCTTTGCCATTTCTTACTGATTTTCTCAACAAATTTAACTTTTGACTTTTTATTGGTAGAGGCAGTGGAGTTTGTGCTCTATTGATTTCTAGTTTTCTCTTCGTATTCTTAAACATGGCACAATTTTCAATTCATGATGCCATTTTAGGGTCATGAGATGGAAAACTCCTGAAGGTTCTCAGAAAAACCAAGTATAAGGAAGGGTAATATATACACTCTTGTGGCTTATTGAATTAGTATAAACTGAAGTCTTGATTTCTACACTCTCGGCTTCTCTTTTCCCAATTTTCCCCATATGAGTAAAATGATACTTCCAGCCATCTAGATGTTCAGGCCAAAAACCTTGAAGACATTGGTGACTCTTTTTTTTTTTCCTTACCTTCCTTATTCAAATCAGCAATAAACTTTGTTGAATCTACTTTAAAAATACGTTTCTAATCCAATGATTTTTTTTTAGCACCTCTACTGCTTCCATTCACCCAAGTTCAAGCTACCATCACCACTCATTTGAAATATTGTGATAACCTCTTAGCTGTCTTCCTCCTTCTGCCTGGCCTCCTTGTAGGTTATTCTCCGTAGAGCTACCAGAGTGAGTCTTTTCAAAGTCTTAGTTCCTGTGTTAACATGGCTCCTTATCTTAATGAAATAAAATATAAATTCTTACCAAAATCTACAAAGCAATATTAACTTTTGCACCTGGTTGCCCCTCCAATCTCAGCTCCCAGCACTTTCCTTTTTGTCTCCCCCTCATTCCTCCTTTCTGTTCCCCAAACGTCAAGTGTGCTCCTATTTCAGAACATTTGCACTTGCTGTTCCCTCTGCCTGGAACACCCTTCCTCTACCCAATTACCAACTCATTAAGAGGCGTCCCTTATCATTCCATCTGAAGTAGCGTTTCCTTGTCCACCACTCTTCCATTACTCTATCCTATGTTACCCGGCTTCAGCACTTTTCATCTCCTGACAAATTAGTTTTGTGTGGGTGTATATAGTGTGTGTGTGTGTGTGTGAATTGCCTCTCTCCCCACAGTATAGGGTAAATATATGAGGAGGATGGGATCTGTGTTTTGCTTACTGCTGTAACCTTAGTACTTAGTGGTACGCACATGGGTGGCACCCAGAAAATAGTTTTTGAATGAAGGAATACTTAAGTACATGATTGAATGATTCAGTGATTCTCTTCTATTGTTTAACTGCCAGTCTGCTATGCGACTTGCAGTTCTTCAGCTTGGCAATTGGGATAGGAATGAGTTAACCAAAAAATTTCATATCCTGTAGTGGTAACTGTAACTTTCAATACAATATTTTGAGTGTTCTGTTAGTTCTGGGTCTCTGAAACTTGGAAGAGGTGCTTCAGTGGTATGCCTTTGGCTTACTTGTTTATTTCCAGGGATTGTCATTCGTGTCCTTGTCTATGTGTCTACTTTCATTTAATTCTCTTTTATTATTTGGCTGACCTTCCTTGAGCTTTTATTATTTTATTATTTATTTGCGTATCACCCACATATTTGATGATCATGACCTTTGTTGTTGTTGTTAAGTGCCGTCAAGTTGGTTCTGACTAATAGTGACCCTATGCACAACAGAACCAAACCCTGCCTGGTCCTGTGCCATCTTCACAATCGTTGGTATGTTTGAGCCCATTGTTGCAGCCACTGTGTCAATCCATCTCATTGAGGGTCTTCCTGTTTTTCACTGACTCTCTACTTTACCTAGCATAGTGTCCTTCTCCAGGGACTGATCCCTCCTGATAACATGTCCAAATTACCTGAGACAAAGTTTTGCCATCGTCACTTCTAAGAAGCATTCTGGCTGTACTCCTTCCAAGACAGACTTGTTCATTCTTCTGGCAGTCCATGTATATTGAATATTCTTTGCCAACACCACAATTCAAAGGCGTCAATTCTTCTTCGGTCTTCCTTGTTCATTGTCCAGCTTTCACATGCATATAAAGTGATTGAAAAGACCATGGCTTGCGTCAGATGCACCTTAGTCCTCAAGGTGACATCTTTGCTTTTTGACACTTTAAAGAGGCTTTTGCAGCTAATTTGCCCATGACCTTAGTGTGCCCTATTCAAGTCAATGATGGTATTACTTAGTAACCTTACAGATGCCACATTCATGCACAAACTCTATGGATTGCTATTTATCATCACTCTTTCTTCAGTCTAGATGGCAGCATTAAAGCCTATTTGAATTGGCAAAGACTGACATAAACTAGCTTTACCACTAACATTTTGTGAGAGATCCTGTCGCAAATGTTTTACTAAAAGGCAGAGACATAAGATCCCTTGTCTTCCTTTCATCTGCTAATTTCAAATTATGTTGTAAAAGGCTATGAAGTTTGTCGGGTGTGATTTGTTCGTTAAATGCCCTTGCTGCTTAATCTTCATGAAATCCTTATTAGGATGCTGAATGATCCTTACACAGGATTTTTTTTAAGGCACAGAAAGAGGATGTATAACAACGGCATGTCTGATGAGCTGGTTGAGAGGTATCTGGGATAGGCGGGATGTATAGGCCATGGAGGACTCCAATGAACTAACATAGTTCATCTCCAATTTTTGACCTTGGTTAAAGTCCAGTTTAGGACTGGCAGATTTAGAAGAGTCTCCTGATACAGATTATGGTAGCCATAAAAATAATAGAAATATCTCAGGTTCAGTCATTCCTCTTATTTGGAGGACCCTAAGTATTTACATAAGGAGCCCTGGTGGTGCAATGGTTACAGTGATTGATTGCTAATGAAAAATCAGGCTCTGTGGGAGAAAGATGTGGCAGAAATTTACAGCCTTGGAAACCCTATGGGGTCACTGTGAGTCAGAATTGACTTGATGGCAGTGGGTTTTGGGTTTTAAGTATTTACATGGAATCCCGGGAGTTTGTAAATAGTTAATGCCCTCGGCTGCTAACTGAAAGGTTGGAGGTTCAAGTCCATCCAGAGGTGCTTCAAAAGAATGGCCTTATAATCTACTTTTGAAATATCAGTCATGGAAAACCCTGTGGAACATAGTTCTACTGTGACACACATGGGGTCATCATGAGTCAGAACTGACTCCATGATAACTGGTTTAAGTATTTATATGCATTATGTGTTAATACTCACAGTATTTCTGGCTCTTCTGGTGTAGTACAAGAAATAGGTTACTGGACCAGGATTCAGAAGGTCTTAATTCTAGTCCCTGGCTTTGCTGCTAATTGGTTTTATGGCTTTTGTTCAGGAGTCAGCAAACTTTTTCTATATAGGGCAAAACAGTAAATATTTTAGCTTTTATGGGTCATAAAGTCCCTGTCATGGCTACTTCATTCTGCTCTTGTAGCATGAAAGCAACCAGAGACAATATGTAAATAAATGAGTGTGGCTGTGTTCCAATAAAACTTTATCTACAAAACCAGGTGGTGGGTCAGATTTAGCCCATGCACTGTAGTTTGCCAACTCCTACTTTAGATAATCCATCAATTTCTCTGGACCTTATTTTATTCATCAGATATGATGATCAAGCTAGAAAGTCTTCAGGCTATAAAATTACTTGATCCTACATCCAGAGACTCATCTACCAGAAGTTGTTCTACTGCTGGAAATTGTGGTGTTCTGTGAATCCTGATAGCCTTGTCAGGGCTGACATTTCTCATTTTGGTTCAAACTCCAATCAGGGAACAAACCTTGAGCAGAGAACTTCCTCTGAAATCCAAAGACACAATGGACTCAGTCCCCTGACTAGTGTGCCAAAAGTTTTAAAAGACCAAACGGGCTACTTCCACTATAAGGTGAAAAGTACCAGGACTCCTCAGGAATTGGGGCAAGTGGATAATGCAAGAAGAACCCTGCACCCTTTTTCCCACCTCAAATCCCTTGTTTACTTGATCCTGCCACAATCCCCACACCATCACTTGCCCAATTAAACCAATCAATTCGAACCACATCTCCTCATCCTCAAAGAAGAAACCCTTTGGAGGCTTCTCTAAAGGTTGAAGTATGAGCAAAAAACTAAAGCTCAGGATTTTCCCTTTAAGGAAAAGACGGGAGAGTATGGCAGGTGGTTTTCTCACTTGTCATTCATTTGGAACATAAATATCTTTGAAGATCGGTAGCACATAATGAGTTCAGAACTCTAAAATCTACACACTATTTTTCTAGTACATCGTTTTAGTTAGGGGACTGTCTTGGTTATCTAGTGCTGCTATTACAGAAATACAAGTGGATGGCTTTAACAAACAGAAGTTTATTCTCTCAGAGTCTAGTAGGCTATAAGTCCGAGTTCAGGATGCCAGCTTCAGGAGAAGGCTTTCTCTGTTGGCTCTAGAGGAAGGTCCTTGTCATCAATCTTCCCTTGGTCTAGGAGCTTCTCTGTGCAGGGACCCTGGGTCCAAAGGACACATTCTGCTCCTGGTGCTACTTTCTTGGTGGTATGAGGTCCCCCTGTCTCTCTGCTCACCTGTCTCTCCTATATCTCAAAAGAGATTGGCTCAAAACAGAACCTAATCCTATAGATTGAGTCCTGCCTCATTAACATAACTGCCTCTAATTCTGCTTCAATAACATCATAGAAGTAGGATTTACAACACATAGGAAAATCACATCAGATGACAAAATGATGGACAATCACACAATACTGGGAATCATGGCCCAGCCAAATTAACACACATATTTTTGGGAGACACATTTCAATCCACAACAGGGACTGTCAGGGGGAAACATCTTACTGGGAAACATTGTGGAAATGAATTTATCAGCCTAACTCATGTTAAGCAGACAAATGCTATTTTCATTCAAATTATATCACGTTTTCCAGTTTTCCAGACTGCCTTAGCTAGGAAAAAGTGTTAAAACCCTTTCTGTGAACAAAGAAGTTAGCACCACTAGTATAAACATGTGTTTCAGTCCTGTAAGAACTTAGTGGGGAAGGAAGAGTGTTAATGTAGATATTTAAATATATAATATAAATTGCTAGTACTCTAGCATTTTCTATGACCCAAGTACATGACACCATGCTCATTTAATCTTATGCTTATCTTAGCTATTAGTATCCCATTTTACAGATCAAGAAACTGAGATTTAGTGGTTATCCAGGGTCACCAAGATTTTCAATTGTAGAGCAAGTTTTTAACACTAAATCTGTCTAAACCCGACACTACTTGAACAACAACTTACACTACTAATGTTTCTAAAATGGTTCTAATAGGGCCAAATTGGAATCTGATTTTCCAGTGGATACCTATCCCATAATGGACAGCATTTTTTGGTGGGAGGGGTCTCAGCTGCAGAAGACTTCATCGGTTTAATAAGTGTAGGTAATGACTCTGATCTTCAAATAAATAGAACCTTAGAGTGTGTCCACAAGCATTTGGGCAGAAAACTTTTTTTTTTATTATTATTTGAATTTGAAAGTCATTAACATGTTAAACTGAATGTGTTAGGTGAGCAATCTCTAATTTGTTATCATACCCACTAATGAAGAAACTAATAAAAGTTACGAAGCTGGTTCAGGTTGATCTACCGGCATGTGTTAGAGCCAGAACTGGATTCATATCTTTTGATTCAAAGTCCCATAAATGCATATCTCCAGTACAAGATATGGTGGAAAAGAATGTTAGGAAGGCAAGCAAACAACGATAAGGTAATGCAGCCTTCTAAAGACTAGAAGAGGGGGCACTCGAATCCAAAAACAGCCTTCGACTGAGGCCAGACCATGATGCAGATTTGCCCTCAACTGGCTGTCTATATATTGTAGTTCTCTGTGTCTCAGTTATTGTAATTTTTTGAACTGGTAAGATTCCAGGTTGAGATAGTTAAGGATTATAAACTGGTGAACTACAAGTGAAAATTAGGCTCCTGTAGGAGTTTTGTTTAGACTATACAGTTTTTTATTTCTTGCTTTTTGAATATGGATATGTTTAGATGGGGAATGCACTCCCCTGTCCTCATCACTCCCAATTGTCCTGCACCCCACTGGACACTTTACACATCTCTGTTACTTGTCTGGTCACTAGTAAGCCTTTACTTGTGAAGTCTCTACAAAAAATCAAGTTCCCAAACAGCTATTATGACCTATCAGTCTCTAGTTTACCTGGTTAGGAAAAAAAAAGGTCTGGGAGCTAAATTCTAAGAATAAACTACTTGAAAGTTGGTCTAACAAAAAATGTTCCTATTACAAAGCAAAGAAAAATCCCCTCAGGATGTATAAAAATATAGTCAGATACTCTCCTAGCAGTGGCAATTTCCAAGTGTAGGACAGGAAGGGAAGGACAATGTCTCCAGTTGAAGCTAAGACTAAGATGGTGAGCTGAACGGAATTACTCAAACTGGAATTTGGCCAATACTTAGGGCCATTGCCTGTGTAAGTTGGGGTCACTTGGCTGGGGAACTGGTTATATCTTCCCTTTGGCCTTGTGACAGCTCAGCAATCTGAAGTTCACACTGGGCAGATATGACAGAATACTTTGCTTTTTGAACAGTGCCATTTTGCAAATATCCTCTTCCAAGAAGTTTCATTCTCATAAACCAGGCCTGCTAACTTCAAGGCAGTGGATGATTCTAATTTTTACCAGCCCTCTGTCAGTGACCCCAAGTCTGATTCAAAGGCCCTAGCACCCTTCAAATTCTCAGGTTAGTGGGACTTTTGGATGAGTCATGTTTTGCTTCTCATGTTTGTGTAGCTTTCAGATACATGATCTTATTCAACCCTCACAACAAACTCATGAGGGACACACCAGTGGACCTTTCATCTCCAGAGTAGAGTGGTGTAAATTGGAACTCAAAGAGTTTCAGACACAAAGTTCAAATTCAAGTTTCCAAACTTCAGCCTATGATGCTTCCACTATACTATGGCACAGGTAAATGGACTTGTCCCATGGTTCATGGCAACAAGGGGAGACTTATCTGCTTGAAGCCAAGGCAACTGGGATAATCTGAGAAAACAAGCACAGTTAAATTGGTTATTGGTTATTCGGACTGGGTAAACACTGCCATGGTATTATGGCCTCTTTGTGAAAAACTGAGATTCAGAAGAGGACGTGGAACAAGAGATATCATTGATGTTAGCAGATGGATCTTGGCTGAAAGCAGAGAATACCAGAAAGATGTTTATCTCTGTTTTATTGACTATGCAGACATATGACTGTGTAGATCATAGCAAATTATGGATAACATTGCAAAGAATGGGAATTCCAGAACACTTAATTGTGCTCATGCAGAACATGTACGTAGACCAAGAGGCAGTTTTTCGAACAGAACAAGGGGATACTGCGTGGTGTAAAATCAGAAAAGGTATGCATCAGGGTTGTGTCTTTTCACGATACTTATTCAGTCTGTATGCTGAGCAAATAATCCGAGAAGCTGGACTATATGAAGAAGAGCAGGGCATCAGAATTGGAGGAAGACTCATTAACAACCTGCGATATGCAGATGACACAACCTTGCTTGTTGAAAGTGAAGAGGACTTGAAACACTTACTGATGAAGATCAAAGACTAAAGCCTTCAGTATAGATTACACATCAGCATAAAGAAAACAAAACTCCTCACAACTAGACCAATAAACCACATCATGATAAACAGAAAATATTGAAGTTGTCAAGGATTTCATTTTACTTGTATCCACAATCAAAGCTTATGGAAGCAGCAGTCAAGAAATCAAACAATAAATTGCATTGGGCAAATGTGCTGCAAAATACCTCTATCCCACAACCTGCTATACAGATATGGTAGTTAAAACAGCCTAGTACTGGTACAAAGACAGACACGTAGACCAATGGAACAGAATTGAGAGCCCAGGCGTAAATCTATCCACCTACGATTGGCTGATCTTTGACAAAAGATCAAAGTCAACTAAATGAGGAAAAGACTGTCTTTTTAACAAACAGTGCTGGAGAAACTAGATATCCATCTGTTAAAAAAAAAAAAAAATTAAACAGGACCTATACCTCACACCATACATAAAAACTTACTCAAAATGGACCAAAGACCGAAATGTGAAACCTAAAATAGTAAAGATCATAAAAGAAAAAATAGAGACATGCTAGGAGCCCTAATACATGGCATAAATATATTATAAACCATAACTAGCAGTGCACAAACACTAGAAGATAAACTAGATAACTGGGAGCTACTAAAAATTAAACCCTTATGCTCATCAAAAGACTTCATCAAAAGAGTAAAAAGAGAACCTACAGACTGGGATAAAATTTTTGTCTACATCATATCTGACAAGGGTCTAATTTCTAAAATCTGTAAAATACTGCAACACTTCAATAACAAAAAGACAAATAATCCAATTAAAAACTGAGCAAAGGTTATGAACAGACACTTCACCAAAGAAGACTTTCAGGCAGCTAACAGAAACATGAGGAAATGCTCACGATTATTAATCATTAGAGAAATGCAAATCAAAACTACAATGAGATACCATCTCACCCTGACAATACTGGCACAAATAAAACAAAAACCAAAAAACAGAATAAGAAATGTTGTAGAGGTTGTGGAGAGATTGGAACTCATAAACTTTTATGCACTGCTGGTGGGAATGTAAAATGGCACAACCACTGTGGAAAACGATGACTCCCTCTTAAAAAGTTAGAAATAACATACAATCAAACAATCCCACTCCTCCTAGAAATACATCTTAGAGAGATAAGAGCCGTCAAAGAATAGACATATGCACATCCATGTTCATTGCAGCATTATTCACAATAGCAAAAAGATGGAAACAACCCAAGTGCCCATCAACAGAGGAATGGATAAACTGTGGTACATACACACAATGGAATACTATGCAGCGATGAAGAACAATGATGAATCTGTGAAGCATCTTACAACATGGATGAATCTGGAGGGCATTATGGCTGAGTGAAATAAGTCAATTACAAAAGGACAAGTATTATATGAACCTCTGTTATAAAAGCCCAAGAAAAGGTTTACACAGAGTAAAAAGCCATCCTTGATGATTACAAGGAAGAGGAAGGATGGGGAGGGAAAATCACTAACTAGATAATAGATAAGTGTTAACTTTGGTGAAGGGAAAGACAACACACAATATATGTGAAGTCAGCACAACTTGACCAAGGCAAAGCCGTAGAAGCTTCCTAGACACATCGAACACCTTGAGGGACCAGTCTACTGGGGCTGATGGTTGGGCACCATAATCTTGGAGGACATTTAGGTCAATTGGCATAACATAGTTCATAAAGAAAATATTCTACATCCTACTTTGGTGAGTAGCATCTGGGGTCTTATAAGCTTGCGTGGAGCCATTTAAAACATGTCTACTGGTCCCATCACGTTCAGAGCAAAGAAGAATGAAGAAAACCAAAGATACAAGGAAAATAGTAGCCCAAAGGACTAATGGACCACATGAACCACAGCCTCCACCAGCCTGAGCCCAGAAGAACTAGATGGGTCCAAGATATCACCACTGACTGTTCTGACAAGGACAATAATAGAGAGTCCCCAGCAGAGTGGGAGGAAAACATAGAACAAAATTCAAATCCACAAAAAAAGGCCAGAATTACTGGTCTGACAGACGCTGGGAGGAACCCCTGAGACTATGGCCCCTAGACACCTTGCTGACTCAGAACTGAAGCCACTCCCACAGTCCATCTTTCAGCCAAAGATTAAACAAGCCTATAAAACAAACAACAACACTGGTGAGGAATGTGCTTCAACGTTAGTTCAATCAAGTATATGCGACCAAATGGGCAACACCTGCCCAAAGCAAAGATGAGAAGGCAGGAAGGGACAGAAAACCTGGAGCAATGGACACAGAGAACCGGGGCCGTACATAGAAAGGGGAGAGTGCTGACACATTGCAGGGATTATAACCAATGGCACAAAACAATTTGTGTATACATTTTTGAATTAGAAACTAATTTGTCCTTGAAACTTTCACCTAAAACACAATAAAATTTAAAAAAAGAAAAAAAGACCTCTTTAAAGTGTTAAAAAGCAAAGATGTCACCTTAAGGACTGAGGCGTGTCTGACCTTAGCCGTGGTATTTTCTTTTTTTAAATTTTATTTTATTGTTGTAATTTAAGTGAAAGTTTACAATTCAAGTTAGTCTCTCATACAAAAATTTATGCACACAGTGTTATGTGACCCTAATTGCTCTCCCTGTACTGTGACAGCACATTCCTCCTTTCCACCCCTGATTTCTCGTGTCCATTTAACCAGCTCCTGACCCTCTCTGCCTTCTCATCTCACCTCAGGACAGGAGCTGCCCATTTAGTATCATGTATCTACTTGAGCTAAGAAGCATACTCTTCACGAGTATCATTTTATGTCCCATAGTCCAGTCTAATCTTTGACTGAAGAGTTGGCCTCAGGAATGGTTTTAGTACTGGGGTGACGGAGAGTCTGGGGGCCATGCTCACTGGGGTTCCTCCAGTCTCAGACCATTAAGTCTGGTCTTTTCACTAGAATGTGAGTTCTGCACCCCACTTTTCTCCTGCTCCCACAGGGACTGTCTGTTGTGTTCCCTGTCAGGGTGGTCATTGGTGGTAGCCGGGCTAGCAGTGGTATTTTCATTCACCTCATATACATGCAAAAGCTAGACAATGAATAAGGAATACTGAAGAAGAATTGATGCCTCTGAATTATATGGTGTTGGCGAAGAATATTGAATATACCATGGATTTCCAGATGAGCGAACAAATCTGTCTCAGAAGTACAGCCAGAATGTTCCTTCGAAACAAGGATGGCAAGACTTCATCTCAAGTGCTTTGTACATGTTATCAGAAGGGACCAGTCCCTGGAGAAAGGCATCATGCTTAGTAAAGTAGAAGGTCAGCAAAAAAGAGGAAGACCCTCAATGAGATGGATTGGCACAGTGGCTGCAACAATGGGCTCAAACATAGCTATGATTGTGCAGATGGCGCAGGACTGGGTAGTGTTTCATTCTGGTGTGCATGGGGTCACTATGAGTTGGAACCGTGTCAACAGCACCTAACAACAGCAGCAATGTGACTGGGGATATCATGATCTCCTTTCTTTCTTTCCTTTCTTCTGTCTTGGTAAACCATGTTATTAGTGACCCAGTCACAAGTCCCAAAAATCTGGAGGTTATCTTTGACTTCTCATTTGCCTTCCTGCCCTACATCCTGCACTGAGTTCTGTGGAATCTATCTTCCTTAGATCTCTGACACTGTTCCCTCCACTCCACCCTCATTGATTGTCTCCTTATTTCAGACACTGATCTTTCTACCATAGACCGTTGAGATAGTCTTTCAGCTGGCCTGTGTGCCTCCTGGCTTGTACCTCTACATGGTATCTCATTTGTGATGTCTTTCTTGATCCTTTCTTTCATTCCCCAGTGAATGAGCCCGTCTTCATGATTTACCCATAGAATCCTGTACGTCCAGAGTAGCACCTGTAACATTTTATTGCACTTGTTACCTTTGTATGTCTGTCTCCCCTACCAGACTGTGAACAACTTGTGAAAAGAGACCCTAACTTAATCCTCATTGTATCCTCATTGGCTAGCACTATAGCTAGCAATAGTAGGCGCTTGGCCCATGTTTGAGAAATAAAAAAGCCAACATTTAAAATGTCCCACTGTATTCCAGGCAGTTTGAGAGGTGTGAAGGATACAGTCCCCTGAGGGGTTTATATTCTAGTGCTGACATTAAGCAGATAACCTTGATAAAGTTCGGTAAGTGCTTTAACAGAAATACGATGAGAGTGTTGTGGGAGCAAGGAGTGGGAGTTGGAGCCTATCTCCTTTTCCAACATTTGTCCAGAGGAAAGAAACCTAAGAGAGTATCTTTCTTGGCGGCCTTTTCCTCCCTTACTCGCCGTATTTATCAAGCAAGAACTGAGACACATCTCTAACCAGTTAAGCAGGAGCATTTCTCTGGAACGTCAGCATTCACTTTGCTGAAATCCATTAATTCTGAGCTTTAACACCCTTGGTCAGAAATAGCTCAGAACCTTATGGGAAAATACCAAAAGCAGTCTGTCTGGCCACAGTCACAGGAAAGATATTAATATTTCCCTTTATGGAGAGCCCTCTTTCCCTACATCCTTTCTTCTAACCCCTACCACCAAAATAAATGTTTTCCAAGAATCTACAAGAGATTTGAAAGTAAATAAAACCTGGACAAAGGGTCAATGAAAAAGGATCAGGCTGCCACTTATATGTGTCCATGGCAGTAAAAGGGGCAACTTGTTATATTATTTACAGTCTCCATAAAGATGAAGCCCTTGTTGCTCAGACAAAGCCCTAGCTTATTAATTGCCAGCATGGTCTGTCATTAATAGGGAAGGCAGGGAGAGGGTTAACGCTCTCTTTCCCTCTTTCTCTTTTTTCCAAGAGAGCTTTTGGGGCAAAGGGAAGGGTTTGTTAAGCCTCCAGATTTCTCTGCATTATGTCCAGGTGGCATGACGTGTGAACAGACGAAAGATTAAAATCACCGAGGAAATCACTCTGTCTGGGCCAGATCACGACGCCTTTCAGTGACCCAGCGACCCAAATGCTATCTGTCAACTTGTCCTTCCAGCGACTTTTCACCCCATGCTCCAAGGCTGCTACTCCAGGAAAAAAAAAAAAAAAATCAGAAATTGGAAGGAGGGGGATGGAGAGAGGGAGGAAGCTATGTTAAAATACTGCCTTATTACGAAGGATTCTGCAGCACAGGTCAAATGCAGGGCGCGGGAGCCTTTTAACAAACCAAATACTTTTCCCAGACTCTCCTTCCCTAATATTTCCTCACTGTCCTCTGTAACTCCCAGCTCCCTCAGGAAATACCACGTCCCCCCAAGCAAACCTGAGTCCTAGAGAGCCCTCAAAGGATGGAGATTTTTCTAAGTTTTCAAATAACTTTCCACAAAATCTGCTTTTCCTTTGCTTGGGCCAGTAAACAAACTCTATTTGGCCCTTTTGGTTGGCTGTTTGAGGGTGGGAGGTGGGGTGGGTGAGATGAGCTTAGAGGGTCAAAACACACAATATGCAGATGTTTATACAATAATGACCACTCCAATGTTGACTAAAATGCAGCTTGTTAACAGCCTGCAATAAAACTGGGTTGGCAGCCAGGGTCATCAAGATTTCAGATGCACCTAACATGAAAAAGGTAAGGCTGTCCACCCTTCAGATGTACTGGATTGAACCATAGAAAATCACCTTTTTCTTTTTTAGGTCAAAGACAGTCAGATTTTGGCGATTTCATAGGGTTCAAATGAATTTAAAGATAAATTGTACCTAATGATAATAAGGAGCCTGGTGGTACAATGGTT
Source organism: Dugong dugon (assembly GCA_030035585.1). Taxonomy (NCBI): domain Eukaryota; kingdom Metazoa; phylum Chordata; class Mammalia; order Sirenia; family Dugongidae; genus Dugong; species Dugong dugon. The sequence goes on along the minus strand of CM057462.1, from coordinate 179,263,481 downwards.
AACCCCTCGGCTGCTAACTGAATGGTTGGCAGTTGGAACCGCTAGCGGCTCCGCAGGAGAAAAGACCTGGCAATCTGCTTCTGTAAAGATTATAGCCTTGTAAGCCCTATGGGGCAGTTCTGCTCTGTGCTATAGGGTCGCTATGAGTTGGAATCGACTCGGCAGCAACAACAACAGCAAAGTAACTAAAGAAATATCAAATATCAAATCTGTTTGGTGCCATGCTTTTGCAGTATGCTATGTCTGCTCCCTATGGGGTAACTCAGCACTGGGTGATGTATTTTTACATTAAAATACAAAATAGAAACTACTTAAAGATTGGCTTGCTTTTTTTTTTTTTTAACAGACCCCCCCCCTTTTTTTTTTCTGAAAGAATTTGACATGTGAGTACTTGAAAAAAAATATTATTTTAAGTAGTGCTCACATGTAAATTCAGGCCTTTGAACAAGTTCTCAGTTAGTTGTTCAGGAGTTTGCAGAAGTAAATGTTTATATTCTCTTTTATTTGGTGCCTGCATCTTAAAGCCTGTTTTAAATGCTAGTTTATGGAAAATAGGGACATTTTTTCTTCTTCAGTTCATATGTAACTACATATATAGCTATTTAATAAATACTATTTGGGCATTGATCCACTTGCAGAATTTCCAATAACATAACCAGTATGTTGTTGTTGTTTTTAAACCAATGTATTCAACACACCTAACAAGTACTGTTTCTCTCTCTCCACAGGTTTTGGCTAAAAGATTTTGTTTTGTTTTCTAATTTTAAAATCCCATAGTAATACTATTTGCTATGGAAAATGTATTCAGAATCCCAGACATCCATTTTTAATCACTATTAAAGATTTGAGTGTATCTTTTCAGATAAAGAATATTTAAAAGCCAGTATTTTCCTCTTGTAAGAGTAACATGACATATTATGGAATACTTGGAAAACATACTCAGAGAACACTTTTAAAAAATCTCTAAATGTCCCACCATCCAAAGATAACCACTAGCTTTTTATTCTAAGACAACAACATTGTGTTTATATTCTTTGCTCACCACCACATGTCCAGCTGTTTGCACAGTGTTTGGCACATAGTAAGTGCTCATTAAATACTTGTGGAAGGAATGATCCACTTTGAGTATTTCTATTTTTATTTAAATGCCTGTTTATTTATTTTAACAAAGCTTTTGTTATCATATGTACTTTTTTTTAAAATGAGTTTTAGACTTAAAGAAAAGTTGTAAAGATAGTAGGGTCCCCATATGCCCCCTACCCAGTTTATCCTGTCATTAACATATTACATTAATAGGGTATGTTTGTCACAACTAATGAACCAATATTGATACATTATTACTCACTAAAGTTCATAGGTTTCCAGATTTTCTCAATTTTACTTAATATCCTTTTCTGCTCTAGCATTCCATCCAAATTACCACATTACATGTAGTCACCCTGCCTACTTAGGCTCTTCTTGGCTATGACTGTTTCTCATACTTCCTTGTTTATGACGACCTTGACAGTTCTGAGGAGTACTGGTCAGGTATTTTGTAAGCTCTATATGCCATTCTGTATCTTTTTAATTTATTTAATGTAACAGATATTTCTTTAACTCACCATCTATTTCATTGAGAATGACTGCCTAAAATGCTGCCAATAGTTTCCCTATGGTGGGGCATTTAGATTTTCTTCTAAAGAAAAGAAAAGTGTTTTTTTATCATTGACTTGAGATTAGCATAAAAGGGAGAGAACTCACTGGGGGAAAGATGCACATAATAAATATATTTTGGGGGTGATAATTTTGACACTCCTGTTTGACTTCTGTGCCAATTAGTGTATAAATGTGAGCATACATGAACTTGCAAAAATACACAAAAAATGTGGACATACATGTTGTCATGGATTGAATTGTGTCCCCCCAAAATGTATGGCAACTTAGTTAGGCCATGATTCCCAGTATTGTGTGGTTTTCCTTCATGTCTTGATTTTCCTATGTGTTATAAATCATAATCTCTGCCTGTGGTTAAAGACGATTAGGGTGGGATGTAACACCCTTGCTCAGGTCACATCCCTGATCCAACGTAAAGGGAGTTTTCCTGGGGTGTGGCCTGCACCACTTTTTATCTTACAAGAGATGACAGGAAAGCCAGCAGAGAGTTGGGGACCTCATACCACCAAGAAAGAAGCACCGGGAGCAGAGCTTGTCCTTTGGACCTCGGGTTCTTGTGCAGAGAAGCGCCTAGTCCAGGGGAAGATTGACTAGAAGGACCTTCCTCCAAAGCCAACAGAGAGATAAAGCCTTTCCCTGGAGCTGATGCCCTGAATTTGGACTTTTAGCCTACTAGACTGTGAGAAAAGAAATTTCTCTTTGTTAAAGCCATCCACTTGTGATATTTCTGTTATAGGAGCACTAGATGACTAAGACATATGTATACACAAAAAATAATACTGGGACATATGATTCTTAATCCAGATTCCACATACCTACCCATCACCACTGTATTCCTTCCTTGCCCCCACATCAAGGTTTGAATGCCAGAGCTGCAGAGGTAGATCATTATCGTTTCAGTGGAAGAAAACTTACAGATCCTTTCATGTGGGATTTACATAGTCCTTTAGTCTGTACCACCCATCCCCCCCAAAAAAAGAAAGCGTCCCTTAGTTATTTTTGTAAAACTTATGCCTAGACCTTGGGGTGGCTGAGTTGTAGGTAGGCTGCTTCACATTCATTTTCACGGCTTGGGAACGAACATTTGAAGAGCTCCATACACTATTGGGTTTGTTTACCTCATCACCACCCACACAATTTCCCCCTCTCACAGTGATCCTTGATGGCTGCCTGTCTCACTTCACATTATCAAGTCTGTCAAGTTTATCTCCTAAGTATATCCTTTACCACTCACCTCGTCATTTTCACCTCTGTTACATTTGTTCTAACTGCCATCATCTTTTATCTGGATTATTATAATAGACTTCTAACTGGTCCTTCCCCCTCTCCTTAGGTCCAGGCTTTCTTTTCTCAAGTCCATACCTTCTCCATATGTATAAAAACCAGTTGCCGTGGAGTCAACTCTGACTCATGGCAACTGCGTGTGTGTCAGAGTAAGACTGTGCTCCATAGAGTTTTCAGTGGCTGAATTTTCAGTAGATCACCTGGCCTTTCTTTGGGGGAGCCTCTGTGTGGACTCTGGTCCTTGGGATTTCATGAGTATTCAACAACAACAACTATCTATACATATATATGTGTGTGTGTGTCCCTAGGTGATGCAAATACTTTGCATTAGGCTACTAACCAAAAGATTGGTGGTTCAAATCCCCACTGAGCAGTGCCATGGAAGAAAGGACTGGCGATGCCTTTCCATAAAGATTACAGCCATGAGAACTGTATGGAGCTGCTCAAGTCTCTAACACATTGGAATTGACTTGACAGCAATGGGATATTAGTGGGTACTCAACAAATTTTATATATGTATGTATATATATATATATGTTTACACACATACACACCATGTACATACACACACACAGATCTGGCTCTTCTACTACTTTGTTTAAGAAAGTTTTGTTGGCTTCCCATTGCCTCCTGCAGCTTGGATTCTCAACTTCCTATCTATGTGACTTTGGACAAATAATCTAACCTCTCTGTGTCTCAGTTTTCTCGTCTATAGAATGAGAATAAGAGCACCTGCCTGATAATGTTATTGTAAAGATAAAATGTGACGGTAAATAAAAAATCCCTACAACAGTGCCTGGTCCCTGGTATGCACTCAATTAATGTTACATATTACTCCTACTACTGCCAGATAAAGCCTAAATTTCCTTTTACTGCACTGCACACTCAACCACAGGCGACCTCTATCCCCTAGAACTAGTATTTTCTCTCAGTCGCGATTTTACTTCTCAATTTCCCTCTGTCTACAATGTCCACCGTCTACCCGACTCCCTTCCCAATTCCTCAATCAGTTTTTGATGACCAGTTTAAAATACTTTTTTTGTGTGATCTTCCCCAGGTAGAGCAATTGTCACATTTAATTCTTCCTCCCCGCTTTCTCTACAAGATAAGGATTATTACTTAGACTTTACGGATGAGAAGACTGAAGCGTAACGTAGACAAGCCATTTTTTTCCACAATTGCACAGCTCAGAATAACTACTGAAGGTGGGTTTCTCTCTGTAGTCTGTGCTCTTTTCTCTCCAGCCTGTGCTTCCCTCTTAGGGGTAACCCACAAAGAACTGCAGTGGGACGAAGAATGGCCTCCAGTAGGTTTAGAGTCTGGTTTCAATTCTGTCACTGGCTCAAATGTCTTATCTTTTTAGGGATGAGAGTGGCGGGGATTGAGCAGGGCAGGTTTTCAGTTTTCTTCTCTTTAAAATGAAAATGCAAGAATCATTTTTCTTTGAGGCCTTCCTCCTCTAATCTATGATATTGCCATGCACCTGGATGCAAAATTGTAGATGATTGAGATTTTCCTGGACTTCAAGATGAACACTTTTGTTGTTGTTATTATTTGTTGGTTCTCCTTCTTTACTCTCCATTTTAAATAAGCAGTTTAACTCAGGAATATCATCTCTGGAGAGTTGAAGAGACGATTCTGCAGCCAGGTCCTGTCAGCAATCTCAGCTAATTCCATTAGAACCGCTTCCCCTCCCCTGCTGCTCTGATATTTATAAACTCTCCTGTTCTCATAACAGATTTGTCCGGAGGTCACTTCACGACCACTTCACACCCTGCTGGGGTTTATCTGGCTCTGAGGATCAGTGCACAGACCTTCTTTGTTCCTCCCAGTGAATTCAAACACTAGCCCTCCTGATCAGATAACAGGCAATCTGTATCTTGTCGCTCTCTATTCCTGCCCTCTCAATCAAGCTCCCCTCTCAGGACCCAGTGATAATATTAATTACAATCTCTAATTTAAAAGGGACTCCTGCTGAAAGTCTCTGTACAAAGAAAAAGTTTCTTTTTTTAAGAAGGAGGAACTATTCCAGATTAAGTCACAAAGCAAAGGAGTGTGAGAAGCTAAGTATCCTTTTCCACAGCTGGTGCAGCTGAACAACAAATGGGGTACACAGGCATTAAGGACACAGACTTTACCCTACATTGGAGGGGAACCCATCAGATCCAATGTTTTCTGAAAAGTTTTCTCAGATCATTCTACTACAAGTACCTTCCTCTTCACTGAAACGTCTGGAACGAGTCCATCGCAGCCACTCCTCTTGCCGTTCTTCACAGTCTTAATTATTATAATAGAGAATGGGTGGCATTTAAGCAAAGGAGCTTTTGAGTCAAATCTTCACAGCTCTGTCCCTTTTAGTTATATGACTTACAACCACTCACTCAACCTCTCCAAATCTAAGTTTTTTTCTTATGTTTCAAAAGAAGATGATAAAAATTCAAAGTCTGTGTGCTGTTGTGAGCATAAAGGCTATCATGTATCTTTGTTTCTCAGAGTCCAAGTGCAATGCCTTCTTCATGTTGTTGTTGAGTTGATAACTCATAGCAACTCTATAGGACAGAGCAGAATTGCCCCATAGGATTTCCAAGGAGCAGCTGGTGGATTCGAACTGCCAACCTTCTGGCTAGCAGCCTGAGCTCTTAACCACTTCTCCACCAGGGTGCCTTCTTCATAGCAGATGTTAAATGAATATAACAATTGTGCAAAAGAATCTCAAGTGTTCTCATTTGTAACCTAAGCTGGTGAGTGTGTTGAAAATTGTAGGAATATTCAGCCTCCTCCACAGCCTGGGACAAACCTAAGTAGAAAAATACGAGAGAACTAAGGATATGTTTCCTCCCTATTTTCCATCAATCCCTCCTCTCCTTTGGGGCCTTCTTCTCCAGCCCCTCCATTTCATCCCATTCTCCAGGGAAACCCACTGGATTACCCTCCTCTCAGCTTCCCAGGCCTTTCTACCTATCAAAGGTTGTTAAGACTTTTCACTCAGAGCATGTTAGGAAGCTGAAGGGGACAAAATACTTCACACGAAAGGGTTAATGGACAGTAGTTAGAAAAATGTGTTATCCCTAAATGAAAGAAAACAAATTACTGGAGTTTTTCCACCAAAGGGTAATCAGCGATCTTTACTTTCACATAGATTAGCTCATTTAATTCTCATAAAAAGCTATGAGAAGCTTCCAGGTCCACAGAATAATGGCAGCAGCTTAAATTACAATTTCCCCATGCCTCTTCAGAAAAAAACAAAAAACAGATCAACAAGCAGAGCAAGTAAAATCACCCATATCTTATCTTGCCTTACCACATAGCACAGAGAAACAGAACTCTACAAACTTTAATTTTAATTTAATTGGGAAAACAAGCAACCTATACCATCAGAGTTGGCTTTGAAACCTACTCCAGGGCAGAGGGTTAGGTGGGGACTGCAGAGATGAGAGAAGAATGAGGCAGGGTACAGTCAGAGAATATCATTTAATGCTGATAAGCAGAGTAGTTAAAACTAAGTAAGGAAAAAGGAGACTGGCCATTATATAAGGGCATAAGTATGAGGTAACAGCTTGGCCACAAATACCAGGCCTGTTTCTGTGGAGGAGATTCTGATTCATGACACCACCATGTGTTACAGAGTAGAACTTCTTGTAGGGTTTTCTTGGCAGTAATCTTTATGGAAGCAGATCACCAGGCCTGTCTTCCTCAGCACTGCTGGGAAGGTTCTGAACGCCAACCTTTCTATTAGTAGTCAAGGGCAAACTATTTGCACCACCACCCAGGGACCTAGACTACGAGTACAAACCTTCCCAAATATTGGAACACAAAATAAACAAAAAAGAGGGGAAAAAGAAAGAGATCACAGAGCGAAACTATAGAGTTTCATACGGATCATATAGTGAGACTTTATAATGCACACGGTGAAATAACTAACAGCTGAAATGAAATACAGTAGTCCTTCGGTATCCATGGGGGATTGATTCCAGGAACCCTGTGGATACGGAAATTCGCAGATACTCAAGTCCCTTATATAAAATGGCATAGTATTTGCACATAACCTACTGCACATCCTCTCATATACCTTAAATCATCTCCAGATTACTTATAATACCTAATACAATGTAAATGCTATGTAAATAGTTGTAAAGTGCTCTGTAAATAGCACTTTGAGCTCCGTTTTAGCCTTTGAGGGATTGCTCTGATCACTTAATTGCTTTTTAGGAGCCATTTTTTTTCACAGAAACAAAAGATACACACAGAATGAGAGGCGAGGCAAACAGTGCTCAAATGAGTGCTGGAGAGAGACTGGAGCTCTGTGAATCAGTGGGAGGCTACAGCATGCCTAAACATCATTTCATTCGTATGGATTCAGTGTAGCATGCGATGCATGGCAAATTCATATTTTGCTTTTTGGAACTTTCTTTTTTTTCTCCCCCCGAATATTTTCGATCCACAGATGGTTGAATCCACAGATGCATAACCCACGGATACAGAGGGCTGACGGTATATCAGTCATATTGATAACTGAAAATGAGCTTAACTCACATGTTAAAGTATTTTTTTTTTGAGATTGCTCACAAAGCACAACTACATCATGTAGAACAAGAAACACGTCTAAAACAAGGTAGTACAGAAAGCTGGAAAAAAAGAAATGAGCAAAATGTATCAGAGAAATGCAAACAAAATGAATAGCGCTTGTGATCTTGAGATCTGACAAGGTAAGATTCAAGACAAAAAGAGATAAACAAGACAGTGAAAAAAAACTTTGTAAAGGCAGAGCCCACAATTGACAACAAAGATAAGACAGAAACTTTTTGCACACCAACCATCTTTCTAAAGCAGAAACTACAGGAAATGCAAAGAGACAGAAATACACAATATTAGGAGACCTTGGCACACCATGCTCAGACTGAGGAAACTAAAGTGGACAGAAAACTAAGTAAAGATATGGAAGACACAAACAATATAATAGATAAGGTGGACCTGTTCGCACATCGGCAATAGAGAATAAATCTTTCCTAATCCACGTTGAACATTTATGAAAATTCACTACATATTAGATCACAAAACAAACAAACAAAACTCAAGAAATTACAAATGTAGTAATAATACAAAAAATTCTGTCATGCAAAATAAGCAAAGCAAGCTAAACCTGTTGCCGTCAAATCTGTTCCGACTCATGGCAACCCTATAGTGATAGTTCAAATGAGGAAATACCAACCGATATCCCAGACATTGTAAAAAATAACAATAATAAGAATACTGTGTATCAGAGACTATGAGATACAATTAAAGCAGTGATCAGAGGAAATTTTATAGTCTTAAATATATATGTCAATAAAAATGAAGAATGAAAATAAGTGAATTAAACATCCAACCCCAACATTTGGAAAAAAGAACAAAGCAGTTATAAAGATAGCAAAAGAGAGGAAAGCATAAGATTAGAGACAGACAGTAATGGATTACAAAAGAGAACAATAGCCCTATCAATAAAAATTATTTGGTTTTTAAAAATCTATGAAATAGACAATCTCTAACTAATCAAGGGGAAAAAAAAGATAAGGTTGTATATGGGGCAGTGGGGGGAGGGGGAAGCAAGCAAATAACAGAAGATAAGCAACAACTAAGGAAAATAACCACTGAAACAAAGGAGAGTTAAATAATGCAAAAAAGAATAATTTTCTAGGAAAACAACTTACCAAAACTGACTTCATAAAGCAAATGGAGAAAATTACCCAAAAGGTACTTCCCACCCCATGTCTCAAATAATCAGCAGTCAAGAAGCATAGGAGACTTCGTCAGAAATTTCAAAGTCCCAGTAATCTCATTTGTACAAGAACACAGAAAAAGAAAGAAAAAAACCTTCCAAATCCTTCTGACAAAAAGAATATAACATTGATAACTAAACTTGATTTAAAAAAAAAACCTCCTCAAATCTATAGACCAATCTGAACTTATAAATATTGATGCAGTAGTCCAAACTAAATATTAACAAACAGCACCCAACAGCACATTAGGAATATAATACATCAGGGCCAAGTAGAGTTTATAGCAGAAACACAAAGTGGATCAATATTAGGAAATCCATTAAGATATTCTGCCATATTAATAGATCTATGGAGAAAAGGCATATGTTCATCTTCATACATGCTGAAAAAGCATTTGCCAAAATTTAACTCATATCCCCAATAAAAACACATAATAAAACTGATCAATGGATATTTTCTTACCATGGTAAAATACATATAAATAATCTCATCCAAAAGCTGATGTCTATTAATGGGCATATATTGAACCCACTCTCTCTAAAGTCTGGCACAAGGCAAGGATGACCACTTCTTCACAATCACAAAGTATTGTACTAGAGCTTCTGGTCCACAAATTCCGACAATAGTACAAAATTAGAGGCATAATAATTGGAAAGCAAGAATTAAAATTACCTCTGTTTGCAGAGGCTATATATCTTAAAAACCCAATATAATTCATAGAAATAAAATGTAACTAATAAGATAATATAATATTGTTGCTGGATATTAAATTAATATACAAAACCCGATAGTCTTCATATATAAGCATAATAACTAATTAGAAGATACGATGGAAGAATAAGAAAAATAGATAAAATACTCAGGAGTAAATGTAATAAGAAATGTTCAAAACCTATAAAAGGAGAAGTTTAAAACACTCCTTATGGACACAAAACCAGAACTGAACACATGGACTTATCCAATGTTTTTTGATAGGACAATTCAACTTCACAAAGATGATATTCCTCCAAGTTATAAGTGAAAGTGAGCTAACAAAAATTATTACAAACTTTTTTTTTCTGAAGTGAGACAAGTTGATTCTAAATTTAATATGGAAAAATAAATAAGCAATAACAAAAAGACCATGCAAAAAGATAATGACTGGGGGGCTGATATTAAAATATACTATATATTTAATATACTATAAAACATTATGTATTTTATAAAGTATATTGAATACATTATAAAGTATTTACTCTAAAATAAAAATAGCATGGCACGTGGATTGACAGAGCAATGGAACAATTGAAAAAGTCCAGAAATAGATCCTGGAAATACGGCAAAAGGTAAAGGTAGCATATCAAATCATTGAGGGAAAATGAGTTATTAATAAATGTGGAGATGACTGTATAGCCATTTAGAAAAAGATGAAATTGGCAAACCTCACATTGTTCATCAGAATCAGTTCTAAATGAATCAGAGATCTAAACTGAAAAAAAAAATTAAATCTACTAGAAAACAGAGGTAAATTTCCTTATAAACTAGGAACAGAAGGAGCGTTTTGGAGATGAGGAAAATTTCAGTTTAAAAAACAAAAAAGGTGCAATAATACCCCATAGCAGTGAAGCAATGAGTACACTCAGTGTCCAAATATTACTTTATAGATATCATTCCCACTCATTGGAACAGGGCTTCTTGGAGAAAATAATTAATTTCAGGGGTCTAGATCAGAGAAAAGGAGCCCTGGTGGTGCAGTTGTTAAGCTGCTAACTGAAAGGTCAGCAGTTTGAACCCACCAGCCACTCCAAGGGAGAAAGAAATGGCAGTCGACTTCAGTAAAAATTACAGCCTGGGAAGCCCTATGGGGCAGTTCTACCATGTCCTGTAGGGTCGCTGTGAGTTGGAATGGACTCGATAGCAGTGGGTTTTGTTTTTTTGGTTTGAGTCAGGGAAAGTACAAAGTGGACAAACAAGTACTCAAAAGATATGCCCAAAGTCACAATAGCCACCTTGAAGCCACTGCCAACCCTAAGCCAAATTTGGGAAAGCTTGATATAATTGGCTCTAAATAGTTGTACAATATTTAATACATAAAAATCTGCAAGCCCATAATGATTCTCTCTGCTCTGTCCACCATCCCTTTTCTTTCTCTATACAAAAGCCAGAAAGATTGACTTAAAATTTATGGAAGATGCCACGTTCCTCTTAAAACCGTCAATAATTTCCCTTTGCACTGAAAATAATATCTAAAATCCTTACTAAGCCCCTTAAGGCCTTGCATGACCTGCCTGTTGTTTAATTACAACTTTACCTGATCTTTTCTCCCTCCTGCGCAGTGCTCCTTTTCTAGAGCTCAGACACACCAAGCCCCTTTGTTACTTGGGATTCTGTGCCTTATTTATTTCCTCTGTGACATTTATGACAATCTTCAATTATCTAGTTTCTTTATTTATTTGTTACCTGTCTCTCCCGGGAGAATATAGATTCCAAAATGGTGGAAAAGTCTATCTTTTTCACTGTCATACTCCAGCCCCTGGTATTAAAAAAAAAAAAAAAAAACTCTCTGCCGTCAAGTCAGTGGGACTCATAGCAACCCTATAAAACAGAATAGAGCTGCCCCATAGAGTTTCCAAGGAGCACCTGGTGGATTCAAACTGCCAACCTTTTGGCTAGCAGCCAAGCTCTTAACCACTACACCACCATGATTTCCAGCCTCTAGTCTGGTGACTGGCAAATGTTTGGTTGTTAATGATTATTTCTTGAATAAATGGAGTATGACTGAATGATGAATGAATGAATGAACTGGTTCTTTTGACTCCCAGTTCCAGCTGGATGATAGTTCTCTATTTTTCCTTCTCCCTGTTTAGTTCGTTATTATACGCACATGGGCTGAAGTACATAAGTTATATAGCCTATGTGCCTACACATTAAAGCCTTCCATGTAACTATCAATGAAACCACCGTCTATTGTTACTGTTTTTATTTAGAGAAGGCTAACACTGGAAAGGCCCTTAGAAATCCTGTCTAATTTTCTCATTTTACAGGTAAGGAAAGAAGGGCCACAATACTATCTAACTTGACTAAGGTAACAGCCAGTTAGTGTTATATCTAAAATTAGAGCCCAGACCTCCAAATTTTCTAGCTCAATGGTCTTTTCAGCATCCTTCCCTTCATTGCTATTTTCCTTAGCCCTCAGCTCCCTAGTTTTCTCCAACACACACTCTGGAGTAGGAGGAAATTATATGAGTTTAAAATGAAGTCCTGGTGGTGTCTTAGTATCATTAGATGTCCCCAGGAGAGAGAGTTTCATTGAGCTTCTAAGCATCACTGTGCTTCTTGGCAGCATTTTTGAAATCACCAGTGTGCCCTCTGAGTAAGATTGGCCTCGAATGACATTATGTCTTAGGAGGCTAGGAGCCAAGACATCCCCAGTGTCTGCATTTTTGGAGTCTACTGTTCCCTAAGAACCACTTTGCCAACTGTGGGGATGGAAAATTATTCCCGGATTTCCATAGCAATTATTTCTGAATTTCCCATATTTGTTCAAGTGATAAATGTAAGACCATCATCTATTTTTAAGCTCTTTGAGCCTTATTGACTCAAAAGAACAGGAAAGCCCTGTCAGGACAATTCTATTTTATGAAAAAGTAAGGGTGGGGGCTTTTGCTTTTCTTTAAATAGTCTAAAAGTTTAAGGTTGTTTTTTACACAATCACTGTGCAGTTAATTGGAATTGAATGGCCCTGCCTTCCTAGTAAATGAAGCCCATTCCCAAGATTGAGATGCTAAATCTTCATCATGGGAAGTCCCTGAGGCAAGGATGTGCCTTGAAGTATAAGTAAAGGCTTAGCAAAAGCTATACCATCCCAATGGGGATGGGGTCCACAAAGGGAGCAAGGCCTTCTCTTCTGGAAAGATGTTCACTATGATATTCATAAAGGCTCCAGCTTCCATTTCTGCAATCCTTCCTTTACCCTCTACCAAAGCTCAGCATTTCATTTACCCAACTGCTTTGTATGTAGTATCACTTACTCATATGGCACAGCGCTGTGGGTTATAAAAAACACAAAGATGTCCCTCCCCCTAAGAAGCAATTTGATAAAAGTTTGTTGTTTTATTTGCTATTGAGTTGGCTCCAACTCGTGGAATAAAATTTTAACCACCTTATGTACAATTCATAGGTATCTTTATTCAAGCCATGTGGTGGTGGAAAACTGACTGAAACGACTTCAGAGTGCCAGAGTTAGAAAAAAGTTTAGGAGCCATCCTGTCCGTTGATGATCAATCAGTGTGCAGCCTTTGGACCAGCAGCGTTGCTTCACCTGAAAGTTTGTTAGAATCACGTGCAGAATCCTTGGCTCTACCCCAGAGCCACTGAATCAGAATCTCATCATAAGACCTACAGGAAATTCCTGTAGGCATTAAATGTGTGAAAAGTGCTAAGCTAGTCCACTATCTATTGAATTTCTGCATTTGTTCTGTGTTTACAGACACACAAAAAAAGTTGCAACCACATGTGTATCAGAGTAAAACTGTGCTCTGTAGGGTTTTCAATGGCTGATTTTTCAAAAGTAGATCAACAGGGCTTTCTTCCTAGGCAGCACTGGGTGGACTCAAAAGTTCAACCTTTTGGTTAGCAGCAGAGCACCTTATATTTGTACCACCCAGGGACTCCTGTGTAGATAAAATATATATTCAAACCTATTACCTATCCCTGCCTCCCAAACTATACCACACTGTTTTATCCAAGTCCAGCTACGCTGAAACAAACCAAAAAACCAAAACCAAACCCGTTGCTGTCGAGTCTTCCAACTCATAGCAACCCTATAGGACAGAATAGAACTGCCCCATAGCATTTCCAAGGAGAGCTGGTAGATTGGAACTGCCGACCTTTTGGTTAGCAACTGAGCTCTTAACCACTGTGCCACCAGGGCTCCCACTCTGCAACAAGCACAGCTTAATCTGGATTTTCGAACAAATATCTGGGGGCAATTCCTAGGTACTTGGACATTGAGAAAGAAAGAAAGAAAGAAAAAAAAAAGAGGGAAGGAGGAAGGATCCTGGGCAAAAGAAAGAAAACTGTCACACTTCACAGCCCACCCTTCCATAGATTTGGTAATGCACAGCCAATTAATGATCCGTCCCATACCAAGGGATACATATCTTTCTAAAAAAAAAAATGTGAGAAGTGGTATGGTGGACTACATTATTGTTTCCACTTATTCCCTCCTCCTTCCCTATGGGAGGGAATGCATTCCCACCTTTGCATTGTAATTTAGAGCCTTTCCGGAGGCTCTTACTCCTCATTGACATCAGGCTTGGCCAAATGGTCTGTTTTGGCCAATGAAATGTGAATTCCAAATGGTCATTACAGAGTTTTGGTCAGCCTTCTTGCTCTTTCACTCTGTTGTGAATAGAAAGGGTTCTTGGTTGTTGTTGTTAGATGCTGTGTAGTTGATTTACGACTCATAGTGACCCCATGTGACAAAGTAGAACTGCCCTATAGGGTTTTCTAGGCTGTAATCTTTATGGAAGCAGATTAATCACTTGGTCTTTCTCCTGCGGAGCCACTGGGTGGGTTTAAACAACCAGTCTGTCAGTTAGCAGCCAAGCACTTAACTGAGATCTTGTAATAAAGGAGACACATGAGCAGGAGCAAAGCTGCCACCAACAGCAGTGTGAATGAGAAATAAACCTTTGTTGTAAACCACTGAAATTTTGGGATTGTTTGTTACTGTAGCTTCACCTAAGGAAAGCTGACTAACACACGTGGTTATCTGGGTCTTCTAGCATCAAGAGTCATCCTAAAATATACAATTGAGAAGAAATGATGTTAAATATAAAAAGCCATCTCCACACTATCAACATTTATCATGTAGATAAATTATGAGAAAAACAGTGTGAGTAATTTTATTTTGAGGGTCCGTAGAGACTAATGAAGGACCAATGTATTCGCCCAACCCCTGACATCTAAGAGATGCATATTAAATTCAGAATGCAGATGTTTGCTTGCCTGCAATATACTTAGGTATCTGAAATGTTGTTGATATTTTAGGCTATTGTATGCATCAGTCATTCAGTGCTTTTTTCACTCCCCAAATTATGTAGTTTTATTTTTAACACATTTCTTCCCAATAAAATATGTAAGGATTACCCTGGAAATAAAGTCGAAAATATTCATTCATTTGGTGTAGGGGCATAGTCAGAATATTAGCATAAAAGGACCTCTTTTAAGTAAAATTGAATAAATCATTTGTAATGCCTTTAACAAAAATTAAATGAGTAGCATCTGCTTTATATTAAGTTGGAATTTCTAAGGGTAACCTCACAGACAAATTGATGCTTTAATGGAATTCCAGATTCCAAGAACAACTTCCATTGCAGATAGTGATAATTGCTCGTATTTGATATACTTCTTATTGAATTAACATATTTACACTTAAATAATGTGTGATTTCTCTCATTTATCCTGGGATAGGACTCTTTACTAGGTTTCTTATCCAGAGAAGAGTTCGGAGAGTCAGTACAGAAAAATAGCAAAACCACAGCCACACAGCTAATGGAGGAGAACAATTTATGAGTTCATTCTGGGGGCCTTTCCATACACAGGAGATTTGCCAAAGCTGCCTACGAATTTGCTTCATGCATTGAAACAAACTAGTAAGATTGAAGACACTTTGTAGGGCTTGGAATTTGTTGCTTTGTTTTTGGTTTTTCACTAGTCATCTGTCTCCCTCCTATGCCTATATTTTATAGTTCGCAAATATCTAAAGCCTTTGGTATATTAAATGTTCTTATAAAATGAAATCCCTGGACAATATAACTAATGAGTAATGAAAAACTTCCTTGGCACGAGTCTGTCTTAGCTATGCTGTTCTCTCAGGTCTTGTCTTGACTACCAGAATCCTTCCTCACCCAGAGAAATTGCAAGGAAATGCTTAGACATCTGGAATCCATTGACTGAGGCTCACCTCACGACCTCAGAAAACCTCATTTGTAGACTCTGGCAGTTTTCATTTTTCACATGCACACATCCTGCTTCCATACAAAGAGCCCTGAATTTTGTCCTTTTTAACTAGAGAAGTAGGAATGAATGAACAAATGAATCAGTTGAATGATTGAACATAATTATTGGCTGCTTGGGACTGGTGCAATACCTGAGTAGGCTCTATTTAAGTCTCTATTTTAAGTCTACAATGTTGCTTCCAACCTTTTATTCTCCACCAGCCTCTGTTAAACACAAGATAAGCTGTCTAATTAAAACATTTTGTTAATTCAGTGAGGGTTGAATTATTTGGAGTCCTAAACGTCTGCAAAGTAATAGTCCTTGAATATAGTAAACCCAAGTTTAATCTAACTTTCGCATTCTTCCAAGTTGGGGATGAGGTGATAAGGACATACAGTTTTTAGATGGTAGAGGTGAGGTCTTCTTTCACAAAATTCCAGTGATTTCATAGCCATAGAATGTTTGGCCTTTATGCCAGATATTTTATAAATAAGAAACTGAAGCTTAGAAAGTAGTTCCTCTCATAATAATAACTAGGATGCAAATATCCTGATTCTTTATCTGCTCAGCTCCATCTTGTTCTGATTAAAATAATAGTCATGCTTCTAAGGTACTAAATTTTGACTAGTTAAATAAAAATGCTGAGTTTCTACTATGTATAAAACACTTTATGAGGTGTTATGGATGCTTCAAGGATGTTCAACACTGATACCATTCTTTGAAGAACCTTACCAGCTAGTTAGAGAGAACACACCAGGCATGGAAAGTGAAGTAATAGTGGAAGTCAGTAATAGATGAGAGTTAATTAGTATGCAGATAAGGGGAACCATAGGTGCTCAGAGCGGGGAAGACTTGTGAGCTCTGGTATTGCCACGGTAAGTTTCAAAGAAAAAATGGCCTTGGTCTCACTGGGATTCATATAGGCCAGAGGGGCTGAGAAGTCCAGTCAATGGAAGCAGCAGAACACAAAAATCCAGAGGGAAGAGTGTATCCACAATGGGCCAGGGAGCAGTAAGCATCACCAGATAGTTCAGTCCGCTGTTCCCTGCCCCTGCAGCTCTGGGTCAAGAGCCTCAATTCTTGCATCAAAAGAATGGCATTTGAATCCTGGCACAGCTGCTTATGGGCTATGTGAGCTTCATTAAATCCCTTAAGCTTTCTGAACTTCAGCTTCATCATGTGCAATGTGGGAAGATAATACATACAGGACTGCAGAAAGCAGGGCTTTCAACTTGTTCGAAATGGTTCAGTAACTGCTGATATAAACAAGGGTAGTGTACATGTTGCATAGCAATCGAATCTGTTGCTCATCAGATTTTGACCCAAGTAGGTGTATCGCTCAAAGATGGCGGCCCACTGCGCTGCTTTGAATGTGTGTTGCTCTTCACAGTCCTACCAGTAATCCAGTCTGCATCAGGCTCCTGGAACTTTCAGGATTCATGTGGGAGACTGGATCATTGACAGGGCTGTGGAGAGCTACACACATTCAAAGGTGTGTGTTCAGCTGCCATCTTTGAGTAAGACACCACTGTTTTGTTTCCTACTCAGGTCAAAATCCGATGGGCAACAGATTTGGTTGCTATGCAGTGCGTATGCTGCCCTCATTTATGTTGGTAAGCACTGAACCACTCCTAAGTGGTTCAAAGCCCCGGCAGAAAGACTCAAATGAGACAACACAATGTACATGAAATTTCTTTGTGAATTCTGAACAGCTACATTAGGGGAGACCTGGTAGTGCAGACCTGGCAATCTGCTCATGGAAAGATTTGTTGTTGTTAGGTGCCATTGAGTCTGTTCCAACTCATAGTGACCCTATGTATAACAGAATGAAATGTTGCCCAGTCCTGCACCAGCCTCACAACAGTAGGTATGTTTGAACCCATTGTTGCAGCCACTGTGTCAGTGCATCTTGTAGAGGGTCTTCTTTTTCATTGACTCTCTCCTTTACCAAGAATAACGTCCTCCAGGGATTAGTCTCTCCTGATGACGTGTCTAAAGTAAGTGAAATGAAGTCTCACTATCCTTGTTTCTAAGGAGCACTCTGGCAGTACCTGCTCCAAGACAGATTTATTCATTCTTCTGGCAGTCCATGGTATATTCAATATTCTTTGCCAACACAGTAATTCATAAATATTACACCCTAGAAAACCTTATGGGGCAGTTCTGCTCTGTCACATGGGGTTGGCATGAGTCAATTGACTCGACAGCACCTAACAACCATAAAACATTAGTTGTTACAGGCAGTCCCCGGATTATGAGTGTCCAACTTATGTACAACCCGTAGTCACAAATCAACCCCCGTAAAGCCTATTATATTAAAAATTTGAGGTACATACAGTGGTTCAAAATAATAACAAACGGGCTAATTTGCGATGTGCATCAAAATATTACTACTGTATTTTTATGTTAAAAACGTACATACAAATTCGATTTAAAGACAGATTTAGGAACGGAACTTCTTCGTAATGCGAGGTCTGCCTGTGTTGTCATAAAAAAGAAACTTCCCTTCTGTGGTTATGGTGACCCTCTCTTGACAACTAGTTGCCATGTAACAGAGCAGATCCTTCTTGTTGGAATGGAGTTGCCTAAGTCTACACTTGTTTTATCTATCTCAACCTGAAGTTTGTCCTAATCACTTCTTTACTCACCCACTGCCATTGAGTTGATTCTGACTCATAGTGACCCTGTAGGACGGAGTAGAACTGCCCCATGAGGTTTCCAAAGAGCAGCTGGTAGATTCGAACTGCCAACCTTTTGGTTAGCAGCCAAACGCTTAACCACCGCGCCACTAGAGCTGCAGATTTCTTTACTATGCACATGTATAATTGACCTGTCTCTTGCTGAAACACCATGTTCTGGATGATACCAGACATTCCAAGAACAACTTTAGTGTTATTAAATGCTGGAAATCTGGGATGACAGTGAACAGTGTCTGGAGGAAATCAGGTCTGGGACTACCGTCTGTGAACTTGATAATTTTCTTCAGCTTACTTTATAGTTCCTTCTTCAGTATATACCATACTCTTCACCCCAACCTCCCCACCATGTGATTTCCTGGTATCTTCTGCTCAAAATCTCTATTAAAGAGAGAATTGAGTTAAAAGGCAGCTAGAGACAGCTCAGGGACAGTTTTTACAGGTCATCTACTCTTGTGATTGAGGAGTATTGCATCAGACAAAAGAGTTAAATTAGTCCACACTCTACTGCAAGTGTCTATTATGTGAAAAACTAGGTAACGTGTAGCCACTCCAAAGGGGAAATAAAGTTGCAGAGCTACTCTTCACATATCATCTCATTTAATCTTCAGAAATCTTCTATGAAGTTGTGCTTTATTGCGAATCAAATTTTATAGATATTGAGACAGGTTCAGAGATTTTAAGTAATTTGCCCCAAGCCTAGATTCATTCCTGAGACAAAACCCTTAGCTGACACTAAGCCCAATAGTTTTCCTGCTCTAGTTATTCTTTGACATTTCCCTCCCAAATCATAGGCACTGTGATGTTATGGTTCTAACAGTCACTTGAGAGTAAAAATCCACCCAATCAAATGGAATGTTTGTGCACATGGAGTCAGGAGTCCATGGGTGTTTTCGTTCAACAATACAAAAGTGCTTTAATAAGATCTAGTGTGTACCAGGAGTTCCTGGGTGGTGAAAATGATTAATGTGCTCTGCTGCTAATGGAAAGGTTAGAGGTTTGAGTCCATACAGAAGCACCTTGGAAGAAAAGCCTGGTGATCTACTTCCACAAAATCAGTCACTGAAAACCCTACGGAGCATAGTTCTACTCTGACACACATGAGCTCGCCATGAGTTGGAATCGACTTGGTGGTAACTAGTAGAGTGTACTAAACCTGTGGTAGGTATTTGCATTTTAATGATAAATAAAACATGTTCCATGCTATCAGGGTACTTTTGATGTCATGAGAGAGACAAACATGTCACTCAAGATCACTAAAGAGTCCCAGGCTTTACGGTTGAGGTATCCAAAGACTATAGAGGGGCAAGGATAAATTGGAAATGGATAGAAATGATTACCTACAGGATGTAGGGGGAATGGAGTTGACGGGGCAAGGGTAGATAATGAGTAAATATTTATGTAGTTGTGACTTTTGAACCATGTAGGTGTTTTACGTATTAAAAAATTAAAGTGAATTAAGAAAAAACGACATTGGAGGCATATAGGAGTGAGAGACATGTTTCTCCTTGGTGATAGTGGTGGGGGTCATAAAAGACTTCATACAGGAAGTGAGCTTTTTTTTTAATTTATGTTTTAAGTGAAAGTTTACAGTGCAAATTTTTCAGTCAAAAATTTATATACAAATTGTTTTGTGACAAGGAAGTGAGATTTGAAGTGATTGCTTTTGTTGTTTGTGTGTGTATTTTAGCTTAGTTTGAAAAGATGAGTAGATGAATGCTTAAACTATGAACATTGGGAGCCTTTCTACCCAGTCACAATGCCATGCACTATCTGTACAACCCATCCAAATGGGGACTGCAGGAGAAGAGGCAGACATAGGGGTAGGGAAGATAGGGAGGGCAAGTTGCTTTGGCAGTGATTAATAGTGTAACCACTGGCAAAACACTGTACTTCTCTGAGCATCATTTATAAATTGAGGAAGACTTCCTGGGTGGACCTCAAAGTCATTTCCCACACTATGATTCTACACAGAATTGCCAATAGCCTATTTTCTATGCAGTGGCTGAATTTTCTTGGGCTATCATTTTAAAGAGTCTCTCTTAAGCAACACGTGATTAACCTTCACAAGTTGAATGTAAACTGAGAGTTTGGAATTTACTAATTGTTCTTCACTGTTGTGGTCATTTAACCATAAAATATTCACAACCTAAGTCTTGTAACCCTGGCCTTTCTTTCTCTTGGGAAAGTGAGAGAATCGCTGAGAAAGATGACCTTCCCTCTTGGGTCAACGAGAGCTGCAACTGGTTCTAAGGAGGATGTCTTATTGCTGTCAAATTGACCGGAGTTGTCACACATGAAGCCTGCTGTCACTGCATCTTGCTCAGAACCAGCCCCTTAGCTTGCTGAGTCAAGCTGTGCTGACTCCTGGTGATAGAATTTTAATGTGAGGGATGACAGAGGCCTTGGAGTTAATGTGTGCATGGAGGTGACAGTTTTGAATGTCAGCCAAAGCACAAAGGCCTGCCTGAAATTAATTTTGGGGGGTGGCAGAAAGAAGAAGATGGAGAGAAATAGTCTGATGGAGAATTGAGACTGTCTGAGTCAAATCCACTACCTTCTGCTGCAAAGGGAAGCATCATTCAGAGGATAGACATGGACTGTTTGAGACTGGGAGGTAAAAAGAAATTTGACCTTATCAAGTAATTCTATGGATTTAATTTTTAATCAACCTAGGTATAATTTTAACTAACTCTGATGGCACAATTGTGAAGTACTCAGCTGCTAACCAGAAGGTTGGTGGTTCAAACCCAGCAACTCAGCAGGAGAAAAGACCTGGAAATCTGCTCCCATAAAGATTACAGCCTAGGAATCCTCATGAAGCAATTCTACTCTGTCACATTGGATTGCTATGAGTTGGAATCAACTCAGTGATACACAATAACAGGTGCACTTTATCACTTTTACACCCCTATGATCCCATTTCACTTTGTTAAAATAGAGTTGAAAAATGAGGCATGTATCTCCTGGTGCTATGATTTAGAACTTTATGATTTAAGAAGGGGAATGCTCTATTTTCTAACGATAAATGAGCCAAACTCTGTGTTATTCACCTGTGGGGAGTCCCTGGGTGGAGCAAACAGTTAAGCGCTCAACTACTAGCCAAGAGGTTGGCAGTTCAAACCCATCCAAAGGTGTCTTGGAAGACAGGTCTGCCGATCTACTTGTGAAAGGTCACAGCCTTGAAAATCCTATGGAGCAGTTCTACTCAGCACACATTGGGTCACCATGAATCAGAAAAGACTTGATGGCAACTAACAACAACAACAGCAATTTTCCTTTTACATCAAATCACTTATTAAAAACAAAAAAATTCCATATTATTTAGGGGACAACATTAAAATCTTTAATCTGGCTGTGGTGGGTAGAATTATGTCTCTCACAAAGATGTCCACATCCTAGTCCCTGGAATATATGAATATGTTACATTACATGGCAAAGAAAAGTTAACGTTAACAGATGGAATTAAGGTTTCTAATCAGCTCACCTTAAAATAGGAAGATTATCCTGGATTATAAAGTGAGCCCAATGTAATCACCAAAAAAAAAAAAAAAAAAAACCCAAAAACATGAAGCAGAGGCAACATGGAACTATAAACAGAAACACCACACTGTCCCTTTACAGCTAAGCCAAGCCGTTGCCGTCGAGTCATTTCTGACTCATAGCGGCCCTATAGGACAGAGTAGAACTGCCTCCTAGGGTTTCCAAGGAGCGGCTGTAGATTTGAACTGCCAACCTTTTGGTTTGAAGCCATAGTTCTTAACCACTGTGCTACCAGGACTCCCGCCTCTACAGCAAAGACCAGAAAAACTAAGTAAAACATGCAGTAGTCAATCCTGGAATCGTAAGCATCAAATGAAGGGATAAAGAACTCAAGCAAGCACTAAATGGAATAAGAAACTGATAGAGAACACAAAACGAAGAGAACTACGGAGTGGAGAAGTCACCTACCAGCAAACACAGCACGAACATGCCATCTTGGACCCCTCAGCCACCAAGAACAGTGGACAGGGAGTCCAGGAAGGCAGCTTCACAGAACTCCCAGCAGAAGACAGAGGAACTGGTATCCAGGGATACACGCTTTCCCACCCCTCACCCTTCTTCCCTCTGCGCAGCCTCTGCCAATTTCCAGCAGGCTGTGAGCACTTGGCTGGAGAGATGCTCTCTGCTACTTGGACTAACCCCGTCCCCACTGGCTGGTTTCTTCAGTGCCTTTTTTTTTTTTTTTTTGCTGTTGTTGTTTTTTGGCTTGTTTTTGTTTCGTCTCTCTCAGCTCCTCTCTTTCCTTTCTCCCACCTTGCTGGTGCCGTGTTCCATCTCTGCTCCTTCTTGACAGGCTTGGCTGTGCTGCTAGGCTGGGGAGCCACTTCACTGGTCCATGCCACGACACTGGTGGACTCCCTCAGGGTATTTTTTTTTCTCCCTTACTTGACTCTCTCTAACATCCTTCCTTTCCTTTCTCCAGATGCCATCTGTGCCACTTTCTGATGGGTTGTGCCACATTGCTCTGCAGGTAACTGCCAGCACACAGCTTCCCCAGCCTGTGTCATCACACTGGTGGCACCCTCGGGGTATTTTTTTTTTCTTGTTTTTTTATCTCACTCTACCTTCCTTGCTTTCCTTTCTCCCGACCACCTGGCTGCATGTGCCGTCCCTGCCACTTTTTGATGAGCTGTGCCACACCACTTGACTGGGGAGCCACCAGCACACAGCTTCCCCAGTCCACGCTGCCATGCCAGTGGGATCCCTTGGGGCATTATTTTTCTTTTTTTGGTTGCTTGACTGTCTCTAACTTCCTTTCTTTCCTTTCAGGTGCCGTCTCCACTACTTTCTGTCAAGCAGTGCCACATCGCTTGGTTGGGGAACTGCTGGCAAATGGCTTCCCCAGCCCACACCGCCAGCCAGTGGGCACCCTTGGGGCAATTTTTTCTCTTGGTTTCTTGTCTCTCTCTACCTTCCTTCCTTTCCTTTCTCCCACACACCTAGCCTCATGTGCCATCTGTGCCCCTTCTTGATGGACTGTGCCACACTGCCCAACTAGAAAGCTACTGGCACATGGCTTCCCTGAGTCAATGCAACTCCACTGGCAGGTTCCCTCAACACTTTTTTCTGGTTTTATTTTGTTTTTGGCTTCTGTTTCTCTCTCTTCTTTCTTCTTTGCCACATTCACTTAGCTCCACACATCAGAACCTTCTCCTCCCCTCCTGCCTAACTGTACAGCCAGCTGAGTGCCGCACCCCCAAGTGGCACAGGTGTGGACCACTGGACCCTGCACTGCACTGCCCCCAGCCCTGCCCTGTTGGCCTCAGTGCATGGTACAAACAACCCATCCCCACCCCTCCCCTTCCACTGGTTCTGTCCTGCTGCACCATAGCTGAGCAACTGGCCCTGCCCACCTGGACAAGGTGGTGAGAAGTATCAAGCCCACAGACGAGCAAACAACAAAGAACACCCAGCCCACGTGCCCAGATGTAAACAAATGAAAAAAAAAAGCAGGACAAAACAAACAAGTCTGCAATCAATAAACAAAGAAAATAATTCCTGAATGTCCCAAAGACAGCAGATGATATCAAAACATAAAAAAACAGAACAGGATGGCTTCAGAAAGCATCCAAAATAAAACACCAGATAACCTTACAGTAGAAGAAAAGGCACTGGAACTACCTGATAGGGAATTCAAAACTCTAATATTCAGGGCTCCCCAAGAGATGAAGGAAAATGCAGACAAAAATAAGGAAAAAGTAGACAAAATCATGGAAAAGACAAACAAAACAATGGAAGAATTCAAGAAAATAATACAGGAACAAAATGTCAAAATAAACAAACAACTAGAAATTATACAAAAACAGCAATTAAATCCAAAATATAAACAAGATTTCAGAAATAGATATTGCCATAGAAGATTTCAGGAGAAGTTTTGAAACAATGGAAGACAGGATCAGCAAAATTCAAGACAAATTCTTGGATACCAATTTGTCTGAGGAAAAATCAGAGATAAGAATGAAGAAACCCTGAGAACGATGTGGAGTACAATCAAAAGCAAAAATTTTCGAGTGATCAGAGTTCCTGAACAGGAGGAGAAAACAGAAAACACAGAATCATTGAAGATCATGTGAATGCTTACCAAAGGGTGACCTCAGCAGAGGATGATTTTAACATTCAAGTGGATAGGATGACGCGTTCTGTGGAAACCACTCATCCTCTTTCCCCAACTACTCCCGCCATTGCTCAATGGGCTCATAAACCAAGTGGCCATGGTGGCAGGGATGGAGGTTATGCATGGGCCCAGCAGCATGGACTTCCATTCACCAAGGCTGACATGGCCACAGCCTCTGCTGAGTGCCTCATCTGCCAGCAGCAGAGACCAACACTGAGTCCCCAATATGGGACCATCCCTCGAGGTGATCAGCGAGCAACCTGGTGGCAAGTTGATTACATTGGACCACTTCCATCAAGGAAGGGGCAGCGTTTTGTCCTTACTGGAATAGACACTTACTTTGGATAATGGATTTACCTTCCCTGCATGCAATGCTTCTGCCAAAACTACCATCTGTGGACTTACAGAATGCCTTATCCACCGTCATGGTATCCCACACAGCATTGCCTCAGATCAACAGACTCACTTCACAGCAAATGAAGTGCGGCAGTGGGCCCATGCTCATGGAATTCACTGGTCTTACCATGTTCCCCATCATCCTGAAGCAGCTGGCTTGATAGAATGATGGAATGGCCTTCTAAAGACACAATTACGGTGCCAGCTAGGTGGCAATACCTTGCAGGATTGGGGCAATGTTCTCCAGGAGGCTGTATATGCTTTAAACCAGCATCCAATATATGGTGCTGTTTCTCCCATAGCCAGGATTCATGGGTCCAGGGTGAAAATGGGAGTGGCACCACTCACTATTACCCCTAGTGACCCACTTGCAAGATTTTTGCTTCCTGTCCCCTCGACCTTATGCTCTGCAGGCCTAGAGGTCTTAGTTCCAAAGGGAGGAATTCTCCCACCTGGAGACACATCACTGATTCCATTGAACTGAAAGTTAAGAATGCCACCTGGCCACTTTGGGCTCCTTATGCCTCTGGATCAACAGGCAAAGAAGGGAGTTACCATACTGACTGGTGTGATTGATCCTGATTACCAAGAGGAGATCAGATTGATATTACCTAATGGAAGTAAAGAAGAGTATGTCTGGAATGCAGGAGATTCCTTGGGGCGTCTCGTAGTACTACCATGCCCTGTGATTAAAGTCAATGGAAACTACAGCAACCTAATTCTGATGACTACTAATGACACAGACCCTTCAGGAATGAAGGTTTGGGTCACCCCACCAGGCAAAGAACCACGACCAGCTGAGGTGCTTGCTGAGGGCAAAGGAAATACAGAATGGGTAGTGGAAGAAAGTAGTTCTAAATACCAGTTATGGCCATTTGACCAGCTGCAGAAACGGGGACTGTAATTGTTATCAGTATTTGTATTTTGTATGTGTGCATCAAATATTTTTGTTTCCTTCACTTATAAAATATAAGCTGTAAACGGGGCTAGTGTGTTTTTGATTGTACTCGTGTTAGTTGTATCATGTTAGGTGCAAGTATGATCTTTTCATTGTCTTTATTCAGAGATTATATATGGTTTAAGGAGATGTGTACATGTGCCAAGTTGACAAGGGGTGGACTGTGATGGTTAGGATTGTGTGTCAACTTGGCTGGGCCATGATTCTCCGTGTTTTAATGTAATCACTCCCGTGATTGACTATACTGTGAGTAGCCAATCAGATGAAAGGGAGTCTCCTTGGGGGTGTGGCCCGCATCTGTATATAAGCAGACGTTCTGGCTTTTTGCTCTCTCTGGATCCTGCAGCTGCTTCCTGTCATCTCATCTCCTGTTCTTGGGACTTGAGCTGTCAGCTTATCTGCCGAACCTGGGATTCATCGATCTGCACAGTCTGTGAGTGGGAGCCCTGCTCTCCGACCTGCCGATCTTGGGCTTGCCAGCTCCTGCAGCTGTGTGACTTGGGAGAGGCCTCTACCCTGATCCACAGACTTGGGACGTTCTAGCCTCTACAATCACATGAGCTGTTTCCTTGATATAATCTCTCTCTATATACATATTTACACACTGTACTGGTTTTGCTTCTCTAGAGAACCCAGCCTAAGACAAAAACCTTTCCTAATATTATGAAAGATGAAAAGCTGACCATCCAAGAAGCTCATCAAATCCCATATATGGTAAACCCCAAAAGAAAATTACCACGACATGACATAGTCACACTTACTAAACCCAAAGACAAAGAAAGAATCATGAGAGCAGCTTGAGAAAAATGAAGAGTCAAATACAGAGGGGAAACAGTAAGACTAAGCTCTGATTACTCAGCAGAAACCATGCACACAAGAAGGCAATAGGATGACATATATAAAACCTTGAAAGAAAAAAATTACCAACCAAGAATAATATATCATGCAAAATTCTCTTTCAAATAATATGGTGAAATTAGGACATTTCCAGATAAACAGAAATTAAAGTAATATGTAAAAGCCAAACCAATCTTACAAGAATTATTAAACGGAGTCCTTTGGTTAGAGAACAAACAACATCAACAATGGCCTGAATCTAGGACACAAGACCGCATCAGCCTGAAACTAACCTAGGTAATGAACCCTGAAGGTTAAAACAAAATTAAAAAATTTACAACAGGGAACAAGAGAGGTCAATCTGTAAATGGAGAAAGCATCAGAACAATAAAAGAGGGAATAAATGGTGTGGGTATAGAACTTTCAAGTGGAGAGAAATTCAAGGTGATATCAAGCAAAAAAAGACTGGTTCAAACTTAGGATGCTAGGGGTAAATTTCAAGGTAATCACAAAGAAAGTTAACAAACCTGCTATCAATAAACAAGAAAAACAAAGTCTCGTAAACACAAAATTTGTAAAAGCATAAGAAATGAAAAAAAAAATTCCACAAACAAAAGGTATATAGCACAGTAGAGTAAGAGGAACAAAGAAAATATCAGCACCACAAAAAAAGCGCTACAAAATGACAGCAATAAACTGACATCTATCAATAATCACATTGAACATAAATAGGTTAAAAGCACCATAAAAAGACAGACAGTGACAGAATGGATAAAAAAACAGGACCCATCAATACACTGTCTATAAGAGATGCATCTTGGAAACAAAGACATAAATATAAAAATCAAAGGGTGGAAAAAAAATATATATCAAGCAAACAGCCACCAAAAAAGGCAGAAGTGTAAGTACTAAACTCAGATAAAATAGACTTTAAAACAAAATCCACCATAAAAGACAAAGAAGGACATTATATAATAATTAAAGGGACAATCCAGTATGAAGACATAACCATAATAAATATCTATGCACAAAATGACAGGGCTCCAAAATACATACAACAAACTCTAACAACACTGAAAAGAGAAATCGGCCTTTCCACGATAATAGTAGGAGACTTTAATATGCCACTCTCAGTAAAGGACAGAACATCTAGAAAAACTCAGCAAAGATATAGAAGATCTAAAGGCCACAGCCAACCAAGTTGACCTCAGACATATATAGAACACTCCACCAAACAGCTGAAAAGTACACATTCTTTTCCAAAACACATGGAATGTTTTCCAGAATAGACCACATCTTAGGCCACAAAGCAACCTTCAACAAAATTCAAAACACTGAGATAATACAAAATATCTTCTCTGATCACAATGCCATCAAGGTAGAAATTAACAACAGGTAGAGCAAGGAAAAAAATAAATTACATGGAAACTGAATAACATCCTGCTTAAAAACCACTGGGTAATAGAAGAAATCAAATATGGAATCAAAAAATTCCTAGAATCAAATAAGAATGAAAACACATTATACCAAAACCTTTGGGACACAGCAAAGGCAGCTCTCAGAGGTCAATTTATAGCAACAGATGAACACAGTAAAAGGGAAGAGGGGGACAAAATCAACACATTAGCTACACAACTCGAACAAATAGAAAGAGAACAGCAAAAGAAGCCTACAGCCACCAGAAGAAAGGAAATAATAAAGATCAGAGTGGAAACAAATGAAATAGAGAATAGAAAAACAGTAGAAAGAATCAACAAAACTAAAAGTTGGTTCTTGAAAGGATCAACAAAATCGACAAACCAGTAGCCAAATTGACAAAAGAAAAACAGGAGAGGATGCAAATAACCCAAATAAGAAATGAAATTGGGGACTTTAAGAACAGACTCAACTGAAATAAAAAGAGTCATAACAGAGTATTATGAAAAACTATACTCCGACAAGTATGAAAACCTAGAGGAAATGGAAAAATTTCTAGAAACACACTACCTACCCAAACTATCACAAATTGATCTTGAAACCCTGAACAGACTCATAGCAAGAAAAGAGGTTGAAAATATAATAAAAACCTCCCAACAAAAAAAGCCCTGGCCCAGATGTCTTCACTGAAGAATTCTACTAAACATTCAGAGAAGAGCTTACACCAGTACTACTCAAATTATCTCAGAACAGAGAAAAGGAAGGCATACTTATGAATTCATTCTATGAAGCCAGCATAACCCTGATATGAAAAGCAGACAAAGACACCACAAAAAAGAAAATTACAGATCAATATCTCTCATGAATATAGATGCAAAAATTCTCAAGAAAATTCTGGCTAATGGAATTCAGCATCATATCAAAAAAGTAATACACTATGACCAAGTGGGATTCATACTAGGTATGTAAGGATGGTTCAACATTAAAAAATGAATCAATGTAATCCACCACATAAATAAAATAAAAGAATCACATGATCATCTCAATCGACACAGAAAAGGGATTTAACAAAGTCGAACACCCATTCCTTATAAAAACTCTCAGTAAAATAAGTATAGAAAGGAAATTCCTCAACATAATAAAGGGCATCTATACAAAACCAACAGCCAACATCATTCTTAATGGAGAGAGGCTGAAAACATTCCCCTTGAGAACAGGAGCAAGACAAGGATGCCCTTTATCACCACTCCTATTTAACATTGTGCTGGAAGTCCTAGCTACAGCAATAAGGCAAGAAAAAGAAATAAAAGGCATCCAAATTAGTAATAAAGAGATAAAACTTTCTCTATTTGCAGATGATATGATACTATATATAGAAAACCCAAAAGACTCCGCAAGAAGACTACTGGACCTAATAGAAATATTCAGCAGAGTAGCAGGATACAAGATAAACATACAAAAATCAGTTGGATTCCTGTACACCAACGAAGAGAACAATGAAAAGGAAATCAGGAAGACAATCCCATTTATAATAGCCCCTAAAAAAATAAAATACTTAGGAATAAATCGAACCAGGGATATAAAAGACCTACACAAAGAAAACTGCAAAACACTGCTGCAAGAAACCAAAAGAGATCTACATAAATGGAAAAACATACCATGATCATGGATAGGTAGACTCAACATTGTGAAAATGGGAATTCTACCCGAGGCAATCTACAAATACAATGCAATCCAGACCCACATACCACCAACATTCTTTAAAGAGGTGGAAAAAACAATCATTAACTTTATATGGAAAAGGAAGAGGCCCCAGAAAATAAAGCATTATTGAAGAAGAAGAATAAAGTAGGAGAACTTGCACTACCTGTCCTCAGAACCTGCTATACAGCTACAGTAGTCAAAACGGCCTGGTACTGGTACAATGACAGATATATTGACCAATGGAACAGAATTGAGAACCCAGATATAAATCCATTCACCTACGGTCACCTGATCTTCAACAAGGGCCCAAAGTCCATCAAATGGGGAAAAGACAGTCTTTTTCACAAATGGTGCTGGAAAAACTGGATGTCCATCTGCAAAAAAATGAAGCAGGACCCATATCTCACACTATACACAAAAACAAACTCAAAATGGATCAAAGACCTAAATATAAAGCCAAAAACTATAAAGATCAAGAAGAAAAAATAGGATCAACACTAGAGACCCTAATACATGGCATTAACAGGTTACAAACCATAACTAACAACATACAAACTCTGAAAGATAAGGTGGATAACTGGGATCTTCTAAAAATTAAACACTTATGCTCATCAAAAGATTTCACCAAAAGAGTAAAAAGAGGACCTATACTCTGGGAAAGACAAATCCAACAAAAATCTAATCTCTAAAATCTACAGGAAAATCCAACACCTCTACAACAAAAAGACAAATAATCCAATTAAAAAATGGGCAAAGCAGACTCTTCACTAAAAAAGACATTCAAGTGGCTAACAGACACATGAGGAAATGTTCACGATCACTAGCCATTAGAGAAATGCAAATCAAAACCACAATGAGATACCATCTCACCTCAACATTACTGGCACGAATCAAAAAAACAGAAAATAACAAATGTTGCAGAGGCTGTGGGGAGATTGGAACTCTTTTGCACTGCTGGTGGGAATGCAAAATGGTACAACAATAGCACTCGCTTAGAAAGCTAGAAATAGAAATACCATATGATCCAGCAATTCCATTCCTAGGAATATATCCTAGAGAAATAAGACCCATCACACGAATAGACATATGCACACCCATGTTCATTGCAGCATTGTTCACAATAGTAAAAAGATCAAAACAACCTAGATGCTCATCAATAGACAAATGGATAAACAAACTATGGTACATACACGCAATGGAATATTATTCAACAGTAAAGAACAATGATGAATCTGCGAAGCATCTCACAACACGGATGAATCTGGAGGGTATTATGCTGAGTGAAATAAGTGAATCACAAAAGCACACATATTGTATGAGACCGCCACTATAAAAACCCATGAAAACTTTTACACACAAAAAGAAACAATCTTTGATGGTTGTGAGGGAGGGGAGTGGTAGGGGTGCAAAAATACTAAATAGATAATAGATAAGTGGTAGCTTTGATGAAGGGTAAGAAAGTACACAATACTGGGAAGCCAGGACAACTTGCTCAGAATAAGGTCATGGAAGCTCCATGGACAAATCCAAACTCCCTTAGGGACTGAATTACTGGGGCTGATGGCTGTGGGGACCATGATCTCAGAGAACATCTAGCTCAGTTGGCATAACATAGTTTATAAAGAAAATGTTCTACATTCTACTTTGGTGAGTAACATCTGGGGTCTTAAAAGCCTGTGAGCAGCCACCTAAGATACTCCACTTGTCTCACCCTGTCAGGAGCAAGGGAAAATGAAGAAAACTAAAGGCACAATGAAATTGTAGTCCAAAGGACTAATTGACCACAACTACCACGGCCTCCACCAGTGCAACTAGATGGTGCCCGACTATCACCACTGACTGCTCTGACAGGCCTCACAACAGAGGGTCCTGGACAGAGCTGGAGAAAAGTGTAGAACAAAATTCTAACTCAAAAAAAGACCAGACTTACTGACCTGACAGAGACTGGAGAAACCCTGAGAGTATGGCCCCTGGACACATTTTTAGTTCAGTAATGACATCATGCCAGAGGTTCACCTTTTAGCCAAAGATTAGACAGACCCATCAGACAAAATAACACTAAAGGGGAACACCAGCCCAGGGGCAAGGACTAGAAGGCAGGAGGGGACAGGAAAGCTGGTAATAGGGAACCCAAGGTCAAGATGGGAGAGTACTGACATGTCATGGGGTTGTTAACCAATGTCATAAAACAATATATATTCTAACAGTTTAATGAGAAGCTAGTTTCTTCTGTAAACTTTCATCTAAAGTACAATAAAAAGAAATAGAAAAAAAATCTAGCCAATAGAATTGAGCATCATATCATAAAAATAATACACCATGACCAAGTGGGATTCATACCAGGTATGAAAGGATGGTTGAACATTGAAAAATCAGTCACGTAATCCACCACGTAAAGAAAATAAAAGAATCACATGATCATCTCAACTGATGCAGAAAAGGCATTTGGCAAAGTCCAACACCCATTCCTGATAAAAACTCTCAATAAAATAGGTATAGAAAGGAAATTCCTCGACATAATAAAGAGCACCTATACAAAACCAACAGCCAACATCATTCTTAATGTAGAGAGGCTGAAAACATTCCCCTTGAGAACAGAAACAAGACAAGGATGCCCTTTATCACCACTTCTATTTAACATTGTGCTGGCAGTCCTAGCTAGAGCAATAAGGCAAGAAAAAGAAATAAAGGGCGTCCAAATTGGTAAGGAAGAAGTAAAACTATCTCTATTTGTGGATGATAGGATTCTATACATAGAAAACTCAAAAGACTCCATGAGAATACTACTGGAACTAATAGAAAGATTCATCAGAGTAGCAGGATGCAAGATAAACATACAAAAATCAGTTGGATTCCTATACACCAGTAAAGAGAGGGATGAAAAGGAAATCCGGAAAACAATATCATTTATAATAGCCCCTAAAAAAAAAAACAAAACTTAGGAATAAATCTAACCAGGGGTGTAAAAGACCTACACAAAAAAAAAAAACTACAAAACACTACTGCAAGAAACCAAAAGATCCTATGTATATGCAAAAACATACCATGCTTATGGATAAGTAGACTCAACATTATGAAAATGGAAATTCTACCCAAAGCAATCTACAAATACAATGCAATCCTGATCCAAATCCCAACGGCATTCTTTAAAGAGATGGAAAAACTAATCATTACCTTTATCTGGAAAGGTAAGAGGCCCTGGATAAATAAAGCCCTGTTGAAAATGAAGAAGAAAGTAGGAAGACTTGCACTACCTGACCTCAGAACCTAGTATACAACTGTGGTAGTCAGAACAGCCTGGCATTCATTCAATGACCAATACATTGACCAATGGAACAGAATTGAGAACCCAGATGTAAATTCATCCACCTCTGGTAGGCTGATCTTCCATAAAGGCCCAAAGTCCATCAAATGGGGGAAAAGACAGTTTTTTTTTTTTTTTAACAAATGGTGCCGGCAAAACTGGATGTCCATCTGCAAAAAATGAAACACACCATACACAAAAACTAAATCAATATGGATCAAAGACCTAACTATAAAGCCCAAAACAATGAAGATCATAGAAGAAAAATTAGGGTCAACCCTAGAGACCCTAATATGTGGCATTAACAGGATACCAATCATAACTAACAAGACACAAACACTAGAAGATAAGCTAGATAACTGGGATCTTTTAAATATTAAACACTTATGCTCATCAAAGGACTTTACCAAAAGAGTAAAAAAACCTACCGACTGGCAAAACAATTTTAGCTATGACAAATCCAACAAAGGTCTAATCTCTAAAATACATAGGAAAATCCAACACCTCTACAACAAAAAGACCAATATTCCAGTTAAGAAATGGGCAAAGGATACAAAGAGACACTTCACCAAAGAAGACATTCATGTGGCTATCAGACACATGAGGAGATGCTCTCCATCACTAGCCATTAGAGAAATGCAAATCAAAACCACAGTGAGATACCATCTCACCTCGACATTACTGGCATGAATCAAAAAAACAGAAAATAACAAATGTTGCAGAGGCTGTGGGGAGATTGGAACTCTTATGCACTGCTGGTGGGAATGCAAAATGGTACAACCATTTTGGAAAATGCCATGGTGCTTCCTTAAAAAACTAGAAATAGAAGTACCATATGATCTAGCAATTCCATTCCTAGGAATATATCCTAGAGAAATAAGAGCTGTCACACGACTAGAGAGATGCACACCCATGTTCATTGCAGCATTATTCACAATATCAAGATGGAAACAACCTGAGTGCCCATCAGGAGAAGAATGGATAAACTATGGTACATACACATAAAGGAATAGTACAAAATGATGAAGAACAATGATGAATCTGTGAAACCTCTCACAACATGGATCAATCTGGAGGGCATTATGCTGAGTGAAATAAGTCAATCACAAAAGGGCAAATACTGTATTTGACCACTATTATAAAAACTCATGAAAATGTTTACCCACAAAAAGAAACTATCTTTGATGGTTATGAGGGGAGTCCTGGAGAGGGAAAAACACTAACTAGACAATAGATAAGTGGCAACTTTGGTGAAGGGTAAGACAATAGACAATACTGGGGAAGCCAGGACTGCTTCACCAAGACAAGGTCATGAAAGCCCCACAGACACATCCAAACTCCCTGAGGGACTGAATTACTGGACTGAGGGCTGGGGACCATGGTTTTGGGGAACATCTAGCTCAATTGGCATCACATAGTTTATAAAGAAAATGTTCTACATCCTACTTTGGTGAGTAGCAGCTGGGATTTAAAAAGCTTGCAAGTTGCCATCTAAGGTACCTCACTGGTCTCACCCTGTCTGGAGCCAGGGAGAATGAATAAGACCAAAGACACAAGGGAATGATTAGTCCAAAGGCCTAAAGGACCACAACTACCACAGCCTCCACCAGTCTGAGTCCAGCACAACTAGATGGTGCCAGTCTATCACCATCGACTGCTCTGACAGGGATCACAGTAGAGTGTCCTGGACAGAGCAGGAAAAATGCAGAACAAAGTTATAACTCACAAAAAAAGAAAAAAGAAAGAGACCAGACTTACTGGTCTGACAGAGACTGGAGAAACCCTGAGAGTATGGCCCCCTGACTCCCTTTTAACTCAGTACTGAAGTCACTCCCGAGGTTCACCCTTCAGCCAAAGATTAGACAGGCCCATAAAACAAAACGAGACTAAATGGGCACAGCAGCCCACGGGCAAGGATGCGAAGGCAGGAGGGGACAGGAAAGCTGGTAACGGGAAACCCAAGGTGGAGAAGGGGCGAGTGTTGACATTTCGTGGAGGTGGCAACTAATGTCACAAAACAATATATGTGTCAATGAGAAACTAATTTGCTCTGTAAACCTTCATCTAAAATACAATAAATAAAAATAATTACAGAGACTTAAAAAAAAAAGATAAAAAAAAACACACTCATACAAACCTTTTGCTGTGGAGTCAATTCCAACTCATGGAGACCCTACGTGTTACAGAGTAGAACTGCTCTGTAGGGTTTTCTTTGTCGTAATCTTTATGGAAGCAGATCACCAGGGCTTTCTTCTCTGGTGCCACTGGGTGGGTTTGAACCACCAACCTTTAGGTTAGTAGTTGAGTGCAAACCATTTGTATCACCCAAGGGCCTTAATATCATTACTAGAGTCCTTTAAAAACCAAAACCAAACCCGTTACCATTGAGTCGATTCCAACTCATAGCGACCCTAAAGGACAGAGTAAAATTGCCCCATATTGTTTCCAAGGAGTGTTGGTGGATTTGAACTGCCAGCCTTTTGGTTAGCAGCCGTAGCTCTTAACTGCTATGCCACCAGTGTTTCCAGAGTCTTTTAAGTCCTTTTAAATTGTAAACAGAGGCAGAAGGAAAGTCAGTGTCAGAGTGATGTGATGTGAGAAAGACTAGACTGGCAATTGCAGGCTTTGAAGATGCAAGGAATATATAGACAGCCTCCAGAAGCTGAAAAAGACAGGGATGAATACTCCCTTAGAGCCTTCAGGAGGAACCCAGGCCTGCAGATACCTTGATTTTAGCCCACCTACAGAAGAGTAAGATCATACATTTGTGGTGTTTAAGCCACTGTGTTTATGGTAATTTGTTACAGAAGCAATAAGAAATTAATACACTGGTCTTCGAGGTGTTTCATAATGTTATTCTGTTTGCCCTCAATTTCAATATATGAACCCTGTCTCTGAACTCTGAATACTTATCTTAAAACATACCCGTACATTCCAAACTTTGTGATTCCATTTCCAGGGTCTAGAACCTAACACAGCCTCCTCTAGGATTGATGAGGACCTGGCAGACTCCTCTGTGTATCTATCCAGGGTCAGAACAGAAGGATGGGTCCTAAGGGCTGTTTATGGTGAAGTTTGCTACATAATGTGGCCTGAAATCAGAAGAGGGCAGCATCTGAGTCAGTGTCTTCAAGGAAGAGCAGAAGTTAAAGAGGAAAAACCAATTGCAAAGGCGTAATCCAAAGACGAGTTATGAAATCACAAACATGGGGCAAGAACAAGATTCTGAGGGAGATGGCAGTGGGTTAAAGAAGGAGATAAATGAGATGGGTTCTGGGAAATTAGTGTCAGCAGTTACTGAGGGAACTTCTACTCACTTTTGTGGTGGACCAGTGTGTGAGGGGGGGATTACTTTGTACAGTCTTAAAGATGGCGTTACGTGCAACCATGAGTGCTGTCATTATCTTCAACCACTCCAATTCTACCTATCATTCAAAGTTTTGCTCAAGCCCGGCCTCCTCCACAATGCTTTCCCTGAAGATGCCAGCTCCAGGGATCTCTCCTTCCTTAGAGGTCTTAGCATTTACCTTCTGTACCCCTCATTTTATAGTTACAGTTCATAGTCTTATTTTTTAGTCTGCAAGATATTCATAGTATAAATCAGTTGCTATCGAGTTGACCCCAACTCACAGTGACCCTATGTGTGTCAGAGTAGAATTGTTCTCCATAGGGGTTCCAATGGCTGAATTTTTGGAAGTAGATCACCAGGCTTTTCTTTCTCATTTGTTTAATTAAGGAAAGGTATTATATGTACGATTGTAAAAAATTCATATGATGTAAAAAAGGATAAAGAGGATATTTAAAATCATCCATGACCTTACCATTCAAAGATAACCACTATTATATTTTGGTATTTACCTTTCTAGACTGATATGCTGTTTCTTGCAATATTATGTATGTATATTCCTCTAAATTGAATATATTGCAGGAAAGTATAGGTAATATAAATTGTATCAAGTTTATTATGCATTAATATAAACAAATTATTTGACAATCATGATCCCTATAGTGCTATACAGACTTGTTTAAGCTTTTCACCTGTATGTATCTTCTCAATCAGGCTTTAAGTACCTTAAGGTAAAAAGAAAAAACCACTTTTCAAGTTAATTTTGATTCATGGCGACCCCACGTGTTTTAGAGTACAACTATGCTCCATAGGGTTTTCAGTGCCGTGACCCTTCAGAAGCAGAGCATCAGGTCTTTCTTTGGAGGCGCCTCTGGGTGAATTTGAACCACCAACCTTTAGACTAGTAGCCAAGTGCTTCACTGTTTGCACCACCCTGGTAAGAGACCAAAATTTTATATAGAAATTTTTTTGTCCCCACTGGTTCCTATCATAGTGCATTGCACATTTTAGAGGCTAAATAAATAAGTATATATATATAGAGAGAGATAGATTGATTGATTAAAACATTGTGGCCTGAAAACCCTGGAAAACCTGTCTACCTATAGATGGATAGTCTTTGTTATTGTTATGCTTTCAATTTTTACCAAGGAATTCTAATAATTATTTCTGTACTTCTGTAGAAAGTTGTACCACACTGCTATTTCTACAGTGGCCAGGTTATTATAAATCGAGAGATTTGTCAATTAGCATCAGAATTACTTGTTAAAATGGGAAAGGAGATAAACAGAAATAGGGTCCTTGTTAACTCATTAATATTCCCCATAATGAAAAATGTTGCAGGAAAGAAATAGCCACGGTAATGCGTGTAATCAATCTAGCCCAGGAAAAGTGATGCAATTTATTATCTTTACAGAGTTGCTCTGCTCGCTAGTCAGTTAGTTGGCATATTTATCAAATGGCCAGTTGGTGCACGATAGTGTACTCTTTCTCTGGGCTTCATGTTACTTGAGATTCATCCATCCATTCATTCATTCTTTAATAAGCAATTTTGGCATGCCTAATATCTGCAAGTCACTGTCATACATGCTGAAATAATAAAGGGGAGCAAGACAGGTTTCACCCTTAAAACTGTGTCAGTGCAAAGGAATGTCACAATAACAGACAATTGAACATGAAAGAAAGTGGCAGTGAATTTTGATGACACATGCACAAGGAAAAGGGCCTCAAAAACCCTCAAAGAGTTTAAAACTAAACAGCAGAGAATACTATAAAATAAAATGCAGTCTTTAGACTAATGTTTTACACCTGGAGTGACTGGTTTTGGCAGAAACAGAAGCCTAAGTTGGGCTCGTTCTTAGCAAGTAAGGTGCAATGGGTTTCTCTTATATGTGGCCTTTCAGGCCTTGGGTTTATAATTCTGCCAAAAGTAATTGGTTGGGCCACAGTCTGCCTATGATTGGTCTGTTTTATGCACCTTCTAGGGATTGCTCGGAGTACTATGCAAATAGGGTGTGTAAAACCAATTAATAGGATTAAGTGACCTTTCAGAAATTGATTGATTATTATGCAAATTCCGTGACTGTGTCCTACGAAGGGGATTGATCATTAGTGGTCCTGGTGAGAGGACTAGCCCTTTAAATTGACAAGGAGTAGGTTTATATAAAGTCCAATCGCCCAGCAGTTGGGGAGGACCTCACTACCATCAAGAAGAGCCTGGAGCGGAGTGCATTCTTTGGACTCAGGGTCTCTATACTGAGAACCTCCTAGATCCAGGAGAAAGAAAAATGTAACACTGAAGATGGTGAGAAGTGTCAGCAGCCACAGCAGAGCCCAGCAGCAGGAAAGAGCAGCATCAAGAGTGGTGCTGGAGGAGGAGACCAGTGCAAGGCAGATGCGGTGGGCTTGCCGACCCATGGAGTGAGAGAGGGCTGAGCGTCTTCAGGCAGGAGGCTTGCTGGCAGAGTGGGGGACCTCCAGGCACTTGTCTGTGGAGCTAAAGAGCTGTAAAACTTGCCTGGCAGCGAGCATGTGCAAGAGAAGGGCCACCTGCCTGTGGTCACTGGTGAGAAGAAGCTGAGAGCTGCCTTGGTTGGAATCTGTTCTGACTGAAGAATTGTATCCTGAGTTGTAGCCTGTTACTTCTCTAATAAAGTATGTAATTGTGAGTATGGTCTGTGAGTTCTGTGTTGCCATTGCAGCAAATTATTGAACCCAGCAGAGAGGTAGAGAGTGCCATTGGGGTTGTTGTTGTTGGTGGTGGTGGGGTGGGATGGGGCAGCTGGTGTCAGAAATGAAAAAGTTGGAGAGCAGAGGTATGTCTGACCTCCACCTCATAGGAATCAGCTTTGGGCTGATCCTGATTCTCAGCCCTCCTCCTGAATGTAGATGAGGTCTAACACTAGTAGTTTACAGCAAGACTGCAAAGTAAGGTGCCAGGCTTTGTGCATGATTCAGTTGATACCTGACCAGGCAGCAGGATAAGTTGCAAGTATCCATGCATAAAAATGTACTAAGGTGGGTCTAACAGAGTCAGAAGTTCTAAGTCCTAAAATGAAAACAATAGGAGCTAGACCGGGTAGCTAGCCAGGTGCCGATGTAAGAGCCCAGCCAAGCCACGGCTGGTTCAGCTGGCTTTTGCTTCACGATTTGCTTGTTTGGCAGCTTAGTCAGGTGTCTGTTAGTGCAGCAGAATATATAGTTGATTTTTCTCATTGAGGGTGTTTTAAACATTCCTTGATGCCTCTGCTTCACTGAAGATAACAATATGTTCTAGGAGTGCGGGAGCTTGGAAGGGGGAGAGAGAGGATACCCTAGTTACAGGCCCTGTAATTGGAACGTGATGGATTGTTTCAGTTTTGCCCAGATCCAAGGAGCTATTCTCTCTGAAAGTTTATGGTATTAGTATCATAAAGCAGAGGACTGAAGAAATTGTTACATGTGGTAGTATATACCACTAGTTGCTGTCATGTTGACTCCAACTCTTGGTGACCCCATGTGTGTTAGAATAGAACTGTGCTTCACAGGTTTTCATGACATGACTGTGACTTTTTGGAAGTAGATGGCCAGGCCTTTTTTTTGAAGTGCCTCTGAGTGGCTTTGAGCTGTCAGACTTCCCAGATAGTAGTTGAGCACTTAACCATTTGCGCCACCCAAGGACTCTATCAGGTAGCACACTTTAGCTAAAATAACAGAAAACCCAACTAAAAATAGATTAGTGTTTCCCACACTTCTTGGTTGGGAAGTTTGTTAAAATCACAGCTTTCCAGGCCTTGCCCCTGGGTATTCGAATTCTTTGGTTGGTGTAGGGTCTGGGAAGTTATACTTTTATAAATGGTACCACAGATGTTAAGGAATCCTGGTGGTGCAATGGTTAAGTGCTCAGTTGCCAACCCAAGGGTCAGCAGTTTGAACCCACCAGCTTCTCCTTGAGAGAAAGATGTGGCAGTCTGCTTCTGTAAAGATTACAACCTTGGAAACCCTATGAGGCAGTTCTACAGTACCCTTTAGGGTTGCTATGAGTTGGAATCAATGGCAGAGGGTTTGGTTTTCGGTACCATAGATGTTTCTTATATTTACAAAAGTTTGGCAAACAAATTGTGTCAACCGCGTCAGCTTGGACCAAGCTCTGTCTGTGTGCTCTGTCATCAGTGTGTGTATCACCCATGTGGCCATGGCACTCACGGTTATACAACAGCCCTGCAGTCCCAGAGAGGAGACTGTCTCTTCTAGTGGGTTTCTTTAATGGAAAGAAGGAAGGGAGAGACGGAGGGAGGGAGGAAGGAACAAAGGAAGGGAGGGACGGAGAAAGGAAGGGAGGAAGGAAGAAAGAAAGGAAGGAAAAAAAACAACTTACAATTTCCTCAGCATACTGTTACGGAATGAATTTTGTCCCCCCAAAATTTGCTTTGAAGTTCTAACTCGTGGTACCTGTGAATGTGACCTTGTCTAGGAATATGGTCTCTGAGGATAGTTACGTTTACATGAGGTCATTCCAGAGTAGTGTGGGTCCTAGTACAATCTGAGTGGTGTCCTGTAAAAGAGGAAAGAGTCCGAGAGACAGAGGGAAAACAAACACGTGACGGTGAAGTTATGCTGCAGAGGCAAGCCCAGGAAGGCCTGGGGCTACCAGAAACTGAGAGACCAAAAAAAGAAAAAAAACCCAAATCCATTGCTGTTGAGTCCATTGCGACTCATAGTAACCCCTATAGGACAGAGTAGAACTGCCCCATAGCATTCCCAAGGATGTAATCTTTACAGGGGAGCCCGTGGTGGCACAGTAGTTAAGGCACTCGACTACTAACCGAAAGATTGGCAATTTGAACCCACCAGCCTCTCCACAGGAGAAAAATGTTGGCAATCTGCTTCCACAAAGATTTATAGCCCAGAAAACCTTATGGAGCAGTTCTACTCTGTCCTATAGGGTCACTATGAGTTGAAATTGACTTGACAACAGAGATGGAATCTTCATGAAAGCAGGCTGCCACATCTCCTCCTGTGGAACTGTTGGTGGATTTGAACCGCTGACCTTTGGGTTAGCAGTCGAGTATTTAACCACTGTGTGTCACCAGGGCT
Organism: Dugong dugon; assembly: GCA_030035585.1. Taxonomy (NCBI): domain Eukaryota; kingdom Metazoa; phylum Chordata; class Mammalia; order Sirenia; family Dugongidae; genus Dugong; species Dugong dugon. The sequence continues at coordinate 179,221,917 of CM057462.1, read as the reverse complement.
CCAGAAAGGATCTTCCTCTAAAGCCTTCATGACTCAGCTGACACCCTGAATTTAAACTACTAGCTCCAGAATTGTGAGACAGTAAATTTCTGTTCTTATAAGCTACCCAGTGTATGGTACAGTACCTTGTTAGGGGTAGCCCTAGGAAACTCACTCATACACCTCCCCTCCTGTATCACATGCCCGCCTTTAAACATTGGAGAATGGAATTACCATGTTTGGCTTAGATTATCCAGAATTTACCATTGAGCTGATGAGAGAGTTCACTGTTCATAAGCATTGTGGCTTCTTCACAGAGGTGGAAGGACATTCAAATCACAAGAAAGAATGATAGAAGATTAAGGGGGCAAACAAGGGTGTCGGCTACAAGTAAGTACAGGTGAATACAATAATCTTACCAGTCAAGGTAAAATTAGTATGAGCTAATTAGGGTTGACAGGAAAATAATAATGGAAGCAATTAACTAATATTTATTAAATGGTTGTTATGTAACAAGCACTGTGTTCTAGAGCTTCACGTGGATTAAAATATTTATGCTTCACAACATACCTATCATGCAAGTGCTGTTATTATTCCCACTTTACAGATGAAGAAGCTGAAGCACAGAGATATTAATTTATCTAAGGTCTTGCAGCTGTTAAAATGTCTGAGCCAGGATTCGAACCCTGGCATTCTGGGATCCAAAGGTACCCTCTAATTGTATGCTATTCAGCATGAACAGATGACAAAGATGTACCCCACAAATACAAATAGTGCTTGTGTGGAAATTAATGAAGTTGGCTTGGTGCCTGCTTTTGCTATTAACTCCGTCCCCTAGTCAGCAAGCACAAATTAAGTCCCTTCCACCTGCAAAGGGGGATATCCTGGTGACATAGTGGTTAAGAGTTCAGCTGCTAACTGAAAGGTTGTCAGTTCAAATCCACTAGCTGCTCCTTGGAAACCCTATGGGGCTGTTCTATTCTGTCCTACAGGGTCATTATGAATCAGAATCCACTTGACAGCAACGGGTTATATGCAAAGGGAGGAGCCCTGGTGGCAAAGTGGTTAAGCGGTCGGCTCCTAACTGAAAGTCGACTCACCAGTTGATCCACAGGAGAAAGATGTGGCAGTCTGCTTCGGTAAAGATTACAGTCTTGGAAATCCTATGGGGCAGCTCTACTCTGTCCTGTAGGGTCACTGTGAGTCAGAATGGTTTATCTGCAAAGGACTATACCAGGAGCCAGTAAATTTCAAGAATGAACAAAAAATAATATGACTTTTTTCAAAGAGCGTAAGATCTAGTGAAGGAAACAGGCATGCAATCAGTCTATTCTAATATGGCACAAGATGGTTGCTGTTGGGTGCTGTCAAGTCAATTTCAACTCATAGCAACCCCAGGTGACAGAGTAGAACAGCCCCATAGGGTTTTCTAGGCTGTAATCTTTACAGGAGCAGAATATCAGGTTTTTCTCCCATGGAGCCATTGGGTGTGTTTGAACCACCAACCTTTTGGTTAGCAGCTGAGCGCTCAGCATTATATCACCAGGGCTCCTTTAACACAAGGTAGAATGTAGCAAATACCAAACATAACACAAGGAGCATGTTGTTTGGATTGAAGATAAAAGAGCAATTAATACCTACTAGATGGATTAGAGAAGATTTATGGAGAAAAAGTTTTCATTAGGGGTGTGTTTACGGGGTAGAGGTGTAGGATGGGGGAGAGGACAAGGAGGGCACTCCAGGCTGAGAAGAGAGAAGGAATCAAGGAATTGAATTCATATTACGATGTATCCTGTGAGTGGACAGTGTGGCTAGAAGGTAGGGGACTTGGAGATGTACTGGAAAGGGAGATTGTAAAGGTACTAAAATTTAAGTGAGATACCATGTCATATGTGAAATTCACCTGTAAAGTTAGATATCCAAGGATCTAGGGACATAAGATTATTAGGCAGTGTTGTTATTAGCACAATGGGTGATTTTTGACTTTCAGTTCCTGTCTTTTGGTAACACTCAAGACAGGATGTCCTCTTCCTGCTTCTTAAATAATCCATCTCCCATCTTTAGGGCCTGTTTTATTATTTCCCTTATTCATTTGGCCTTTATGAAAATCTGCCTTTCACTCTTAATTATACTGTTAATGAGTGGCTAGTTTATCATTCCAACTAGACTGGGATCTCATGGAATACAGAGATTGTATTTTGAAATATTTTAAAAATCACCTGCAATCCCTGACCTGATTTTCTTTGTATGGTATTATGTAATCAGAACACATGGAATGATGGCCAACATTAGAACGACTCCCTGTAGGAGTTCTCTGACCTTTAGGTATCACTGTTACAGGTGGTTTGAGAGTGCCACTTAGCTTTTACCTGGAGAGCTACATGTAGGAGAGTCCCACTTCATATGAAATTACTTGTCTGACATTTTTTCCATTCTCCTCTAAAGTCAGGTAAGGAGAGGGCTGGGAAGACTTTGCAGCCTCTCACTGACATTCTAGGGCATCTGTCAATGCCTCAGACATCTTCTTCCCTGGTTTTCTCCAGGGTTTCCTTGATCTGCTACCATTCTGACATCTGTTGCCTTAATAACTTTCCTCTGGGGACTCCATTGCAGGAGAGGCCTGGCTGTGCATCTCTTCCCAGCTCAGAGCAGTAGCTTCTTTGCAGCCCTGCATGGTTGTTTGCATGCCAGGTGGCTCAGCTCCCTAATCAAGACTTCTGTATTCAGCTGGAACTTTCTCATCCACCCTCTATTTAAATTAATAAGGAATATTTTCTCTTAGATACTTCATACCATTATTTCTTAACCGAATGACTTTGATTTGTTGTAGTTTTTCCTTTTAGGAAAAAAAAAAGAATCTTCTCTGGTTGTCTGTTGCTAACCCACTAATCATGGAACAGGAAAGTTATTCCAGGATCTAGGCACCCACTCATTGGGTGCATCTTATCTGTTGGGCCTTACCTGAGTCTTCATTGACTTTCAGGAAGTAAATGATTTTGCAAAGTTCTCGAGTAAGCTCACAGAAATTTTCTGTGCTTATAGTAAACATTCTTATTCATTTATTGCATAGTTGAAAACTTTATTTCAAATTAGCCCCATAGTGCAATCTTAAAAAGAAAAAAAAAAGTTGCCATCTAGTCAATTCCAACTCATGGTGAACGCCACGTATTTCAGAGTAGAAATGTTCTCCATGGTTTCCGATGGTTGTGCCCTCTTGGAAGTAGATTACCAGGCCTTTCTTCCAAGATTCCCCAGGAGGATTTGAATCATCAGTCTTTTGGTTGGTAGCCGAGGGCTTAATCACTTGTACCACCCAGGGACTCCTGGGGAGCTATTATGACAGAAATGTTTCAATGTATTCCTAGAAACACCTAATTGCTAGAAGTTCTTAGAGGTGGGCTTATTTTCCTGAATCACCATTAGTCTATATGTTTCATGAAAGCAAAGGCTATCCTTCTGCTGTCTACTGGTATATTCTCAGTATCTCACAGTGCCTGGAAACAGGTAGGTCAGGAATAAAGCAATCTAGATTTTTACCAACTTCTGCAGTCTGAAACTGATCAAACATGCAATCAAGATGCATTGATAATTACTGGTGATTGGAATGTGAAAGTTGGAAACAAAGAAGGATCAGTAGTTGGAAAACACAGTGATAGAAAAGATGCCAGAGATGGCATGATAGAATTTTACAAAATTATCCACCTGTTCATCAGAAATACATTTTCTCAAGAACATAAACGGCAACTGTAAACATAGACCTCACCAGATGGAATACACTGGAGTCAAATCGATTATTTCTGTGGAAAGAGATGATAGAAAATTTCAATATCATCCATCAGAACCAGGCCAGGGGCCGACTGTATAACAGACCATCAATTACTCATACACAAGTTCAAGGTGAAGCTGAAGAAAATTGAAACAAGTCCATGAGAGCCAAATATACCCTTGAGTATATCCCACCTGAATTCACAGACCATCTCAAAAATAGAATTGATGTATTGAACATTAATGACCAAAGACCAGACCAGTTGTGGAATGACATCAAAGACATCATACATGAAGAAAGCAAAAGGCCATTAAAAAGTCAGGAAAGAAAGAAAAGACCAAAATGGATATCAAAAGAGACTCTGAAACTTGATTTTGAACGTCGAATAGCTAAAGCAAAAGGGAGAAATGATAAAGTAAAAGAGCTGAGCAGACGAATTCAAAAGGCAGCTCAAGAAGACAAAGTAAAGTATTATAATGAAAGAACTGTAGTTAGAAAACCAAAAGGGAAGAATGCATTTGGCATTTCTCAAGATGAAAGAACTGAAGAAGAAATTCAAGCCTAGAATTGCAATGTTGAAGGATTCTATAGATAAAATATTGAACGATGCAGGAAGCATCAAAAGAAGATAGAAGGAATACTCAGTCACTGTTCAACCATTTCAGGAGGTAGCATATGATCAAGAACCAATGGTACTGAAGAAAGAAGTCCAAGATACACTGAAGATATGGGTGAAAAACAAGGCTCCAGGAATTGACAGAATACTAATGGAGATGTTTCAACAAACTGATACAACACTGGAAGTACTTACTCTCATATATGCCAAGAAATTTGGAAGACAGCTACCTGGCCAACTGGCTGGAAGAGATCCATATTTGTGCACATTCCAAAGAAAGGTGATCCAACAGAATGTGGAAATTATTGGACAATATCATTAATATCACCACAAGTAAAATTTTGCTGAAGATAATTAAAAAATAGATGCAGCAGTACATTGACAGGGATCTTCCATAAATTCAAGTCAGATTCAGAAGTGGACTTGGAGCGGGGGATATCAATGCGGATATCAGATGGATCTTGGCTGAAAGCAGAGAATACCAGAGAGATGTTTACCTGTGTTTTATCAACTATGCAATGGCATTCGACTGTGTGGATCATAATAAATTATGGACAACATTGCAAAGAAAGAGTGGCAATTCCAGGACAGTTCATTGTACTCATGCAGAACTTGTACATAGACCAAGAGGCAGTCATTTGAAAAGAACAAGGGGATAATGGTAGTTTAAAATCAGGAAAGGTGTATGTCAGGTTTGTATCCTTTTGCCATACTTGTTCAATCTATATGCTGAGCAAATAATCCGAAAATTTGGACTGTATCAAGAAGAATACAGCTTCAGAATTGGAGGAAGACTCATTAACAACTCATTAATATGCAGATGACACAATCTTGTTTGCTGTAAGTGAAAAGGACTTGAAGCTCTTACTAAGATAAAAGAGTACAGCCTTTGTTATACCTCAAGAAAAATAGAACAAAAATCCTCACGACTGGACCAATAAGCAACATCATGAGAAACAGAGAAAATTTTGAAGCTGTCAAGGATTTCATTTTACTTGAATCCACAATCAATGCCCATGGAAGCATCAGTCAAGAAATCAAATGAAGTATTGCACTGGGCAAATCTGCTGCTAAAGATCTCTTTAAAGTGTTACAAAAGCAAAGATCTCATGTTGAGGACTAACATATGTCTGGCCCAAACTATGAAATTTTCAATCATCTCATATGCATGCGAAAACTGGGCAGTAATTAAGGATGACCAAAGAAGAATTGATGCTTTTGAATCATGGTGTTGATGAAGAATATTGAATATACTATATGGACTGCCAGAAGAACAAACAAATCTGTCTTGGAAGAAGTGCAGCCAGAATGCTCCTTAGAATCAAGGATGGTGAGACTTTGCCTCATGAGCTTTGGACTTGTTATCCAGAGGGTCTAGTCCCTGGAGAAGAACATTATACTTGGTAAAGTATAGGGTCAGCACAAAAGAGAAAGACCCTCAGTGAGACGGACTGACACAGTGGCTGTAACAATGGGCTCAAACACAGCAATGATTGTGAGCATGGCACGAGACCAGGGAGTGTTTTGTTCTGTTGTATGTAGGGTAGCTATGAGTCGGAACCGACTCATTGGCACCTAACAACAACAACAATAACAGAATTTAATTAACTTCTACCTACTCCTGATTCTATGGCAGATATTACTAATTTATTATAGCAGTTTTTTCTACAGTGTTGGTCCCAGCCTCTCAACATTGCCTCAGGAAACTTCTGCAAACTGACTGGAGCTGGCATTCAGCATGAAGTAGTCATCCTCATAGTTTTCGCTCAATAAATATTTCTTGAATGATCAAATGAATATTCTCCCTCATGCATGACCCCTCTAGTAGCATCTCTAACAAATTAACAATTATCATTCTGCTTCTATTTAAACATCTCCATACAATGAAGAATATGGTATTTCATAAGACAGGCTATCCCACTCTTCAACAGAAAGTTTTTCCTTATAGTGAGCCAAATCCTACCTTTGTTAATTTATTAATCCATTTCTACTAATTCTAAGAAAAATTGTTGCAATTGGTTAATGCTTTTATAAGGATTGGTCTCTATTCAGATATCATTCTGTAAGGGGTAGGCTTGTCTGCTCTTCTTGATCAGCCATTCAATGATGACCATGCTCTCCTTAATAATGTCTAAATTAAAATGTTTTAAAGACCAAACTTACTGATCTGAGAGAGACTAGAGTAAGCGTGAGAGTATGGCCCCCGGACACCATTTTAACTTAGTACCAAAGTCACTGCTGAGGTTCACCCTTCAGCCAAAGATTAGACAGGCCGATAAAACAAAATGAGAGTAAATGGGCACACCAGCCCAGGGGCAAGGACGAGAAGGCAGTAGGGGACAGGAAAGCTGGTAATGGGGAACCTAAGGTCGAAAAAGGAGAGTGTTGACATGTCGTGGGATTGGCAACCAATGTCACAAAACAATATGCGTATTAATTGTTTCATGAGAAGCTAATTTGCTCTGTAAACCTTCATCTAAAGCACAACAAAAAAGACACTAAAAAAATTAAAATGTTTTAATAGCAACCTCAGACACACACACATATACACATACGCTTGCTATGAAAAATGGAAACATTATGAAATAAAACACATAACTATTAAAAAATAATATACAGATACAAATGCTATGTAGATCCAGTATTAAATATCCAAATAAATGTCTCCTCACTAGGCATTGGTCAAGTTCTCAGCCAAGGGTGCTTGATGTCATGTCTTGAAACAGGTCCTGATCTTGAATCTCTTCTTTTGTCAACCAGGTTGTTAGTATCACCTACAATCACTAACATTGGACAGGGCACTTCCTGTTTCAGAGATGCTAAGTATGAAAATATTTAGTCTGTCAAGCAATTGCTCCAAGTTCTGTCCTTACACATCATCTTCCTTGACTACATGGAATTCATGAGCAGCATTCCATGGATCATGTGTTCTCCGTCTTCATTTCTAATTGCTGTTACACAGCTTTGCACAGCTCTTTTTGGGCTGTGAGAATGCTTGTGAACACCCTCTGCTGATGCAATCAGAGGTGTTTTGTAGGACTTCCTGCCTTCACGTGGGAAAAAAAATACTTCTCTGCTGAAAACTGCCTGGAAGACTCCCCCATTAATCAAAAAGCCTTTTCTGTTTGTTTTCTATCTCTTAGTAAAAATTACCCTACTGAAAATAACTGTCTGTCTTGGGAATGGTGGTAGTGAATATAGATACAGCTTTAATTTTTAAAACTGTTTCATCTCTATGTGAAGGGTTATATGTTCTATCTCTAATCAAAATTCTTCTATTGACACTATCCCTTTTTACCAATGTAACATAGCTGATGGGGAAGGGTAGGGATTTTGTTGACTCTTTTTTAAAGGCTCCTCTTCTTTAAGAGGAGTTCCTGGGTGATGCAAATGGTTAACAGAAAGGTTGGAAGTTTGAATCTATCCAGAGCTCCTCAGAAGACAGGCCTGGTGATCTACTTCAAAAAATTAGCCATTGAAAACTCTGTGGGGCACAATTATACTCTGACTCATGTAGGGTCACCATTAGTTGACTCCAAGCAACTGGTTTGGTTTTTTTCTTTAAGAGGAGGCACAGAGTCTTAGAATGATTTAACCTCTGTTCAGTACCTGGTAAAAGAGAAGGTCTAGAACCCCAAGATTTCTGTTCCCTAGTCCATTGGTTTTACCTCTACTGTTGATCTTCAAATGGATGATAGTAAAACTCCCCTTGGTGATGCAATAGTTAAGACCTTGGCTGCTAACCAAAAGGTTGGCAGTTTGAATCCACCAGCTGCTCCTTGGAAACCCTCTGGGGCAGTTCTAGTCTGTCCTATAGGTTGCTATGAGTCAGAATCCTCTTGAGGGCACCGAGTTTCGCCTTCGACCTATAAACACTCCGCCACTAGAGAATGAAAGTAGGCCAGCCCTCATTCCTGAGTCCTTTGATAAGGCAGCAGAGGTTAAAATGAGACTTTTATTGAGTGATTACTGTATGTGCTAGGCTCATTAAGTGCTCTGCAAGTAAGTGATGTTATTTTATTTTGTTTATTATTTATTTATTTTGACTTTTTAAAAAAACATTGTACTTTAGATGAAGATTTACAGAACAAATAGTTTCTCATTAAACAGTTAGTACACATGTTGTTTTATGACATTGGTTAACAACCCCACAACATGTCAACACTCTCACTTCTCGACCTTGGGTTCCCTATTACCAGCTTTCCCGTCGCCTCCTGCCTTCTAGTCCTTGTCCCTGGGCTGTTGTGCCCCGTTAGCCTTGTTTTGTTTTATAGGCCTGTCTAATCTTTTGCTGAAGGGTGAACCTCAGGAGTGACTTCATTACTGAGCTAAAAGGGTGTCTGGGGGCCATACTCTCGGGGTTTCTCCAGTCTCTGTGAGGCCAGTAGGTCTCGTGTTTTTTGTGAGGTAGAATTTTATTCTACATTTTTCTCCAGCTCTGTCCAGGAACCTCTGTTGTGATCCTGGTCAGAGAAGTCAGTGGTGGTAGCTGGGCACCATCTAGTTGTACTGGACTCAGTCTGGTGGAGGCTGTAGTAGTCGTGGTCCATTAGTCCTTTGCACTAATCTTTCCCTTGTATCTTGTTTTCTTCATTCTCCCTTGCTCCCGAAGGGGTAAGACCCGAAGGGGTAAGACCAGTGGAGTATCTTAGATGGCTACTCACAGGCTTTTAAGACCTCAGACGCTATTCACCAAAGTAGAATGTAGAACATTTTCTTTATAAACTATGTTATGCCAGTTGAGATAGATGTTCCCCAAGACCATGGTCCCCACAGCCCTTAGCCCAGCAAATCGGTCACTCAGGGAGTTTGGATGTGTCTATGGAGCTTCCGTGACCTTGCCTTGTACAAGTTGTGCTGGCTTCCCCAGTATTGTGTGCTGTTTTACCCTTCACCAAAGTTACCACTGATCTACTGTCTATTTAGTATCCACCCCACCACCCCCCCACACCTCTCATCCCTCATAACCATCAAAGTTTGTTTCTTTTTGTGTGTACACCTTTTCATGAGGTTTTACAGTAGTGGTTTCATACAATATTTGTCCTTTTGTGATTGACTTTTACTCAGCATAATGTCCTCCAGTTTCATCCATGTTATGAGATGCTTCGGAGATTCATTATTGTTCTTTATCTTTGTGTAATACTCCATTCTGTGTATGTACCAGAGTTTGTTTATCCATTCATCTGTTGATGGGCATCTAGGTTGTTTCCATCATTTTGCTATTGTGAACAATGCTGCAATGAACATGGGTGTGTATATGTTTATTCATGTGACATTTTCTTATTTCTCTAGGACATATTCCTAGGAGTGAGATTGCTGGTTCCTATGGTATTTCTATTTCTAGCTTTCTAAGGAAGCGCCATATCATTTTCCAAAATGTTTGTATCATTTTGCGTACCCACCAGCAGTTCATAAGAGTTCCAATCTCCCCGCAGCCTCTCCAACATTTGTTATTTCCAGTGTTTTTGATTCGTGCCAGTAATGCTGGAATGAGACAGTATCTCATTGAGGTTTTGATTTGCATTTCTCTTATGGCTAGTGATTGTGAGCATTTCCTCATATGTCTCTTGGCTGCTTGAATGTCTTCTTTGGTGAAGTGTCTGTCCATTTCTTTTGCCCATTTTTTAACTGGATTACTTATCTTTTTTTGTAGAGGTGTTGGATTTTCTTGTAGATTTTAGAGATTAGATCTTTGTCTGACTTGTAATGTCCAAATTTTTTTTCCCAGTTTGTAGGTTCTCCTTTTACTCTTTTGGTGAAGACTTTTGATGAGCATAGGTGTTTAATTTTTAGAAGATCCCAGTTATCTAGCTTATCTTCTGGAGTTTGTGTGTTGTTGGTTATGGTTTGCATCCTGTTAATGCTGTGTATTAGGGCATCTAGCTAGATCCTATTTTTTCTTCTGTGAACTTTTTTGTTTTGACTTTATATTCAGTCTTTGATCCATTTTGAATTAGTTTTTGTATGTGGTGTGAGGTATGGATCCTGTTTAATTTTTTTTGCAGATGGACATCCAGTTTTGCCAGCACCATTTGTTGAAAAGACTATGTGTTCTGCATTTGATGGACTTTGGGCCCTTGTCAAAGATCAGGTGACAGTAGGTGGATGGATTTACATCTGGGTTCTCAATTCTGTTCCATTGGTCAATGTATCTGTCGTTGTACCAGGAGCAGGCTGTTTTGACTACCGTAGTTGTATAGTAGGTTCTGAGGTCAGGTAGTGCAAGTCGTCCTACTTTATTCTTTTCTTCAATAGTGCTTCACTTATCTGGGGCTTTTTCCCTTTCCATGTAAAGTTAATGATTAGTTTTACCCTCTCTTTAAAGAATGTTGTTGGTATTTGGATCGAGATTGCATTGTATTTGTAAAATGCTTTGCGCAGAATTGCCATTTTCACAATGTTACAATGTTGAGTCTACCTATCCATGACCATGGTACGTTTTTCCATTTATGTAGATCTCTTTTGGTTTCTTGCAGTAGTGTTTTGTAGTTTTCTTTGAATAGGTCTTTTACATCCCTGGTTAGATTTATTCCTAAGTATTTTATTTTTTTAGGGGCTATTATAAATGGTATTGTTTTCCTGATTTCCTTTTCATCATTCTCTTTATTGGTGTATAGGAATCCAACTGATTTTTGTGTGTTTGTCTTGTATCGTGCTACTTTGCTGAATCTTTCTATCAGTTACAGTAGTTTTCTCACAGAGTCTTTTGGGTTTTCTCTGTAATGTATCATATCATCCACAAATAGGGAAGGTTTAACTTCTTCATTACCTATTTGGAGGCCCTTTATTTCTTTTTATTGCCTTATTGCTCTTGCTAGAACTTCCAGCACAATGTTAAATTGGAGTGGTGATAAAAAGCATCCTTGTCTTGTTCTTGATCTCAAGGGGAATGTTTTCAGCCTCTCTCCATAAGAATGATGTTGGCTGTTGCTTTTGCATAGATGCCCTTTATTATGTTGAGGAATTTCCTTTCTATACCTATTTTAATGAGAGTTTTTGTCAGGAATGAGTGTTAGACTTTGTTGAATGCCTTTTCTGGATCAGTTGAGATGATCATACAATTCTTTTCTTTCCTTTTGTTTATGTGGTGGATTACATTGATTGATTTTCTAATGTTGAACCATCCTTGCATACCTGGTATGAATCATACTTGGTTGTGGTGTATTATTTTTTTTGATATGATGCTGAATTCTATTGGCTAGAATTTTATTCAGAATTTTTGCATCTATATTCATGAGAGATATTGGTCTGTAAATTTCTTTTTTAGTGGCATCTTTGGTTTTGGTATCAGGGTTACGCTGCCTTCGTAGAAGGAATTGGGAAGTGTCGCTTCCTTTTCTATGTTCTGAAACAGTTTGAGTAGTACTTGTGTAAGCTCTTCTCTGAATGTTTGGTAGAATTCTCCAGTGAAGCTGCCTGCATTAGGGATTTTTGTTGTTGTTGTTGTTGGGAGTTTTTTTTATTACCTTTTCAATTTCTTCTCTTGTTATAGGTCTTTTCAGATTTTTAACATCCCTTTGTGTTAGTTTGGGTAGGTAGTGTGTTTCTAGGAATTTATCCATTTCCTCTAGGTTTTCAAATTTGTTGGAGTATAGTTTTACATAATACTCTGTTATGATCCTTATTATTTCAGTTGGCTCTGTTGTAATGTCCCCCATTTCATTTCTTATTTGGGTTGTTTGCATCCTCTCCTGTTTTTCTTTTGTCAGTCTGGCCAGTGGTTTGTCAGTTTAGTTATTCCTTTCAAAGAATCAACTTTTGGTTTTGTTGATTCTTTCCATTGTTTTTTCTAGTCTCTATTTCATTTATTTCTGCTTTGAGCTTTACTATTTCCTTTCTTCTTGTGGCTGTGGGATTTTTTTTTTTTTCCAGTCTCTTTCTATTTGTTGAAGCTGTGTAGTTAAGCTTTGATTTTGTCCCTTTCTTCTTTTTTGATGTGTGCATATATTGCTATAAATTGTCCTCTGAGGACTGCCTTTGCTGTGTCCCAAAGGTTTTGGTATAATATGTTTTCATTCTCATTTGATTCTAGGAATTTTTTGATTCTATTTCTGATTTCTTCTACTACCCAGTGGTTTGCAAGTAGGGTATTATTCAGTTTCCATGTAGTTGATTTTTTTTCCTTGCTCTTTTTATTTTTAATTTCTACCTTAATGGCACTGTGGTCAGAGAAGATACTTTGAATTATCTCAACGTTTTGGATCTTGTTGAGGATTGCTCTGTGGCTAAGATGTGGTCTCTTCTGGAGAACGTTCCATATGCATTGGAAAAGAATGTGTACTTTGCAGTGGTTGGATGGAGTGTTCTATATATGTCTATGAGGTCAAGTTGGCTGATTGTGCCCTTTAGGTCTTCTGTAGCTTTGCTGAGTTTCTTCTTAGTTGTTCTGTCCTTTACTGAGAGTGGTGTGTTGAAGTCTCCTACTATTATTGTGGAACTGTCAATTTCTCTTTTCAGTGTTGTTAGACTTTGTTTTAGGTATTTTGGAGCCCTGTCATTGGGTGCGTAGATGTTTATTATGGTTATGTCTTCATGATGGATCGTCCCCTTAATCATTATATAGTGTATTCCTTTGTCTTTTATGGTGGATTTTGTTTTAAAGTCTGTTTTATCTGAGATTAGTATTGCCACTGCTGCTCTTTTTTGGTAGCTGTTTGCTTGATATATTTTTTTCCATCCTTTGATTTTTAATAAATTTGTGTCTTTGTTTCTAAGGTGTGTCTCTTGTAGACAGCATATTGATGGATCCTTTTTTTTTAATCCATTCTGTCACTCTCTGTCTCTTTATGGGTGCATTTCGGCCCTTTACATTCAGTGTAATTATTGATTGGTTTGAGTTTATTGCTGTCATTTTTTAGTGCTTTTTCTTGTGGTGCTGACATTTTCTTTGTTCCTCTTACTCTCCTGTGCTGAATTCTTTTTGTTTGTGGATTTTTTTACTTTCTTTTGTTATTGTAGATATTGTTTTTTCTGAGACTTTATGTTTTTCTCCTTTATTTTGATGAGGAGGTTTGCTAACTGTCTTTGTGGTTACCTTGAAATTTACCCTTATCTTCCTTGGTTTGAACCAGTCTGTTATTACTTGGTATTGCCTTGCCTTCCTCTCTGTTAGAAGGTTCTAGACCTACACCATTTGTTCCCTCTTCTATTGTTCTGATGTTGTTGTCATTTACAGATTAACCTCTCTGGTTCCCTGTTGAAATTCTTTTGGTTTTGAATAGTCCTTGAGAGTTCATTTCCTAGGCTGGTATCTGTCTGGTACAATCCTGCATCCTAGATTCAGCCTGTTGTCTGATGTTGTTTGTTCTCAGACCAAAGGACTCCCTTTAATAAGTCTTGTAAGTTTAGTTTGATTTTTACATAGTCTCTTAATTTCTGTTTATCTGGAAATGTCCTAATTTAATCATCATATTTGAACCAGAGTTTTGCAGGATATATTATTCTTGGCCAGCATTTTTTTTTCTTTCAAGATTTTATGTATGTCATCCCATTGCCTTCTTGCCTGCATGATTTATGCCAAATAATCCAAACTTAGTCTAATTGTCTCTCCTCTGTATGTGACTTTTCATTTTTCTTGAGCTGATCTCAGGATTCTCTCTTTATTTTTGGTTTTAGTGAGTGTGATTATGATATGTCTTGGTGATTTTCTTTTGGGGTCTATCCTATATAGTGTTTGTTAAGCTTCTTGGATGGTCAGCTTTTTATCTTTCATGGTATTGGGGAAGTTTTCTGTCAGCAGTTCTTCAATGATCCTCTCTGTTTTCTGTTTTCTCCCCCTGTTCTACAATTCCAATCACGTGCTGATTTTAGTAATTTGAGAGTTCTGTTTTTATTAGTCAGTCTAGCTGGGTTTACCAGTTTGTGGATCTTTTCACAGACCAGTTGTTGCCTTTGCTAATTTTCTCTTCTCTGTTTTACTTATTTCCATTTTTCCTTCTTTCTGAAAGCTTTGGGCTTAGTTTCTTATGGTGAAAGACTAGGCTATTGATTTGAGATTTTTCATCTTTTTCTTAATTAGGCATTACAGCTATAAATTTCCCTCTAAGCATTGCTTTAGCAGCATCCCATAAATTTTGGTACGCTGTGTTTTACAGTCATTCATCTCAAAGTATTTTCTAATTTCTCTGGTGATTTCGTCTTTGAACATTTGGTTTTTTTATGAGTATGTTGTTTAATATCTGCATATTTGTGAATTTCTCAGATTTTCTTCTGTCATTGTTTTCCAATGTCTTTCTCTTATGGACAGAGCACATACTTTGCATGATTCAATTCTTTTAAATTCATTAAGACTTGTTTTATAGCCAAGGATATGATCTTGAGAATGTTCCATATGCGTTTTAGAAGAAAGTGTATTCTGCTGTTATTGACTGGTATGTTCTATAGATGTCTGTTAGATCTAATTGGTTTATAGTATTTTTCAAGTCTTCTGCTTCCTTGTTCATCTTCTGCCTAGTGTTCTATCCATTATTAAAAGCAAAGTATTGAGGTCTTCAGCTATTATTCTTGAATTTTCTTTTTCTCCCTTCCATTCTGTCAGTATTTGCTCTATGTGTTTTGGATTTCTGTTGTGAGATACATATATGTTTACAGTTGTTATATCTTCCTTGTGAATTGACTTCTTTATCATTAGAAAATGTTCCTCTTTATCTCTAATACTTTTTGTTTTAAGGTCTTTTTTGTCTTATATTGGTATAGCACTCCAGTTCTCTTATGGTTGCTGTTTATTTAGTATATCTTTTCTCCATCCTTTTACTTTCAACTTATTTATATCTTCAACTCTAAAGTATATCTACTGTAGATAGCATGCAAGTAGATCTTCTTTTCTCTATCAAGTCTGACAATCTCTACCTTTTGATTGGATTGTTTAATTATTATTGCTGTTAAATTGATATAGTTGGATTTATCTGCCATTTTTCTATATGTCTCAGGTATTTTTGTTCCTTTGTTTCTTCTTTTTTGCCTTCTTTTGCACTAATTAAATGTTTTCTAGTATAATAATCTAATTCTTTTAATGATTTTTTGACTTTTTCTCTCCAAGTGTGTGCTCTAGGCTTACAATATACATCATAACTTATCATAAATGTTTCAGATTTATACTAACTTAATCTTAGTGTCATAGGAAACTTTATTCATATATAGCTCCATTTTCTCCTTTTTGTGCTATTATTGTTATACAGGAGTCCTGGGGACATAGTGGTTAAGAGCTCAGCTGCTAACCAAAAGGTCAGCAGTTTGAATCCACCAGCTGCTCCTTAGAAACCCTATGGGGCAGTTCTACTCTGTCCTATAGGATCACTATGGGTCAGAATTGACTCGACAGCAATAGGTTTGGTTTTGGTTTTATTGTTATACAAGTTATTTCTGTATATATTTCAAACTCAACAGTACATTTTTTTTTTTAAAGCTGAGAATAGAAAGGTGAGCAAGTATATTTATAGAGTTTTTTTTATTAATCTACTTAGTTACTATTCCTTATTCTCTTCATTTTTTTTCTTTGGATTTGAATTACTATTTAGAATTACTTCAATACAGCTTTGTTTCCACTTGTCTCCTGTGTGCTGTTATTGCCAAATATATTACGATTCTATATATTGGAAGCTCAACAATATAATTATATCATATTGTTTTAGGCAATTGCTCCTTAAATAAGTTAAGAGAAGAAAGAAGAAAAACTGTTCATTTACACTGTCCTTGATAATTACATATGTAATCATCTTTTCCAGTGTTCTTGGTTTTTATGTGTGAATTTGAATTACTTTCTGGTGCCACTTGCTTTCAACTTGAAGAACTTCTTTTAGTGTTTCTTATAATGTGAGTCTGCTAGCAATGAATTCTGTTTTTATCCAAAAATATTTTTTTGCCTTCATTTTGGAAAAAGTTTTGCTGGATATAGAATTCTTGGTTGACAGTCTTTTTCTTTCAGCACTTTAAATATGTCTTTTCACTGCCTTCTTATCTCCCTTGTTTCTCATGAAAATCAGCTCTTAATCTTATTGGTGTTCCCTTGTATGTGGTAAGTTGTTTTATTCTTGCTGCTTTCAAGTTTTTTCTTCATCTTTAGCTCTCAACATTTTGGCTATAATGTACTTGGATCCTTTTTGCATTTATTATATTTAGAATTTATTTGGTGTCTTGGATATGAAGATTTTTTTCATCAAATTTGTGGAGTATTCAGTCAGTGGTTTTTTTTTGTTTTTTTTTGAAAAATTTTCTAACCTGTTATCGCTTTTTTCCCCTGATACTCCCATTATGCATATATTGGCACACTGGATGATGTCCTACATTTTTCTGAGTCTCTATTTTTTTCAGTCTTTTTTCTCTTTGTTCTTTCTTGCAAAATCTTTGGTAATCTATCTTCAAGGTCACTGATTTTTTTCTGCCTGCTCAAATCTATTTTGGACCTCTTAGTGCATTTGTGCAGTTTTTGTTTCTGTTATGTTGGTTACTAGCTCCAGATTCCATTTAGTTCTTTTGAGGTAGTTTCCATCTCTTTGTTGATATCTTCTATGTGATGAGTTTTTGTTGTCATACCATTTAATTCTTTAAAAATGGTTTCCTTTAGATCTTCAAAAATAGTTTTAATGGCAGTTTTGAAGACTTTGCTATGTCCAACTTCTCATCCTCTCAATGGCAGTTTCTATTACCTGCTTTTTTTCCTGTGGGTGGGTCATACTTTCCTATTGTTTTTTTCCCCCATGTATCATTGTTTTTGTTGAAAACTGGACATTTTGGGTAATGTATTGTAGCAACTTTGGTTACTGACCTTCCTTCCCCTAAGGTTTGTTGTCGGTGTTGTTTGTTTATTTTTTAGTGACTAGGCTCAGTGAAAGCTATTTCCTCTGCAGGTTGCAGCCTCTGATGTCACTCCTCAGAATGTGCAGCCTTGGGCATACACAGAATGCTCCTGACCACCAGGGATGGCTGTCGTTTTAACTGTGCTCTCTTTGATCCTCTCTTTCTCTGACCTACCTGTTAAAAAAACTCTGACTGTTCTGCTTCTATTGGCATCACCCTCAGCTTTTTTGTGTGTGTGTGCTGTTGAGTCGATTCCAACTCATACTGACTCTATAGGACAGAGTAAGGTTTTCTTAGGCTATAATCTTTATAGGAGCATATTGTCAGGTCTTTTCTCCTATAGAGCAGCTGGTGGGTTCAAACTGCTAACGTTCCTTGGTTAGCAAAAAAAATAAAAAATAAAGAAAACCCATTGCCATCAAGTCAATTCCAACTCATAGCAACCCTATAGATAGAGTAGAACTGCCCCATAGGGTTTCCAAGGGATGGCTGGCAGATTCAAATTGCTGACCTTTATGGTTAGCAGCCATAGCTCTTAACCACTGCACCACCAGGGCTCCAGTTGAACTCTCAGACATTGCTCCACCAAGGCTCCTCCCCTAAGCTATTAACTTCCACTAATTGCTAGCTGATAGCTTTATTGTTTTCAACAATGCACAGGGACATAAGTTCTTTCACAGGCTGATCCAATTGAATTCTGGCCCCGTGGCAGAGGCAGGGTACTTCCAATCTTTGAGGCCAATTTTTGCTCTGATGCTCACCTGGGTGGAACTTCTGCACTATACAGCAGAAGATGGAGTGGGGGCTGGGGAACCTGCTCTTCACTGACGGCTCCACTGTGTGTGTGTGTGTTTTGGAGGAGGACTGGTACATGCCGCTGTTGCTTCCCAGTGTGGATCTTCCACAGCCCAAAGCCAGGGAAGATGGAATTTGCCACTGTTCACTGACTACCCAAATTAACCAGAATAGGTCTTCCACCCTAGGATACTAGGAGATGGAAGCTGTGCTTAGCTGATGAGTCCACTGGATCAACTCTCCCACAACACAGAGCTGTTTGGGAAAGGAGGACTTCTCTCTTTACTATTGGCCCTACTGGGATCCTCCTTAGGTAGCATGAGTTTGGGGTGGGGGAACAGGTGCCCCTTAACTGCTGCAAGATTCTCAGTATAAGCCTTCTGCAGCATGGAGCTGTGGAAAATGGGGTCTGCTGATGTTCACCAGCTGCCAAAATCACTCAGAATAACTTTGCCAACTCAGGGAGCTGGGAGAGACTGGGGATGCCACTTGACTGCTAAACTCTGCTGAACAGTTTTTCTGCAAGGCATAGCTATGGCGGATGGGTGCAGTACCTACCTTGAATGCCATGACCTCCCACTATTCTTACCAAGTTCCCATAAGGTATTTTTAAAAATATATTTTATTGTGTTTTAGGTGAAATTTTACAGAGCAATTTAGTTCCCCATTCAACAAATTGTACACAAAGTGTTCCATGACATTGGTTGCAGTCCCTACACTGTGTCAACACTCACCCCATTTCCACTCTAGGTTCCTCGTTTCTTTTTGTGTGATTTTCCTACCCTTTCTTGCCTTTTCATCTTTACTTTTGGGCAAATGTTGCCCTTTTGGTCTCATATAATTGTTTGTTCTATGCAGTGCATTCTTTTTAGGTGTTATTGTTTATTTTTTAGGCCTGTCTATTGCTTGGCTCGAAGGTGGTTTCTGGGAATGGCTGCAGTTCCAAGTCAGAGGGGTGTCTTAGGGCCGTAGTCTTGGAGGTTCCCCCAGTGTCTATTAGGCCAGTAAGTCTGGACTTTTTTTATGAATTTGATTTTTTGTTCTACATGTTTCTCCTGCTCTATCCAGGACCCTCTATTGGGATCCTTGTCATAGTGGTCAGTAGTGATAGCCGGCATCATCAGTGGTAGACCACAACACCAGTCTCGGGGTCATGTAGGCTGTGGTACATGTGGTCCGTTAGTCCTTTGGAGTAATTGCTGCCTTGAGTCTTTGGTTTTCTTCACTCTCTTTTACTCCAGATGGAAAGAGACCACTAGCTGTATCTTAGATGGCCACTTACAAGCTTTAAGACCCCAGACACCTGAAGTAGGATGTAAAACACTGTTTTTATGCACTATGTTATGCCAATTGATGTTGATGTCCCCCAACTCTATGGTCCTTAGCCTTCAAGCCTAGTATCTTCGTCCCAGGAGGTGTTTGGTTTTGCATAAGAAATTTCCATCACTGTGCCCCTTGTGTGTACTATTGTCTATATTGGCATGCATGCAACATCTACAAATATGTATGTAGGGATATCCGTAACCTAACTTTATATCTGTAGGCGGGTGCACTCCCCACACCTCTTTAACATACCTATCTACTTATGTATCTCTTCATAAATTAATGTTTGTTAATACTGTTGTTGCAGGATTGCCTATGTTATAGTAATTGCCGTAGCTGCCCTTTGTTCTTATGTTCCTTTCAGTGTCTTCCTTTGCCTTTGTCATGTTGTGCTGACTTCCCCCATAAAGAGTATTGCCTTTCCCTTTGCCAATATTAACATGTGTCTTCTATCTATTAATTTATCCTCCTTCCCCTTCCCTTCCCTGGTAACCATCAAAGAATTTTTTTTCTGTGTGTAAGCCTTTTCTTATTTTTTTTTTTTATAATAGTGTTCTCATACAATATTTGTTTCTTTGTGATTTGCTTATTTCACTCAGTATAATGTCCTCCAAATTCATCCTTGTTGTGAGATGTTTCACAGATTTGTCATTATTCTTTGTTGTTGCGTAGTGTTCCCATAGGTTTTGTTGAATAAGTGCTTCTCAATTTGTTCTAAGTCGTTTGATGAATCCTCAGAGACTGACTGATTGCCTTTGCTAAATTTGACCACCTTCATAGATATCTCTCTGGGGAGAGGCATCCTCAAGCAACCACACAATTCTGGAAGTCCTCTTTCCTATTTCTTATATCTTTAATGCTTTTCTGAATTCTTTCCCATTCCACAGCTTGCTGAAAGCCAATCAAATTCCTGGTAAACTGTTACCCCTTCCATGAAATTCTACCTAACTAAATCACTTATCCTTCACTAATATTCCATAATAAATAAATATTGAACACTTACCATTGGCAAAAGACTCCAAAGTACTGTCGAAGATATAAAATAATTGGAAAATTTCAATGTTTAAGAAATCATAAGCTAGTAGGATAAAACAGAATATGTATGCATAATAAAATGCATATATATAACCAAAAAACCAACCCATTGCCATTAAGTGGATTCTGACTCATAGTGATACCATCTGTTACAGAGTAGAACTGCTCCATAGGCTTTTCTTGGCTGTGATCTTTATGGGAGCAGATTGCTGGGGCTTTCTTCTGTGGTGCTGCTAGGCAGACCATCAACCTTGAGGTTAGTAGTGGATGAGCACTAATTTCTTGCATCACCCAGGGACACATATATATATATTTATCACCAACTTAAGAGTTATGTGATCTTCAGCAATTTGCTTTACCTTTTAGAATCTGTTTTCTCATTTACAAAGTAAAGAAAAAATAATAATACAGCCTCATAGGGTTGTTGTGAAGGTTAAGCAATATAACTTATATAAAGTAGCTAGCCTATCCTAATTATATAGTAGGGATTTGCACTAAGTAGGAATCACTAAATGTTAACAATTTTTTTTGTAATATTAATAATAAGGGAGTAAGTAATAAAGAGATAAGGAACCCTGCTAGCACAGTGGTTAAAGTGTTCAGCTGCTAATCATAAGGTTGGCTGTTCGAACCCACCAGCCACTCCCTGGGAAAAAGATGTGGCAGTCTGCTTCCATAAAGATTTACAGCCTTGAAAACCCTATGGGTTGCTATGAGTTGGAATTGACTCTATGGCAGTGGGTAATAAAGAGATAAAGATTAAATCCTCTGGGTATTTAAAGGTAGAAAAGATTCCACTAGCTGAGAAGTGATCATATATTATACTTTCGTTCTTTGAGGGCAGGGTCTGTGTTTTATTGCATCATAGCAAGCACTCAGTGTATGTTTGTTGAACTGAATTTAAATCAGTTGGCATTATATGGCTGATCTTATACTATGTAGTATATTTCACTATGTTCAGCTCTCTTTTTAATCAACAGGAGTATTAGAGTATATCACCCATGCAGTGAACTGATTTGTTTTTTAAAGAAGTCAAAAAAAAAAAACCTTATGTGGAAACACCCTTAAATAGGAATCTGATCTCCTGGATTCAAATTCATGTACTGCTACTAACTACCCATATGACCTTGGCTAATCATTTCCTTATCTCTGTGTTTCTCAATTTCCTCATTTATTAATTTAAAATTGTTCCCAACTTTGGTATACATCAGATCCACCTGTAAAATTTGCTGAAATTATATATGCCTGAGCTCTGCCTTCAGAGGATCTAATTTTACTTGGTTTGGTTTCTGTATATTTCTATAAGTCAGAATTGGAAATACTCTGAAAGCTTGGACTCTATAGAAATGAAAAATATTATTTTTACTGACTAAATTTTCATCTCTCTCTCTCTCTCTCTCTCTCTCTCTCTCTCTCTCTCTCTTTTATCTTATTGACCCAATCATAATTTTTCTGTGTTCTCGTTTGGTCAAGGGTTTCTCTAAGGAGATATTTCTTCCAATTGGCATTCAAACAACAGGAGAAAGACACAGACATCAATGGGTATACAAATGATAGCTTTTTTACTAGTAAAGCTGTGGTGTGGAACTTGGCTTGGGTTTGACTTCATTTACTACTCCTCCTCCAGACTTTGGAACCAGTTTTTGTGGTGATAGAACCTGCAGGGCAGACATTATAGTCCAGCTAACAGCAAGGGAGACCATGGCTTAGCAGCTGTCAAACATGGAAAGCACAGAAAAAACAAATATCTAGAGAAAAAGGGCACAGGTGGCTGTAGCTTTTATTATATTAACTCCGCTCAATCAAGAACCCAAACAAATGGGTGGCAGACTCCCCCTCACCGATCAGAAAATCGATTCTCTGCCATTTGGAAGGAGTGAGTACAGAGTTGAGAAGAAGCCTGGACATGTTGCTCTAGAAGAAATCCATTTAGGGAAATAGGAACCAGGGAAGAGTGTTGGCTTAAAATTGTCCTGTCAGAATAAGAAAAATCTTATTTATGAGAAGTAACTTTCATATGTCTTCAGAAAGAACCCATTTGTTTTTAAAATTATTTTTATTAAGGTAATATAGATATAAAATGAAATTTACCCCACTAGTGTACATTTATATGAATTTTGACAAATATATATTGTAGTGTAATCACCACCACAATGAAGATACAGACCAGTTCAGTTGTCCCTCCCAAATTCCCCTTTGCCCCTTTGAGTCAAACTCTCTTCTCTCTCCTATTCCCGGAAACACTGGCATGTTTTCTTCTCTATAGTTTTGCCATTTCAACCATCCTATGTAAATGAAATCATACAGTACATATCCTTTTGAATCTGGCTCCTTTCACTTAGCATAATACATTTGTGATTCATCCATGTTGTGTGTATAAATACAAAAAAAAATTCCTTTTTATTGCTGAGTAGTATTCCAGTATATATATATATGAATCTATATGTGTGTATATATAGTAGAATATATATAGTGTAATAAATATATCTATTTATCTATCAAAATATATCTATAACTAATATCTATATATAGATATGTAGTATCCATTCCCCAGTGGAGGAATATTTGGATTCTTCCAGTTTCTGAATAAAATTGCTATAAACATCTGCATATGAGTGTTTTTGTGATCATAAGTGTTGTTTTACTTTGGTAAATACCTAAGAGTAGGAATGCTAGGTTATATGATAAATCTATGTTTACTTTAGAGGAAATGCTAAACTACATTCCCGCAAGCAACGTAGGAGAGCTCTCGTAACTTCAAATCCTCACCAGTACTGGGTATTGTCTTTGTTTTATTTTAGCATTATAATAAGGATGTTATTGCTGTTGTTAGGTGCCCTTGAGTAGATTTCGATTCATAACTACCCTATACACAAAAGAATGAAACACTGCCTGGTCCTTGCACCATCCTTACAGTGTTTGAGCCCATTGTTGCAGCCACTGTGTCAATCCATCTCACTGAGGGCCTTCATCTTTTTTACTGACCCTCTACCTTACTAAGCATGATGTGCTTCTCCAGGGACTGTTCCCTCCAGATAACATGTCCAACATATGTGAGATGAAGTCTCACCATCCTTGCTTCTAAGGAGCATTCTGGCTGTACTTCTTCTAAGATAGACTTATTTGTTTTTCTGGCAGTCCATGGTATATTCAGTGTTCTTGCCAACCCCATAATTCAAAGGCATCAGTTCTTCAATCTTCATAATAAGGATATATGGTATCATTATGGTTTTAACTGGCATTTCCCTAATGACTAATGAGGGTGAGCATCTTTGTATGTGCTTATTTTCCATTCATGTATCTGCTTTAACGATGAGTCTTTTAAAATCTTTTGCACATTTAAAAAATTAGATTGTTTGTTTTCTTATTGTGAAGTTTTGAGAGTCCTTTATATAGTCTGGATACAAGATTTTTTTATTGGGTATGTGTTTTGCAAATATTCTCTCCCACTTCTCTGGTTTGTCTGTTGATTCTCTTTCAAAGAGCAGCAGATCTTTTCTTGATGAAATCCCGTTTATCAAATTTTTCTTTCATGGATCATGCTTTTTTGTGTCATATCTAAGATATCTTCGCCTAACCCAGGTTCAGAAAAAAATTCTCCTATGTATTTTTCTAAATATTTTATAGTTTTACATTAAGATCTATGGTCCATTTTGAGTTAATTTTCATATAAAGTGTCACGCATGTCTCGAAGTTCTTCATCTTTTTTTTTTTTTTTTTACATGCAGACTTCAAATTGTTACAGCACTGTTTGTTGAAAACCCTATCCTTTCTCCACTGAATTCCTTTTGTACCTTTGTTGAGTATCAACTGACCATGATGTGTGTCTATTTATAGACTCTTTATACTATTCCACTGATATATTTTTGCCAATATTGCATTGTTTTATTACTATAGCCTTATAGTAAGTCTTGAAATTTGGTATTGTGAATCCTGCAACTTTGCTTTTCTTTTTCAATATTGTTTTGATGATTCTAGTTTCTTTATTTATCCCTAAAAATTTTAGAAGTAGTTGTCCATTTCTATAAAATTCTTGCTGGGATTTTGATTGGAAAGCATTCAATCTATAAATCAGTTTTGGAGGAATTGTTATCTTGACAATATCCAGTCTTTCAATTTATGAACATTATGTATCTCTTATTTATTTAAGTTTCCTTTGGTTTCTTTCATCAGTACTTTCAACAAGATTTCAACATACTTATATTGCACATATTTTGTTAGACTTACATGTATTTCATGTTTATTGGTACTGTTGTAATTGTACTGTTTTTTTATTTTAATTTTCAATTGTTTACTGCTAGTATGTAGAAACACAGTGTTTGTGTATTGACTGTGTACCTTCTAATTTTGCTAAGCTCACTTATTAGTTGTAGGAGCTTTTTGAAGATATGCATGCCTTCTTCAAGTAGAGAAAGTTTTATTTCCTTTTCAAGCTGTTTGCTTTTTATTTATTTTTCTTGCCATAAAGCACTAGCTAGGACCTCCTATACAGTGTTGAGTAGGAGTGTTAAAATGGACATCCTTGCCTTTTCCTGACCATGGGTGAAAAACATTTTAGTCTTTTGTCATTAAGTATGGTGTTAGATGTCTTTGTCTGGTTTTGGTAACAGAGTAATGCTTGCCTCATATGATGAATTGGGAAGTATTCCTTTTAAGAACTGGTATTATTACCTTCTTAAATTTTTGGTAGTATTCATTGGTGAAGTTATCCAGTACTGGAGTTTTCATATTCAAAAGGTTTTAGCTATGAATTCAATTTAATTGTTATAGGACCATTCAAGTTAGCTGTTTCCTCTTAATGGAGTTTCAGTAGTTTGTGTCTTTCAAGGAATTGGTCATTTCATCAAAGTTATCAAGATTATGGGCAGAAAGTATTCATAATATTTCTTCATTATCCTTTTAACATCTGTAAAGTCAGTAGAAATATTCCCCTTTTTATTCTGACAGTCGTAATTTGTGTCATTTCTCTTTTCTTTCATAGTTATTCTGGCTAGAGTTTTATCAATTTTACTGATCATTTTAATGAACCAGATCTTAATTTCATTAACTTTTTACTATTTTACTTTTTTCCTTTTTTTATGTCTATTATGTCCTTCTTTATGCTTGTTTTGGGTTTAATTTACTCTTCTTTTCCTAGTTTCTTAAGGTGGAAGTTTAGATCATGGACTTGGGGCATTTCTTTTTTTTTCTTAAAATAAGCTTTTAATGCTATAAATCTACCTTTAAGTGCTGATTTAGTTGCATCTTGCACATTTTAATATGTTTTCATTTTCATTCAACTAAAAAAATTTTCTAATTTATCTTGTTAATTCCTCTTTGACCCATGGGATTAATATTTAAATATACGGGGATTTCCCAGATATCTTTCTGGTTTTAGTTTCTAGTTTTATTCTATTTTTGTTAGAGAAAATACTTTGTATGAATTCAATTCTTTTAAATTTGTTAAGGCTATTTTAAATAGCCTAGAGTATACTTCATCTTGGTGAGTGTTTGAATGTTCCATGTGCCCTTGAAAAGAAATTGTATTCTGCTTTGTTGGGTGAAGTATTCTGTAAATGTCAATTAGGTCAATTTGGTTGATAGTGTTGTTTAGGTCTTTTATAGCCTTACTTATTTTCTGTTTGTTCTCTTGATTACTGAGAGAAGAGTTTTGAATTCACTAACTATTAACTGCGGATTTCCTTATTTCTTCTTTCGGTACTATTGGTTCTTGTTTCAGGTATTTTGAAGCTTTTTTAGGTACATACATTTTTAGAATTACGTCCTCTTGGAGAATTGATTATTATATTATTATGTAATATCCCTCCTTAACCTGGTAATATTCTTTGTTCTGAATTCTATTTCATCTGATAGCAGTAATATGCACTTTAGCATTGTTTTGACTAGTGTTTGTATGGAGTGTTTTTTTTTTTTATTGTTTTACTTTAAACTATACATTCTGTAGTATTTAAAGCATGTTTCTTGTAGACGCTATGTAGCTGGGCCTTGATTTTTTTAAAATCTTATCTGACAATCTATTCTTTAATTGATGTGTTTAGATCATCTGATGCAATATTGATGTGTTTGGATTAAAATACACCATCTTACTAGTTGTTTTTTCTTTGTTACATTTACTCTTTGTTCCCTTTAACCTCTTTTTTCTGCCTTCTTTTTGATTGAGTGTTTTTTATAATTTTATTTTGTCTGCACTTTTGGCTTATTACTTATGCCTCTTTTGAAAAATAAAATTAAAAGTTTCCCTAGCATTTAAAATAAGCATCTTTAGTTAACCAAAGTCTACCTTTAAACAATATTATTCTGCTTCATAGGCAATGCAGTGTCTTTAAAAGACTATATTCCCGATTCCTCTCTCTCATCCCTTCTCTTATTTTTATATGTTTCACTTTTACATAGGCTGTAAACACAAAATTTATTGCTGCTATTTTTTTCTTTAGACAGTTTTCTTTTAGAGCAATTTAAAATAATGAAATAACGAATTTTTTATTTGCCTTCATTCATAATATTTCCAGCATTCTTCATTTCTTTGTAAAGTTCCAAACTTGTCTTTGGCATCACATTTCTTCTGTACTTCAAAATTTCTTGTAGTACAATCTGCTAATAATGAATTTTCCTAGTTTTTGTTTTTTCAAAGAAGTCTATATTTCTCTTTAATTTTTGAAGATATTTTCACTGGGTATAAAAGTCCTGGTTGATAGTCTTTTTCTTTTAGCATTTGAAAGATGTCACTATGTTGTTTTTTAGAGTGCATAGTTTCCGGTGAGGTGTTCCCTCCTATAATTCTATTATTGTTGTTCCTCAGTATGCAATGTATGTTTCTTTCTTTTTTTTTCTTTTTTAAATCTAGCTGCCTTCAAGTTTTTTTTTTTTTTTAATATTTGGTTTACAGTATTTTTAATATATCTAGCTGTGTGTTTTCTGTTTTCGGTATTTATCTTACTTGGTGTTCTCTGAGGTTCTTGGATCTGTGTTTGGATGCCTTTCATTCATTTTGGAAAAATAGTGGCTTTTATTGAAGGCCTGGTGGCACAGTGGCTTAAGAGCCTGGCTGCTAACCAAAAGGTTGGCGGTTGGAATCCACCAGCTGCTTCTTGGAAACCCTATGGGGCAGTTCTACTCTGTCCTACAGGGTCGCTACGTGTTGGAATTGACTCGATGGCAGTGGGTATTGGCTTTTATCACCTCAAATATTCTTCTGCCTCAGTTTCTCTCATCTCCTTCTAGGATTCACATTACATGTATATTTGACTATTTGATACTATCCCATAGCTCTTGGATGCTTGATTATGCTATCTTATCATTTTTATAGTTTGCATTTCAGTATTTTTTCTATTAAATTTTCTTTGTATGATTTCATCTATTGAAATTCAAGTTCACTTATGACCCTTTTAAAATCGTTCTTCCACCACCTGTCTGTCAGTTTGTCGTACTGTGGTGGTTTGTGTATTGCTGTGAAGCTAGAAGCTATGCACCAGTATTTCACATACCAGCAGGATCACCCATGGTACACAGGTTTCAGCAGAGATTCCAGACTAAGACAGACTAGGAAGAAAGGCCTGACAATCTAGTTCCAAAAACTACCCATTGAAAACCCTATGCATAATAACAGAATATTGCCAAGTATAGTGCTGTAAGATGAATCCTTCAGGTTGCAAGGCACTCAAAACATCACTAGGGAAGAACTACCTTCTCAAAGTAGCTGCCTACTCAAACCATAATGATGCAAGTGGAGTGAAGCCTTCAGGATCTTCATTTGCTGATGTGGCATGACTCCAAAGGAGAAGTAACAACTGCAAACATCCATTAGTAATCAGAAGGTGGAATGTACAATGTATGAATCAAGGAAAATTGGAAGTTGTCAAAAACAAAATGGAATGCTTGAAGATCAATATCCTAGGTGTTAGTGAGCTGAAATGGACTAGTATTAGCCATTTGGAATCCAAAATCATATAGTCTACTATACCAGAAACGGCTAATTGAAGAGGAATGGCATCCGATTCATCATTAAAAAGAATAGTTCAAGATCTATCCTGAAGTACATTATGGTCAGTGATAGGTTAATATTGATATACCTACAAGGAAGACCAGTTAATATGACTATTATTCAAATTTATACACCAACCATGAACACCAAAGATGAAGAAATTGAAGATTTTTACCACTTGCTACAATCTGAAACTAATTAAACATGCAATCAAAATGCATTGATAATTACTGGTGATTGGAATGTGAAAGCTGGAAACAAAAAAGATCAGTAGTTGGAAAATATAACCTGAGTGACAGAAACAGTGCCAGAGATTTCATGATAGAATTTTACAAGATCAATGAGTTAATCATCAGAATTTTTTTCAACAACATAATTGATGACTGCATGTGGACCTCACCAGACCAAGTTACACAGGAATCAAATTGACTACATCGGTGGAAAAAGGTAATGGAGAAGCTCAATATCATCAGTCAAGACTAAACCAGGGGCTAACTGCAGAACAAACCATCAGTTGCTTATGTGCAAGTTCAAGATGAAGTTGAAGAAAATGAAAGCAACTCCACAAGAGCCAAAGTACAACCTTGAATACGTCCCGCCTGAATTTAGATTCAGGCCAAGAATAGATTTGATGCACTGAATGCTAATGAACAAAGACCAGAAGAGTAGTGGGAAGACATTGCACATGAAGAAAGTAAAAGGTCATTAAAAAGACAAAGAAGAAGGAAAAGATGAAAATGTATGTCAGAAGAGACCCTAAAACTTGCTCTTGACTACGGAGTAGCTAAAGCTAATGGAAAAAATGATGAAGTAAAAGAGCTGAACAGAAGATTACAAAGGACATCTCAAGAAGACAGAGTAAAGTATTAGAATGAAGTGTGTGAAGACCTGGAGTTAGAAAACCAAAAGCGAAGAACATGATCTGTATTTATCAAGCTGAAAGAAGTGAAGAGAAAATTTAAGGCTTGAGCTGCATTACTGAAGGATTCTATAGGCAAAAAACTAAATGATGCAGAAAGTATCAAAAGAAGCTGAAAGGAATACACAGATTTATTGTACCAAAAACAATTGTTTGATTGATGTTCAACCATTTCAGGAGGTAGCATAATCAAGAGCTGCTGGTGCTGAAGGAAGAAGTTGAAGGGGCACTGAAGGCATTGGCAAAAAACAAGGCTCTAGTAATTGACGGAATACCAACTGAGATGCTTCAACAAACCAATGCAGTGCTGGAAGAGCTTATTTGTCTATGTCAAGACATTTGGAAGATAGCTGCTTGGCTAACTGACAGGAAGATATCAATATTGGTGCCCATTCTAAAGAAAGGTAATCAAGTGGAATGTGGAAATTATTGAACAATATCATTAATACCACATGGTAGCAAAATTGTGATGAAGATAATTAAAAAACAGCTGCAGCTACACATCAACAGGGAACTGCTGGAAGTTAAAGCTTGATTCAGAAGAGGACATGGAATGAGGACTATCATTGCTAATGTCAGATGGATTTTGTCTGAAAGCAGAGAATACCAGAAAGATGTTTACCTATGTTCTATGGACTATGTGAAGGTATTTGACTGTGATCATAACAAATTATGAATAACTTTAAGAAGAGTGAGAATTCCAGAACACTTAATTGTACTCGTGCGGAATCTTTACATAGATTAAGAGGCAGTCATTCAAACAGAACAAGGGAATATTTTGTGGTTTAAAACTGGAAAAGGTACACAACAGAGTTGTATCTTTCACTTTACCCATTCAATCCGTATGCAGAACAAATAATCTATGAAGCTGGACTATATGAAGAAGAATGTAGCATCAGGATTGGAGGAAGACTCATTAACAACCTGGAATTTGCAGATCGTACAATCTTGCGTTCCGAAAATGAAGACAACTTGAAGCACTTACTGATGAAGGTCAATTATTAGTCTTAAATATGTATTACACCTGAACGCAAAGAAAGTGAAAATCCTCATAAATGAAAATCCGATAAACAATATTATGTTAAATGGAGAAGAAATTGAAGCTGTCAATAATTTCATTCTACTTGGATCAACAATCAATGTCCGTGGAAGCAGTAGTCAAGAAATCAAACGACTTATTGTATTGGGCAAATTTGCTGTAAAAGATTTCT
Organism: Dugong dugon; assembly: GCA_030035585.1. Taxonomy (NCBI): domain Eukaryota; kingdom Metazoa; phylum Chordata; class Mammalia; order Sirenia; family Dugongidae; genus Dugong; species Dugong dugon. The sequence continues at coordinate 179,191,497 of CM057462.1, read as the reverse complement.
TTGAAGTGTTGAAAAGCTAAGATGTTACTTTGATGACTGAAGTGCACCTGACCAAAGCATGATCATTTCAGTTGCCTCATATGCATATGAAAGCTGGACAATGGAAAAAGAAGACAGAAGAAAAGTTGATGCATTCAAATTGTGTTTGCAATGAATATTGAATATACTGTGGACTGCCAGGAGCCCTGGTGGCACAGTGGTTAAGTGCTTGGCTGCTAATCAAAAGGTCAGCAGTTTGAATCCATCAGCTGCTCCTTGGAAACCCTGTGGGGTAGTTCTACTCTGTCCTATAGTGTCACTGTGGACTACCAAAGAATGAACAAATCCATCTTAGAAGATATACAACTAGAATGCTCCTTAGAGGTTAAGATGGCAAGACTTCAACTTGCGTTGGACACATCATCAGGGAAGACCAATCATAGAAAAGGGTATCATGTTTGACCATCAAATACAGGGTCAGCAAAAATGAGGGAAATCCTCTATGAGACGGATTGTCACAATAGCCACAACAATAGGTTCAAACATGCCACTGATCATGAGGATGGCACAGGACAAGGCAATGTTTCAGATGGGTATTGCAGATGGGTGGGTTGGAACCAACAGATGCATCTTAGGTGGCCACTCCCTAGCTTTTAAGACCCCAGATGCCACTCACCAAAGTGGGATGCAGAACATTTTCTTAATAAACTTTGTTATGCCAGTTGACCTAGATGTCCCCTGAAATCATGGTCCCCAGAACCCGGCCCTTGTTCCTCTGTCCCTTAACGTGTTTGGTTGTATTCAGGAAACTTCTTAGCTTTTGGGTTAGTCCAGTTGTGCTGACTTCCCCTGTAGTGTGTGTTGTCCTTTCCTTCACCTAAGATAATTCTTGTCTACTATCTAGTTTGTGAATACCACTCTCCCTCCCTCCTTACCCTCGTAACCATCAAAGAATGTTTTCTTCTGTGTTTAAACCTTTTCTTGAGTTCTTATAATAGTGGTCTTGTACAATATTTGTCCTTTTGCAACTGACTAAATTCACTCAGCATAATGCCTTCCAGATTCATCCATGTTATGAGATGTTTCATGGATTCATTCTTGTTCTTTATCTTTGCATAGTATTCCATTGTGTGACTATACCATAATTTGTTTATCCATTCATCTGTTGATGGGCACTTAGGTTGTTTCCATGTTTTGCTATGGTGAACAGTGCTGCAGTGAACATGGGTGTGCATATGTCTATTCGTGTGAGAGCTCTTATTTCTCTAGGATATATTCCAAGGAGCAGAATTGCTGGATCATATGGTACGTTTGTTTCTAGCTTTGAAAGGAGGCACCAAATTGATTTCCAAAGTGGCTGTACCATTTTACATTCCCATCAATGGTGTATAAGTATTCTAGTCTCTCTACAACCTCTCCAACATTTATTATTTTGTGTTTTTTGGATTAATGCTAGCCTTGTTGGGGTGAGATGATATCTCATTTGATTTGCATTTCTCTAATGGGTAATGATCATGAGCATTTCCTCATGTGTCTGTTAGCTGCCTGAATGTCCTCTTTGGCAAAGTGCCTGTTCACTTCCTTTGCCCATTTTTTAATTGGGTTATTTTGTTGTTGTTGTTGTTGAGGTTTTGCAGTATCTTGTAGATTTTAGAGGTTAGACGCTGATCTGATTTGTCGTAGCCAAAAAAATTTTCCCAGTCTGTTGGTTATCTTTTGACTCTTTTGGTGAAGTCTTTTGATGAGCATAAGTGTTTGATTTTTAGGAGCTCCCAGTTGTCTAGTTTCTCTTCTGATGTTTGTGCATTGGTAGTAGTGTTTTGTATTCTGTTTATGCCATGTATTAGGGCTCCTAGCATTGTCCTTATTTTTTCTTCCATGATCTTTATCATTTTAGGTTTTATATTTAGGTCTTTGATCCATTTTCATTTTTTGTGCATAGTGTGAGGTATGGGTCTTGTTTCAGTTTTTTGCAGATTGGTATCCAGTTATGTCAGCACTATAAAGAGATTATATTTGTTAAAGAGACTATATTTTCTCCAATTAATGGACTTTAGGTCTTTGGCAAATATCAGCTGCTCATAGGTGGATGAATTTATGTCTGGATTCTCAATTCTGTTCCATTGGTCTATGTATCTGTTGTTGTACCAGTACTAGGCTATTTTTACTACTGTGGCAGTATAATAGGTTCTAAAATCAAGTACTATGAGGCCTCCCACTTTGTTCTTCTTCTTGAGTAATGGCTTTACTTATCTGGGGCCTCTTCCCTTTCTCTATGAAGTTGGTGATTTGTTTCTCTGTCATATTAAAAAATGCCATTGGAATTTGGATCAGGATTGCATTGTATCTGTAGATGGCTTTGGGAAGAATTGACATTTTCACAATGTTGAGTCTTCCTGTCCATGAGTAAGGTATGTTTTTCCACTTATGCAGGTCTCTTTTGGTTTCTTGCAGTAGTGTCTTGTAGTTTTCATTGTATAGGTCTTTTATGTCTCTGGTTAGATTTATTCCTAAGTATTTTATCTTCTTGGGGGCTATTGTAAATGGTATTGATTTGGTGATTTCCTCTTGGAAGTTCTCCTTGTTGGTGTAAAGGAATCCAACTGATTTTTGTATGTTTGTCTTGTATCCTGATACTTTGCTGAATTCTTCTACTAGTTTCAGTAGTTTTCTTGTGGATTCTTTGGCGTTTTCTGTGTATAAAATCATATCATCTGCAAACAGAGATACTTTAAATTCTTCCTTATCAATTTGGATGCCCTTTATTTCTTTTTCTAGCCTAATTGCTCTGGCTAGGACCTCCAGCACAAAGTTGAATAAGAGTGGTGATAAAGGGCATCCTTGTCTGGTTCCCATTCTCAAGGGGAATGTTTTCAAAGTCTCTCCATTTAGGTTGATGTTAGCTGTTAGCTTTGTATAAATGCCCTTAATTATATCGAGGAATTTCCCTTCTATTCCTATTGTGTTGAGAGTTTTTATCATAATGGGTGTTAGACTTTGTCAAATACCTTTTCTGCATCAATCGAGAAGATCATGTGGTTCTTGTCTTTTGTTTTATTTATGTGATGGATTCATTGATTGTTTTTCTAATGTTGAACCATCCCTGCATACCTGGTATAAATCCCACTTGATCATGGTGAATTATTTTTTTGATATGTTGTTGAATTCTATTGGGTAGAATTTTGTTAAGGATTTTTGCATCAATGTTCATGAGGGATATTGGTCTGTAATTTTCTTTATTTGTGGTGTCTTTACCTCATTTTGGTATCAGGGTTATGCTGGCTTCATAGAATGAGTTTGGGAGTATTCCACCCTTTTTTATGCTCTGAAATACTTTTAGTAGTAGTGATGTTAACTCTTCTCTGAAAGTTTGGTACAATTCTCCAGTGAAACCGTCAAGGCCAGGGCTTTTTTTGTAGTTGTTGTTGGGAGTCTTTTAATTACCTTTTCAATCTCTTCTTTTTTTTATGGGTTTATTTAGTTGTTCTACCTCTGTTTGTGTTGGTTTAGGTAAGTAGTGAGTTTCTAGAAATTTGTCCATTTCCTCTAGGTTTTCAAATTTGTTAGAGTACAGTTTTTCATAGTATGTTGTTATGATTCTGTTAATTTCAGTTGGGTCTGTTGTGATATCACTCATCTCATTTCTTATATGGGTTATTTGCTTCCTCTCCTGTTTTTCTTTTGTCAGCTTGGCTAATGGTTTATTGATTTTGTTGATCTTTTCAAAGAACCAGCTTTTGATCTTGTTAACTCTTTCACCTGTTTTTCTATTCTCTATTTCATTTAATTCTGCTCTAATTCTTATTATTTCCTTTCTTCTGGCACTGAGGGCTTCTTTTGCTGCTCACTTTCTACTTGTTCCAGTTGTAGGGTTAATGTTTTGATTATGGTCCTTTCTTCTTTTTGGATGTGTGCATTTATTGCTATAAATTGACCTTCAAGCACTGCTTTTGCTGAGTCCCAAAGGTTCTTGTAGGATATGTTTTCATTCTTACTTGATTCTGTGAATTTCTTTATTCCATCCTTAATTTCTTCTATAATGCAGTAGTTTTTGAGCAAGGTGTTGTTCAGTTTCCATGTGTTTGATTATTTTTTCCTTGCTTCTTCTCTTAGTTATTTCTACTTTTATGGCTTTATGGTCAGAAAAGATGCTTTGTAATATTTTGATGCTTTGGATTCTGTTAAGGCTTGTTTTATGGCTTAATATGTGGTCCATTCTGGAGAATGTTCCATGTGCGTTGGAAAAGAAAGTATAATTTTGCCTCAACATTTGAAGGATTATTTTTTTAAGTTTAATACATGTGGAATATTTGTAATAGAAAATTAATAAAGTATGATTTAATAGTTGCTGTGAAGTATCTTTGTAATTTGTGAATAAAGTGCTGTTTACATTAAAATTTATTTACGTACATCCTTTTTTCAGTGAAAATTTCCTTTAGTTTTTCTTTCAATTGACACCCTATTTGCCATATTTTTAGGTGACAGTGTAACTCTATCACTGCCCTTATTAAATTATAAGGGGATATCTGTTTATATTCCTGTCTCACTAATCTGTGTGCTACCCAAGGAGAAAAGCCGTATCTACCTTTGTAGCAACAGCTTCTAGAATATGCCTGACACAAAATAGACACTAGATAAATATTGTTGAAATAAGGTATAATTCATATGCACTAAGTACATTGTAAGGATGATAAAAGTGTTCCCAGTATAGGTAGCATCTAAAGACTTGACCAGAGGTGTCTTCCTTTCTGGACTTCACTGTAGAGGATCTCACTGATAGTAGCTTACAGCAGGAGGTAACCATGAGTTAACCAGAAGTGTCACCAAGGAAGGAAATGTTGGGAGGGGGTTGGCTCTCCATAATCTTCCTCAACCTCAGTCATTTTTTTTTTTTTTTTAATATGGAATAGTGATGTTTTCTCAGTCTTATATAACATGCTATAAGACCCGTTGCTGTTGAATTGATTCCAACTCATAGCAACACTGTAGAACAGAGTAGAACTGCCCCATAGGGTTTCCAAGGAGTGGCTGGTGGATTCGAACTGCCAACCTTTTGATTGGCAGATGAGCTCTTAACCACTGCATCACCAGGGCTCCAAACATGCTATACGAATATTATTTTACACTCCCAACCAGTCAAGTCCTTCTCTTCACTTTGTAGTTTTAAGTCTCTCACATATAGAAATCCTAAAGCCGGTAGTGATTGGAACAGCTAACAGACTTTTCCACTGAATAAATTTCTCTAATGCCCACTAGGTTATTGGGGGAAGCTGGGAATTGTCATATGTCTCATTCCTCAGTCTTTTGTTTCTTGTTTTGTAGGGAGCTGTATGTGTCATTGAGTAGAGGAGGGGATTGGTACTTTCCCATCCAAAAGTCTTCACTTGACCTCCAACATCTGACCCTAGAACTTAACCTTTTCATATTTAGTTAATAACTGAAGCATGTTTTTCATTTTCTTCACATTTTTGCCAGGGTCCTAGCTCTCACCTGTGTTTCTATCTTGTCATAATTTGGGCATTTTTAGTTATTGAACAATTGGCCTGGAAATTCCATTTTTATGGGTTTGAATTCACCAGTGACATTTCTACAATAATCTGTATATTCAGTTGGCAGGTGAGGGGGAACCAGATTACTGGAGTAATTGATTAAGTCAAATCTGAACTACACCTCTTATAAAATGCAGTATGCAGAGGCCCTTAGAGAATTCATAAAGTGCTTAGCTAGCAGTTTGAGACATTGTCTGAAGAAGGTTTTAGCACACAGTGTAATAGGTTGGACAGTGGCAAGTTGTAGACATGGGTCTTTGCAAGAACCCTTAAGTCTCTCTCCAGAGGATAATACTTATTTAAAACAAAAGTTATTTTAACTCAAAACTTCTCCTTTGTGTATCTACGAACCAGTGGGTCAGATTTGTTATGATGAAATGATAAAACCTGAGTATCTGAAGACAATATTTTACTTATAACTGATAGCTGAGGCTTCGCTGTTGAATGCATTTTAGTTAAAACTACAGCTCCTATCCTGAATTTTGATTCATCTTCCTGTGTGTAGAAATTACCCTTGGAGCAACCTAATCACCACTGTAGCTTCTGAATCTAGCTTGTCCCAATCCAGCTTACAAATAAGTAAATGTGACAAAATCTAATCAATAAACACAAATAGTGGCCCCCCAGGGGAAACCCAGGACTGAGAAAGCCCACCTAAGAAAAGATTATAGAGAAAGAGAGGCTATGATTAGACTGGAGTCAGCAAGCCAGTCTAGAGAAGCTGATGAAAACAGCTACAGATGTGTTTGAAAAGTGAAATAATGAGAACTATTAAAATCATGAGCTCACAGGGAAATATGATTCTTGCTGGACAAACAGAGAAGAGAAAGACAAAAAGAAGAGAGTAAAAAGAATATTAAAGGGACAGCAAAGACAAAGAGAGAAGCATTCACAGGCCTTTATGTAGTCAACAAACATCTATTAAAGAATTCTGCACAAAGTACTTGTTCAGTGCTGGATGTACCAAAAACAAAACAAACAAACAAAAAACCTTAGCATTTATACAATTTTTTATATGTTCTCATAGTACCCTGACAGTAAGTTTTTTAATCTCCCATTTTTTTAAGATGGAGAAAAATATAATAATAGCTAACATTTATTGAAGACATATTATGTGGAATAAACATTTATCATTCATTTGATCCACATAATGGCATAATTACTGACATTTTCCTCACATTATATATGAGGAAACTGAGTCTTTGAGAGGTTAAGTGTCTTCCCTGCGTCTCAGGATGTTCCTTGAGGATGAGCTCCTGGGGAAGAGAGTCACTGAAATAAGAAAAGCTCAAAGGCATGATTCTAAAGTAGTTCCAAGTCTAAATGTTTGGTAGATAAAGCACTTTTTAAAACTTCCCTTAATTTGATTCTCAAAACAATTTTGAAGTATAAGGTTGTATCATGTGATTTTACTGTTCAGAAATCTAAAGTTCAGAGAAATGAAGTTGCTTGTCCAAGTCAAGTTGGATCTTTCAACCTCTGCTCAGTGGCAATTGCATTGTATCACACTGCCTATCATTAGAATCTGAAAAATTTGGGACTCATAGTACTCACCAACGTAGTTCCTGAATTATCTTGCATCTTACCCTTCTTTCTGTCGCCCCTCTTTTCTTTTGCTCTTCTCTTACTCTTTCTCCTTTTGCCTTTCTTCCTTCATCCCTTCTCTCTGACCCTGGCTTACAGTGGTGATTGCTGCTCATGCTCACAAAAATCAGACAGAGAAACTATAGGCTGGGAAAAAGCTCTGAGAACCATTGTTTCCTTACTTTGCATTTTTATTTTAATGTTCAAAGATAATCTTACTTCTAAATGGTATATTGTTTAAGGTTTTTTAGTGCAGTAGCCTGGCAAAGCTGGCTTCAATAAATTTTGTTGAATTGAATTGAATTAAACTGAGTAAAGGTCAGATTTGACACTTGAATAGGAATTCAGAATTAAAAGTGCCAGCCATCCTGAGCATTGTAGCAGAGACATGCTGGCCCCAGATTTTGCTAGTTTGAAGAGTGTTTTAATCTAGTCTTGCATATGTTTTTCAAAAGTCAGCAAAACTGCCAAAATTCTGTTGGCATTGACCTTACCCAATGCACCAATGCCAGTTGCTACGTCTCTTCAACATTCCTGAGTTCTTGTCCCATCAATATCCTAGCCTAAATGGACCAACATTTCCCTGCATAGAAAACCGTGGCAATCTGTCTCATATCAAATCCTGTAAAACTCAATAGAAATAGTAGAGAAAAGAAAGGCGAGGATACTTAATTTAATTTAGGTCTGTTGAATCTAGTAGGCTCTTACTAATAAGATGCCTGATTTGGGCACATAGTACGTGATGTGGAGAGCAGGAGAAGTGATTGAGGGATTAGGAGGAGCCATAGAAAGATTGAAGAGGAAAAGGACCTTTTCATATGAGAGCATGAGGTAGTCTCCTCATACCCAATTCAATTCCCCCTCTAAATAAAAATTCAATATTAGAATGTGTTTCAGATACTTGAAAGAAGTTTTATAAGCTATAATTATTTTCTTAATTCTCATTGAGTCTGTTTTCTATTTTGCATGTTGTCCACATTACCAGGTTTTTTGCCTCTTTTGGATTAAGGTGCTGAGCTGAGCTGAGCTAAACCTCGATCGGTAGTTTTTCTGTGTTTCGTGAGTCTGGAATACCCTTGACTTATACTTCCTGTTATCAAGAATGTGGGGGAAGAATTGGAGGAATCATATGCAGCCTCTGTACCCTCTACCACGATGTGGGGATGCTACAACAAACACCCATGATCTCACTGGTTAGTAGAGCAGGTAAATTCCTAAGACCCTTCGAGGATCTTCCAGGAAGAGATGAGGTAATCTGTTCTTGCCAGGAAAAGGATATTTTGGGTGCAGGACCCAAACTTGGGTAGGATACCCTGGGAATCTGGGCTAACTAGGAGGAGAGAGAGAGGCCTAGCCCCAGATGTGCAGAGCATGAAGCTGAGGGTGATATGCTTTGATCTGAGACCACTGGGACCAAAGCCAGACAGAAAAGGCAGTAGAGTCAGTGATTCAAAAGTGTTGGATAGAGAACAAGCATATAAGTATCAAGTAAAAATGAATTAACTATATCCATATATGCAACAGCATAAATAATTAGTACCATAAACGTTGTAGGAAAAAAAACAGTCACAGACTGGGAGAAAATATTTGCAAAACCCATCTGATAAAGGATTTGTATCCAAAATATACAAAGAACTCTTAAAACTCAACAATAAGAAAACAGGCATGGCACAAGCATACCAAGAATTGTACAGGTCCTGAGATTTTACCCTAATAGCTAACAAGGTAGCCTGCTACCATTTTATGGATGCTAGCAGAAGACTTGTGACTCCTGGGTCAGAGATAAAAGACTTTATTACTGACAGAAACAATAGTAGACAAAATGTCAGCATTTGTGCTTGGTTCTCAGATCATTAATTCCTACAGGGCAATGCAAAGAGGGCCAGGTGTCATGTGCACATGCAGTAGATTGTGTAACAAGAGAGGAACTCTGAGCTTAGGGAAGTCGTATGTTTTATATTGGACCTTAAGCATGCTTGTCCATTACTCCAGAGGGACGCAATGTCTGTATCTTCCAAGGTTGTAAGAAAACCTGCCCTTTGTTCCAGAGGAAGATAATATCCTTATTATATTGCACATTAAGTAAATCTGCTACTTAATCCAGAGATAGCATTATTCAAGTCTTTGGTATCCTTATAGATGTTTTTGTCTGTTTGTTCTTTCAGTTAATGTGAGATGATGGCTGAAATCTCAAACCTAAATGTAGATTTGTCTATTTCTCCTTTCATTTATATTAGTGTTTGCTTCATGTATTTTGAAGATCTGTTATTTGGTACATATGCAATTAGAATTGTGTCTTCTTGTTGAATGTAGCTCTTTATTGTTATGAAATAACATTTTTTATTCCTTGTCATATTTCTTCTTCTGAAGCCTACTTTGGTTGATAATAATGTAACCATTCCAGCTTTCTAATGCTTGGAGTTTGAATATTTTATCTTTTTTTTCATTCCTTACCTTTAACCAGTCTGTGTTTTCATATTTAAAGTGCATGACAATCTGTGGTTCAGTTTTGCTTTTTTTAAATTTTAATCAAATGTAATCATCTCTATCTTTTAACTGGAATGTTTAGACCATTTACACTTCATGTAATTGTTGATATGGTCGGGTTTAAATCTGCATTTGTTCTTCATTCTTTTCTCTCTCTGTCTTTTTTTTTTTTGCCTTCTTTTGGATTAAGTGAGCTTTTTAAAAAAATACTTCTACTTTATCTCCATAAGACCTCCCTGTTGACCAAAAGGTCAGCAGTTCAAATCCACCAGCCGCTCCTTGGAAACCCTAGGAGGCAGTTCTACTCTGTCTTGTAGAGTCGCTATGAGTCAGAATCAACTTGATGGCAGCAGGTTTGGTTTTGGGTTATTTGCTATACCTCTGTGTTTTGCTTTTTTGTGGTTTCTCTAGGGTTTGAGGTAAATAGATACATATTTAATAAAATAACAATAATCATATATATATCCAAAAGCCAAACCAGACCTGTTGCCAATGAGTCAATTCCAACTCATAGTGACCCTAAAGGACAGAGTAGAACTGCCCCATAGTGTTTCCAAGGAGCAGTTGGTGGATTTGAACTGCTGATCTTTTGGTTAGCAGCCAGGCTCTTAACACTGTACCACCAGGGCTCCATATATATATCTCTCTCTCTAGAATAAATTTGTTACTGTCTGCAGATCACCTCGACCTTCTGGAGGTTTGGTTTTATACTTTTTTAGAGGAGGTGTATCTTGGTATTTCTCTTCATCCTAGGGCGAATCCCTTAGTCCTGGGACATAGTCTTTACTCACAAGGTATAGTCCCCCTAGAGTTTCACTGAAAGCCAATGTATCTGCATGTTCCCTGTGGAGATCAGTAGTTGAAATCTCTGCTCAGCATTTTTTGCCTTTTAGATGTTGTTTTTCCTCTAACTCATTCATGCTTTCAATTAAGGGTATCCAAGTATCTGAGGGGAGTTTATAGGTTTACTTGAGGTATACCGCTTAGTGGCTCTCCTCTCTAGGATCTACCACCTCAAATTTCATCTAAACTCCATGCTTTGACTCCTTAGGCTTAAGAGTGTGACTCTTCCCTTATGTTGTGGACGCCTTGTATTTTGAGGATTGGGAATGTCTCCAGGAGAAATTCCATATAAATATGGATCTCACCCAGCGTGCTTTTCTTTTTTCAGGATCAAATGTCTCTTTCTGCCTGTTCTTTGTCATTCTCCAGGGCCTTCAGATTGTTTTTCTGTTTTGTGTTTTGTCCAGAGTCTGTGGAGAATTAATCCAATACAAAACTACTCCACCATAACTGGAACTGAAACCACAGAATGGATTCTGTTTTTTTTCCCAACAAGAGCTCTAACTCAACTGAGACATCTGTTTTATTTTTCATTCTAGCCTCTAAGTCACTGCAGTTAGCATGGGCATGAGTCCTCCAAAGCCAGATCACTCTTCAGGTAATGGTATAATCGCATGGTTTAAAACATTTTGGGGCCACAAACACCTTTAGAATTTTCATGAAAGTTGTGGACCTTCTGCTCAGTAACTGCATAAAATTTTACATGTAGTTTTGGAGTTTTGAGGGTCCCTTGAAGTCTATCCATGGGCTTCAATTTCAGTAAGGCTTCACAAACTTTAGTGTGTCTTTGAAACATTTTAGAGAGCTTGTTAAAATGCAGAATCACTGACCTTACTCCCAGGGATTAGAGTTCACTGGGTCTAGAATAAGAATCTAAACCTAAACATTTCAGAAATAATTGTCAATTCTGATGCAATTGTATTATGCACCACACTTTGAAGAAGAACATCCTCATAGTTTGTGGACCCCAAAATAAGAAACCATTGTCTAAACATTAAAGTGCTTTAGGAAATTTGTATAAGGCAGCTACTCTTCCCATGTCAAGTACCGCCCTCCCTTTTTTGTATCTATCCCAAGCATATTCACAGATTCCAAAGTGATTCCAAAGTGAGCCTAGCTCAAGTTGAGTGAATGAGGTTTGATAAGAAGATCAGGTACATTGACAGTGGGGGCTACTTTACTCATGACTTCCCCATGGCTGCCTCATTTCCCCACCAGATGTATGTGAGTGGAGGGCACATGAAAACCAGAGATATGAACCTCTCACTCCCTCTCTCAGTCTTGGCAATAGAAATGCCGTTAGTCTGCTTACATGTGATTCTAAGAGAAAAATAAATCTTTTCTTTCTGTCCTCATTTACCTTGGGCTTAGTAGCTGGCAGCAGTTCACCAGTTTTCTGCAAAGAATTCCACTCTATTGAGAGTCCAGCTGCATGGACTTTGTTGTCCTGCAATCACATCTTCATAGGCAGCCACACCAACAATTGTGTAGAGCAGCTCCTGAGCCATGATTGCTCTGCAGTGATTATTTGTGGTTTTGTCAGTCATTTCCTAAAACTGGATCTTCCTGGCATCTCCCCACCCCAAGTTTTCTGTCTAAGCTGCAGCTGCATGGCTAGAGCTTACATCTGTCTCCAAAGAATACTCATTGTGTTTATGTTAGGGACAATCCTGTGATTTTCTTTATTTATTCAGTAGACAATTACAATAATAGACTATAATAGAACATAATGTGAGGGAGATGAAATGCCTAAGGGAAAAGTTTAAAAATAAATAAGAACTCTAATAAATATATCGTATCACTGGATGGCAATATGTAAGTCTTGCTTTTGCTTGTTGTTATTTTTAAAAGTTATCCAGGGAGGATTGAGAGCAAAGTGTGAGACAATTCAGCATGGCTGATTAGAAGGGTCCAGAACCAGAAATCTGGCTCTGGAAGATGCTTCTGGCAGATAACTTCTTCTTTTTTTTTTTTTTTTTTTTTTAATATTTTATTGTACTTCAGGTGAAGGCTTACAGAACAAACAGTTTCTCATGTAACAGTAGTACACATGCTGTTTTATGACTTTGGTTAACAACCCCACAACATTTTAACCCTCTAAATTCTCAGCTTTTTTTTGGTGAAAATACACATAGCCAAAGATACCCCATTTCAAGACTTTTTACATACACATTTAAGTGACATTGACTACGCTCTTCTAATTGTGCTGTTATTCTCACTTAAGATGAAGGTTTACAGGACAAAACAGCCTCCAATTTAACAGTTACTACAAATGTTGCCCTATAACAATGGTTAACAATCTCACAACACATCAACAGTATCCTTACTCAACCTTGTGTTCCCTATCATCAGCTTCCTACTCCCCTTCTGCCTTCTGGCCCTTGTCACTGGACTCCTGTACCTCGTTAGTCTCATTTGGTTTTACTGGGCTGTCCACTCCCAGGCTGAACAGTGAATCTCGAAGGTAACTTCACCACTGAGCTAAAAGGGTGTCTGGGGGCCATACTCTTGAGGTTTCTCCAGTCTCCTTTAGGCCAGTAAATCTGGTCTTTTTTTTTTTTTTTTTTTGTGAGTTAGAATTATGCTCTACATCCTTCTCCAGCTCTGTCCAGAACCCTCTGTTGTGATCCTGGTCAGAGCAGTCAGCGGTGGTAGCCAGGCACCATCTAGCTGTACTGGACTCAGTCCGGTGGAGGTCTTGGTAGCTGTGGACAATTAGTCCTTTGGACTAATCTTTTCATTGTATCCTGTTCTCTTCATTCTCCCTTGCTCCCGAAGGGATGAGACCAGTGTAGTATCTTAGATGGCCGCTCACAGGCTGGCAGATAACTTCTATTTGTCAAGGAAGAAGTCAAGACCAGACAGGGCTGAAAGGATCAGGCAGAAAACAGGATTTCAGTGCCAGAGGACATTTTAGGGAAGTTGGATAAAGCAGAAAAAGTGACTAAGTGCCTCATAGGAAAGATTAATCCAGGATATCAGAGAATTTGCAAGAACCGTGCTAACAGTGGGAGGCCTCAATGTAGAATTCTAGTCCTAAGAGGACGGTGACTGTCCTTATTCATTCAGTTATTCATCTGACAAATGTTTATTGGGCATTCACTATTCGCTTGCTGTTGTTAGGTGCCATTGAGTCGATGCCAACTCATGATGACTCCATGTGACCGAGTAGAACTTTCCCGTAGGGTTTTCTTGCCTGTAATATTTATAAAAGCAGATTGCCAGGTCTTTTTTCCATGGAGCCACTGGATGGATTTGAACTACCAACCTTTCGGTTAGCAGCTGAGTGCCTAACCAGTGTGCCACCAGGGCTCCTTCACTAATTGCTAGTCCCTGTGATAAGCATTGTGTATGCAGTCGTGAACAAGACAGGAAAGATTCCTGCCTTTACAGAGTTTAGATTCAAGCGCAGAAAAGAAAGGATTAAAAAAGAAAACTTAGAATAAAATATGAGGCTAGAGAAGATCAGTAACTCGTTTATTCATTCCACAAATATGAAGCACATAGCAAAGAGACCTAATTTAATTTAGGGTATTGGGAGCGTGAATCCAAAAAGTAAATTTTAATAATCTGAAGGATGAATATGGGTTTCTGAATTGTAGGAAGTGAGTGGTAGGGAGTCAGAGGCAGGATTTGGGAATACAGCTAAGTGAAGAAAATACCCAATAACTGAGAGAGTGGGAGGCTTTCAAAAACTAAAAGATTACCATGGTTGAGAATATCAAAAGAGTTGGAAAGGATGACATTGGAGAAGAAGTAAAAATTTAAATCATAGGTTTACTTGTAATCCAATCAATTAATCATTCTTATTCAGTAAATACCACTTGTAAATAATTAAAAAAGGCTTTTAACTGCAGAACATTAGAATAGGATGATGAGTACTATTTAAATATCATTTTTACTATCCACTATTTCATTTGAACTCGCCAGAAGCCTTAATTAGATAAGGCAGATATTATTGTACCCCTTCTTTTCCCCAACATATTACAGATGGGGTTGAAAATAACATTACAGTTGTGGTACAGTGGGTTTCTCTTATATGGCCTTTCTGGCGCTGGGCTTGTAATTCTCCAAAAATGATTGGTTGGGTCACAGCTTTGCAAGGGATTGGTTACTTTACTATCCACACAAGCAGCCTGCAAGGATGGGTCAGTTTATGACCCATCCTGTAGTTGACCTTTACCCAGATTAGCTGGGAAGCCTTGCCCAGTTAGTTGGTTAGTTGGTTAGGGAGCCCACCTTGTAATTGACAAGAAATACATGGGCTGGCCTATAAAAACCCTGGAAACCTGAGGGGAGAGCTGTCCTCCAGAGGAGAGCAGTCGAGAGTCTCCCTGAGGAAGCCTTGTTCCAGCGGGGATCTTGTTTGAAGCTGCGCTGGTTGCTAAGGGGAGAGACACTGTCTGCTTCAGGGACCTTCCTGTATACCTTTTCCCTGAATGATATCCTGATGTTTACTCTGAGTTGCATCCTGAATTGTATCCTGTTATTTCTATGTTGTTACCCTAATAAAGCACATAACCATAAGCAGAGTCTGTCAGTTCTTGTGAGTTCTGTGTGACTGTTGCAGCAAATTATCTAACCCAGCAGAGAAATAAAAAGTGACATAATGGAAAAGTGGGAAGGTGGAGGTATATTCGACCTCTGCCTCATAGGAACCAGACTTATGCTGATTCTGGTTCATGACAATGTCCTTACAACAGTGAACACTGGTGTAGTAGGCAGAATAATGCCTCCCCCACCCACCCACCCAAGAAGTCCAAGCCTTAATATCTGGAACCTGTGAATATGTCATGTTATATGGCGGGGGGACGGGGGGAGGGAAAGACTTTGCAAAAAGAATTAAGGTTATATACATTAATAGAGAGAGATTATTTTAGATTATCCAGGTGGGTCTAATGTAATAACATGGCCTAAAAGTGGAAGAGGAAGGCAGCAGAGAGAGAGATGAGATGGAAGAAGAGGCAAGACAGATTAGAAACTCTAGAGGGACTCAACCTGCCACTGCTGGTTTTGGAGATAGAGGAAGCGACCAATGAGCCAAATAATGTAGGTGGCCCCTAGAAGCTGTGAATGATCCTTAGTTGACAGCCAGCAAAAAAAAAAAAAAAAACGGAGGGAGGTGTCCTACAACTGCAAGGAATTGAATTCTGTATTCTATAAACAAAGTGAATGACGAAAAAGAAAAAAGGATTTCCCCTACAGCCTCCATGAAGGAATGCAGTCCGGATGACACCTTGATTTCACCCTAATGAGACCCATTAGGACTTGCGACCTACAGAATTGTGTAAGGTAATTTTTTTTTTTTAATGTGATATAACTGTGTCTATCAGAAATTTGTTTATTTTTATTGATTAGTAGTGTTTTATTGTATGACTATTTCAGTTAATTCATCAGTACTTCTATGTTTGAGCATCTAGGCTTTTTCTAATTCTTTAGCTATTATAAATAAAGTTGTGCAGAACATTCTTTTACAAGGCTTTTTGTCACATGTTTTCATTTTTATTAGGAAAATATCTAGGAGTAGAATTGCTAAGTGATAGGATAAGCATATGTTTAGTTTCGTTTTATAAGAAATGATCATAAATTTTTCTGTAGTAATTGAACCATTTTACATTCCCACCAACAATGTATAAAGTTGCTCTACATCTTTACCAACATTTGGTATTGCCATTCTTTCTGATTTTAGACATTCTGGTGAATATAAGTTTTTATATATTCTGGATATGATCTTTTGTAAGATTATGTACTGTGACTATTGTCTCTTAGTCTGTTTTAGCCTTTTTTTTTTTTTCTTTTTTCTGAATGGTACCTTTTGATGAGAGACAGTTTTAAATTTATAAAGTCTAATTTGTCAATTAGGTCTCAGTTACCAGTCTAAGAATCCTTTGTCTAAACCAAATTTTTACCTCTAAATGCTCTAAGATTTTAGCATGTACACTTACGTTTATAAGTGATTTCAAACTAATTATTGTGTATCTTGTGCAGATCTTTTTTTTCCCCCATATAGATACACAGTTATTCCGGCACCATTGGCTGAAAAGATTTTTCTTTCCCCATTGTGCTGGTGCATTATCAAAAATCAAATGCCATATAACTGTAGATCAATTTGAGAGTTAGCTATTCTATTCCACTCATCTGTTTTTCAAACCTTATCACATTATCATGATTATTTTGACTTTGTAGAAATCCTGAAAACAGGTAGTCTGTATTCTCCAATTTTGGTCTTCATTTTCAAAAATTCCTTGTAAACAGTACACTTGCTTTTGCATTTTGGTATATTGCATTTTTCTTTTTAGTTGAAAATATTTTATCATGTTCCATTTTACTTGTTTGATCCATGAGTTATTTAGAATTGTGTTGTTTAATTTCCAAGTGCTTGGGGATTTTACAGATATCTTTCCTTTATTGCTTTTCAGCTTGATTCCATTCTGGGTAGAGAACATTCTCTATGTGATTTCAAAGATTTTAAATTAAAGGGACTCGTTTTATGGCCCAGAATGCATTCTATCTTGTTGAATGCACCATGTATACTTAAAAAAGAATGTATATTCTACTATTATAGAGATGTGAGGTTCTATTAATACCAAAAGGTGATTGATATTGTTATTCAGATCATCATTCCTTTACAGCCTGAGGAACTTCTCTGGCATTTCTTGTACTGTAGGTCTGCTGGTTATAAATTCTCTTAGCTTTCTTTTGTGAAAAATATCTATATTCCCTTCATTCTTGAGTGATCTTTTTTTTTATGCGTATAGAATTCTGGGGCTGATAGTTTTTCAGCATTTTAAAGATATATATAGATATATAGATATATATTCATTCTCTTCTACCCTCCATAGTTTTTTATCAGAAGTTAGCTGGGGTCTCCATGAGTCAGAATCAACTCGACAGCAACCAACAACAGGTTCTTCTTCATGTAATGTTTAATTTTTCTCTCAATGCTTTCAAGATTTGCTCCTCATCTTTGTCTTTCTGTATTTGACTATGATGAATCTAGGCATTTATCTACTCACATTTCCTATTTTTTAATCTCTTGCACCCCTATTTTCTTTCGCTTCATTGAGAATAACTTTATTGAAAATCCAGCCTTCTCCGCTAATTCCAAAATCCGGGTCATCTTAGTCTGAGTTATTTGTATTTTCTCTTGAAACTAGGTCTAATTTTTATATGTTAGGTGTGTTGGTTAAGGTTGTGTGTCAACTTGGTTGGGCCTTGATTCTTAGAGGTTTGGCAGTTATGATGTGGCTTGGCATTTATGTAATGACGTAATCACTTCCATAATGAGATTTACTACGGGCAGCCAATCAGTTGAAAGGGAGTTTCCTTGGGACTGTGGCCTGCTTCCAATATAGGTGGACTTTCTGGCAAAGCTCACTGGCTTTTGCTGACTCTGAATCCTGCAGCTGGCATCTGTTCATCTGACCTCCAGTTCTTGGGACTTGAGCTAGCAGCTCACCTGCCAGTCTTGAAATTCATCAGCCTCCACAGCCTATGAATCAGAGGCCTGCTGTCTGACCTGCCGATCTTGAGTTTGGCAGCCCCTGCAGCTGCATGAGTCAGGAGAGGCCTCCAGCCTGACCCAGAGACTTGGGATGTTCCAGCCTCTACAACAATGTGAGCGATTTCATTGATCTAAATATCTCTATATATGTTTATACGCTTCAGTGGTTTTGCTTCTCTAGAGAACTCAGACTAAAACATTAGGTAATTTTGGATTACCATATTTTTACACAAAGAACATGCACTTTCTGTGTTTGTTTGCCAACTGCGCCCTTCCCCTGTGAGGTATTTTCATAAGTGTACTATGTTAATTTTTTTACGGCAACACGTAAAAAAAAATTGGCATAGCAGCATTTACTGTTTTTCTCTACTATTTTCTCTGTTGTTTTAGCAGGCATTTAACTTGGTTGAACTTAAACTGCTACCTCTGTTTCTCAGAAAGATTTTCAATCTCCATTTGAGTTTTCTATCTTTAGCTGAGTTTCTTTGTATGTGCTCCATTGTTCAGGGGTCAGCCAAAGACTGGCTCTTTTCTTTAGAGTATTTCCCCCATCTCTAATAGCCACAGTTGCCCAGATTCAGTCCTCTTGTTACCCAAGCAAGAAAGCCTGAAGTTATTTTCTGTTGGTACCTCCAGTACCTGTGCTATGCTGACTGTGCCTGCCTCATGCTAAAAGCAGTGAAAATGGGTAACTGTAAACAATTACCCTTCTCTAGACCTCCTGCTTTGGTTTACTTTCCAGTGATTTCAAATAGTTTTGTTTTGTATTATGCCAAAAGTTTGTGGTTTTTATCTGGGGACAAATTGGTTCATTTGGATTTCAGTCATTACTGAAAGTAATAGTCCACTCTTAATATTATTATGTTTATTATTTACTTTTAGTGGTTGCTATAAGCACTATAGAGCCCTGGTGGCACAGTGGTTAAAAGCTCGGCTGCTAATCAAAAGGTCAGCAGTTTGAATCCACCAGCTGCTCCTTAGAAACCCCATGAGACAGTTCTACTCTGTCCTACAGGATCACTATGAGTTAGAATTGACTCAACAGCAGTGGGTTGGTTTTGGTTATAAGCACTACAGCAAACATATTTTCCTTTTTACAGTCTAATTGGAGTTCCTATTTTACCATTTCTTGTAAAATGTAGAAGTCTTGTAACTATAGAAGTCATTGACTCACTCTTTTATTCTATATTTGTCGTGATTATTAAATGTATGTACTTTAAAATCCGCAGAAGACAATGTTGTTTGGTAAAATTACAAGAAAAAATTTATCGTTTCTTAGAAGTTAATAAAATTACAAAAAAAAAGTAGTCTTTTATATTTACATGGATATTGAACTTTTCATTTTTTCCTATTATTTCTCTTTATTCTGAAGAATGTCCTTTTGTTTTCCTTGTGAAGCAGGTCTTCTCACAAAAATTTCTTTCTTTTGTCTTAAGATGTCTATTTTATCTTCATAGATAGTATTTTGCTAGATAAAGAACTTTGGGTTTACAGTTTTGTTTGTTTTTAATTTCATCACTTTAAAGATTTTTTCAGTCTCTTTTTTTTCTGACCTTCATAATTTCTCATGAGAAGTCAGCAGTTATTCAGATCATTACTCTCTCATGTGAAATGGGTTATTTTTCTCTGGCTGTTTTCAAGCTTTTCTTTATATTTATGGCTTTGACCAGTTTTATTCTGATGTGCCTAAGCAAAGTTTTTTTAATGTATTTTGCTTGTAATTTGCTAGCATCTTGAATCTGTAAATATATGTCTTTCATCAAAATGCGAAGTTTTCTGCTGGTATTTCCTAAATTGTTTTCTGCCCCATTCTATCTCTCCTCTCCTTCTGTGTCAACACTTAAAAACATGTTAGATTTTTTTTAATATTGTACCACACGTTCCTGAGGCTCTATTCTTTCCACACCTCTTAATAATTCTCTTTCTTCTTCAGATTGAATAATTTCTATTGCTCTTTCCTCATTTTCACTGACTTATTCTTCCTTTACATCCGTTCTTCTTATTCTGTTTTTTAGTTCTGGAATTTCCATTTTGCTATTTTTCTTTCCTGAGATTTTCTATCATTTTAATTCATTGTTTATATATTTTTCTTTACGTTATTGAGCATAGTTACAATACTGTTTTAAAAATCCTTTTTTTGGAATTCTAACATGTGTGATCTCAAGGTTAGTCTCAGTTGTTTATCTTTTTCTTGAGAGTGGGTCACATTTTCCTAGTTCTGTGTATGTTAAGGAATTTTAAATTGTATCTCAGGCATCATGAATGTTAGGTTGTATAGACTCTTGTTTTTGTAATATTCCTTCAGAACGTATTAATATTTTTTGTTATAACAAGCAATTAACTTGGACACAAATTCAAATTTTGTCTCTTGGATAGCAGTTCCAATTTGAATTCAGAACCTTTGCCTTTGGCTGAGTTTCTTTAAGCCAGTTTCTTGCATGGTCCAAATTTCTTGCAGAAGATGAAATCAAACCAAAGATTTGGGAAGAGTTTATGTACAGAATTTGGATTTCCCCCCTCTGGCTCTCTCTTTTCTAAATTGCTTCATTACTATCTAGAAACTTTGCTTGCCCCAAACTCTGGTCTCTGGTTCTTCAGGTCAAAAAGACTACTGGATTTTAGCTGCCCAGAATAGCACTGACTTTGGTGAACCATCTACAGGCTATAAAACAGGATAATCACCCCACACTTGTACTTTCTCCAAAAATGTGTCTTCTCCTCAGAATCTGTCTGCTTTTGTGGACTCTTCAGTACCTCTAGATTATTATTTTATGTATTTTTCCAAAGATTATTTGTTTTATATGTGAAATTAGGGTCTGGTAGGAATTTACAGAGTTGTATCAAAAACCTATCTCTTCTTTTTTTGATAGATGAGGAAACGTATTCCTAGAGGTTAAGAAGTGTGTTCCAGTTACTGGTTTAGTAAGTGGTAGAGTAAGGACTTGAACCCAAAGCCTCTGAACTTAAAGCCTATAAATCCTTTGTAGTGTATCAAATGACATATTGCCTCTGCTCTCCTATTACAAGTGAGTGGCCATGCAAGAATGGATGCCAGAATTCCATAGACAGAGCTGTCTCCTGAGTAGATTAGAGGTAGGAGGATAGCCTAAGTACTATAGATGCCAAACTAAGCCGTCCAGAGTCCCAGAGGGTATGGAGAGCAGTGGGCAAGTTATGAGTATTCTACTTGGCACTCCTAAGAATTGCCCATCTGCTCCCTTCCTTCCATAGAGCTACTTATGGATGCCACCCTCTGCTCACAACTACCTGAACTGGAGTTTATGGGGTTGACAGCAATAATCTTTCCTGAATGACTGAACTATAAAACCAAAAGTCAAACTCACTGCCATCGAGTTGATTCTGACTCATAGTGACCCTATAGGACAGAGTAGAACTGCCACATAGTGTTTCCAAGGCTGTAAATCATTATGGAAGCAGACTGCCACATCTTTCTCCCATAGAGTGGTTGGTGGCTTCAAACTATTCCTTTTGGTTAGCAGCTGAGTGCTTTAACCACTCTGCCACCAGAGCTCCCTTGACTGAGCTGTACAATGTAAATATATCTATCATAAACTGTGTTTACCCTTGCTGGAAGGAGAAAACAGATTTGCTTATGAAGAGAAGGAAATCTGAAGCAGACACAGAGCAGGGAAAAGTAATAAGAGAGAGAGGATCTGACAGAGTTGGAGTCCCTGATGCTATGATCTTCTCTGATGCAGAGCTCTATTTCTGAAATTGGGTCTTCTTTGAGATAAACTTTTTTTCCTTGTAATACATTCCCACTTTTTACTTAAGCTGGTTTACTCTGAATTTGGTTGCAACCAAGATTTCTAACTAATACATAAGAATTGTTGTTCTTTCTCACTAAGCTGCTAGTGGCAAGGCAATTAAGCATGACACTGTAGTTTCTTCAAACCATTTGGCACTTAGTAGGTACTCACTGAATTTGTGTTGTATTGAATAGGCTTATATTGAGAATTGGTTAAATTGTGAATTGATTAAAACTCCTGCTCACTATATTTAAAATGAAAGCTCCAAGATGACAAGAATGCTCTTTTTTGTGAATATTTAATTTCTTTTTATTCCTTCATCCTCAGCTTCTAGAAAAGTGTCTGGAACACAAGAGTCTTATCTTAAATTTAGTTAATGAGTGAATGATTGAGATAGGTTTGGATAAATGAAAAAAATTCTTTAACTTTAAATCTTGGGCTTAATGAAATGAGGCTCTAAAATTTATCTGAAAGTAATTTTCAGAGTTGTGAATCGATATGTATTTATAATGGTTTCCATTACAGCCTTTTAAATATATGATAATAGAGACTTAGTTAATTGATTTGTGGCATAAGAATGCTAGACAGCCAAGCAAAATGATGTTGCAGAAGAATATTTATCAACATAAAAAATGAACGTGCTTTATTACTCTGTCAAAATAAAATTACAAAAGTTTTGGATAGCACATTCTCATTTATAAATAGTTATATAATATGAATGGAAGACTATTATACATTTCTATCATAACCATGTATATTGGTGAGCATATGAGTATTTTTTCTTTGTGTTTTCTAAGATTTCTACATTAAACTGAATTGGTTTCATGATTAGTGAGATTAAATACCTTGAAATCCAGTGAAGTCTAGTTCTTTAATATTGATTGCATCCATGTTGCTAATGAGATCCACATCAGATGCCAACACAGCCATTATCTAGTATAACTAGGGGTTCTGGCTAACAGACAGTTACCACCAGTGGTGTTATGGTAAATATTTAACAACTAATTCTTTTCTGGGAAAAAAAGAAAAAAAGCCCAGTTGTATAGTGCTGGAAGATCTTCACGCTGTAAGTACTCCCACACCATGGCCAATTTTTCGCTAACAACATGATATCCCTGAATGTGGAGTTGAGAAGAAATGCACACCATCAGCTCTCATGAGCTGGTTCCAGCAGGCTTTTGCACACCATGACTTACCACACAAACCATGCCAAGAATGCCATTTTTCAAATTAATATAAACCAGGGGTTGGCAAACTTTTTCATCAAAGGTCCAGGCAATCAATATTTTAGGCTTTGCACTGCACGTGATCGCTGTCACATCTACTCAATTCTGCTGTTGTAGTGTAAAAGCAACAATAGACAACACACAGATGAAGGGTGTGGTTGTGCTCCAATAAGACTTTATTTACAAAAACAGATAGTGGTCCGGATGTGGCCCATGAGCCGTAGTTTGCTGACCCTATATAGACCATAAAACACATAAAAAACCAAAAATGAATTCAATGCATGAGAATCTTTCTTTAGAAATTCAGAAGATAAGATATTGCTATACCTCAGATGCAGAGCTATAAACATCTGTTATTACTGTGCTGTCAATGTGTGGAAGTGTGGATTAAGGGGGGCTTAGGCCAATATAATGCAGGCTAATAAAATGTTTACTCAACTATATAATTTAGGGAAATGAAGTGTGTTGCTATCAAATATATCGATCTGTCACACAAAAAGATGTGAAAAGATCTGGAGAAAATGTGAAAGGCTGGTAAAATCTCCAGGGGCCTGGTGTACCTTGAACCTATCTGCAAGCTTATTTGTGTGATATATGATATGAATCATTTATCATAAAATGTGTAATTTTTAGTGAATGTGCGTGGGTTTCTCTCTTGCCAAGTTTCCCCTACACCTCCGCCCACCCCAGTGAAGAAGCTGTCTTCAGAACTAAGTGATTAGTATGCTTCACCAGGGAACATCTTGATGATGGATTGTTACAGATAGCACTGGGTCAGAGCGGCTGTGGAATTCTAGATTCTTTAAGGAGTCTGGTCTCAGCAAATCAACTTTGCTTTTCTTTGAAAAAGCCAAGTACACGGGCAGTTAAACTAGGGTTCTATTTATTTCCAACTCACCTTTCTTCCCCCAAAGATCAGTTTTTTTTTGCAGTTTATTCGTGAAACTCCTAGGTAGAGAAGAGAAGTTTGAGATCAGTAGTTTTCCCCACCTAATTTCAATGCCATTCTTATTTACTAGGAACTTGGTAAGAGACAAAGGGACCATAATGTAAAAGTTCTAATGTGCTTAATGACTGTTAAAAAGCACTTAACATTCCACTCTCACCATGTAAGCATTGGATGAATAACCATAACTGAGCTCAGTCATCAATTCTGTTAAGGTTGCCTTGTGCCTTTGACTTGTGCAACTTTGATTTGATAACAGTGAAAGCATACATAGCCTTCAACTAGGAAGGCTCAGCCCTCATCCCTCCTTCAGCACACAGGGCTGAGTCTTAATAATTCCCAAAGAACCTTTGTTTGAGTCTCCTCTGAGACTCGTGATGAGACTTGATATTCCTGTAACACCCCATTATTAAGAAACTTGCATATTACCGGTGTTCATCTTATTATCTCTGGAGCCTCTCAGTGCAGCCTGTAGGGAGTCAAAATTCAGATGTGGGAAATGTGAGGCTACAGAGAGGGGATGAAATACTTGCCAAAAGTTATTATGTCATTCATTAGGGAAAATGAGACTAGGGTTTAGGTTGATGTAGGAGTGATAGTCATAGCCATAGCTAGAAACATTTTCCTTGAGAAATAACCTGAAATCTTCAAAGTCATTTAACCTCAGGACCAAAACCCTGATTGTCTTATTAAGTTGTTCTCAATTCCCCTAAGGGAACTTCTTTTTCATTTGTGCCCTG
Source organism: Dugong dugon (assembly GCA_030035585.1). NCBI lineage: Eukaryota > Metazoa > Chordata > Mammalia > Sirenia > Dugongidae > Dugong > Dugong dugon. Next base: position 179,166,869 of record CM057462.1, on the reverse strand, counting down.
ACCTGCAAGTCAGAGAATGGGTGGTCATAAATCCTGTGAGGAAAAGTTTATCTACTAGGGAGAGATTCCTCTCTTTCCTGAGATAAAACAGAGTTGGGTCATGGAGAGGTCTCAGAATGCCTTTAGGCCCTCCATAAGTAGAGGGTCAAAGTGTCCAGGAACTGAGGAAGTAGATTTTTGGAAATCTCTCAGAGTTGGGTTTGGAATGGACACCATGTTTTGACTTGTGAAAGCTTTTTTCAGGAGACCAGAGCTGAATACAGGTCTGTCTCATTTTACATAATAAAATATGACTGTCCAAAACTGCATGCAAATTAGCTTTGATAATGGTGGAATTATAGACTGTTTCATCTGAGCTATCCCTAGGATTATACAGCTCCATTTAGGAGGGTTGTGTTGTGGGGCCCCAAGATTTTAACCATCACCTTCACCAAACCAGTTTTAGTTTAAAATTTTTAAGTACTGGCACTTGGTTTTGCTAGAATAAAGAATTTTTTTAGCTAGAAAATTATTAATTCAGTTTACTCTGCTCCTTTGAAAAATGAGGACGTTTAGACACAAAAATATGAAGTGACTTTTTAAAAGATGACCCAACTAGTTATCAGCAGAACCAGAAATACCCTCTTCATGGAGAGCTCCTTCCATCACAGTATTTCAGGGTTGGGGTGAGGGGATCGCCTTCTTTTCAGAGGGGCTTGATAAATCTATAGCTTCTAAAGCTAAAAGGGAGCCCAAGAGATTATGATCTTCTTCCATGCAGGCGATATTCTAACCTCACTGCAGTGATTACAAAATTGAGCCTTGAAACTAAGTGCTTTGTCCACATTCACACAACTAGTTAGCGGTAGACAGGGTGGCAAAACCCAAGTACAGTGATTCCAGCAGAGAGCCCCTGTCCCCACCCCTATTCCAACCCCTTCTTGTATAACTGTTCGATGGTCAGTGGCTCCTGATGCTTTAGCTTCCAGTTTCTCTGACCTCTGGTTTATAGATGAAGATCTAGAAATCTAATATGTAAAGGTTTTGCTAAAAGTCAAGACATGTCTCATTGAAGAAGGAGGCTTGAGAAAGGTCTTTTCTCCTCCACATTTCACTCACAGATGCAAAATTTTGATTTGGATCCTGGACATGTGTCAGATGTATCTGAGAATCCTTTATAGTTAAATAGGACAAAAATAGTACTAGCTCTTGGGGAAAGGCAACTTTTAGAATGATTGTGAGGACAGTATTTCCTTTTTCATTGCATCATATTTGACCCATATCAGGGTCCCATTTGTATTTTGTAAACACATCGTCATTATGAGTTGATTACTTTCTGTCTAGCCCTTTTGTAAACTCATATGATCATTTTAATTGACTGGCCCTAAACTGCCCTGTTGTTTTAAGTATGATAGAACTGATCTGTACATATCAGGAAGTGATGGAGTGGTCACTTAATTTTTGAGTGATAGTAATTGTTTCGGTGGGCATATTAACAGCTGGCATAGATATGGACTATGTCAGTAGAGGATATGTTTGTTAAAGGAGATGAGCATTCAGACATTTTCCCCTTGGCCTATCCAAGACAGTTTTGCTAGTCTTGGGAAAAGGGGAAATGAGGGTGGCAACTCTGCCTATTGTGCATTTGGCACTGCTAATTGAAAATACCCCTGTGGCCAGGTGCAGTACCCTCACTTGGCAGCAGCAATGGCACCAGCACCAAGACAAGGAGGATAACACAGTTTATGATGATTATAAATAGTTTCCATTTGTGTAGCTCTTTACAAGACATTGTTCTGTGCAGAATCAGGGAGAAACCCCTCCTGTTCCTCTAACCTCATCTTCTACACGCACTCCTCATTCCCTAAACTCTAGCCAAACTGGCTTTCTGGCTCCTCATCAATCCCTCCAAGCTCATCCTGTCTGGGGGCTATTCCGTGGAGTGTGGTCCATTTGGAATCCTCTATTACCAGATCCTCTTCTGGCAGACATCTCATCCAAATCTCTGTGTAAATGAAATTTCCTCCAAAGACATTTCCTGACTGCCCTGTATACAATGGAGCCCTGATGGCGCAGTGGTTAAGAGCTCAGCTGCCAACCAAAAGGTGGGCAGTTCAAACCCACCAGCTGCTCCTTAGAAACCCTGTGGGGCAATTCCACACTGTCCTATAGACTCAGAATCAGCTCAACGGGGATGGGTTTTTTGATTTTCTCTGTAGAACAGTCACTCCTCATGCTAATATCTTGTTTCGTTTTCTTCATAGCATTTATCACAATCTGAAATCATTTTAACTATACGATTACTTACCAACTTGTTTATTCTGTATATTCCCCTCCCACAATGTAACTTGCAGGAGAGCAGGAACCTTGTTGCCTCCTGGAGCACCAGCATTTGAAACAGTGCCTACTACATAATAGCTTCTCAATAAATACATATTTCCTGTGTAAATAAATGAACTTATCACTTTTAATCATATTTGAAATGTCTGAGGCACAAAAAATTATGTGACTTGAGCAAAGTCAGACAGCTGATGAGTAACTGAGTCTAGATTTGAACTCTCTATTTTGACTGAGTCTATGACTAATTGCTTTGTGGAAAAAAACTTAGTAGTTAAAAGTAGTCACTTTTTACCATTATGCAATCATTTACCCCTTTTGTTCCTCAGTTCCTCATCTAATTAGGATAAGAAAAGTAACTACCTCTTGGGATTGCAGTGAGGATTGAGTGCACTAACATATATATAGCAATGAGTTTAGTGACTGAGAAATAGTAAGCTCTATTATGATTAAGGATTCCTTTTAAGCATTGCAAACTGCCAGTTCGTACCTTACCTCCCAATCATCTTTTCTCCACCTTCAATCCTCAGATCCCTTAGCACTGTGATGTGGTTTCTCTACCTCTTGCCCTTCTCTTGTACATGCATTCCAGTTTGTTAATTCTCTTTTAAAAGCAGGCACTTCCAAGGCTATTCATTGCAATACTATTATAATAGCTAAGGACTAAAAACAATTCAAATAGATTAGAGAACAGTTATGAACTACTGTATTCCATATATCCATACAATGGAGTAATATGCAGTTGAAAGGGAATGACAAATATCTCTAATTACTCATATGGAGAGATCTCCAGAATATGTTAAGTGACAACAAAACAAAACTGACTATGGGGGAGAACTGTATGAAGAGTATGATATTTACCTCAAAGGAGTGTGTGTGCGTGTGTGTGCGCGTGCGCGCATGCAACAAACAAAATGGTTACTAATAAAGTAAGAGAAGAAACAGGAATACAAGGCGAGAATAAAGCAAGATTCCTCTGAATATACGTTGCTTTGTAGATTGCACTTTAGAATCCTGTTTTCAACAAATGATGTGGGAATAACTGAATATCTATATATTTAAAAAAAAAAAGAATCCAGGCCCTTCCTTACATCATACACACAAATAACTCAAAATGGATCATAGACTTAAATGTAAAAGCTAAAAGTTTAAATTTTAATAAAAATAAAACATAAAACAAATACTTTAAGATCTTGCATTTTGCAACAGTTTTAGGACACAAAAAAGCTTGTAGTATAAAAAAAAGTGATAAATTGGACCTCATCAAAGTTAAAAATGTCCACTAATCCAAGGACATCATTAAGAACAAGAAAAAGTAAGACACGGGCTTAAAGAAAATACTAGTAGTGTAAATTTATGTATCTACATATCTATATATATCTTATGGAATTGTTATCTAGAATATATAAAGTCTTACCATTTAATAAAAAGAAGAGAAAAAACAGTTTTAAAAGGACAAATGTTTTAAAAAGACAGTTTACAAATCTATATATATAAATAGCTAACAAGAATATGAAAAGATGCTCAGCATCATCTGTTATCAGAGAAATGTAAATTAAAATCAAATGAGATTCCGTTACAGACATACCTCAGAGATATTGCAGGCTCAGTTCCAGACCACCACAATAAAGTGAATATTGCAATTAATTGAGTCACACAAATTTTTTGGTTTCCTAGTGCATATAAAAGTTATGTTTACACTATGCTGTAGTCTATTAAGTGTTCAATAGCTTTATGTCTAAAAAAAGTACATATTTTCATTAAAAAATGCTTTATTGCTAAAAATGCTAATCATCATCTGATCCTTCAGCGATTCCTAATCTTTCTGCTGGTGGAAGGTCTTGCCTCGATATTCATTGCTGACTGATCAGAGTGGTGAAGATTGCTGAAGATTGGAGTGGCTGTGGCAATTTCTTAAAACAAGACAACAATGAAGTTTGCCACGTTGATTGACTCTTCCTTTCATGAAAGATTAATCTGTAGCATGGGATGCTGTTTGATAGCATTTTACCCACAGTAGAACTTCTTTCAAAATTGAAGTCAGTCCTCTCAAACCCTGCTGCTGCTTTATCAACTAAGTTTATGTAATATTCTATAAGTTTTTTGTTGTCATTTCAACAATGTTCATAGCATCTTCATCATGAGTAGATGCCATCTTAAGAAACCACTTTCTTTGCTTATCCATAAGAAACAAGTCCTCATCCGTTGAAGTTTTATCATGAGATTTCAGCAGTTCAGTCACATCTTCAGGCTCCATTTCTAATTTTAGTTCTCTTGCTGTTTCTACCTCATCTGCAGTTGCTTCATCCAATGAAGTCTTGAATCCCTCAAAGTCATCCATGAGGGTTGGAATTAACTTCTTCCAAACTCCTGTTAATGTTGTTATGTTGACTTCCTCCTATGAATCATAGATGTTCTTAATGGCATTTCGATTGGTGAATCCTTTCCAGAAGGTTTTCAATTTACTTTGCCCAGATCCATCAGAGGAATCACTATCTATGGCAGCTATAGCCTTATGAAATACATTTCTTAAATAATAGGACTGGAAAGTTGAAATTACTCCTTAATTCAGAGGCTGCAGAATGGATGGAATGGATGTTGTGTTGGCAGGCATGAAAACAACATTAATCTCCTTGTACATCTCCATCAGAGCTCTTGGGTGACCAGGTGTGTTGTCAATGAGAAGTAATATTTTGAGAAAGAAATCTTTTTTTTTTTTTTTTTTCTGAGCAGTAGTTCTCAACAGTGGGCTTAAAATATTCAGTAAACTATGTTGGAAACAGATGTCCTGTCATTCAAGCTTTATTTTTCAATTTGTAGAGCACAAACAGAGTAGATTTAGCATAATTCTTAAGGATCCTAGGATTTTCAAAATGCTAAATGAGCATTGACTTCAACTTAAAATCACTAGCTGCCTTAGCCCCTAAAAAGAGAGTCAGCCTGTCCTTTGAAGCTTTGCAGTCAGGCATTGACTTCTTTCTGGTTATGAAAGTCCTAGATGGCATCTTCCAACATAAGGCTGATTTGTTTACATTGAAAATCTGTTGTTTAGTATAACCATTTTCATCAATTATGTTAGGTAGATCTTCTGGATACGTTGCTGCAGCGTCCATATCAACACTTGGTGTTTCATCTTGAACTTTTAAGTTACGGAGATGACTTCTTTCCTTAAGCCTCATGAACCAACCCCTGCTAGTTTCAAACTTTCTTCTGAAGCTTCCTCATCTCTCTCAGCTTTCATAGGCTTGAAGAGCATTAGGGCCTTGCTCTGGATTAGGCTTTGGCTTAAGGGAATGTTGTGGCTGGTTTGATCTTCTATCCAGACCACTAAAACTTTCTCTATATCAGCAATAAGGCTGTTTCACTTTCTTATCATTCATATGTTCACTGAAGTAGCAGTTTTAATTTCCTTAAAGAACTTTTCCGTCACATTCACAGCTTGGCTGTTTGGCACAAGAAGCCCAGATTTCAGCCTTTCTTGGCTTTCAACATGCCTTCCTCACTAAGCTTATTCATTTCTAGCCTTTGATTGAAAGTGAGAGACGTGCAACTCTTTCTTTCACTTGAACACTTGGAGGCCATTGTAGGGTTATTAATTGGCCTAATTTCAGTCTTGCAGTGTCTCAGGGAATAAGGAGGCCTGAAGAGAGGAAGAGAGATGGGAAAAGGCTGGTTGGTGGAGCAGGGAGAATACACACAACATTTATTGATTAAGTTTGCCATCTTATGCGGGCACGGTTTGTGACGCCCCGAAACAATTACAATAGTAACGTCAAAGATCACTGATCACAGATCACCATAAGATATAATAATAATGTAAAAGTTTGAAATATTGCTAATGTTACCAAAATGTGACAGAGACATGAAGCAAACAAGTGCTATTGGGAAAATGGCGCTGATAGACTTGCTTGATGCAGGGTTGCCACAAACCTTCAATTTGTAAAAAATGCATTATCTGTGAAGCACAATAAAGTGAAGCACAATAAAACGAAGTATGCTTGTATATACCAATTAGAATGGTTAAAATTAAAGAGACTGTCATACCAAACATGTACAAAGATGTTTAGCAATTGCAAATCTCATGTCTTGCTAGTGGGAATGTAAAATAGTGCAACCATGTGGGAAAACTGGAAGTTTTCTGATAAAATAAAGCATACATAGATACCATGTGACCCAGCAATACAACTCTTAAGTATTTTCCCAACAGAAGTGAAATGAAAACATGCCCACTTAAGGGCTTGTACACATATCAGTGTTTCTGATAATAGCTTCAAATGGGAAATCACCCACAATGTCCAATAGTGGAAAAATGGATTGTCTTAGTCTCATAGAGTTGCAATTACAAAATACCATAAGGTGGGTGACTTTAAAGAACAAAAATTAATTTTCTTACACAACTTGTGGCTAGAAGTCAGAATTTAGGGTGTTTGCCATGTCAACTCCTTCTAAGGGCTTTAAGGAAAGAACTGCTCCATGGCTGTATCCTAGATTCTGGTGGCTGCTGACAATCCTTAGTGTTCCTTTGCTGATTATAGATATGTTTTCTTCCATTGTCACATGGCATCTTCTCCCTGGCTGTGACTCTGTTTCTGTGCCTGTTCTTCCCTTTTATAAGACATCACTCAGAAGGGATTAGGGTTAGGACCCACCCTACTCTAGTATGACCTCATTTGACTTAACTGATAAGAAAAGAAAAATCCTATTTCCAAATAAAGTCACATTTATTGGTACAGGAGTTAGGATTTCAATATATCCTTTCAAGAGATATAATTCAATCAATAACATGGATAAACTAAGTATAGTGTAGCTATATAATACAATCCTACTCAGCAATAAAAAGGAATGAACTACTGATGTGCACATAAACATAGTTAACCTAAAAAATTATGCTGAGTGAAAGCAGACAGACACAAAAGAATATACACTGTATCTTCCATTTATATAAAATTCTAGAAAAGACAAATGTAAATTTCAGTTGCCAGAAAGCAGATCAGTAACTGCCTGTACCCTGGGATTAAGAGGGGGATTTCTGCAATAGGGATTAGGAAATTTTTAGAGTACTTGAAATGTTCTATGTCTGGATCATGACAGTGGATAAATGGGTGTGTTCATTTTTAAAAATGCATCAGACTATACTCTTAAATATGAGTGTATTGTATTATATGTAAATTATCTTACTAAAGATGACAAAAAGTAAATACATATTCCTAGCTCTTTCCACTGAAAAGCTCCAGAAACAATGACAAACCCAACAGCAAGGGGTACCATTATCACCCAGATTATTGTCTCTATAGACCATTCCCTGAAGGAACCCTGGTGGCGCAGTGGTTAAAGCAATTGACTGCTAACTAAAAGGTTGGAGGTTCAAAACCACTAGCAGCTCAGTGGGAGAAAGATGTGGTAGTCTGCTTCCATAAAGATTTATAACCTTGGAAACCCTATGGGGTTGCTATGAGTCAAACTCAACTCAATGGCAGTAAGTTTAGTTTGGTAGGATAGACCATTCCCCAGTGAATGGAACCAGGATTCCGTGAAGAAACGACAGCTTCTAGGTCTAGGCTGAAAATCTGAAACATATTATAAAACTTGAAAGAAAGAATTCAGGGAAACTTTCAGTGTTCACTAGAGTTATGTCAAAAGAATCAGAAGCCAATTTAGATAGCTTTCCACAGGCCAAAGATGGGACAATGTAATGAGTCCGAATCAACTTGACGGCAGTGGTGGGTGGTAGAATAGGAATACTAATTGCAATGGATTGAAAACCATTAAATATATTTAAGTCTATATGTTCTCAGTAATACTCAAAACCTCAAAAATTCATTGATCACTTTTGGAAGATTTTAAGAAAATAAATCATTATTTTGAAAACTGGTAAATAAATACAAAGAGTCAAGAATTTAAACTTCCTTTTTGTAGCCAACTGTGTCTTAGAGTATTCAAATAGTTGTTAAAGGATATTTTCTCTTTCTAAAAGTATATTCTAGCAACTCAAAAACAAAGAAATGATAGAATTAGATACCACCATTTTGCAACCCCTAAAGAAATAATGTTTCTAAGCAACGATCATGGCTGCTAACATTGCAAACACACACACACACACACACACACACACACACACACACACACAAATACATACAGAGCTAGACATTCTGTGCCTTAATTTAAAAAAAGTATACAGCACAAGCTATAAAGTATTATTAAAAAAATATGAATATGAATGAACCTCTAGATTTTGCTGTCTCTTTACAGGAAATACAGGAAACAGAAGAACACATTAAATGACACCATGGGGATGCATTCAGCTTTTGTGTGAAATTCTACAGAATAAAACCATAGTTTCTTCACCAAATAAACTGCAAGAAAAGAAAGACGTATAAATAGCTTATAGATTAAAAGAGGCAAGTTTTGGACCTTTTTACATACTTATTCAAACATCAAAGAGTTAGAAAAATGTATGCAATAATCGGGAGTATTTGAATACTGACTGGCTGTTTGATATTAAGAAATAATTTATAAGTATTTTTGGGTATTGTGGTAGGCAAAATTATATGACCCCCATATCCCACAAACTCATCACCATCGAGTTGATTCCAGCTCATGGCAACCACTGTATAATTCCTTCTCCTTTAATGTGGGAGGAATCTGTGAAGATGACAGGATATCACTCCTGTATTATGTTACATTATATACATATATGTTACAAAAATAAAGGCATTTTTCAGAAGCAATTGAAGCCTCTAATCAATTGAATTTGAGTTAATCAGAAGGATTATCCTAGAGTTGCCTGACTTAAACAGGTGAGTCTTTTAAAAGAAGATCTAGAAGAAACAGAGGCTCACTCACACCTGCTGTCCTTGAAGAAGCAAGCCAACATCAGTTCTACAGCTGCAAGGAAATGAATTCTGCCAACAACAACCTGAAGGAGTTTGGAAGAGGACCTGAGGCCTCAGATGAGAACACAGCCCAATCCTCAGATAAGACTGCAGCCCTGAACAACTCCTTGACTGCAACATTTTTCAAACCATGAGCTGAGGACCCAAATAAGTCATGTGCATACTCTTGACTGATAGAAACTGTGAGATAATAAACAAATACTATATAAGCCATTAATTTTGTGGTATTTTTTTTACAAAGCAGTAGAATACTAATACAGTTATAATAACAGCTTTGTGATTACATTATTCTTTTCAAAACAGCACTTGTCTTTTAGAAAGGTACACTGAATAATTCACAGACCAAATGAAATATCTAGGATTTGTTTCATAATGATCGTATAGAGAAGGGTTGGAAGTGGGGTGGGGGAATCAGTGAAATTAGATTGATAATAGTTGATAATTCTCGAAGCTGGGTGACAGGGACATGCAGGCTCATTGTACTATTCTCTCCACTTATGTAAATGTTTGGAATTTTCTACATTACAAATTTTTAAATAAAATAGAATAATGATTAAAACAGCAGTTCTTAGTACTGAATTCATTATTAAGATGGTTTGTAGTGAGATATTTATCTTTTTGAAATCAAAATCCCTCTATTGATACTCCCCAAGTTTTTTGTTTGTTTGTTTAAATCATACTCTGACATCATTCTCATACTGTACCACTGACTTACTTTTATATCAGTCAATTCATCACCAATCACCAAGTGTTTATTTAGCCCATATTTTGTGTTCAGTATGGTGACGAAAGATGTAGGGGATTAAAACAATTAAGGATATTTTTTAAACTGTGTTTTTTCTCAGGGAGAGAAAACTAAAATGAACTAAATTAAATATACTGCTAAAATGAGCCATATTAAAAAAAATCAATTACTGAACTATTTGTTGCAGTAAAAACAATAAGACAGAGGTGATTAATTGGAAAGAATCATGAAAGACTTATGGAGCATTTAAGAATTAAGTTATGACCTAAAGGATAGTTGAGATTTAATAAGAAGAAGGAAGGAAGGAGAGTGTAAATAAAGTCCGGGAAGTCCCAAAACACTATGGGAATCTGTGCTACTTTTGTAAAGCAATATAAAACAATTAGCTAGTGAGAGAAGATGGTAGAAGGGTGCCTGATGAAGGTCCAGGGTGTGAGGCACAAGCAAGAGGTGTCAGTCAATTGGCTGTCTCTTTAGACTGAGGAACCTACAGAAGGTATATGCTCCTACCTATTTCAGCTATGTGCTGACGAGAAACCTGAGCATGAAGTTGAGCAAGTGAAGTACAGATGAGGTACTTCAAACCATAGTGTTTTAGAACTTAGTTATCTTGGAGAATTCAGTGCCCTCATTTTGCAGGATAAGAGAGTGTGACTTAGAGAACTCACCTAACAGCCCCAGGTCACAAAAGTAGTTAGTTGCAAAGTTAAGATTGGAGCCCAGGCCACTGATCCTCTTTCACTTTATCACATCCTCTAACCAGGTGAGTGAGAAGAAAAAAGAGCAAGAAGTGAAAGTAGGGATAAATGTGTCTTTTAAAGAGATAAAAATACAGCAATTAAGAAGATTAAATATTATTAGAAAAAATAAACACCCCAGTGATGCTCTACTGTTAATTTTTCATTAACTGCCTGGCTTTGTTACTTGGATCCCTTGCCTTAAAATTATTTGAGAGACAAGAAAAAGGAGAGATGAGTTGAGAGTGGAAAATGGATGTCATTGCATAGAGAAAACGAACATCATATTAATGGTTCTGGTCACTCCAAATACTTTACTACAGACCTTCATGTTTGTATAGTTACACAGCCTGTTTACTGCAAAGTTTAGATCCCAGTCTGTACAAAAGCTGATCACTGAAATGCAAAAGATCAGCACTGTCATAGTAGGGAAACTGTTCAGGCATTGTCTTAGGTTGGTTTCTCTAGAGAAGCAAAACCAGTAAAACTTATAAACATATATATATATATATATATATAGAGAGAGAGAGAGAGAGAGAGAGAGAGATTTATATCAAAGAAATGGCTCACACCATTTGTAGAGGCTGGAATGTCCCAAGTCAATGGGTCAGGATAGAGGTTTCTCTGTATTCATGTAGCTGCAAGGGCTGGCGAACCCAAGATCGGCAGGTCAGAGACCAGGGCTCTTGCTCACAGGCTGTGAAGATCCATGAGTCCCAAGATCAGCAGGCAAGACCACAGGTAAGCTGCTAGCTCAAGGCCCAAGAAAAGAGGTCAGACAAACAAGAGCCAGCTGCAGGTTCCAGAGTGATCGAAGCCCCCGAGCCTTGCCAGAATGTCCAGTTATAGTTGATGCAGACCACACACCCAAAGAAACTCCCTTTCAACTTTGGCTACTCACAGCAGATCCCATCATGGAGGTGATCACATTATATCAAATCTCATCATGGAGGTGATCACAACATCATATGACTGCCAGACTACATCATTACATCGTAACTGCCAAACCACTGAGAATCATGGCTCAGCTAAGTTGACACACAACCTTAACCATCACAGGCATCTGTAAACCAAACCATTGTAGGTCATTGAATAATATTCAAATGCACATGCAAGTAGAAGGCACATGCAAATAATGTTAGGTTTTCTCTGACTAGAGGAAAAAATCAACAAAGTTTAATCCATTGAATGGAACTCCTCATGCGGAAAAAAATTTCAACCTTCATTCAGACACTTTCAAAATGCCGTGTTATCATGTTCATAGTGTCTTTTAAATAAAATAATTGATCAATATTTTTCAGCTCAGTGATTGGTTCACAATAATTCCTAAGACTTAGCATTGCTGTTGTTGTTATTTATTCTGTTACATGTAATTGGCAGTTTATTAAGAATTATATTAGATAAGCTCTCTTTCAAAGTGTTTTGACGATGATGGTGATAGTGACTTTTCGAAGTTTGACTATGCTGTGTCTTGATGTGGATTTATTTATTTATCCCATGGCTTCACTAAGTTCCTTCAGTGTATAGAATAATTGTTTTTCACCAGATACTGGAACTTTTCAATAATTATTATGTCAATTATTGACTCAGCCTCAAGTCTTTTTCCTCTAAGTCTGTGATTCCGATTAAATATGTGTTAAAATTTCTGATGTTTCCTTTATGTTTATTACCTCCTCTTTTACCTTTTCTGTCATTTTGTCTCTCTGTGGTTTATTGTGGAGTTTATTCTGATCTATATTTCAGTCTATTAATTCTCTCTTGAGTTGTAGATAATCTCTGTTAAAGCCATGCATAACATATATGTTACAATAACTTTATCCCTAAACAATAATTGTTTTCAAATCTGCAATGTCACTTTTTAATAATTTCCAGGGCCCCTATGCAAGTTTGGCTTTTATCTCCATGATCTTTGTGGTGCTGTTGTTTTATAGTCTGTGTCATATAATTCAGTATCTGGGAGTCTGTTTTGGCTTGTTTCTATTGCCTGTTGCTTCTATTAATCTGTTTTATGTTGTGTTGTCTTATTACATGTCTTAAAATATTTGATCGTTTTCTGGGCATAATAGTTGAAAATTGTCTTTTAAAATAATGTGAAACTTAGAATATTATCTACTTTCAGAAAGAATTTATTTGTGTCTGTGGCACTAGCACCAGTTGTGAACGAAGGTTTGAGGATTTTTGTAGGTTACCTAGATGGAACTCTGAAGTACTATCTGTATCTATATTCCAGAGTGAAGTTCCACGGGCTCCCTCATTCAAGCTAGAATTTCTGCCTTTGGCTGGCACTAATCTTTGACATCTATCCCTCCAGTATCAAGAAAAGTACACTTCACCTATCAAATTCTCAACTGTCTCCCTATAGATTGAAAGATGGACCCAGGGAAAAAAGTTTTGGGGTAGAGGGTAGTGATGAGAACAGAGCCTAAGTGACCTGTGTGGGACAACATTTATTGGTTTAACGTTTGTGTAATTGGATTCTCAGAAGTAAGTGGGGGAAGAAAAATATTTGAAAATTTGATGGCCAAAAACTTTCCAAATTTGTTGAAAGCCCACAGATCAAAGAAGCCAAAAAACATTAATCAAGATAAACACAATGGAAACTCCTTTAAGGCACATCAAAATCAACCTACTGAAAATCGGTGATGAGGAGAAAATCTTAAAAGCATCCAGGAAAAAAAAAGACATTCCATTTTGAGGCCAAAACATAAGAATTAACACTAATTTCTCAATAGAAACAATGCAAGCCAGAAGACAATGGAACAATATTTTCAAAGTGCAGAAAGGAAAAAAAAAATAAACTATCAACATACAATTCTATATCCAGGAAAAAATCCTTCAATAATGAATTAAAAATAAAGATACTTTAAGATAAATGAAGGTTGACAAATTTGTCATCAACAGACCTTCTCTATAAGAAATGTTAAATTTCTTCAGGCTGAAGGAATATGATAACAGATATAAACACAGATCTTTACAAAGGAATGAAGAATTACGTAAACGATAAATCTGTGTATATTTACATTTTATTTAAAAATTGTCAGACTTATCATTTGTGAATAATACATACAGTTAATTTGTTGAATATCTTCCAATTTAAGTTTGTATGGTGCTTTCTCATGGTAAGATTTAGATTATATAACTTTGAGAGGAATATCAGAAATGATTTTGTGTCTTCATTGTAGCCTATTTATCTCATTCCTGAGAATGTTCAATTTGATCATTTCATTAATGTGGTCTCTGTCAAGACTTCTTCAGTATAATGTAGCTTTTTTTCCCCTTTATAATTAATAAGTATTTTGCAGGGAGATAATTTGAAATTATGTAAATATCTTTTTTTACATAAAACTTGAAATGTATTTATGTATATAAGTATGGATTCATGGTTTTCTATCTTATTCAACAGGTTTGTTACTGTTATTATTTATTTTATGCTCACAGTTTCTCAAACGTGACTAGTGTAAGCTCTTTAGGGCTAGCTTCTATGCCTTTTTGACATACCCCAATCATTCTATGAGCACTGCTTTGCTTTCTGGCACAAGGTATTCAATGCTCACCTAATCTTTTCCCTTACCCAGTCCTGGAATCAACCACTTTCTCCAAATACCTGGTTCTTTTTAGTAAATAATGGTATTTAGAATCCAATACGTGGGTGCTAGGTGTACTGACTGCTTTTGGGGTGTCACTAATATCAAGCTTTCTCAGTGAACAATGCTAGGGAATTGTGTGTATATGTAAAATATCATAAGTTCACATGGAAACCTCCAATTCCAACCCAACACCACTAAGCTAATGCTTGTTTTCTCCATTCTTATATTTATCTCCTTTCTCTCATATTGAGAAAACTGGTTCCCATTACCCTTATATGTACTTATTTGATTAGTTCCTCCCCCACCCCATGACCATTGATTATAGCAGGATAGATCTATTGGGATAACTGAAATTGGTGATTTTCTTTGGGAGCCCCCTCCTAGTGAAATAATCTGCTCAGAAGACATAAGTATTGGATTGGACAAATCTACTGCAAAAGACCTCTTTAAAGTGTTAAAAAGCAAAGATGTCACTTTGAGGACTAAGGTGCACCTGACCCAACCCATGGTTTTTTCAATGGCCTCGTATGCGTGTAAAAGCTAGACAATGAATAAGGAAGACCTAAGGAGAATCGATGTCTCTGAATTATAGTGTTGGTGAAAAATATTGAATATACCATGGACTGCCAGAAGAACGAACAAGCCTGTCTTGGAAGAAATACAACCAGAGTGCTCCTTGGAAGCGAGGATGGTGAGACTCCGTCTCATGTACTTGGACATATTATCAGGAGACACCAGTTCCCGGAGAAAGACATCATGCTTGGTAAAGTAGAGGATCAGTGAAAAAGAGGAAGACCCTCAATGAGATGGATTGACACAGTGGTTGCAACAATGGGCTCAAACATAACAACAATTGTGAGGCTGGCGTAGTACTGGATAGTGTTTCATTCTGTTGTGCATAGGGTCACTGTGAGTCACAACCAACTCGCAGGCACCTAGCAGCAATAACAATCAAAACATGAAAAGGTTTAGAGTATGTTATTCTTAAACAATATTTTCACCAAATTAAAGTAACATGATGCGTTCTTCTTTATTTTAGTTATTTTTCTTTACGATATTAAATCATTGTAGTTAGAACTCACTCTTTCTGCCACTACACTGGAGATACTCTGATTAAACGTCTATTCATCATCTTTTGTTTTTCTGGACTCCATGCCAACCAGTCTAGAAATAGGATAAGATTACCTCAGACAAGTTACAAACATAACTGATTTAGAGTACAGTTTTCGTTACACCAATACACTTTCCTCTTATTTTCTTGATTGGATTCATAGAATATTCAGATGTCTCTTAAGGGAGACTTGGATAACACAGAAGTGTCACAACTAAGAGTACAGTATAGTGGAAGTGGTTTAGCTTTAATGTTTAACTTCTTGAGCTCTAGAGCTAGGCAACCTGTGTCCAAATACTTACTAACTGCATGACCTTAGATGTGCTACTTCTTTATTGCTTAGTTTCTTCACCCGTAAAACGAAAGCTAAAACTAGCCAAGTTTTAGTGATAACTAAATAAGTTAAGGCATGTACAGCATTTAAAACTGTGCTGGGCACACAGTGAGTTCCCAATAAATGTTAGCTATTCTTATTTGCAAACTGCTTTTTCTGAATATGGCTTGTTGCAATCGTTTTATACTAATTCTCCCTGCATTCATTTCACATCTTAGTCTATAAGTAATTTTTGAGCTTCTAAGTATGGTCCAGGCATAGTATGGGTTCTCCATAATGTCAACTTCATGTTGACTAAAAAAAAATTTTTAATGATTTCCCCATGAGCTTCCGTATTTTGAAATATAAGGTTTTTATGTTGGCCTCATCAGAATCAAAAGATGGTGTTGTAAAAGAACACAGGGCTGTAGCTCTTGTGTTTTCCATACCACTAATTGATCATATCATTTTAGCTTATAACTTCCCTTTTCTGACTCATCTTTCTCCTGTGTAAAATGAGGGGAGAATGTGGGTTGGATTGGATAATTTTTACATTCTCTTCAATTCTAAAATTCTGATGCTGTATGAGCAATGTCCATATCTTCCCTTGTACCTGTCTAGAGGATCTGACGTGCAATACTGCATACAGAGGGACCATCTTATCACGGGCTGGGTCAGTGATCAAGTCTATTTCACAATACAGATCTTTTGTAAAAGTTGAATAATATTCTAAAGTAGCACCACTTCTCAACTTGTCAAGATAGTCACTTCAGTTGTTGACAATAAGGGAAAAAATTGAAAACGGCCAGCAGGAAGAAAGAAGAATGAGTTACTAAGATATTTTCAGTAGTGACAGTAGTTTCTAAAACATAGTTTGGTGCCCTAAATGTAAAGGTAAGCTTTTGTCTCCTGATATTTTCTTTTAGAGTATAGGAAAGGACTCCTTAAAAATCTGTCCCCACCACCCCTTCCAATTGGCCTGTTATCCTAAACATTGCCCTGCCTCCTTGATGAAGTGGTCTGACCCCTCTGACAAGAGTTCCTGCAACCATCTCTTCACGCCTTGTTGGTTCAGTTTCGCGTGATGGATGACGTGACACACAGTCGGCCAGGCTGTTGGTACCTGCTCTGTAAATGACTCTGGTATCATGCTGCCAAAGGCAAAGCGACCATCTCTCAATTCTGGCTGGGCATTTTGACTTCAGGTTTTCAAGTATAGAAGCTAGTGATTTATGAGACACAAGGAAGCATAAATGGCCTTCCATTCCCTTTGACAAGCATAGACTCTCTGTATAACCCCCAATCCATGCTTCCTTTGCAGGATAAAACTGCCTTGGCAGGAAGAGTATAACACCCTTCCCCCACCACCAAAGCCAAAAGGTGCTGCCTCCGGCCCTTTTTGTGTGGATTCAGGCATGGCCAGTAGATCACGGAGTGATTGAATGAGCGCTGATGGTTTTAGCTGAGTCATTCTCATTTCCCTGAGCTTATGGCTAGGTGCTGCGGCGATAGTCTTGTGCCTAAAAGAACTAGTTTTGAGACTGTGATGGAAATCTGCCATAATTTATACATGAAGGTAATGCTAGGTAATCATGCCCACTGGACTATGGTTTATATATAACCACTATTTCCTAGGTTCTCCTTGGTGGCTGAGAAAATGAGGGCTGTTGTGAACCATCTGAACAATGATGCTTCACTTTCACCTGAACAAGGTAAGGTACAAAGATAAGATGAGGCTCAGAGATGTGCTGGGGGTACAGTGGCCAGCTCTCCTTGTTTGTCAGAGACTGATGGGTTTTCTGGGACATGGAACTTTCAGAACTAAATTCTGGACCAAACCCAAAGCTGTTGCCACACTTCGATTCTAACTCACGTGTTACGAAGTAGAACTGAGCTCCATAGGGTTTTCTTGGCTGTAATCTTTATGGAAGCAGATCGCCAGGCTTTTCCTCTTTGCTGTTGCTTGGTGGGTTCAAACTGCCAACCTTTCAGTTAGTTGAGAGCAAACTGCACCACCCAGGGACCAAAACCGGACTGTCCTAGGCAATTTGGGATCAGTTGGCCGCTCTGGTTGGAAGTGAGGATTTAGAAGGAGTGTGGAAGATAGTGAAGAGTAGCATGAAGCTCCAGACTGGAGTGAAGATGTCTAGTGCTTATTAAATGGTTAGTAGACACTTTTCTCAAGATAATATTACTGACACCACAGCCCTATCAAAATGATGGTTACTTTTGCCTACTGCAGAATAGGCATTTGATAAATGTTTTTTTGAATTGAATAGAATATGGACTAGCAAATGGCAAGATTGACCACACTGACCATTGCACCTGGATCTAGAAGCCTTTGTATGAGCCTGTCCTGGACCTGAATTGCTCCCTCAGGCTGAACTAGAGCTCCTTCTAGAAGTGGGAAGCCAGGTGTCCCACAAATCATATCAGAAGAAACTGTCTTATGAGTAACCCCATGTACTTGGCCCTAGGCTGAACAAATTGTAGCCACTAAATACATGTGTGGAAATTGCCCAATGAATTGATTTTTTTTAAGCCTGTTTCTTCTTGTTCAAACTCTTACAGAGATGGGAGTGGCTTGCATTTCCTTGAGTGGCATTTTCTTGTGGGAAAGAAAAGAAGAAATGACTTACATTTTTATAGTCATTCATTACTGTTATCAGAAAATGAGGATTACAAAACCATTTGGGGTTTGAAATATACTTCAGACACCTTTTCAGACATGCAAGGCTTGCAAAACAACGTGTAACTGTCCCTTTCCATTCTGAAGGCGGCATTCTTTGGAAGGCTATGTAATTGATACTTCTCTGATTTATTTAGCCTGAACTCATCTACATGGTACATTGTAAGACATAATAACTGCTTGAGAAGCAACTCAAGATTTAAAATAAGCTTTTAAAAAAGTCTCCTTGCCCTAAGAGCAGGAAGTGACATATCACCCAAAACAAACCTGCTTTAATTGAATAGATACGGTTTTCATAAAGTAAGGACACTGGGACTGTATGAGTAGATTCTAAACTTTAAAAATCTCTTCCCTGAGACTGAGAGACTGAAGGAGTCTGTTCTCATCATTTCCACTGATCCCCTAAGACAATAGAAATGTCCCTGAATGGAAACATACAGACATGACAGTCAGAATCCCTCATGCTCTTTAACAGGTCCCCAAGTTGCAATCTCTACATGAAAGGTCCCCAGTCCCCAGGAAGGCATTATGGTGTTGGTGTTGTGACTTAGAGCACAGGCTCTGGTGCCCTGACTTCAAGTTTTGCTACCAGCTTTTTGGGTGACTCTAGGCAAGTTACTTAACTTTTTTGTGCCTCAGTTTCCTTTGTCTGTAAAATGGCAATAATAAAAGTACTATTTGCACAGAGTTGTGAGAAATGAATGAGTTAATATATGTAAAGTACTCAAAAAAAATAATTA
The DNA here is from genome assembly GCA_030035585.1 of Dugong dugon. Taxonomy (NCBI): domain Eukaryota; kingdom Metazoa; phylum Chordata; class Mammalia; order Sirenia; family Dugongidae; genus Dugong; species Dugong dugon. The sequence goes on along the minus strand of CM057462.1, from coordinate 179,147,738 downwards.
AAAAAAATCCAAACCCGTTGCCGTCAAGTTGTTTCCAACTTTATAGCCACCCTTATAGGACAGAATAGGACTGCCCCGTAAGTTTCCAAGGAGCAGCTGGTGGATTCGAACTGCTTACCTTTGGTTAGCAGCCGAGTGTTTAACCACTGCACCACCAGGGCTCCAGAGTACTTAAAATAGTGCCTGGCAAATATGTGCCATGGAAATATTACTTGTTAGTCTGCATAAAAATCTCTTGAAGAACCCAAGCTCTTGAATCCACTGAATCAAACTCACTAAACTAGTGATTCTTAATTCTGGCTGCACATTAAAATCAGCATGGATGCTTTTTCATCTTCTGCTGCCGAAGCCTTTCCCCAGACAAATTGAATCAGGATCTCTAGGGATGAGGGAAGCCCAGAAATCTGTATTTTGAAAAAATTCCCAGCATGTGATTCTAATGCACAGTGTTGAAAACTGCTCTTCTGAAGCTAGAGAATCAGTGCTTTAAAAGGGTGTTGTGTATGTCATATGTCAGTATGTTTGTGAGTGGGCTTAATTGTTTGATCCTATAACATTTGCGTGATTGACTCATTATTTAGAAGTTTTGAGTTGGCCTACATTATTTCACCTAAGGCTGTCATTTTCCTGATGCTAGGGTGTCCCTCTGTTGCCAATGACCCTCAAGTGTCTAACACAGGGCCAAGCATTGATAATGGTGATGATGACAGAGACAGGAGAGAATAATTATTGAATTTTACCAGCTGTCTTCAAGACAGGAGCCCTGGGTGGCACAGTGGTTAAGCACTCTGGCTGCTAACCTAAAGGTTGTTGGTTCAAACCAACCAGCTGCTCCAAGGGAGGAAGATGTTATAGTCTGCTTCTGTAACGATTTACAGCCTTGGAAACCCTACAGGGCAGTTCTGTTCTGTTCTCTTAGGGTCACTATGAATGGGAATCGACTCGACGGCAACAGGTTTGGTACAGGCTGGTCTTTGAGACCACAGTGATGTTTGTGAAGTAAAGAAGGTCAAGTCAGTAGTGGTACAACTTAGATGAGTGTTTATATGAGTACAAGGGAATTTGGGGCTGATCAAGGAAAAAGATATGACCACGAGATACAGCGTTGCACAACAAGCTCTTTATTGGGGTTGCCGCATGGACAGCCACATGCAGGGGGTGATCCCCCCCAGCAAGAGGTCTTCCAGAGGCAAGCAGCACAGGGAGCCACCAGAAGGAAAAGAGGGCTTGGAAACCCTGGTAAGGGGAACAGGGAAGGGGAGAAGCTTTGTGTCCCTAGGCGATGTCGTGCAGCAAGGTTGGGAGTCTCTGGGTTGGAGAGCTCTGAAGGACAGCAGCATCCTAGGATCCTTATAACTAGAGGGTTTTATCCTATCTAGGACTAGCAGATGTTGGCAAAGTTACTCAGGGTGTGTAAAGCAGCCAGACTCTAAGTGGCTAAAAATCTGCTTATTTGGGCTATTTTTGAAATAATTGGATATGCACAAATTTAAGTTTGGCTCTGTGTGGGCTTTTTTGGGCTAACAAGCCTTAACTTGCTTAACTTGCAAGAAATAAATAACTTGGTACCAATGCACAGAGGCCATCTGTGGCTCGTATATACAACAGTGCTTTACAGGGCTCCCAGGCCCCCAAATCCTGGCATTGTAGTTTTTCTTTCTTTTGAGGCTTTGTCCTTCCCAGGACCTGTCTTGCTCTGTTTGCCAAGTCTCCCAATCAAGTCACTCTGAGGGCTTCCATGAGTGAGGGCTCTCTCACCCATCGGCAGCTTAGTGAATTGTTCCTGACACAAGCCATTCATGGTAAGAGCTTTAAATCCTTCCTAATGTGGCTGTGTGATCCTCAGCTAGCTGCCGAACTGCAGTTTCCTCCTCCCTATAAAGGGGGTATAATAATCCCTACTTCACAGAGTTATTGTCAAGCTCAAACAAGATCATATATGTGAAAGCATCACATAATATGCAAAGGGCCTTGCTTTTTTTCTTTGTCTGTTTGTTTTGATCAGACCACCAGACACTCCATTGACTGTCTTCTAGGGTGGCTGAGAGCAGATAAGCTAGGATTATTATTATTTGATGGGCAAGCATTTTACTTATGGGTAAACTAATAAACCAGGGGGCTTCATTTGCAATATTTGGACTGGATAAGGTATATCCTAAACCCTGGTGGCATAGTGGTTAAGTGCTACAGCTACTAACCAAAAGGTTGGCAGTTCAAATCCACCAGGTGCTCCTTGGAAACTCTATAGGGTGGTTTTACTCTGTCCTATAGGGTTGCTGTGAGTCGGAATTGACTCAGTGGCGGTGGGTTCAGTTTTGATTTTTTGGTTTATGCAAATGGTAGAAACTCTGAATAACCCAGCACTGGGGTTCTCAGATGGATTATGCAAACCATAGTGTTTCAACAATAAGTTAGAGAAGGCTAGACATTACTTGCATTGCTGCTCCTGCCTAATTTTCTGGGAAATTGACTGGATCAGCTTAGAGCAGCTTGGTAGAATTGTAGAGTCCTGGGGTAGGGAAGGGGAGGGGAGGAGAGAGAGAGAAGTGAAAGACAGAGAGAGAGATAAAAGAGGAGGAAAATAAATAAATTAATAAAGCCTTAAAGCTAGAAATCCACGCACCAGTCCTGTGGTAACCTAGCAATCAAGGCATCAGCAGCCAGAAAGCTTTCCTTGTGGAGGGGAAGTTAATGGATTTGTATTATTTGTGGTTATCTGGATTTCAGATTGACACCATATTCAAACTGTGAACTCAGCTGGATGCGGGCCGCCGCTGACTTTTCTCTGACCTAGCTGGAAACTTTAAATCAGCTGTCTCCTTGACTTTCAAGGGAATGACACGCTCCAAATCCACATGATAGCATCTTCTCAGTGTTTTATTACCTCCAGAGGACCTCAGCTCAGGATGGTCTGTAACTACAGCCTTTCTTTTGAATGCCAAGTCCAGCTAAGACTGCTAAATCCTAAAGTCCGCTGTCCTGGAGTAGAGATGTCCTAGACTGTGGGCAGAGACAGAGCTGTATTCCACAAAATGCACGTGATAAATATATGAGGAACAAACTGGACATGTAGCTGATAGAAGCCTGCAACACAGTATTCCTGGGCTGATGGGGAGCTCCATCTGCAGCTGTCTGTTCAGTAGATCTTGCCCAGATACTTTCTTTCCCGTAGTCTTCTGGTGTTTGTTTATCTCTGGGAGGTAGATTTACAGAACTTCAATGGAGGTACAGGGGACATTTTCTTCCCAATGCATTGTGAGTTGCTTCCAGTTGCTTTGAGCAACAGCTGGCAAGAGTGAGAGGTCCTTCCAGAAACGGGGCTTCAACCTCTCTCTAGTTCACTTCAGAGGTGACATTAAGGAGTTTGGTGATAGGAGAAGGAGGGGCATTGTCTTCCTCCTCCCCCAACTTTGCAGGGATTGGGGAACCTTCCACTGACAACAGGCTTCCTTTTGCCCCATGACAAATTATGCTGCAGGTTCGACAGCACCAAATCCATCATAAGGATCGGGCCAGTTCCTTCTCTCTGTCAGCGTAACAGATGTGGCAGCAGCCACAGTGTCAATAAAGGTTATGTCCTGCTTCAGAGAAAAAGGGCCAAAACACCATTTAAGTAATTGCTTGGTGGGGGAAAAAAAAAAAAAAAAATCAAGCTATCCTTCTAGGTAGGCAATAGCATTATCAGGGAGCCTCCACACATGAGTTACTTCTCCCTTCTTCTCCCTGATGTGTTGAAAGGTATTACCAGGGGAAAACACGTGGGTCTATTACCAAGAGAGAGGGTAGGGCATGAGTATTTGCAAGTTGTGACTTTGGAGCTCCCATCTATTAAGTGTTCGGAAATCAACCCATAGTCCTCATTCCATCATTAGACCCAGATCATAATACACCCCACACCCCAGATATTATAAAACTTCCTTTGGATATTTGATAAAAAAAAAGAAAGAAAGGAGTCATTAAGGGGAAAACAGCACAATGCTAAACTTGTTTTATATTTTTGTATTATTTTAATTCTGAATTTTCTGTGAGGGCATCTTAATTTTTTTTTCCATGCTCAAGGCCTCTGGTGGCACAGTGGTTAAAGCACTCGGTGGTTAACCAAAAAGTCAGTGGTTTGAACCCACCAGCCACTTCGCAGGAGAAAGATATGGAAGTTGGAAACCCTATGGGGCAGTTCTACTGTGTCCTGTAGGTTCACTATGAGTCGTAATCAACTCGATGATAGTGTGGTGTTTTTTTTTTTTTTTTTTGGTTTAAGGCCTCTGAACATCTTAATCCTGGCCTGAAGAAGAGTATGCCAGAGAACAAAAATAACATGGCAAGGAACGGCAGGAAAAATAGCATGACTGGAGTGAAAAGTTAGAGGTGGAGAGTGGCAGGGAGTAAAACTAGCAGACCAACTGGTCTCTCATGGAGCTTGCAGGTTAGTTGAACAAAGGTTACTATAAGTGACGAGACGCTCCTGGATGTCCCTGGGTGACACAAATGGTTGAGCACTCGGCTACCAACCGAAAGGACAGAGATTCCAACCCACCCAGAGGCACCTCAGGAGAAAGGCTTGGTTATCTGCTTCCAAAAATCAACCACTGAAAACTCTATGGAACACAGTTCTACTCTGACACACATGGGGTTGCCATGAGTCAGAGTAGACTGGCTGGCAACTGGTTTTAACAGGATTATTAATCATATTTCAGACAAATCACTCTGACAGCTGTGTCGAAGATAGATTAGAGGAGGGCCATACTGGAGGCAGGGAGACAAGTTAAGAGGATATGGAACTAGACCTGGTAAAATATAATGAGTCTGAACCAGGGCATCAGAAGTAGGGATGGAAAGAAGCAATGGAATTAATTGCATATATACATAGGAGATACATTGGAGCCCTGGTGGTGCAGTGGTTAAGAGCTCAGCTGCTAACCAAAAGGTTGGCGGTTTGAATCCACCAGCCATTCCTTGGAAACCCTTTGGGGCAGTTCTCCTCTGTCCTATAGGGTTGCTATGAGTCGGAGTCAACTCAATGGCAGCAAGTTTTGTGTGTGTGTGTGTATATATATACACACACACACACACACACACACACACACACACACACACACACACACACGTATATATACACGTATAAGCACACACACTTATATACATATATATGCAATTAATTCATACATTCATTCATATATTTACATACATACATAGTTAGTGTTGGTTGCCATTGAGTCAGATCCCACTCACGGTGACCCCGTGTGCAACAGAATGAAATGTTGCTCCGTCCTGAGCCATCTTCACAATTGCTCGTGTCCATGATTGTGGCCACTGTGTATTTTGAGTGCCTTCCAACCTAAGGGGCTCGTCTTCCATCAGTATACTTGATAATATTCTGCTGTGATCCACACAGTTTTCATTAGCTGATTTCCAGAAGTAGATTGCCAGGCCTTTCTTCCTAGTCTTCCTCAGTCTAGAAGCGCCATTGAAGACTCTCTACCATGGGTGACCCTGCTCGTATTTGAAATATTGGTGGTATAGCTTCTAGCATCATAGGAACATGCAAGCCACCACAGCATGACAAGCTGAAAGATGAGTGGTGGATATACATTAAAATTAAAATTAATTGCATGGTGAGTGGTTAGATGCTGGGGTTGAGGAATAAATCTCAGTCAAGGATAAAGCCCTTATTTCTTAGTTTGTGGGACTGAATATGTTATGGTATTGTCATATGAAATGAAAAATATTAGAAGAGGTATAGGTCTGGGAGGCAAATGATGAGCTTAGTTCTGGGTAGGTTCAATTTGAAGTTTTTGTGAATAAACCAGTCCTATTTTCCTAATCTGCTTCCAAATAACTGCCTCAGGTGCCTATCTATCACCATTGCTAGACAGAAGGTTCCTCTTCTACATTAGAGTCACATCCTTTAGAGTAGGGTGTTAACATTCCGTCTCTAGCCTACATTTTAGAAAAGGGTGTGTTCTTGGATCTTATCATCCAGGACATTCCTGTCTATTCCAGCTGAATTCTAACCCATTCCTAACCCAGCACTCTGTGTTTTGCTGTAGCTCAATGAAGCATCCCACCGGGAATATTAGGAAGATTCTGGAAAAGAAGTGATTAGCACCAGGTAATCGAAGTCTGTAGAAACAGATCTTGCTCTTAGTATTAGTAGGTTGATACTATACCAAGTCTGAATAGATTCTAGTTTATAAAGAAACCCTAGTGTTAACTCTCTTGGCCAGCTAAATTAGTTAGGACTCGGATACAAGAGACTAGCACCTACGTAAATTAGCTTAGACAAAAAGTGAAATGGTTTGGCATCATAATCAAACAACAGGGAGTGTAGAGGCACAGCTAGGCCTCAGGGATCACCAGACCAGAGCTGTGAACTCCACTAGGTGTCTCTCTTATTTCTGTTTCTCTTTGTGACCCTACTTCATTCTCTTAGATGAGCTTCCTCCAAGAGCTGGAGATATGTCCTTTGGCAGATCCCAGGTTTGCTTTAAAAGTTTTTCCACTCAAGTGGGACTGCTTGTCTTCCCATAGTTGCAATCTGAAGAACTCTGAGGCCCAGTGAGTAGAGTATTAGGATTGACTACCCACGAGTCAGAATCCACTCGACAGCAACAGGTTTGTTTACCCATAGTAGAATCACATGTTTGAAGAGGAGAAGAGCAGTATTTCCCTCCCAAATGAGGGTGCTATTTTCAGAAGAGAGGAGGGACACCTACCAGGTAAAGCAGTAGATGCACACTATGCCATCTGTCATGAAAATTATACAAAGCCTTGTGGAAAGAATTCCATCATGCCATCTCATAGTTTTGCATAAGGACAGTGAGAATTTACTTATGCAAGCACTGGGCTAGCCTATCTCTGAAAATATGAAATTGGGCAGGAACCATTTGTAGTCCTCCCTACTCTGATTCACGACTTACTCTCCTGTGTTCCTTTAGCATCAAATGTGTGCATCTGGTAAACCATTTAATATAATGCCTTGTAATTATTATTTATGTGCCTATTTCCATCTCCAGACTGTGAGCTCCTTGAGATCAGGGACTGTCTTCATCACTTCCACATGCCCAGTCTCTGGCACACAGTTTGACACATTGTATTTCCGTGACATTTTATCTCCTGCTAGAGAAGATAAAATAATTATTATTATTCCTTGGTTTGAAACTGTTTTCAAGTCATAGAAGCATCAAGTATTCAGACAGCAAAGCAAAAAACAAAATAGCCTTCTACTGCATTTCAGGTAAATAATGTTATTGAAAAGTGGGATTACTCCTGAAACTCCCAGTATCCTTCTCATAGTTGCCCTCAGTAGCTGTTTGGGATTGATTAGAAAGATGAGAAGAAAGTGGTAGTCTTCATGCTTTTCTTTCTGTACCCTCAATTTTCTTCATCTACAAGTCATACATATGGGGTTGTTTAGTGGTAATAGGAGTAGTAAAGAATTTGTATTTTTCCATTCACACTCTTCTTTGTCCTCCCTGTTGTTGCTGTTGTGTGTTGTCAAGTTGATTCTGACTTATAGTGGCCCAATAGGACAGAGTAGAACTGCCCCATAGGGTTTCCAAGGCTGTAATCTTTACAGGAGGAAATCTCCAGGTCTTTTCTACCGTGGAGCCACTGGGTAAGTTCACGCCACCGACCTTTGGGTTAGCAGCTGAGTTCTTAACCATTGTGCCACCAGGGCTTCTTTTTTCTTCCTAAACAGCATGCATGAATTTGTGAGTCTGCTGACCAGTGTTTAGCGTGCAGTTGGTGAGTGTGGAATATTAGCAAAGCTATTTGAATGGCAGATCAAACACCTGATTTTTTTTCTCATTGGCAGTATCCTATAACCAGCACAGCTGATCAGCCACCAGAGGTTGAAAGACACCTTACTAAGTTCCCACAATTGTATTTGACGGTTAACTGTTAATTGCCATCTCTGGTCCTTGCATATCTACACTGAGAGAAAAAGGTTTGGGGAGATAATAGGGACTCTTCTGGGAGATTTGCAATACATGGGGCTTGTAAAAGGGACCATTCACCTCTTTGCTCCCACCTCTAAAGCATTTGGTTCAAGAAAATTGATTTGAATTAATCAATGGACTGGCTTCTACCCAACCAAGGAGGCTGTCAGATGCAAGAATAATGTTTAGGATGAAAAATCTAGCCATATGCAGATTCCTAGTTTTGTTCCCAAAATAACTCCTGGTATTGTTGGTTTCTTTTCCTCATCTAGTTACCATCTGGGGTTTGTGTGTCTGTATGTGCACACACGTGAGCAATAATACCTCCTCCCCACAATCTGCCAGGCACAGACACCCTCCCTTGGCCTCTCCCACATGTATGTACTCACTGAACCAGGGGTACAGAAAGGATTTCAGATAGAGACTGAAAAGGCCCAATTTCTGCCTTTATGCCCAAGATTTTACATGTACTTCACACTTGCTTAAAAAATTGTTGATGTGTAAGCAGAGACTAAGGCAACTGATAGCAACCAGAATTAATCTGTGAAGGTCTATGCAGTATGTGGCTCTTTGATGCTTAAGCCAATGGGTAGAAATATTTAATAGCTTGGGACTGCAAACATTTTTGTATAAACTGGACAAGTAACTCAAACCATGGCCTATTTCCTTTTTATTTCAGGAACTTATTTCACATTTCTTTGGTTTAGAAATGACCTGGGCATTGAACTAATTAAAAAACAATAATTTAATATGTAGGAATAAATCCTACCCAAGCTGAGACCTTGTCAGCCAATGTCAACCTGGAGTGCAACCTTAGAGCAGAATAGTAAATCTCCTATAATAGGGGCTTCCAGATCCAGTATATCATAGAATGCTTTGCATACTTGTCAGGGAGCACAATTCACCTCACCAGCTGCCCTCACAACTTCCTGAAGCATTAGGGCTCAGTGTGCTAATGGGAAAGTGAAAGGGCTGGAGGAGGGAGGCTGGATTCAGTTATTGACATGGAAGGAAAGCAGGGCTCACCCTTGAGACCTAGAGGGAGCTAAGGTATCAATGGAACTGAAAAGTGGAGGTAGAGGAGGATGAAACCAGAGACCAGTCTGCCTTCTCCTTTTCCTCCTGTGAAGCAGAGGAACTCACACAGGAAGCGGCTACCCCAGTCTTTGGTTCATTTATCCAAGAGAGCAGGTCAAGGAAAGGACAAAGCAGCCATCGTGCAAACCAAAGACCTGGAGGAGGAGACCAGGAGAAGCTTGAGAAAGAAAAGCTTTGTTTATAAGTCAGCTACTTAGAGAGAAGAATGTGAAATAGCAGCCTCCCTCCTGGCTATGCTAGAGTGAAATGAACCATTTTTGCTTGAATTTCCTGTAGTGGCCGGAAAAGACCTTTGCACTGACTAATGATAATTGAGTGCGCCTAGCTGGACCACCCTTACGAGATGGTGGAATAGAGAGTGGCTGTAGTAATTTAGACCATAGGTTATGAGAAACCTCTGTGACCCTAAATTTCAATTTGCTAATCTTTAAAATACCCCTTTTGGTTAAGGCTTTGCCCATGTTAAAAAAGGGATACAGAGAAGAGTAGAGTAATTTTTGAATGAACAATTTTTACACTCTCCTGGACTTAGAGAGTAAGGAGTGGAGGAGAAGGGAGGAAAGAGCATGAAGGTATTGAGTATCTGAGACAGAAGAAGAGGCATCCATGACAGAAGAGGTGAAACCAGAGATACTCAACCCACCTCACAGTTTTTCTTAATAAAAAAGGCCCTAGATCTGGTGAGAGGTCCTGGTGGTTCAATGGTAGAATTTTCACCTTCCATGAGGGAGACCTGGGTTTGATTCCTGGTCAATGCACCTCAAGCACAGCCGTCACCCATGGGTCAGTGGAGGTGTGTGTTCCTCTGATGCTGAACAGATTTAAGCCAGAGCATCCAGATTAAGACAGACTAGGAAGAAAAGCCTGGAAATCTACTTCTGAAAATCAGCCAGTGAAAACTTATGGATTACAAAGGTCTGATCCTGTTGTACATGGGGTTCCCATGAGTCCAGGGCTGATTCCATGGCAGCTAACAACAACAACAACAGATCTGGTGAAGATATTGGGACAGGAAAAAACATTTCCTGATTTTATTCTAATCTTACTGATGATTCATGATATTCAGAGTTCTTTCCTGTGTAATGCCTCAGGCTCCTAGGATGTAAGAAGGAATAGCACTCTCACTATTATTCAGCTTACAGGAAGTAACTGGGACCAGCCTAGAGAATTAGGACAATGGGTTCTCTTTCTTTAAGCTCCATTAATCTCCTGTATAATTATAATCTGAACTTAATCATAAGCACCTTAATTTTGTACCAGGATCATAAGAATGCAGAGGAATTTTCAGATTCTAGCAGGTTTGCAGGATTTTCAGTCATACTAGTCGTCATGTGACTAGCAAACATGCAATTTCCGAAGAAGTCACTGAGATGAAATAAGTTTTAAAATCCATACCACCATTCATTATAGTGTCATTTCTTCTTGGAAATTTCCAGCTCAAGGGAAAGTGATGCATGGTCATAGGGTAGGGAAAGCAAAATCAAATACCAAATGCCCCTCCAAAGAGTCTTGTAGATGACTTTTGATGTGTTTGGCTCATCGTTAAGATTTCAAACTCATGGGACAACAACAGGTTTTTTTTTTGAGGGAAAAAAAGGGAACTCTTTCTTTGATATTAACAGAGTGTAGCACAATAAATCCTACAAGTCATACTGAGCACACGTTTTCGTTTTGACCGTAACAAAGAAATCACAAACACAAAGATATATCTGCCTGATGTTTGGACCCCTTGATCAGAGTCTTTTATTGGATGGAAGGAGACTGCCAGGCCCCATGCTTCACACAAGGAACACACTCAATTTGGACACAGCTTTATCATCTTCAACCATAGGACCTGCTAGATCGCTAAGTGGCATATACTTTCCCAGATATCCTCCTCCTGGATTTTATGGTCCTCTTCTTCCCCATTCTTTTCTCAGAGAGAAAAAAAAAATTAGAAACTGATCATTCAGGACTGATTTGAAGAGGGGAGAGTAATTCTTTACCATGAACTAAATTTCATACTATTCGCTTGATAATTCACATGATAACTTTTCTAGGATAAAATCTTAAGTCTTGAGAGTGATGCAGATAAAAAATAAAACGAAGAAAAAATATCCAAAAATAAACAGTTAATTTGCCATGTATTATCAAAATTGAATCTTTAATAATTTGGTCCCTAATATGTACTAATAAGGAACCCTGTTTGCACAGTGGTTAAGCACTTGGCTGCTAACTGAAAGGTTGGCAGTTCAAACCCCTCAGCTGCTATGTGGAAAAAAGATGTGGCAGTCTGCTTCTGTAAAGATTTACAGCCTTGGAAACCCTATGAAGCAGTTCTACTCTATCCTGTAGAGTTGCTATGAGTCAGAATTGACTTGACAGCAGTGGGTTTTTAAAATACGTTCCAGGCACTGATTCAGGAGCTGTAGGGGATAGCAACACATTTAAGATGAGTTACCTGTCCTCACAGAAGCTTATGTCTTGTTGGGTAGAGAGATTTATAAACACTGGATAATATGCAACAAAAACATATTTAAATAGCATTTCTAGACAATAGTAGATGTGCTGTTAAAGGGAACTTATGATTAATTACTGAATACACTGTACAGACAATAATTGCTAGATGATTTTGGACAAAGGAGAGATTCCCTTAGGTTGGGGCTGGTATGGACATTGTTAAGGAAAAAAAGTATGTTTTAATTAACTCCTGACATAATGAGAAATGATTTGAGTAAGTAGATGGGGTGGGGGAATAGCTATAAGCAAGAATCACTGAAAAATAATATGCTGAACAGTTTCTGGACTGGTGGGAATAGTTCATATTTTTAAGAGCCAGAGTGGAAAGCCCTCATAAAACATGGGTCTTTGGGCAGAATTTTCATGAAAATATTGCCTTGTTATTGTGTGCTATCAAGTCACTTCTGACTCATAGTGACCCTATATGACAGAGTAGAACTGCCCCATTGGGTTTCCTTGGCTATAATCTTTACTGGAACAGATCACCAGGTCTTTGTTTTCATGGAGCCACTGGGTGGGTTTGAACCACTGACCTTTTCGTTAGCAGCCAAGGCCTTAACCATTTCACCACCAGGGCTCCCATTATCTTGTTAGTGGGGATAAATTAGCTCTAGACTAAAGAATGCCCTGTGCCTACCCTAACAAAACATAAAACCAAGCCTCAAAAAAAAACTAATAATAAGTAACTAACTACCTTCTAGAACAGAGTCTAACATTATTTAAAGAAATAACAACAACAGCAAAAATCCAGCACTAAACAATGTAAAATTAATACTGTCTGGCATCTTAACAAGAATACCAGACATGCATATAAGCAGGAAAATATAATCATGACAAGATTTTCAATTAATAGAAACAGACTGAAAAATCACAGAGAATAGAATTAGCCAAAAAATATATTAAAACAACTCTTAAGAATATACTTAATCTGTTTAAGAAGGTAAAGGTAAACTATGAACATAGTAAGAAGAAAATGGAAATATACTTTCAAATGGAACTTCTGCAGGTAAAAATACAATATTTACATTAAAAAAAACACTGGATGGAATGGATTAACATCACAGTAAGCATGCAGAAGAAGGAATTAATGAAGGTAAAAAACATAACAAAAGAAACTGCCCAGAATAAATGTCAGAGAGAAAGAAGGACTAAAACACCAAATCAACAAACCAAACAAAAAACAACACCTAAATGCTGTAGGATAATATAAAGAGTCTATAATATGTATAATTGGAGTCCTAGAACAAGTCAGAGGAAAGAGGAAAATAAAAATATGTTAAGAGATAATGCCCCAAAATTTTATGAATTTGATGGAAAGTATAAACTCACAGATCTAAAATCTTAACAAGACCCAAGCAGTATTAACTTTAAAAAATCACATTAAATAACCAAGTTGTTAAAAACCCAGGACAAAGAGAAAATATTAATATTAAAAGCAGCTACAGGAAAAAGATACACTATGTACAATGTAGTACAGAGTAACAAAATAAGAATGACAGCAGATTTCTTGTTAGAAATTATCCAAGCCAGAAACAATAAGGTTCAACTTTAAAGAACTGCAAGAATAAAAAAGTCAATCTAGAATTCTATACTGAAAAAAAAATCTCTTAATAAAGAAGGCAATAATAAAGGCTTTTAAAGAAAAATAAAAGATGAGAAAATTAATCACTAACAGTTCTGCACCTTAAGCAATTAAAAATAAATTCTTCTGGCAGAAGAAAAATAATACCAGATGGAAATTCATATCTAAACTAAGGAATGAAGTGCACTGAATGTGGTAAGAGTGTGAGTAAATATAGAAGACATTTTAAACTCATTTTTGTAACTTTAAAAGATAATCGATTGTTTATAGCTGAAATGATAAGAATGAATTTGGAAGTTTATAATTAATTGAAAGTAAAATCTATAAAAACAATAGTACAGGGAGTAGGGGCAAGAATATTAAAACATACAGTTATAGGTTACACTAGATATGAAATGGTGTAATATAATTTGAAGGTATACTATGATAAGTAAAAGATATATGCTATAAACCCTACAGCAACCAAACTTAAAAAAAAAAAAAAAAAGATGTAACTAATAAGCCAATACTGGAAAGAAAATGGAATCATACAATATACACAAGTCTTCCAAAAAATCCAGGAACATAAGAAAAGAGGAATAAACAATAGGTGGGAAAAATACAGGGCCTAAACCCAATTACACTGAAAAAAAAAAAAAATCCATTGACGTCAAGTCCATTGAGACTCATAGCGACCCTATGCAAATAATTACACTAAATTTAAATGACTCAAACACTCCAATTAAAAGACAGAGATTATAAAACTGGATAAACACAAACACAAAACAAGATCTAGCTAAATGCTGTCTATAGGAAACTCATTTTAAATATAAAGACTCAAACAGATTAAAAGGATGGGAAGTGTATATTATGTAAACACTAATCAAAAGAAAGCTACAGTATTTATATTATCAGACAGAGACTTCACAACAAGGAATACTATCAGAGATAATGTGGGATACTTCATATTAATAAAAGGGTCAGTTTATTAAGGGCACATACAATTCAAAATGTGTTTGCACATTAAGAATAACAGAGCTTGGGGGGTGGGGGCAAGATGGCAGAGTTAGTCAGATGCTTCTGGCGGAACCTCTTACAAAAAAGACCTGAAAAAAACAAGTGAACCGATTATATATGGCAATCTGGGAGCCCTAAACATCAAAGGCAAAGTTGGGGAACCGAACTGAGTGGTGGGGGAGGGAGAGATGGTTTGGAAGCAGCAAGGTGTTGCCAGACCTGACCTGGCGAGAGCCTGAGCCCCTCAGGCCTGATCAACAGATGGGTGAGTGGTGATACAGGCAAGCAGTGGTGCTTGGGAGGCATATTCTGCATTAGGAGAGACCCAGTGGCAGAGAATCTACTTGGCCACCCAGAACTAGTGAGAAGCAGCCTTCGATCAGCGAAAAATATGTACTTGCATCTGGAATACCGCATGGATCAAAAACACCCCCCTAAGGGAAAAATCTCTCTCCTGTTTACCTCCCCACTCCCTGATCTGCACTGGGTCCTGGACTGGGTTCAGCAATCGCTGAGTCTGCTGGGTGGGAAGCAGGATCTGTCACATGTCCTGAGCCATTCTCTTGGCCTTGGAGAGTGAACAAAGTAACAAATGGGAAAAAATAAATTGTTGGTTCCCCTAAGCCAGGAATTCAGGGTAGGCACAGCTCCTTTGCCTAGGCACAAGCTTAAGGGTCTATGGACTTTTAGTGCCTTTCCCCCTGAGAGACTTGCGTGGGCCAATTTCAACACCGTAGGCCCTCATTACCACAGTACAATAGGGTATATACCTGAAGTTTAACTTGAACTGTTTCAGCTGTGAAGTGGCATGTTCATGACATTTGACACTGCTCTGCCCATTAAGCAGGGTTTTCACCTACCCACATCAGGGGCCTGAAGACTGGTGGCTCCACCCACGCCACCTAGGTGCCTGCGATAGAAGCCCAAGAATAAGAGATGCCCCCGGTCTTTACAGCCAGTAGCATCGGGTACTCATAGTCCAGGTGCAAAACCCACCCACCTAAGCACTCTAGGGAACAGGGACACGTCTTCCTCCTGGACACTTGGGGGCAGCTGTCAGCCCCTGGCCTTGGTCATTGTGTATCCCCCTGCTGCAGCCAGATACCTGTGCCTACACCAATCACCCATGCCTGTCTAGGACTGTAAGTGAGCGCTTACATCACACATTTGGTGGCTATCTACCTGGGCACCTGAGAAAAATCCATACAGAAGGAATGGGCAGACTCCTGAGCTCAGATACCTAGTGACAGATCTAACTACCTGGTGACAGGACATCAGAGCTTCAAAGTTGCCAATATTCAAACTAGCTCACAAGAGTAGCCTATTTGGGCATATCAGAACAAAACAAGAAGCTAGGACACAGTAAGCAAACATAAAATAAATAAATATAATAACTTACTGATGGCTCAGAGACAACAGTCAATATCAAATCACATAAAGAGGCAGTCCATGATGGCTTCAGCAAGCTCCCAAAATAAAGAATCTAGAAATTTTCCAGAGGAGGAAAATTTCTTGGAATTACTGGAGGCAGAATACAAAAGACTAATATACAAAACTCTTCAAGAAATTAGGAAGGAAATTAAGCAAAATGCAGAACATGCAATAGAGAAAATTAAAAAGATTAGAGAAGAGCATAATGACAAAATTAAAGAATCCATAGAGAGACAGCAATCAGAAATCCAGAAAATTAAGAATAAAATATGAGAATTAGATAGCTCAATAGAAAGTCATAGGAGCAGAATTGAGGCAATGGAAGTCAGAGTTAGTGAGATTGAAGATAAAGCACTTGACACCAATTTATATGAGGAAAAATCAGATAACAGGATTAAAAAAATGAAGAAACCCTAAAAATTATGTGGGATTCTATCAAGAGGAATAGCCTACGAGTGACTGGAGCTACCAGAATGGGGGGTGGGGGTGGGGGGATAACAGAAAATACTGAGAGAACTGTTGAAGATTTGTTGGCAGAAAACTTCTCTGATATCGTGAAAGATGAGAAGATACCTATCCAAGATGCTCATCGAACCCCACATAAGGTAAATCCCAAACGAAAGTCATCAAGACATATTATAATCAAACTTGACAAAATGAGAGAGAATTTTAAGAGCAGCTAGGGATAAACAAAAAGTCATCTACAAGGGAGAGTCAATAAGAATAAGCTCAGAGTACTCAGCGGAAACCATGCAGGCAAGAAGGCAAAGTGATGACATATATAAAGGCTTGAAGGAAAAAAACTGCTGGCCAACAGTTATATATCCAGCAAAACTGTCTCTCAAATATGATGGCAAAATTAGGGCATTTCCAGATAAACAGAGGTTTAGGGAATTTGCAAAAACCAAACGAAAATTGCAAGAAATACTAAAGGGAGTCGTCCTGTTAGAAAATCAATAACGTCAGATAACAACCCAAGACTAGAACACAGGACAGAGCAACCAGATATCAACCCACATAGGGAAGTCACCAAAATAAACCAAAGCTAAAACATTGAAAATAGGGAAACAGATGTCAATATTTAAAAGATGATAACATTAAAACAAAAAAGAGGGACTTAAAAAATGTAGACATAGATTTTTCATATGGAGAGGAAGTCAAAGTGATATAAAGAAATAAAAGACAGGTATAAACTTAGAAAAATAAGGGTAAATATTAAGGTAACCATAAAGGAAACTAACAATCCTACAAGTCAAAATAAAAAACTGGAAAAATAAAAAGACTCAGTGAACACAAAATCAACAATGATGAGAAAGATGAAAAGAAAATACATAAAGAAAAATGACTCAGCACAGAAAATTAAGTGGAACAAAGAAACTGTGAACAACACACAAAAAAAGACATCAAAATGACAGCACTAAACTCATACCTATCAATAATTACGCTGAATGTAACTAGACTAAATGTACCAATAAAGAGACAGAGTGGCAGATTGGATTAAAGAAACACAATCCGTCTATATGCTGCCTACAAGAGACACACCTTAGACTTAAAGACACAAACTAAAACTCAAAGGATGGAAAAAAATGTATCAAGCAAACAACACTCAAAAAAGAGCAGGAGTGGCAATATTAATCTCAGACAAAATAGACTTTAAAGTAAAATCTACCACAAAGGATAAGGAAGGACACGATATAATAATTAAAGGGTCAATGCACCAGGAAAACATAAAACAAACTCTAACAGCACTGAAAAGAGAGACAGCTCCACAATAGTAGTAGGAGACTTCAACATAGCACTTTCAGTGAAGGACAGAACATCCAGAAAGAAGCTCAACAAAGACAGGGAAGAGCTAAATGCTATAGTCAGCCAACTTGATCTGATAGACATATACTGAACACTCCACATAACTGCAACCAAGTATATTTTCTTTTCCAGTGCACATGGAACATTCTCCAGATTAGACCACATATTAGGCCATAAAGCAAGCCTTAACAAAATCCAAAGCATCGAAGTATTACAAAGCATCATTTCAGATAGTAAAGCCATAAAAGTGGAAACCAATAACAGAAAAAGCAAAGGAAAAAAAATCAAATGCATGGAAACTGAACAACATCTTCCTCAAAGACTACTGGGTTATAGAAGAAATTAAGGATGGAATAAAGAAATTCATAGAATCAAACAAGAATGAAAACAGCCTACCAGAACCTTTGGGACACAGCAGAAGCAGTACTCAGAGGTCAGTTTATAGCAATAAATACACACACATCCAAAAAGAAAAAAGGGCCATAATCAAAACATTAACCCTACAACTGGAACAAGTAGAAAGAGAGCAGCAAAATAAGCCCTCAGGTGCTGGAAGAAAGGAAATAATAAGAATTAGAGCAGAATTAAATGATACAGAGAATAGAAAAACAATCAAAAGAGTTAACAAGACCAAAAGGTGTTTCTCTGAAAAGATCAACATAATTGATAAACCACTGGCCAAACTGACAAAAGAAAAACAGGAGAGGAAGCAAATAACCCGTGTAAGAAATGAGATGGGTGATATTACAACAAACCCAACTGAAATTAAAAAAATCATAACAGAACACTTAACAAATTTGAAAACCTAGAGGAAATGGATAAATTTCTAGAAACTCACTACCTACCTAAACTAACACAAACAGAGGCAGAACAACTAAATAAACCCTTAACAAAAGAGATTGAAAAGGTAATTTAAAAAATCCCAACAAAAAAAAGCCCTGGCCCAGGACTGAGTCCAATACAGCTAGATGGTGCCCGGCTACCACCACTGACTGCTCTGACCAGGATCACAACAGACGGCTCTGGACAGAGCTGGAGAAGGACGTAAAACATAATTCTAACTCACACACACAAAAAAAAGACCAGATTTACTGGCCTAAAGGAGACTGGAGAAACCCCGAGAGTATGCCCCCAGACACCCTTTTAGCTCAGTGGTGAAGTTATCTCTGAGGTTCACCGTTCAGCCTGGGAGTGGACAGCCCCGTAAAACCAAATGGGACTAATGAGGTACAGTAGTCCAGTGACAAGGGCCAGAAGGCAGAAGGGGACAAGGAAGCTGGTGATAGGGAACCCAAGGTTGAGTAAGGATATTGTTGATGTGTTGTGAGATTCTTAACCATTGTCATAGCACAACATGTGTAGTAACTGTTAAATGAGAAACTGTTTTGTTCTGTAAGCCTTCATCTTAAGTGAGAATAGCAGCACAATTGGAAGAGCATAGTCAATGTCACTGAACTGTGCGGTAGAAGTATTTCAAATGGTGTATCTTTGGCTACATGTATTTTCACCAAAAAAAAATAGGTTGAGAAGTTAGAGGGCTGACGTTGTGGAGTTGTTAACAAATGTCATAAAACAATATGTGAACTACTGTTTCATGAGAAACTATTTGTTCTGTAAGCCTTCACCTGAAGTACAATTTAAAAAAAAAAAAAAGCCCTGGCCCAGATGGCTTCACTGGAAAATTCTACCAAACTTTCAGAGAAGAGTTAACATCACTACTACTAAAAGTATTTCAGAGCATAGAAAATGATGGAATACTCCCAAACTCATTCTGTGAAGCTAGAGTGACCCTGATACCAAAACCAGGTAAAGACACCACAAAAAAAGAAAATTACAGACCAATATCCCTCCTGAACATTGATGCAAAAATCCTCAACAAAATTCTACCCAATAGAATTTAATAACATATCAAAAAAATAATTCACCATGATCAAGTGGGATTTATACTAGATATGCAGGGGTGGTTCAACATTAGAAAACCAATCAATGTAATTTGTCACATAAATAAAAGACAAGAACCACATGATCTTATCAGTTGATGCAGAAAAAGCATTTGACAAACTCCAACACCCATTCATGATAAAAACTCTCAACAAAATAGGAATAGAAGGAAAATTCCTCACTATAATTAAGGGCATTTATACAAAGCCAACAGTGAACAGCATCCTAAATGGTGAGAGTTTGAAAGCATTCCCTTTGAGAACGGGAACCAGACAAGGATTCCCTTTATCACCACTCTTATTCAACATGGTCCTGGAGGTCCTAGCCAGAGCAATTAGGCTAGAAAAAGAAATAAAGGGCATCCAAATTGGTAGGGAAGAAGTCAAAGTATCTCTATTTGCAGATGATATGATCTTATACACAGAAAACCCCAAAGAAGCCACAAGAAAACTTCTGGAACTAATAGAGGATTTCAGCAAAGTTTCAGGATACAAGATAAACATACAAAAATCAGTTGGATTCCTTTACACCAACAAAGAGAACTTCAACAAGGATATCACCAAATAAATACCGTTTACAATAGGCCCCAAGAAGACAAAATAATTAGGAATAAATGTAACCAGAGATGTAGAAGACCTATACAATGAAAACTAGAAGACACTACTGCAAGAAACATGCATAAGTGGAAAAACATACCTTACTCATAGATAGGAAGGCTCAACATTGTGAAAATGTCAATTCTATCCAAAGCAATCTACAGATACAATGCAATCCGGATCCAAATTCCACAGGCATTTTTTAATGAGCTGGAGAAACAAATCACCAACTTCATATGGAAAGGGAAGGGGCCCTGAGTAAGTAAAGCATCACTCAAGAAGAAGAACAAAGTGGGAGGCCTCACACTACCTGATTTTAGAACCTATTATACCACCACGGTAGTCAAAATAGCCTGGTACTGGTATAACAACACATAAGTAGACAAATGGAACAGAATTGAGAATCCAGACATAAATTCATCCACCTATGAGCAGCTGATATTTGACAAAGCCCCAAATTCGGTTAATTGGGGAAAAGACAGTCTTTTTAACAAATGGTACTGCCATAACTGGATATCCATCTGCAAAAAACTGAAACAAGACCGATACCTCACACCATGCACAGAGTAACTCAAAATGGATCAAAGACTTAAATATAAAATCAAAAACGATAAAGATCATGGGAGAAAAAACAGACGATGCTAAGAGCCCTAATACATGGCATAAACAGAATACAAACCACAAGTAACAATGAACAAGCACCAGAAGAGAGACTCGATAATTGGGAGCTCCTAAAAATCAAACACTTAGGCTCATCAAAAGACTTCAGCAAAATAACTTTGGTGAAGGGTAAAACAGTACACAATACTGGGGAAGCCAGGAAAACTTGTACAAGGAAAGGTCATGGAAGCTCCATAGACACATCCAAACTCCCTGAGAGACTGAATTGCTGGGCGGAGGGCTGTGGGGACCAGGGTCTCGGGGAACATCTAGCTTAATTGGCATAACACAGTTTATAAAAACAATGTTCTACATTCTATCTTGTGAGTAGCATATAGGATCTTAAAAGCCTGTGAGCAGCCATCTAAGATACACTGGTCTCACCCCTCTGGGAGCAAGGGAGAATGAAGTGACAGGATACAAGGAAAAGATTAGTCCAAAGGACTAATGGACCACAGCTACCATGGCCTCCACCAGACTGAGGCCATAATCAGCTAGATGGTGCTTGGCTACTACTACTGACTGCTCTGACCGGGATCACAAAAGAGGGTCCTGGACAGAGCTGGAAAAGGATGTAGAACAAAATTCAAACTCATAGAAAAAACAAAACCCAGATTTACTGGCCTAACAGACTGGAGAAATCCCAAGAGTATGTCCCCTGGATACCCTTTTAGCCCAGTGGTGAAGTCACTCCCGAAGTTCACCGTTCAGCCGGGAACTGGACAGCCTCATAAAACAGGACTAATGAGGCACAACAGTCCAGGGACAAGGACTAGTAGGCAGGAGGGTACAAGAAAGCTGGTGATAGGGAACCCAAGTTTGAGAAGGGACAGTGTTGACATATTGTGGAGTTGTTAACCATTGTCATAGGGCAATATGTGTACTGTTTAATGAGAAACTATTTGTTCTGCAAACCTTCATCTAAGATACACACACACACAAAAAGAATCATCTATGTGATATCAGATTGACAACAGCAACTCAAAAGGTTTGATGGAAAGCCTAGGGGGCAGTGAGTTGAAGATAATGGTGATGGAATAATTTGGAAAAGCATGGTGAGAATAGCAGCACAACTGGAAAAAGGTAAGCAAGGTCACTGAATTGTACATGTAGAAACTTCTGAGATGGTATAACTTTGGCTATGTATATTTTCACCAAAAAAAAAAAAAAAAAAGTGTCCTCCAAGGTGGAGAAGGGAGAGTGTTGACACATCGTGAGATTGTTAACTAAAGTCATAAAACAATGTGTACTGACAGTTTAATGAGAAACTATTTTTTCTGTAAACTTCCATCTAAAGTACAATAAAAATAAATAAACTAAAAAAAAGAGAAAGTCTTCACCAAAAGAGTAAAAAGATGACCCACAGACTGGGAAAAAATTTTTGGCTACAACAAATCCAATCAGCGTCTAATCTCTGAAATCTACAAGATACTGCAAAACCTCAACAACATAAAGACAAATAACCCAATTAAAAAATGGGCAAAGTATATGAACAGGCATTTCCCCAAAGAAGATATTCAGGCGGCTAACAGACACAAGAAGAAATGTTCACGATCATTAGCCATTAGAGAAATGCAGATCAAAACTACAATGAGATATCATCTCACCCCAACAAGGCTAGCATTAATCCAAAAAGCACAAAATAATAAATGCTTGAGAGGTTGTGAAGAGAATGGAACACTTATACACTATTGATGGGAATGTAAAATGGTACAACCACTTTGGAAATCGATTTGGCACTTCCTTAAAAAGCTAGAAATAGAAGTAGCATACAATCCAGCTAACCCGCTCCTTGGAATATATCCTAGAGAACTAGGAACCATCACACGAATAGATATATGCACACCCATGTTCATTGCAGCACTGTTCACAATAGCAAAAAGATGGAAACAACCTAGGTGCCAATCAATGGACAAATGAATAGACAAATTATGGTATATCCACACAATGGAATACTACCCAACGATAAAGATCAATGATGAAGCTGTGAAACATAACATGGAGGAATCTGGAGGGCATTATGCTGAGTGAATTTAGTCAGTCACAGAAGGACAAATACTGTATGTGACCACTATTATAAGAACTCAAGAAAAGGTTTAAACACAGAAGAAAACTTTTTTTGATGGTTACAAGGGTGAGGAGGGAGGGTGAGGGTTATTCACTAACTAGATAGTAGATAAGAATTATCTTCGGTGAAGGGTAGGACAGCACTCACTACAGGGGAAGTCAGCACAACTGGACTAAACGAAAGCTAAGAAGTTTCCTGAATACAGTCAAACACTTTGAGGGACAGAGTAGCAGGGGTAGGGGTCTGGGGACCATGGTTTCAGGGGACGTCTAGGTCAGTTGGCATAACAAAGCTCATTAAGAAAATGTTCTGCATCCTACACTTCGGTGAGGCATCTGGGGTCTTAAAAGCTTGCAAGCAGCCATCTAAGATGCATCAGTTGGTCCCAGCCACCTTGGAGTAAAGGAGAATGAAGAACACCAAAGACCCAAAGAAGTAGTAGCCCAAGAGACAGAAAGGGCCACATGAACCAGAGACTTCATCAGCCTGAGACCAGAAGAACTAGATGGTGCCCGGCTACAACCAATCATCGCCCTGACAGGGAACACAACAGAGAGTCCCTGATGGAGCAGGAGAAAGGTTGGGTGGAGAACTCAAATTCTACTAGGAAGACCAGACTTAATGGTCTGACTGAGACTGGAGGAGTCCCAGAAAGCATGGCCCCTGGATTCTCTATTAGCCCAGAACTAAAACAATTTCCAAGGCCAACTCTTCAGACAGGGTTTAGACTGGACTGTGGGACATAAAGTGATACTCGTGAGGAGTGTGCCTCTTAGCTCAAGTAGATACAAGAGTCTAAATGGGCAGCTTCTGTCCAGAGGTGAGATGGGAAGTCAGAGAGGGTTAGGAGCTGGTTGAATGGACATGGGGAATCGGGTGTAAAATCACAGTAAGGGGAGAGCAATTAGGGTCACATAACAATGTATGTATAAATTTTTGTATGGGAGACTAACTTGAAATGTAAACTTCATTTAAACTACAACAAGAAACAAACAGAAAAGAATAACAGAACTCAAAATACAAAAGCTGTTGGAAACGAAAAGAGAAATAGACCAATCCACAGTTACATAATTGAAATTATAATACGCTTCTTTCAGTAATTGCTGTAACAGGTAGACCAAAACAAACAAATAAAACTCAGAAATGATTTGGAAACTTGAACAACACTATCAACTAACTTGACCTAGTTGACATTTATAAAAACTCTACCTAACATCAGGATAATGTATATTATTTTCAAATGCATGTGGAACATTTATCAAGATAGACTATAATTCTAGGTGATAAGACTTAAGAAATTTAAAAGGATTTAAATCACATAAAATATGTGTTATAAAAAAAAGGAAATTGTAATAAAAATAAAAATCTGAAAGATGTCTGAAAAATTCCCAACTTCTGGAAATTAAAATAATTTAAAATAATACATGGAAAATCAGAATGTATCTTTTCTAAAAATTTTAGATTCTGACTCATGGCAATCCTATAAGACAGAGCAGAACTGCCCCATAGGATTCCAAGGAGTGGCTGGTGGATTTGAACTGCTGACCTTTTGGTTAGATGTCATAGCTCTCAATCACTGCACCACCAGGACTCCCAAAATTTTAACGTCTGTATTAAGTCACACTGACATACGATAAATTCCACATACTTAAACAATTTTTTTATAAGTTTATCGTATGTATACACCTGGGTAACCATCACCATAATCAGTGTAAGTACCGTATCCATTACCCCTGAATTTCTTCATGTGCCTTAGGTAATTTACAGAACGCAAAGCCCAGGTTGCTTGCTGTACACGGTGATGGAAGAGGAGTGCTTTGAGTCTTAAACCACATTGAATATATAACTACCCAGGCCGAAGCAATGACGGTACAGATATTCATTCAATAGCTCAAGTCTAAGGCAGATCTTGTTATAAACTATTAAAAAACCCAAACCAAACCCACTACAGTTGAGTCAATTCTGACTCATAGCGACCCTTTAGTACAGAGTAGAACTGCCCCATAAGGTTTCATGGGCTGTAATCTTTATGGAAGCATACTGCCGCATCTTTTTCCTGTGGAGTAGCTGCTGAGTGGTTGCCGACCTCTCAGTTAGCAGCCGAGCGTTTAACCTCTGCGCCACCAGATCTCATGAGTGAAACTGTGAAGCCTCTGCCTTACGAGAAGGACCATCCATGAGGAATTCTATTTCTATCTCATGCAGTTGTCAGTCCAGGAACAGTTGCTGAAATAACGTGGCCATGCCAAGGTGCCATAGCTTTTCCTGATGATCTGCCTGTGACCTCTACACTGCCCAGACTGAAACCCTGTCCCCACAGTTTCCATCAACTGAGGCTCTCCTTCCATCCCCTTATACCAGTATGGCCACAGCTAAGTTTTAGGTGTGATTGTTGCTTTGTTGTGCTTCACGTTGATCTTATCCCCGTGCTCTTTCTGTGTTTGTTTCTGTTACTAAATGAGATTTTTCTATTCAGGTCAGTCGGCAATTTTCCTTTGTCTTCTTTCTATCTTTGGTCTCTTTCTTCTTTATCAATCTAGACCAGACACTGGCATCTTAATCCCATTGTTTCAACTTTGTGTGTCTCCTCTATCTACTTTCTATGTCGTTTGCTTTCCTTTCTTAGTATAGTCCAATACTGGCAACACTTTACCTTTTATTTTCAACAACTTCTTATACCCCCCAGCAGAAGAGATGACATATTTTTGGGGGCCCAGTGGAAAATGAAAATATGTGGTCTTTATTCATAATTACTAAGAGTTTTGATACAGCAACAGCTGAGCATTAAACCAAGCGTGTGACCCTTCTAAGTGTGGATGGGGCCCTGTGTGACCACAAAATTGCATACCATGAAGCTCCATGAAGGCAGGGGCTGTGTCTTTCTTGCTCACTGCTGTATCCTAGCGACTAGCACAGTGTTTTAACAAGCACAGAGGTTATGTGAATGGTAAGATAATGATCTAGAACTCTGTCATTCCCACAGCCCTTGCACGCAAGTACTCGTTTCTAACTTTAATCCTCTTGATGGTCTTCTTGATAATTTTGTGAGATAGGTCTGGCAGTCACTAATATTCTCATATTACAGATGGTCAAACTGAGACTCAGAGAAACTGGATGACGTGGGTTTGAGTGACACAGCCAGTAAGACAAAGTGCAAGATTTTGCTCCCACCTCCTATAATTCCATTCCCTAAACTACCTTAACGCTCACATCTGCGAAAGGTGTGGGAAGGCATGAAGATGTAGTGTTCTCATAATTCTTTCCTGCCCCAGAATCCTTGTAAGTACTGTGAGATGAGAGAAGCAATTTTTTTTTCTTGATGTTTTCTTAGCAATACTACTACTAAAATTAATAATAATATTAAAAATAATATTTTAAATGTATAAAAACTCTGCATTTTACAAAGGCCATTCATTTGTTTCCAGTTGTTACCATAACTAAAACAGAGATGGGGACTGACGAAAGGTTATTGGTATGAAAGATAGTATTTACCTAGGTTAGCTGACTGATAACAGTCACCACACTATTTCAAGCAAAAAATTGAAAATATCAAAAAAACATCGGAGCTACCACTGGCCCTCTGGAAGTTCTTCGTCTTCTTTTTTCTTGAGTCACTGGCCATGGCAAAGCTGCCATTGAGGAAGTCCCAGCATCAGCAGGGCCCAAGGCGAGAGAAGATTTTCAGGATTCACAGCAAGAATGCTTCCATGGAGGGAATGCTGAAGGGGCCAGACATTGCAATATTTTTCTTGCGGTGGTGGTGGGGGGATGAATTTTTAACCTTCGTCAGTGACTTTTAGTTAACTATGTCATTGCTTTACATCCATGGTTATATATTAGAACCTAGTTTAAAGGAAATTAATAGTTGTCTCTTTTTCTAAAGGGACTGGTGGCCAAATAAGTTGAGAGAACACTGGGCTGCTGAAGCATATTAACAGGCGCTTAAAGTACCCTGTACTTATTCCCTGGCATAGTACTTACCACACTGAATGGCAACAGCCCAGTGACTTGCCTATGTTGATTTTAACCTTCTAGAAGAATCTTATTTTGGGTCTTCTAACTTTTGTGTCTATACACCTAGTAAGAGAAACTAGTTAATGTTCAGTCGATTCCGACTAATGGCGACCCCATGTGTGACAGAGTAGAACTGTGCTCCACAAGGTTTTCAGTGACTGATTTTTCAGAAGTGGAAGGCACTCAGTAAATACTTGATGGATAATGATCTTCTCTGAAACAGGAAGTAATCTCTTGATCCCAGCACTTGAGTCAGGATATTTACATTCTGCAGACACCACTTCATGCTCTGAACGCTTAGGAACACCCTTCCCATATCCCTACTCAGCAGGCTCCCATGCTAAACCCCCAAAGTCCCAGTGGGCCTTTGGGTACTGCTGCTGATATATGCTGCCTGCTTGAATATTAAAGCCCTCTGCTCTCTCTCCAGTTTAACCCTGGCTTCTCAGAGCTGGCCCTCTGGGACCTCTCCAAGCCTTTCAAATGACATCCAGGCAAACCAGGCTGAATTATGAAATCATAGCATTACTAATATCAAATCCCCAGCCTCATATTTTAATACTGTATATGAAGTTCTGTCTAAACACCAAGATTAATTTAATATGTAAAACAATAGATACCTCAAATTAATATAAAACATTGTAATACAAATGACTTTTATTCAGATTTGAATACTGCACACAAAGGCTATAAGTAAATTAGTTTTATTGATCTATATTCATAGAATTATTTAAATGCACCCTCTGGTACTGAGAGCCAGGAGTTTTTCTGAAGCTTGCCATTAATGCATTTTTCATTAGTGGCTAGTGCTGGGAAGCCCAAATTTCATTTGGCTGCAAAAGATTAATTTCCTCTTGACAACCATGGCCAGATTAAAAAAAAGGGAGGGGAGTTGGAACAGTGACCTACAGGACAGTTCTCAGAACTATGAATTAAAGAACCAGGAAAACATAGATAAAAAAAGAAAAAAAAAAAAAATCTGTGTGTGTGTTTTTTTTTTCCCTTGACTGTGTGTGTCTGTTGGGGAGGAAAGAGCCATTTTGAAGAGAAATAAATCAGAGTCTATGATCCGTGGCCTCGTCTCATAATATGTATATGTGTCACAGCCATTTGCAATTGAGCTATTTTCAATCTAGAAATGTAAATAAGAAAGCATATAAGCAATTAATTTTCAAATGTTTTGATCCTCTCATATCCCCAGTTTGCCTGTTGGTTTGCTTCTCCAAAAGTGTTTTCTCATCAACCTCAGGGAAGGAGCATATATAATAATAGTAATAACACAATTAAGGCTAATTAAAACCATTAAAATTAATTTTGTTTGGAGACTTATTGGAAAATTTGGAACTCCCATTGAGATAATTGATACACGCTGGGGAGTCACAAAACTGAGCCCCTGAATTTGACTGCTGCCTGGGTGTTGTAATAGCTGAAATGGTTCACTGCCTTTGCTCCCTCCCTAAGGCAGCGCAGTCATTGTCCCAGCTCTGTGGGGAACCTCCCTGTTTTGTCATCTCACTTCCTCATCATCAGAGTCTACAACCACTAACCTATTTAGATTATGACAGTGGAATAATACTGGTATGGACCATGCAGACAAAAAGGGAAATACTTTTACAAGTAGGCAGAGCTAGTGACCATTTATATACTGTAATTTGTGATCCATTAAATGCCCTCCTTGCTTAAAATATATCTTTCTCACAGGCTTGTCTCAGTGCCAGAAATTCTGCCATTAAGAGGTATTCCTAAGATATGAGAGTCCTGTGTATTTTTGGAGAGATCCTTTAGGATACAAATTTTCCTGAGTGGGTTAACCCAAAAATTTACTATCAGCTATTAGCAGTAGGATTTCAATTAGTCTCACAATTTGCTTTTTTTAATTTATATATATATTTATTATACTTTAGATGAAGGTTTACAGAACAAGTAGTTTCTCATTAAATAGTCAGTACACATATTGTTTTATGACATTGGTTAACAACCCCACGACATGTCAACACTCTCCCTTCTCACCTTGGAGGACCCTTTTTTTTTTTTTTTTTTTGGTGAAAATATACATAGCCAAAGTTACACCGTTTCAAAAGTTTCTGCATGTACAATTCAGTGACATCGATTACGTTCTTCCCGTTGTACTGCTGTTCTCATTATCCTTTTCCAAATTGTTCCATCACCATTATCTTCAACTCGCTGTCCTGGCTTCCTATGAAACCTTTTCAGTTGCTGTTGTCAATTTGATCTCACACAGATAATTCTTTTTTTTTTTTTTGTACCTTAGATGAAGGTTTGTAGAACAAATAGTTCTCATTAAACAGTTAGTACACATATTGCCCTGTGATAATGGTTAACAACCCCACGACATATCAACACTGTCCCTTCTCAACCTTGGGTTCCCTATCACCAGCTTTCCTGTCCCCTTCGACCTACTAGTCCTACTGTTGTGCCTCATTAGTCCCGTTTTATTTTATAAAGCTGTCCAGTTCTTGGCTGAATGGTGAACTTCGGGAGTGACTTGATCACTGAGCTAAAAGGTGTCTGCGGGCCATGCTTTCGGGGTTTCTCCAGTCAGGCCAGTAAATCTGGTCTTTTATTTTTTTGGTGAGTCAGAATTTTGTTCTACATCCTTTTCCAGCTCTGTCTAGGACCCTGTACTGTGATCCCGGTTACAGCAGTCAGTGGAGGTAGCCAGGCACCACCTGGCTGTTATGGCCTCAGTCTGGTGGAGGCCTTGGTAGCTGTAGTCCATTAGTCCTTTGGACTAATTTTCCCTTGTATCCTGTTCTCTTCATTCTCCCTGGCTCCCAAAGTGTTGAGACCAGTGGAGTATCTTAGATGGCTGCTCACAGGCTTTTAAGACTCCAGATGCTACTCACCAAGGTAGAATGTAGAACATTGTCTTTATAAACTGTGTTATGCCAATTGAGCTAGATGTTCTCCGAGACCATGGTTCCCACAGCCCTCTGTCCAGCAATTCAGTCCCTCAGGGAGTCTACGGAGCTTCCATGACCTTTCCTTGTAAAAGTTGTGTTGGCTTCCCCACTACTGTGTACTGTCTTACCCTTAACCAAAGTTACCACTTATCTATTGTCTATTTAGTTCCCCGCGGATCCCTCCCATCCCTGGTAACCAACAAAGATTGTTTCTTTTTGTGTCTAAACTTTTACATGAGTTTTTACAGTAGAGGCCTCATACAATATTTGTCCTATTGTGATTGACTTATTTCACTCAGCATAATGTTCTCCAGTTTCACCCATGTTATGAGATGCTTCACAGATTCATCATTGTTCTTTATTGTTGCGTAATACTCCATTGTCTGTAAGTACCGTAGTTTGTTTATCCATTCATCTGTTGATGGACATCTAGGTTGTTTCCATCTCTTTGCTATTGTGAACAGTGCTGCAATGAATATAGGTCTGCATATGTCTATTTGTGTGATGGCTCTTACTTCTCTAGGATATATTCCTAGGAGTGGGATTGCTGGATCATATGGTATTTCTATTTCTAGCTTTCTAAGGAAGTGCCATATCATTTTCCAAAATGATTGTATCATTTTGCATTCCCACCAACAGTGCATAAGAATTCCAGTCTCCCCGCAGCCTCTCCAACATTTGTTATTTCCACAGTGTTTTTGATTTGTGCCAGTAAAGCTGCGGTGAGATGGTATCTCATTGTGGTTTTAATTTGCATTTTTCTAATGGCTAGTGATCATGAACATTTCCTCGTGTCTACTCGCCACTTGAATGTCTTCTTTGGTGAAGTGTCTGTTCATTTCCGTTGCCCATTTTTTAATTGGATTATTTGTCTTTTTGTTGTAAAGGTGTTGGATTTCCTTATAGATTTTAGAGATTAGACCCTTGTCTGACTCGTAATGTCCAAAATTTTTTTCCCAATCTGTAGGTTCTCTTTTGACTCTTTTGATAAAGTCTTTTGATGAGCATAAGTGTTTCATTTTCGGAAGACCCCAGTAATTAGCTTATCTTCTGGGGTTTGTATGTTGTTGGTTATAATTTGTATCCTGTTAATGCCATGCCTTAGGGGCTCTAGTGTTGATCCTATTTTTTCTTCTGTGAACTTTATAGTTTTTGGCATTATATTTAGGTTTTTGATCAAAATTGAATTAGTTTTTGTGTATGGTGTGAGGTATGGGTCCTGTTCCATTTTTTTGCATATAGATATCCAGCACCATTTGTTAAAAAGACTGTCATTTCCCCATTTGATAGACTTTGGGCCCTTGTCGAAGATCAGGTGACCATAGGTGGATGGATTTACATCTGGGTTCTCAATTCTGTTCCATTGGTCAATGTATCTGTCGTTGTACCAGTACCAGGCTGTTTTGACTACCATAGCTGTATAGTAGGTTCTGAAGTCAGGTAGTGTGAATCTTCCTACTTTATTCTTCTTTTTCAGTAGAGCTTTACTTATCCGGGGCTTCTTCCCTTTCCATAGAAAGCTAGTGATTAGTTTTCCCATCTCTTTAAAGAATGTTGTTGGTATTTGGATTGGGATTTCATTGTATTTGTAAATTGCCTTGGGTAGAATTGTCATTTTCACAATGTTGAGTCTACCTATCCGTGAGCATGGTATGTTTTTCCATTTATGTAGATCCCTTTGGGTTTCTTGCAGTAGTGTTTTGTAGTTTTCTTTGTATAGGTCTTTTACATCCGTGGTTAGATTTATTCCTAAGTATTTTATTTTTTTAGGGGCTATTGTAAATGGTATTGCTTTCCTGATTTCCATTTCATAGTTCTCTTTATTGGTGTATATGAATCCAGCTGATTTTTGTATATTTATCTTGTATCCTGCTACTCTGCTGAATCTTTCTGTTAGTTTCAGTAGTTCTCTCATGGAGTCTTTAGGGTTCTCTATGTATCATATCATCCACAAACAGGGACAGTTTAACTTCTTCATTACCAATTTGGATGCCCTTTATTTCTTTTTCTTGCCTTATTGCTGTAGCTAGGACTTCCAGCACAATGTTAAATAGGAGTGGAGATAAAGGGCATCTTTCTCTTGTTCCTGTTCTCAAGGGAAATGTTTTCAGCCTCTCTCCATTAAGAATGATGTTGGCCATTGGTTTTGTGTAGATGCCCTTTATTATATTGAGAAATTTCCCTTCTGTACTTAATTTATTGAGAGTTTTTATGAGGAATGGTGTTGGATTTTGTCGAATGCCTTTTCTGCATCAATTGAGATGATCATGTGAATCTCTTCTTTCCTTTTATTTATGTGGTGGATTATGTTGATTAATTTTCTAATGTTGAGCCATCCTTGCATACCTGGTATGAATCCTACTTGGTCATGGTGTATTATTTTTTTGATATGATGCTGAATTCTATTGGCTAGAATTTTGTTTAGAATTTTTGCATCTATATTCACGAGAGATATTGGTCTGTAATTTTCTTTTTTGTGACGTCTTTGCCTGGTTTTGGTATCAGGGTTATGCTGGCTGCATAAAATAAATTCAGAAGTATCCCTTCCTTTTCTATCTTCTGAAAAAGTTTGAGTACTACTGGTATAAGCTCTTCTTTGAATGTATGGTACAGTTCTCCAGTGAAGCCATCTGGGCCAGAGCTTTTTTTTGTTGGGAGTTTTTTTTTATTACCTTTTCAATCTCGTCTCTTGTTATGGGTCTGTTTAGATTTTCAACATCACTTTGTGATAGTTTGGGTAAGTAATGTGTTTCTAGAAATTTATCCATTTCCTCTAGGTTTTCAAATTTGTTGGAGTATGGTTTTTCATAATACTCTATTATAATCCTTTTTGTTTCATTTGGGTCTGTTGTTTCATTTGGGTCTATTGTAATGTCCTCCATTTCATTTCTTATTTGGGTTATTTGCATCCTCTCCTGTTTTTCTTTTGTAAGTCTGGCCAGTGGTTTGTCGATTTTGTTGATCCTTTCAAAGAACTAATTTTTGGTTTTGTTGTTTCTTTCTACAGTTTTTCTATTCTCTATTTTATTTATATCTGCTCTGATCTTTATTATTTCCTTTCTTCTGGTGGCTGTGGGCTTTTTTTTTTTTTTTTTTTTTGCTGTTCTCTTTCTATTTGTTTGAGTTGTGTAGTTAATGTTTTGATTTTGTTCCTTCTTATTTGATGTGTGTGTCTATTGCTATAAATTGCCTTCTGAGGACTGCCTTTGCTCTATCCCAAAGGTTTTGGTATGATTTGTTTTCATTCTCGTTTGATTCTAGGAATTTTTTGATTCCATCTCTGATTTCTTCTATTACCCAGTGATGTGTAAGCAGGGTGTTATTCAGTTTCCATGTACTTGATTTTTTTCCCTTGCTCTTCCTGTTGTTAATTTCTACCTTGATGGCATTGTGGTCAGAGAAGATACTTTGTATTATCTCAAAGTTTGGGATCTTGTTGAGGATTGCTCTGTGGCCTAATATGTGGTCTATTCTGGAGAGTGTTCCATGTGCACTGGAAAAGAATGTGTACATTGCGGCTGTTGGGTGTTGTGTTCTATATATGTCTATGAAGTCAAGTTTGCTGATTGTGCCCTTTAGGTCTTCTGTATCTTTGCTGAGTTTCTTTCTAGATGTTTTGTCCTTTACCAAAAGTGGTGTGTTGAAGTCTTCTACTATTATTGTGGAACAGTCAATTTCTCTTTTCAGTGCTGTTGGAGTCTGTTTTATGTATTTTGGAGTGCTGTCATTAGGTGTGTAGATGTTTATTATGGTTATGTCTTCATGATGGATCATCTCCTTAATCATTATATAGTCTCCTTCTTTGTCTTTTATTTTGAATTAAAGTCTGTTTTATCTGAGATTAGTATTGCCACTCCTGCTCTTTTTTGGTAACTGTTTGCTTGATATATTTTTCTCATCCTTTGATTTTTAATAAATTTACATCTTTGTTTGTAAGGTGTGTCTCTTGTAGATACCATGTGTATGGATCCTGTTTTTTAATCCATGTGGATGGATCCTGTTTTTTAATCCATTTGTCACTGTCCATCTCTTTATGGGTGCATCGAGGCCATTTACATTCAGCATAATTATTGTTAGACGTGAGTTTATTGTTGTCGTTTTGTAGTGCTTTTTTTTGTAGTGCTGCTGTTTTCTTTGTTCCTCTTACTCTCCTGTGCTGAGTTCCTTTTGTATGTGGATTTTTTTGTCATTTATTTTGTTTTTGTAGGTTTTGTTTTTACTGAGACTTTACTTTTTTTTCTTTATTTTGATGAGTAGGTTTGTTAACTTTCTTTGTTGTTACCTTGAAATTTACCGTTATCTTCCTAGGTTTGAACCAGTCTATTATTACTTGTTATCGCCTTGCCTTCCTCTCCATTAGAAGGTTCTATACCTACACCGTTTATCCCCTCTTTCATTGTTCTGATGCTGTTTTCATTT
Source organism: Dugong dugon (assembly GCA_030035585.1). NCBI lineage: Eukaryota > Metazoa > Chordata > Mammalia > Sirenia > Dugongidae > Dugong > Dugong dugon. The sequence goes on along the minus strand of CM057462.1, from coordinate 179,113,764 downwards.
ACAGATTAACCTCTCTGGTTCCCTGTTGTAGTTTTTTTGTTTTTGCATAGTCCTTTAGAGTTTATTTCCTAGCTTGGTATCTGGCTAGTACAGTACTGTGTCCTATATTCAGCCTGTGTTCTGATGTTTGTTTTCAGATTGAAGGACTCCCTTTAATAAGTCTTGCAAATTTTGTTTGGTTTTTACATAGTCCCTTAATTTCTATTTATCTGAAAATGATCTAATTTCACCGTCATATTTGAATGGGAGTTTTGCAGGATGTATTATTCTTGGCTGGCAATTTTTTTCTTTCAAAGTTTTATATATGTCATCCCATTGCCTTCTTGCCTGCATGGTTTCTGCATAATAATCCAAACTTAGTCTTATTGTTTCTCCTTTGTATATGACTTCTTGTTTTTCTCGAGCTGCTCTCAGGATTCTTTGTTTGTCTTTGGTTTTATTGAGTGTGATTTATGCCTTGGTGATTTTGTTTTGGGGTCTATCCTATATGGGGTTCGTTGAGCTTCTTGGATGGGCAGTTTTTTGCCTTTCATGATATTGGGGAAGTTTTCTGTCAGCAGTTCTTCAATGATCCTCTCTGTGTTTTCTGTTTTCTCCCCCGTTCTAGGACTCTGATTACTTGAAGATTTTTGGTTTTGATTGTATCCCACATAATTCTCAGGGTGTCTTCATTTTTCTTCGTTCTTTTTTCTGATTTTTTTCCTCCAACAGTGTTGTATCCAGGTGTTTGTCTTCAATTTTGCTGATCCTATCTTCCATCTTTCAAACCTGCTTCTCAGCCCTTCTGTGACACTGTCCATTTCTGAAATCTTATTGTTTATCTTTTGGATCTCTAATTGTTGTTTTTGTATGATTTCTAGTTGTGAATTTATCTTAGCATTTTGTTCTTGTATTATTTTCTTGAATTCTTCCCTTTTTTGTCTGTATTTTCCATGAATTTGTCCGTTTTTTCTTCATTTTTGTCTGCTTTTTGATTCAACTGTTGGATAATTTGAATATTAGAGATTTTATTTCCCTATCAGTTAGGTCTAGTGCCTTTTCTTCTACTGGAAAGTCATCTGGTGTTTTAGTTTGGATGTCCTGGAACTATCGTGTCCTGTTTTTGTATATGTTTTGATATTGTCTGCTGTCTTTGGGGCATTCAATAGTTTTTCCTCTTTTATTGATTATAGATTTGTTTGTTTTGTCCTGATTTTTTGTTTTATTTGGTTATGTCTGAGCAGGCAGGCTGTCCATTCTTTGTTGTTTGCTTGTCTGTGTGCATGATATTTTTCACCTCCTTCTACAATGGTAGCGTCAGTCACTCAGGTATGGGACAGCAAGGCAGGTCTGGCTGAAGGGGAGTTACTGGGATGGGTTGTTTGTGGCACTTACTAGGGCTGATTGTGTGGTCTGGGAATCAGTGCAGGGCAGGTTCCAGTAGGCTGTGCCTGTGCTGCTTGGGAGTGTGATGTTCAGCACATGGTGCAGGAAGGCGGGGAGGAGGGGGAGATTGTGATGTGTGGAGCTAAGATGGGTATGGGAAAGATGAGAGAAGGGAGAGAGGAACGGGAGCCAAAAACATAGTCACAAACAAAAAAGAGTGCTAAGGGGGCTTGTTATTGGAGTGGAGAGATGAGAAACTGACAAAAACAAAAATGAAAAACAAAGAAAAAGGGTCAAAGAAAAAAATGAATAAATGGAGAAACTGGAAATGAAGAAAGACAAAAAGGGGATAAGAGAGAGAAAAAAACAAAAGAAAAAGCAAACAAGAAAAAAACAAGAAGAAAAGAAATGCCCCCAGGGATGTCCTTGTGTGTCTGCACAGAGTAAGGGAGTAGCTTCTAAGCCGTGTGGTACTGCCCGACTAGAATGGGCTCCCAAGCCGAGAAAATAAAAACAAAACAAACAAACAAACAAATTAATACAGAACAAATCAGAGCAAACAAACAAAAACCCCGGCGGTCCCACCAGGGTGGCGTCATGGGCCAGGAAGTAGTTTCACAGTCAAGCAGTGTTTGGAAGCCTTACAGGAAGGAGCAAAGATGGCACACGGAGCTAGGTATTTGAGAGAAAGGAGGGGGAGGAGGTGAGAGGTAAGGAATAGATCTAAAGAAGTGGAAAAAAGCAACACCAGCATCCAACAAATGGCACTCAGGGAGCTGACCAGTGTGGGCAGGTGGAATCCAACCAACATCAGCATGAATCCGGTGCTTCCTGCCTAAGGACTGTAGCCGCGGGAAGCAGAGGAGGCAGATTGGGGTGAGGAATGGTGGGGAGTGGGAAAGCGTATATTGCTGGTTACCGGTTGTTCTGTCTCCTGCTGGAAGTTCCATGAAGCTGCTTTCTCATACCCCCTGTTTGCTGATCTCTGATAGAAGTCCAACATGGTGAATCCGTGGTGGGGTAGCTGATAGGGGACCTCTGCATGTATCTTTCCTCACTCTCTGTTCTTGGTCAGTTTCTTATTCCATTTGGTGCTTGGCCAAATTCTTTATCTCTTCATTTGATACTTAGGGTTTCAGGATTGATGTGTGACTCTGTTTGACTTAGTTTTTCAGATCTTTCCTGTGGAGGGATGGCGTAGTGCTTCTGACTTTAGTGCCATGTTGCCCAGAAATCCCCATAATTTGCTTTTTAAACTTACAGTTTTTGCAGACTGTGACAAGCAGAACAATGGGTCCCCAAAGATGTCCACATTCTAATCCTTGGAAAACCAAAAAAACCCCATTGCTGTCAAGTCAATTCTGACTCATAACAACCCTACAGGACAGAATAGAACTGCCCCATACAGTTTCAAAGGAGTACCCGGTGGATTTGAACTGCTGACCTTTTGGTTTGCAGCCATAGAAGTTGACCACTACACCTCCAGGGTTTCCAATCCTTGGAAGTTATATGGTTATATGGCAAAGGGGAATTAGTGTTAAGATGGAATCAAGGTTGCTAATCAGCTGACCTTAAAATGGGGAGATTATCTTGGATTTTCTGGGGGGCAGGGGCAATGTAATCACAAGCATCTTTGTAAGTAGTAAGAGGGACGCAGAAGAGAGAGCCAGAGAGATGGCAGTGTGAGAAGGACTCTGCCCAGTTTTGGGGGAGAGATAGAGTCATGAGCCAAGGAAAGCCAGCAAACTCTAGAAACTGAGAAAGGTAAGGAAACAGAGCCTCTAGAAAGAAACGCAGAGCCTCTAGGAAGGAACACAGCCCTGAGAACACCTTGATTTTAGCCCAGTGAGACCCATTTTTGGGTTCCTGACCTACAGAACAGTAAGATAATAAATTTGTGTCATTTTAAGCCCTAGCTTTGTGGTTACTTGCCAAAGCAGCAATGAGATACTAATGTACAGAGAGTTGGGAACAGGTAAGTTTTGAGAAATGCGTAAGTGAGTACAGACTAAATGGAAAGGGCTGTGACAAGCATTTCAGAAAATAAAGTACTATTGAGAAATCCATTTTGGGATGGCATTGTGAGAGGTGGGAGCAAGGCGAGTGCTGGGCTAATGGATAGTTTCAAGGGGGTATTAGAGAGCTGTAGGGAGAGATGGAAGGAGGTGATAAAGGGAAAGAAGATAGACGAGCACTGTATTGGTTTTCTATTGCTGCATGAAAAATTACCACAAATTAGTCATTTAAAACAACAATTATTTATTATCTCACTGTTTCTGTGGATCAGGAGTCCAGAAACAACTTAGCCAGTTCCTCTGCTCATGATCTCACAAGGCTGCAATCAAGGTATCAGCCAGGCTATTCTTATCTGGAGGCTCAACTAGGGAAGAATTCACTTCATGTTAATTCAGGTTCTTGGCAGAATTCATTTCCTTCTGGCTGTATTACTAAAAGCCCCAGCTGTTTGCTGGTGGTGTTGGCTGAGACTGCCCTCATGTTCTAGAGGCTTCCAAAGTTCTTAAAGGCCATTTAAGGCTACCTACAGAGTTCCTTGCCCCATGGGTTTCGCCAACATGATAGCTTATTTCATCAAGCCAGCAAGGAGGTTCTCTAGCTCCAGTCAGCTAGAGTCTGTAATCACGGGAATGACATCCCATCACCTTTGCCACATTCTGTGTATTAGAAGCAAATTACAGATACCTCCCACACTCATGAGAGGGGATTACCCAAAGACATGAACACCAGAAAGTGGGAATTATTGAGGATCATCCTAAGGTCTGTCTTCCACCAGCAGCAAAAAAAAGACTTTACCTATGTCACAATTATGCCTGGGTCAGGCTTTATGCAAGAAACTTATTACTCTTGCCAATTATTTGTCTGATAGTAAGATAATGGAATCGATTCTTTCATGATTTCAACTGACAGCTATAAGATCTCTAAGCCAGGTCTCTAAGCCTTGTGGAAAAGACATTTCCTTGATTGGTGAGTGTTGGAAGTGATAAACCTCATACTACAGTAAATTGGATGGAGTCTAACTCCATATTTCTCTCTCAGCCCCTCTTTACCCCTTTTTTCTCTTAACTCTTTCTTTTCCTAGGGCTTCCCTAGACTTTCTGCCTCTTCTTCCACAGTCAGGAGTTTTCTCAGTGAAACAAGCAAGTATCATAAACTCAAATGCCTAAAGAAGTTTCTTGGAGGATAGTCCAAGCCATTGTGGCGGAGTAGAGAGCACAGAAACCATCTCAAGGGCGATCAGTACAAGGCGGTAGTCATTGCTGCCACAGGAAGACATGGACCCAACTTTTCCAGAGGTTTCAGTTTTTCAGTGAAAGCTGGATACAGATTATTTTATTTATTTATTTATTTTGTGGGGGGCGGTAATGAAATAGTCCAATTCTGGCATGTTGGAAACAAATGCAATTAAAAAAAATTAAGTGGGCAAAACAAAATATATCTGTGACTCAGGTAAGCCAACAGACTATCTGCAATTTCTCCTCTCAAGAGGCTCTCTGGTGGCAGAAATTCCACAACCTGGAAAGCCATCAGGGAAGGCAATCATGATGACCAGGTGGACACTTCTCAGTGAATAGAGAAGGTGTGCAAAAATATGTGTTGAATGAGTTATTGGATTAATGGTCCTGAAAGTTTTTCATATAGAGGACTCCTTAGGCTTTACCAATGAAACCAGCTGAGGTGTCTTAGTTTCTTCACATAACCTCTATTATTGATGTATGTTATATAATTTTTAATTAGACAAGATTTTGGTTTACCTGTGGAAACAATGGTAATTAGGTGGAAGGTATTGGGGAGAGAAGAAAAATATGGTTAGAGTTGCCTACTTTGTTGTTATTGTTAGCTGCCACCAAACTGGCTCTGACTCATAGCAACTTTATGTTCAACAGAATGAAACGCTGCCCAGTCCTGCATCATCTTCATAATTGCCAGCATGTTTGAGTCCATCATTGCAGATATCATGCCAGTCCATCTCACTGAGGGTCTCACACACCCTTGCTGGCCTTCTACTTCACCAAACATGATGTCCTCTAATGATTGATCCATCCTGATGATGTGTCAAAAGCAAGTCAAACAATGAATTTTCTGTTGTGATCCATAAGGTTTTCTCTGGCTATTTTCAGAAGTAGGTCATCAGGCCTTTCTTCTTAGTCTGTTTTAGTCTGGAAGCTTCACTGAAACCTGTTTACCATGGGGGACTTTGCTGATATTTGAAATACAGGTGGGATAGTTCCCAGCATCACAGCAACATGCAGGCCACCACAGTACGAGAGACTGACAAGCAGGTGGTGGTTACCTGTTTTAAGCCTATTTAAACTCTGTAAGATTTTTCTATGAGTTTGGACTGGTGGTGGTGTTGTTAGGTGCCAGCAAGTCAATTTTGACTCATTGCTACCCAGTGTGACAGAGTAGAACTGCCCCCTAGGGTTTCCTAGGCTGTAATCTTTATAGGAGCAGGTCACTAGGTCTTTTTTCCCATGGAGCCACTGAATGGGTTTGAACCACCAACCTTTCAGTTAGCAGCCAAGTGCTTAACCATTGTACCATCAGGGCTCCTTGAACTGATGGTAGTTACATAAAATTACTGCACTCTGTTACATAAAATCTCCCTCACCCTGGGGATGGAGAGGGTTGGTTGTCAGTTTATTTTTCCACTTCCTAATGGTGCCAACCCTGCCACGCCTTTGGCCAAGCGTCAAAGGAGTAAAACCACTATTACTAGGGGATGGAATTAACTTGGACCATTTCATATGTGTCCTGGAAAAACAAGTAAGTGAACAAGCCTAACCCTAGCCACTCTACAAGCAAATGGACTCCTTATGTGTGTGCTTTCTACTTTTACTAGGGCCGCACCAAAGAATCCTGAGAAGTTCATGAGTGAATAGGGTGAAGAGGTCGTTCTTAGGCCAAGCAAGAGTTAAATCTTCTTCAGTGCTTGGAGTGAGTGATTCCAGATGGCAAGGGTGGGTCTTAGGGTAGGTGCTAAAGGGGCAGGAGATTGTATTGTGCGAAGAGGAGAAAATAAATGCAAGGATGATCAGTATCTGTAAAAAAAAAAAAAAAAAAAAATTTATTTGTAAATACTCTGAACCATGTATTACAAGGAGATTCTCCACTGAAGCTCTGTATTGGGAAGCTGGAGCCCTGGTGACACAGTGGTTACAAGGTATGGCTACTAACCAAAAGGTTGACAGTTTGAATCCAGCAGCTACTCCTTGGAAACCCTATGGGGCAGTTCTACTCTGTCTTATAAGGGTCACTATGAGTCGGAATTGACTCGACGGCAATGGGTTTGGTTTTTTTGGTTGTTGTTGTTGGGAAGGTAATAGAGAGGTAAAAGCACTGTTTAAAGCAGAGCATAGTTTTCTGTTACTACCCAACTAATTCATTTAAAATAAATTGTGCACTGGTTTCTTCAGAGCTAAGGGAGAAGTGGAACTCCACTAATTCAAGTTGTAGGAAATTTTCTCTGTGAAACTTTGACAAAGGAGCCGGCAGCTTCTTGGTCACTTCTCTCCCTCTCTCCCTGAGTTGACCTGATTACAGGTCTAGAGCAAACGCGAATATCGTGACCCAGTCTCATCTGAATTTGGCCCCAGAGGGAAGAGCCAAGGTGATTTAATGGGTCTTTGTTCATCTCCAACTTCTGCAGTGGTCAGCAAGTCTCAGGCAATCATTGATTGCTTTAAGGAAATAATGTCTAGCTGGATCATGATTATTATTACAATTAGCCTAGTGCTTTCCAGCAGTCTAACAACCATACCTTGCCAGCAAGGATTAAATACTACCAGCAGATGAATGTATAACCCTGGAGTTCTGTAACTTTGGCATAACTGTGTAGCTCTTACTTCCCATTATTTTTTACATGTGACAAAGATTATTATGAAGCACTTCACTATGCCACCTATTTATTTTTACTATGAGTTACATCATTTGCCTTGTGAATGGTGAAATCTTTATTTTTCAAGACCCAGATTAAGAGTTATCTCCTGTAGGAAGTCTTTTGTTTGTGTGTGTGTGTGTGTGTGTGTGTGTGTGTGTGTGTGTGTGTGTGTGTGCGCTTCAGGTAAAAGTTTACAGTGCAAATTAGTTTCTCATTGAAAAATTTATACAAATTGTTTTGTGACATTGGTTGCAATCTCCACAGTGTGTCCGCACTCTCCCCCTTTTCCTTTCCACCCTGAGATCCCTGTGTCCACTTGCCCACTTTTCCTGTCCCTTCCTGCCTTCTTTTCTTTGCTTTTGGCCAGGTGTAGCCCATTTGCTCTCATATACTTGATTGAGGTAAGAAGCACATTCCTCACATGTTATTGTTTGTTTTATAGGCCTGTCTGAACTTTGGCTGAAAAGTGGACTTCAGTTCTGAGATAGCAGGGTGTCTGGGGGCCATAGTCTTTGGGGTTCCTCCAGTCTCTGTCAGACCAGTAAGTCTAGTCTTTTTTTGTGAATTTGAATTTTGTTCTGTGTTTTTCTCCTGTTCTGTCTGGGACTCTCCATTGTCATCCCTGTCAGAGAAGTTGGTGGTGGTAGCTGGGCACCATCTAGTTCTTCTGGGCTCAGGCTGGTGGACACTACAGTTCATGTGGTCCATTAGTCCTTTGGACTAATATTTTCTTTGTGTCTTTGATTTTTTTCATTCTCCTTTTCTCCAGAAGGAATGGGACCAATAGATGTATCTTAGATGGCTGCTCACCAGGTTTTAAGACCTCAAACACTACTCACCAAAGTAGATGTAGACCATTTTCTTTATTAACTATGTTATGCCAGTTGATCTAGATGTCCCCTGAGACTAGGGTCTCCAGCCCTCAGCCCCAGTAACTCAGTCCCTCAAGGAGTTTGGATGTGTCCAGGAAGCTTCTATGGCTCTGCTTGGTCAAGTTGTGCTGATTTCCCCTATATTCTGTGTTGTATTTTCCTTCACCAAAGTAAGAATTTGTACTCTGTCTAGTTAGTGATTCCCGTCCCAACCCTCCCCACCTCATAAACATCAAATATTATTTTTTTCCGTATGTAAACCTTTCCTGGAGTTCTTATAATAGTGGTCTCATACAGTATTTGTCCTTTTGTGATTGACTTATTTCACTCAACATAATGTCTCCAGATTCACCTATGTTGTGAGATATTTCAAAGATTCATCATTGTTCTTTATTATTGCATAGTATTCCATTGTGTGTATGTACCACACTTTTATCTATTCATCTGTTGACCAGCACTCAGGTTGTTTCTATCTTTTTGTTATTGTGAATAATGCTGTAATGAACATGAGTGTGTGTATGTCTGTTCCTGTGAAAGCTCTTATTTCTCTAGGATATATTCCTGGGAGTAGTATTGCTGAATTGTACAGTATTTCTATTTCTAGCTTTTTAAGGAGGTGCCATATCATTTTCCATAGTGGTTCTAACAATTTATATGCCCAACAGCAATGCATAAGACTTCTAATCTCCCTACAACCTCTCCAACATGTTATTTTCTTTTTTTTTTCTTTCTTTTGATTAGTGCCAGTAATGTCAGGTTAGTTTTGGTTTGCATTTCTCTAATGGCTAATGACCCTGAACATTTTCTCAAGTATCTGTTAGCTGCCTGAATGTCATCTTTGGTGAAGTGTCTTTTCATTCCTTTGCCCATTTTTTACTTGGATTATTTGTCTTTTTGTTGTTCAGATATTGATGTATTTTATAGATTTTAGAGATGAGATCCTTGTCAGATATGTTGTAGCCAAAAAAAAAAAAAAAAAAAAAAAGTTTTCCCAGTCTGTAGATTCTCTTTTTACTCTTTTGGTGAAGTCTTTCAATGAGCATAAGTGTTTAATTTTTAGGAGCTCCCAGTTATCTAGTTTCACTTCTGATGTTTGTGTATTGTTAATATGGTTTATATTGTATTTATGCCATGTATTAGGGCCTCAAGCATTGTCCCTATGTTTTCTTCCATAATCTTTATTGTTTTAGGTTTTATATTTAAGTCTTTGATCCATTTTGAGTTAGTCTGTGTGTATGGTGTGAGGTATGGGCCCTGTTTCACTTTTTACTAATGGACATCCAGATTTGCCAGCATCATTTGTTAAAATATATGAAGAAGAAGGTGGCATCAGGATTGGAGGAAGATGCGTTAACAACCTGGGATATGCAGGTGACACTGATGAAAATCAAAGACTACAGCCTTCGGTATGGATTACACCTCAAACATAAAGAAAACAAAAATCCTCACAAATAGACCAATAAATAACATCATAATAAACGGAGAAAATATGGAAGCTGTCAAGGACTCCATTTTACTTGGATCCACAATCAACCCCCACAGAAGCGGCAGTCAAGAAATCAAACCACACATTGCATTGGGCAAATCTGCTGCAAGAGACCTCTTTAAAGTGTTAAAAAAAACAAAGAAGTCATCATGAAGACAAAGGTGCCCTGACCCAAGCCATGATATTTTCAATCACCTCATATTCATGTGAAAGCTGGGCATTGAATAAGAAAGACTGAAGAAGAATTGGAGAAGAATATTGAATATACCATGGACTGCCAGAAGAACAAACAAATCTGTCTTGGAAGAAGTACAGCCAGACTACTCCTTAGAAGCAAAGATGGGGAGACTTTGTCTCACATACTTTGGACATATTATCAAGAGGGATCACTCCCTGGAGGACATCATGTTTGGTAAAGTAGAGGGTCAGCAAAGAGAGGAAGACCCTCAATGAGATGGATTGATACTGTGGCTGCAACAATGGTCTCAAGCATAATAATGACTGCAAGGATGGTGCAGGACCAGGCAGTGTTTCATTCTGTTGTGCAAAAGGTTGCTATGAGTCAGAACAGACTAGACAGCACCTAACAGTAATTTGTGAAAAAGACTATCTTTTTGCCATTTAGGGGATCTTGGTCCTTTGTCAAATATCAGCTAACCGTAGGTGGATGGGTTTACTTCTGGGTTCTCACTTCTGTTCCACTGATCTATGTGTCTGTCATTGTACTTGTACCAGTCTGTTTTGACTGCTGTGGGTGTATACTAGGTTCTGAGATCAGGTAGTGTGAGACCTCCTACTTCGTTGTTTTGCTTCAATAATGCTTTGATTATCTGGGGCCTTCTTTTTTGGTGTGTGTATTTATTGCTATAACTGACCTCTGAGCACTGCCTTTGCTATGTCTCAAAGGTTTTGATATGAAGTGTTTTCATTCTCATTTGATTCTAGGAATTTTTTGACTCCCTCTTTGATTTTTTCTATTACTAATTTGTTTTTAAGCGAGGTGTTCCCATGTATTTGATTTTTTTTCCTTGCTCTTCTTGCTATTAGTTTCTACTTTTATGGCATTGTGATCAAAGAGAATGTTTTGTATTATTTCAAGGTTTTGCATTTTATTGTGTATTGCTTTGTAGCCTAAAGTGTAGTTTATTCTGGAGAATGTTCCATGTGCATTAGAAAAGAATATATGCTTTGCTGCTGTTGGGTAGAGTATTCGATATAAGTCTATGAGGTTAGGTTGATTGTGGCCTTTAGATTTTCTGTATCTTTGTTGAGTTTCTTTCTAGATGTTCTGTCCTTTTCTGAGAGTGGTGTGTTGAAGTCTCCTACTATTACGTGGAACTGTCTATTTCTGTTTTCAGTGCTGTTAGAGTTTGTTTCATGTATTTTAGAGCCCTGTCATTGGGTGCATAGGTACTTATTAAAGGTATATGTTCTTGCTGTATTGTCCCTTTAATAATCATATAATGTCCTTCCTTGTCTTTTTTTTTTTTTTTTAATAATATTTTATTGTGTTTTTGGTGAAAGTTTACACAGCAAATTAGGTTTCCATTTGACAATTTCTACACAAATTGTTCAGGGATATTAGTTACATTTTTCTGAGTGTGTCAACATTCTTTTTAATTGTGTTCTGGTTGTTCGATTTCCAGTACTCTAGTTTCCCTGCCCCCTTATCTTCTCATCTTTTCTTTAGAGTATTGTTGATTTTTTTGGTCTCATATGGATGGATTTTTTTTTTTTTTATATTTTATTGTAATTCAGGTGAAGGCTTACAGAACAAATAGTTTCTCATGAAACAGTAGTACACATGTTGTTTTATGACATTGGTTAACAACCCACAACATATCAACCCTGTAAATTCTCAACCTTTTTTTTTTTCTTTTGGTGAAAATACACATAGCCAAAGATACACCGTTTCAAAAATTTCTACATACACAGTTCAGTGACATTGACTACGCTCTTCCAATTGTGCTGTTATTCTCACTTAAGATGAAGGCTTACAGAACAAAATAGTTTCTCATTTAACAGTTACTACGAATGTTGCTCTATGATAATGGTTAACAATCTCACAACACATCAACAATATCCTTACTCAATCTTGTGTTCCCTATCACCAGCTTCCTTGTCCCCTTCTGCCTTCTGGCCCTTGTCACTGGACTCCTGTACCTCGTTAGTCTCATTTGGTTTTACGGGGCTGTCCACTCCCAGACGGAACAGTGAACCTCGGAGGTAACCTCACCACTGAGCTAAAAGGTTGTCTGGGGGCCATACCCTCGAGGTTTCTCCAGTCTCCTTTAGGCCAGTAAATCTGGTCTTTTTTTGTGTGTGTGTGTGAGTTAGAATTATGCTCTACATCCTTCTCCAGCTCTGTCCAGAACCCTCTGTTGTGATCCTGGTCAGAGCAGTCAGTGGTGATAGCTGGGCACCATCTAGCTGTACTGGACTCAGTCTGGTGGAGGCCTTGGTAGCTGTGGACGATTAGTCCTTTGGACTAATCTTTTCCTTGTATCCTGTTCTCTTCATTCTCCCTTGCTCCTGAAGGGATGAGACCAGTGGAGTATCTTAGATGGCCGCTCACAGGCTTTTAAGACCCCAGACACTACTCACCTTCCTTGTCTTTTATGTTTGATTTTGCCTTAAAGTCTCTTTTATCTGAGATCAGTATTGCCACTCCTGCTCTTTTTTGGTTAGTATTTGCTTCATATATTTTTTTCATCCTTTGATTTTCAATATATTTGTGCCTTTGTGTGTCTCTTGTAGATGGCATATTGATGAGTCTTTTTTTTTAATCCATTCTGCCACTCTGTCTTTTTATGGGTGCATTTAAGCCATTTACATTCAGTGTGATTATCAATATGTATGAGTTTATTGATGTCATATTGTTGTACTTTTTTTGTGGTGCTGACATTTTCTTTTTCCCTCTTGCTTTCCTGTGCTGAGTTCCTTTTGTTTGTGGATTTTCTTTTCATTTCTTTTGTTATTGTAGATTTTTTTTTTACTGAGTTTTTAAGTTTTTCTTTTTTCTTTTGATGAGTAGATTTGTTAAATTTCTTTCTGGTTACTTTGAAATGTACCCTCATCTTCCTAAGTGTGAACCTATCTTTTATTACTTGATATCAACTTGATTTCCTCTCCATTTGACCATTCTGTACCCACACCATTCAGCCCCCCTTTTATTGTTTTGATGTTGTTGTCATTTACAGAGTGATGTCTCTGTTTCCATGTTTTAAGTCTTGTAGCTTTGTTTTGTTATTGAACATTCTTTACCTGGGTTGGTATCTGGCTGATGCTGTCCTGCGTCCTAGACTTGTTGTCTGATGTTGTTGGTTCTCTAACCAAAAGGGTCCCTTTAATATTTAAATTTGGTTTGGTTTTCACGAATTCCCTTAATTTCTGTTTCTCTGGAAATGTTCTAATTTCACCATTGTATTTGAGAGAGAGTTTTGCAAGATATGTTACTCTTGTTTGGCAGGATTTTTCTTTCAAGGTTTTATATATGTCATCCTATTGCCTTCTTGCCTGCATAGTTTCTGTCGAGTAATCAGAGTTTAGTCTTATTGTTTCTTCTTTGTAAATGACTTTTCATTTTTCTTCAGCTGCTTTTAGGATTCTTTCTTTGTCTTTGGTTTTGGCAAGTGTGATTTTGATATGTCCTGATGACTTTCTTTTGAAGTCTATGGTGTTTGTTGAGCTCTTGGATGATCAGCTTTTCACCTTTCATGATATTTGGGAAGTTTTCAGGCTGCAAATCTTCAACAATCGTCTCTGTGTTTTCTGTTTTGGAACTCCTATCATGCGCAAATTTTTGCTCTTGATTGTGTCCCACGTAATTCATAGGTTTCTTCATTCTTTTCTCTGATTTTTTCTCAAACAGTGTGGCATCCATGGATTTGTCTTCAGTATCACTTATTCTGTCCTCTATTGTTTCAGATTTTCTCCTGAAACCTTCTGTTGTGTTGTCCTTTTCTGAAATTCTGTTGTTTATCTTTTGGTTTTCTAGTTGCTGTTTCTGTATGGTTTCTCATTGTTTATTTATTTTGATGTTTTGTTCCTGTATTATTTTCCTGAATTCTTCTGTTGCTTTGTCTGTGTCTTCCTTGATTTTGGCTATGTTTTTGTTGGTTTTATCTGTGTTTTCCAAGATCTGGTCTATTTTCTTCTTTCTTTTGTCTGTGTTTTCCTTGTTATCTTTCCTAATCTGTTGGAGAGACCTAAATATTAGTCTTTTGAATTTCATGTCAGGTAGTTCCAATGCCTTTTCTTTTACCAGAAGGTTAACTGATTCTTTATTTTGGTCACTTGTAGGAGCCATTTTATCCTGCTTTTTTGTATGTTTTTATATCGTCTGATGTTTCCAAGACATTAAGGTATTATTTTCTTTATTTATTGATTGTGTGTTCATTTGTTTTGTTCTGCTTTTTTGTTTTGTTTTGGTATGTCGGGGAAGGCAGGCTGGGTGTGCTTTGCTGCTTGCTCATCTATAGGCATGATAGCTCTCACCATTTTATTAGGGTGAGCAGAGCAGCAGCTGGTTGGGTGAGCCTGGTTTGCTGTCCAATGATTTGGCTGAGAGCATACTGTGTGGGCACTGTCTGCCTCCTGATGTTGGTCCAGCGGTATGAGAGTGTTCACAGCCCCTCATGAGGTGGGAGTAATGTTGGATGGGGAGTTGTATGGGCTCATTTCCCACCGTTCAGCAGCTGGTCGAGTGGTGAGTGGTGAGGAGCAGTTCAGGCCCAGTTTTGTGGCAGACCTGAGCTCCAGGGACACTCTAGCTTCAGTGGTGGGAGCTGGTGGGAAGGGGAGAAGGCAGTGTATGGGTCTAGGTGGGAGGGAGAAAGAAAAGAGAGAGAAAGAAAAAAAAAGGGTGGCACAGTGAGAACAAGTGGGTGGGGATGGGGCAGACCTAGGGGCCAATGGGAAGAGGAGAAAGGTGATGTACAGGATTAGGTGGAAGGAAGAAAGAAAAGAAGGAAGGAAAATAAAAAATAATAGAAATGGAAAATAAAAAATAATAAATGGTGGCATGTTGGAGGCCAGCAGGTGGGACAGGGCAGATCCAGGGTAGTGGGGGGTTAGTGTGCCAGTGGCAGTCTATCCATGGCAGCACTGCAGGGGCCAGTAGGATGGGGGGAGATGGTGTACAGGGCTAGGTTGGAGAGAGAAAGAATAGGACGAAAGTGAAAAGGATAAAGAAAAAAATGACAGTGTGGTTGGTGCCAGTGAGTGTGGGTGGTGTGGACACCAGAGACTGGTGGGAATGGAGGAGAAGTGGTGTATGGGGCTAGGTGGGAGGAAGAAAGAAAAGAAGGAAAAGGAAAAAAAAGAAAAAAAAAGACAGCACATCAGGGGTCAGCGATGGGAATGGGGTGAATCCAGGGCACTGTGGGCTGGTAGCTCTCTAGCCACGGCATTGTGGTGGGGCCAGCCGAAGCGGGGGGAGGAGTCATACAGGGCTAGGTGGTAGGAAGAAAGAATGAAAAAAAAAAAAAAGCCTCACATCAAGAGAGGGTGGGGCAGGCCCGGAGGGTTTGGGTGGGGGGGCTTGTATTGTGGATCCCAGCAGTGAGAGCTGCCAGGGTGGGGGGGATCTTGCTTCTACTCACCAGAAAGGTGAGGGGTGAGAAGGTGTGTTTCTCTGATTACCAGGTGTTCTGTCTCCTGGTGGGAGCTTCGTGAAGTTGCCTTCCCATACTCCCTGTCCAGGGTCATTGCTGGCTGTGCTTCAAGATGGCAGCACTCTGCCATGTTAGTTGGCTGGGGACCTCCACTCTGTATCTCCCCTCATTCTCTGTTTTTCTTAAGTTTTGTCTTCCATTCATAGTTTGATCTAGCTGTTTATTCCTTCATTCGATGCTCAGGCTTCTAGGATTGATGATTATATCTGTTTCACTTAGTTTTTAAGGTCTTTGCTGTAGGAGACAGCATGGTGCATCTGTTTAGGGTGCCATGTTGGCTCCATCTCTTAGGAAACCTTTTCTGAGCACCTCTAAGTGGGTTGAATGCCTCCCTCTTTAGCACAGTGCTTACCCTATAATTATAGGTTGAGTCTTTTATATTAGTGGTGCTATTTGTGCCTTTTTTTCCTTTTTGATTATGAACAATTTGAGGGCAGGGATTGGGTTCCGATCATCTCTGAAGTCCCAGTGCCTAGCACTGGAATGCAGCTGCAAATGGTTAACATACTCAGCTGCTAACTGAAAGATTGGAAGTTCGAGTCTACACAGAGGCACCTTGGAAGAAAAGCCTGATGATTACTTCTGAAAAATCAGCCATCAAAACCACTATGGAGCACAGTTCTACTCTGACAAACATGAGGTCATCACGAGTCAGAATCAACTGTCATGACAGCAACTGGTTGGCACTGGAATATTATAGTAGTCTATTAAATGTTTATTCAGTGAAATGGAAAATAAGTCAAAGATACATGATCATGTAGAGAAATGGGTAGATCAGGAATTTTAAAATCCAGTTAATTAGTTTTACACTAGATGAAATTAAAGAGTACTGCACTGTGTCCTGAAGATTTCATTTTAAGCTCCTTTCAGTCATTTATTCATCAAGTATTATTTGAGCTTACTCTGTGATAAGCACTCCTTAAGCATTGGGGAGTCTCAGGTGACTAAAACAGACAAAGGGATGCATTCATAATGCTTACATCAAAATAGAAAATTGGTTGAGTCTAGTGATTTTCCTAGTTTCCATATCTTTTCTTCAAATGGCATCTTAAACAGAAGTCTAAATGCTTAACAGATGAATACCGAGCGGGGGACTTGGGGCTCCCTCTTACCAGCCCCTTTACACCACCTCCCCGCACAGATCCTGTGGTACCTCCTTAGAAAACTGGGGCCTGAGAAGGCGTGGTTTGAAAATAACAGCCTTTGTGAATTCAGTAAAGTACTTACTAACTTTCCTTTAAAGTAATGTTTTTAATTTTTTACAAACCCGCTATTTTCAAAAGAGTAACGTATACTGAGTGCTTTATATGGTTTACTTCATTTAAGACTTGACAGCCATTCTAACAGACGGATAATAAATATTATCGCCCTTATACAGCCAGCAGGAGTCCTGGGCTAGTGCAAGTGGTTAAGACACTCGGCTTCTAACTGAAAGGTTGGAGGTTTGAATCCACCTAGAGGCACCTCAGAAGAACTCTACTTCTGAAAAATCAGCCATTGAAAACTCTGTGGAGCACAGTTTTACTCTGACATACATGCGGTCACCATGAGTCAGAATAGACTTGACAGCAACTGGTTATACAGCTAGTACTAGACATGCCACAAAAGGAAGGGAAAAATGGAGTGAACAGAAACAAGAAGAGAAGAAAAAATATACTTGCTAATTTTATACCCATGAATTATTTTTATAACTGCCATTATTACACTGAGATGGGCAAAAATGTCTCTGAACACTAATAAGAAAGGCCCTATAGAGATTGAGGAGCCCTGGTGGTGTAGCGGTTAAGAACTCGGCTGCTAACCAAAAGGTCAGCAGTTCAAATCCACCAACTGCTTCTTGGAAACCCTATGGGGTAGTTCTAGTCTGTCCTACAGGGTCATAATGAGTCGGAATTGACACAGTGGCAACGGGTATATAGATTGACTGTATTTCTAACTTTTGCATTGTGGGAGGTTTTCTGATTTTGTTTTTCTTTCTAACATACTATCCAGTATTTCTGTCTGTATTACTGTTTGGTAACAGTAGCCATCTGTATGTGTGCACGCTTTTGTAGATTCTTTTCTCTCCATAGTTACATACAAAACCGAACAAATGATGTCCTGAGTAAATACACTTAGCCTTTCTGATTACTCATAGCTAAAGTTGTTGAAACGTTTTTGTTAAAAAAAAAAAAAAATCAAAGCAAGTAATCTAGATTCATAAGCCTGTCCTTTAGTGAGAAAACTACTAGGGTATATGAGTCATTTGCAAATGAGTCTGTTTTGCATTGTTAGTGTTCACCTGTTAGTGTTTATTTCTCTGAAGGACTGTTGGATTTAGAAGGCATTGGCTGTGACATAAGTATGATTTAAAACTTTGCCTATAAATTGGTTTCTGTTTTATTTCCCACCTTCCACATTCCCCTTATTTGCCCTCGGACATTGCGGAAACAAGTGGAGCTACCTTTTCTTCTTTCAGAGATGCCTCTGCTTGGAAAGAGGGAGCAGCTGGAAGCAGCCAGCCCTCAGGCAGATAATAAATAAGCATGGATTTTTGGGTCCAGTCTGCAATCTCCTGTGCAGATGGGCTGGGCCGGGGGAAGCTGACCCCGAGCAGTAAGAGGATGGGAGGGACACCTGTGTGTGGCACACAGAGGAATGGTCCAAGGACCACAGGCCAATCACTAACAAAAACTGAGGTAGCAAACTTTACCTAGCGCGTCTACATGCATGGCACAGCCCTTGCACAAGTGGGGTAGGAGATGAGCCAGAAAGGGCCCCTTTCCCGAGGAACCTTGAATTTTATAGTTTATAAAGGGCTTAAGGAGCCTTGGTGGCTCAGTGGTTAAGCATTCAGCTGCTAACCACAATGTGGTGATTCAAACCTACCAGCAGCTCTGCGGGAGAAAGGTGTGACAGTCAGTATACGTAAAGATTACAGCCCTGGAGATCCTATAGGGCAGTTCTACTCTGTTCTGTAGGGTTGTTATGAGTCAGAAATGACTGGACGGCAATGGGTTTAGTTTGGGGTTTGGGATGGAGGGCTTGGACATAAATACAACAAGGGCTTTGAACTGGATTGTTCTGGTTCAAACCCCTGATGAGATTTTGCATTTGCACCCCAGATATACTGAATCAGAATCTACATTTTAACAAGATCCCCAGATGATTCTTATGTATAATAAATTTTGACCACTGCACTACTAGTGGTTCTCAGAATTGGTCCCTAACCAGTAGCGTTAGTATTGCCTGGGAACTTGTTAGAAATGCAAATTCTCATCAGGGGTTCAAACCAGAAGGAACTCGGTTCAGAGTCTTGAATATAACACAAAAAAAGAAAAAAAATGAAGGCTGCAATTTTTGCATTAAAATCCCAAACAGTATTTGTTTACAACCCTGCTTTACCCCTCTGGTCTGTGTCTGTTGACTCTCAGAGTTTTAACTTATAGTATCTATAAAATGGGAATAATGACATTTACCTTATGTCTTAGTTTTTTAGTGCTGCTATAACAGAAATACCACAAGTGGATGGCTTTAACGAAGAGAAATTTATTCTCTCTCAGTCTGGGAGGCTAGAAGTCTGAATTCAGGGTGCCAGCTCCAGGGAAAGGCTTTCTGTCTCTGCCAGTTCTGGGGAAGGTCCTTGTCATCAATCTTCCCCTGGTCTAGGAGCTTCTCAGTGCAGTGACCGTGGTTACAAAGGATGCACTCCACTTCTACCTCTGTTTTCTTGGTAGGAGGTACTCCTGTCTCTCTGCTCACTTCTCTCTTTTATATCTCAAAAGAGACTGACTCAAGATACAACTTAATCTTGTAGATTGAGTCCTGCCTCATTAACATAACTGCCACTAATCTTGCCTCTTTAACATTGTAGAGGTAGGATTTACAACACATGGGAAAATCACATCAGATGACAAAATGGCGGACAGTCACACAATACTGGGAATCATGGGCTAGCCACGTTGACACATATTTTGAGGGGACACAATTCAATCCACAACACCTTACAAAATTGTTTTTGGAATTTACTAAAAATAACACAACTACTGTGTTTTGGATAGTATCTGGCACTTGGTTAGACAGGTATTGTAATAGAGTTTGCCTGTTTTCTAGAGAACACCTGCTGTCCACTTCATCCTTAGTAACAGAGTCCTCACTGGGGATTTCAACAATGTACCCAGATAAAATAAATGAATGGATGAACAAATAAGTAAATAAATGAACAAACAACCTTTTTTTCTTCCCCCTAGCCTATAACACAGATAGTGATGGCTACTGAGATGTAAGATGAAGTCACTTGGTGGGCCTTCTGAGGAAACTCTTTAAGGGAAACTAAGTCAGCGGGGAGCTATGACCTTTTGCCCTTCTTCCTTCTTGCTGTCTAAATCTCTGTCACCATGGCTGGAGCTGCAGCAGCCATCTTGAACCATGAGGAGACTTTGAGGATGAAAGATATGCTAAGGCGGGCAAAAACTTTGAAAACAGATTACTTTGGAGCTACCACCCTAGACTTGTTTTACCTACCTTTAGAATTCTTTTATGTGAGCAAAAAAAAAAAAATCTCTATGTCATCTTAGTCACTATTTTTCAAGTGTTCCATTTCATATCCATCAAATCTAATTCTTTATTGATACACTCTTGGCATTATTAATAATTTAAAAATATATACTTAAGTTGGGTGAGCATAAGATTACCTTAATGGCCTCACTGAACTGGTAAATGTGCCACATGTGCCAAGCACAAGTGAGTGGTACAGACAGTGAAAGCTACAAGAAATCAGTGGAAGGAGAGGTTGTGGTAAATCACTGCCAATCTCTGAATCCTACAAGAAAAACTAGGCAGATAAGAGGCATTGCAGCTAAATTTAAAAATTCTGATTATTTCCATATTTTTTATTTTGCCCACATATTACATATTGAAACAAACAGACAGAAACTCACAACTCTTTAAGTAGCTATTTTAAATCAACAATTTAATAGTATTTGAGTGTGACTGACACTCTCCTATAGAGC
Organism: Dugong dugon; assembly: GCA_030035585.1. Taxonomy (NCBI): domain Eukaryota; kingdom Metazoa; phylum Chordata; class Mammalia; order Sirenia; family Dugongidae; genus Dugong; species Dugong dugon. The sequence goes on along the minus strand of CM057462.1, from coordinate 179,093,479 downwards.
AAATCTATGTCACTTGCTTCATTTACACTTCTCCCTATCTTAATAAATGACTCCTTCATCTTCCAACTAACTGACCCCTCCCCATCCTTCAGATCTTAACTGGAAATGTCCTTTCTCAAGGAGGAGTTCCCTCACCTCCTTGTCAAATGTAACCATCATCCTTGCTTTTTAAACTCCGTCCTATCCTCTAGATTATTGGTTCTGCCCTTTTCATAATCATATCCCCAACGTCTAGCACTGTGCTTGGTATTGAAGGTTTCTTGTTATATAATGAATGATTGAATGAATTAATGAATGTTCATCCTTTGACTTAACATAGCCAAATATGAAGACTGGCCTGCTGACATGGGCAGTCAAGATTTCAGCATAAACTATAAAATTACCAAGAAACCAGTAAGTGATTTTATGGTTGCATTTGATGGATTTTAGTGTCAACATTAGCCACTCTGGACTTTCTTGCTCAAAAGAATGAAGGACCCCTTAATCGATTTTCTTAGATGAAACAAGGGGAAATTTCTGTGAACACTAGCACCTAGCTGATGGAGAATTTCCTGCCTGCTCACAAAGCAGACAGGTATCTCAAACCATTGACAAGGAGAGAGAAGCAATTTGTGCTTCATGGCTGACAGCTCATTTTTCCTACAGCTTTCGGCCAAATGGGCAGCTGGCAAAAGATCCAGTTGAATAGGACTGGCTATGCCTGTGAGACATGATCATCTGGTGAGCAAAAACAAAAAACAAAACAAAACAATGTGTTCAAATTGTTACCAGTTGTATTAGGGGCTGGATGAGTAAAGGAGTCAATTTACTATGACTATTATGAAGCCCCTGTACTTAACGCATTTAAATGGTTTGTTCCTTTTCTTAGGAAGGATTCTCTAAAGAAGCAAAACCAGTGAAGTATGTTTATATATATATATATATATATATATATATATATAGAGAGAGAGAGAGAGAGAGAGAGAGAGAGAAAGAGACAGAGAGAGAGAGATTTATCTAAAAAATGACTCAGTGAGGTTTTGTTGTTGGTGTTGTTAGGTGTCATTGAGATGGTTCCAACACATAATGACCCTATGTACAACAAAATGAAACACTGCCTGGTCCTATGCCATTCTCACAATCCTTGTTGATTGATCATAGCCACTGTGTCAATCCATCTCATTGAGGGTCTACCTCTTTTTTGATGATCCTTCACTTTGTCAAGCATGATGTCCTTCTCCAGGTACTGGTCCCTCTTGATAACAGGTCCAAAGTACAGGAGATGAAGTCTCGCCATCCTTGCTTCTAGGGAGCATTTTGACTATACTTTATCCAAGAAGATTTGTCCCTTCTTCTGGCAGTCCATGGTATATCTGATATTCTTCACCAACACCGTAATTCAAAGGTATCAATTCTTCTTCATTTTCCTTATTTATTGTCCAGCTTTCACATACATATGAGGCAACTGAAAACACCATGGCTAGTGTCAGATGCACCTTTGTCCTTTAAGTGATGTATTTTCTTTCTAACTTTTTAAAGAGGTCTGTTGCAGAAGATCTGCCTGATGCAGTGCATCGTTTGATTTATTGACTGCTGCTTCCATGGGCATTGATTGTGGATCCAAGTAAAATGAAGTCCTTACAACTTCAGTCTTTTCCCTGTTTATCATGATGTTGCTTATTGGTCCAGTTGTGAGGATTTTTATTTTCTTTATATTGAGGTGTAATCCATGCTGAAGGCTGTAGTCTTTGATCTTCATCCGTAAGCGCTTCAAGTCCTCTTCACTTTCAGCAAGGAAGGTTGTTGATGAATCTCCCTCCAATCCTGATGCCTCATTCTTCTTCATATAGTCCAGCTTCTCAGATTATTTGCTCAGCATACAGAGTGAATAAGTATGGTGAAAGGATACAACCCCGATGCACACCTTTCCTGACTTTAAAACACACAGTATCCTCCTTTTTGGTTCGAACAACTGCCTCTTGGTCTACGTACAGGTTTCACATTAGCACAATTAAGTGTTTGGGAATTCCCATTCTTCGCAGTGTTGTCCATAATTAGTTATGATCCACACATGCTAATGCTTTTGCATGGCCAGTAAAACACAGGTAAACATCTTTCTGGTATTCTCTGCTTTCAGCCAGTATCCATCAGACATCAGCTATGATATCCCTTGTTCCATGTCCTCTTCTGAATCCACTTGAATTTCTAGCAGGCCCCTGTCAATGTAATACTGCAACCATTTTTGAATGATCTTCAGCAAAATTTTACTTGCATGTGATATTAATGATATTGCCCAATAATTTCCACATACAGTTGGATCACCTTTCTTTGGAATGAGCACAAATATGGATCTCTTCCACTCAGTTGGCCAGGTAGCTGTCTTCCAAATTTCTTGACATAGATGAGTGAGCACTTCCAGCTCCACATCCATTAGTTGAAACATCTCAATTAGTATTCCATCAATACCTGGAGCCTTATTTTTCACCAATGCCTTCAGTGCAGCTTGGACTTATTCCTTCAGTACCATCAGTTCTTGATTATATGCTATCTCCTGACATGGTTGAACATCAACCAATTCTTTTTGGTACAATGACTCTATGTATTCTTTCCATCTTTGTTTGATGCTTCCTGCATCGTTTAATATTTTCCCCCATAAAATCCTTCAATATTGCAACTCAAGCCTTCGACTTCTTCTTCAGTTCTTTCAGCTAGAGAAATGCTGAATGTTTTCTTCCCTTTTGGTTTTCTAACTCCAGGTCTTTGCACATGTCATTATAATACTTTACTTTTTCTTCTCAAGCTGCACTTTGAAATCCTCTGTTCAACACTTCTACTTTATCATTTCTTCCTTTTGCTTTAGCTACTCTACATTCAAAATAAAGTTTCAGAGTCTCTTCTGACATCCATTTTGTTCTTTTCTTTCTTTCCTGTGTTTTTAATGACCTCTTTCTTTCTTCACGTATGATGTCCCTGATGTCATTCCACAGTTCATCTGGTCTTTGGTCATTAGTGTTCAATGCGTCAAATATATTCTTGAGATGCTCTTTAAATTCAGGTGAGATATACTCAGGATCATACATTGGCTCTCATGGACTCCTTCTGATTTTCTTTAGCTTCGACTTGAACTTACATATGAGCAATTGAAGGTCTTTTTTGCAGTTGGCTCCTGGCCTTGTTCTGACTGATGATATTGAACTTTTCTTTTGTCTCTTTCCACAGAGTATTTGATTTGATTTCTGTGTATCCCATCTGGCAAGGTCCTCGTGTATAGTCGCCTTCTATGTTGTTGAAAAAAGGTATTTTCAATGAAGAAGTATTTGATCTTGCAAAATTCTATCATGGGATCTCTGACGATGTTTCTATCACCAAGACTGTATTTTCCAATTACTGATCCTTTCTCTTTGTTTCCAACTTTCACATTCCATTCCCCAGTAATTATCAATGCATCTTGACTGCGTGCATGATCAATTTCAGACCGCAGAAGTTGGTAAAAATCATCAGTTTCTTCATCTTTGGCCTTAGTGGTTGGTGCATAAATTTGAATAATAGTCATATTAACTCATCTTCCTTCTAGGCATACAGATATTTTCCTATCACTGACCATGTTGTACTTCAGGATAGATCTTGAAATTTTCTTTTTGGTGATGATTGCAATGCCATTCTTCTCCAATTTATCATTCCCGTTATAGTAGACCATATGATTGTCCAATTCAGAATGGCCAATAGCAGTCCATTTCAGCTCACTAATGCCTGGGATATTGATGTTTTTGTATTCCATTTCATTTTTGATGATTTCAAATTTTCCTAGATCTGTACTTTGTACATTCCACGTTCCTATTATTAATGGATGTTTCTTCTCATTTTGAGTCGTGCCACCTCAGCAAATGAAGGTTGACTCCATCCCCGTCATTAAGGTCAACTCTACTTTGAGGAGGCAGCTCTTTCTCTGTCATATTTTGTGTGCCTTCCATCCTGAGGGGCTCATCTTCTGGCTCTGTATCAGACAATGTGCTGCTATTCATAAAGTTTCCACTGGCTAATTATTTCAGAAGCAGACTACCAGTTCCTTCTTCCTCATCTGTCTTAGTCTGGAAGCTCAGCTGAAACTTGTCCACCATGGGTGACCCTGCTGGTATCTGAAATACTGGTGGCATATCTTCCAGCATCACAGCAACATGCAAGCCACCACATGCGACAAATTTTCAGATGCATGAGGCTCATAGTTTTAGACATTGACAACTTCTAAGTCTGTGAGTCGGGCGTCAGGCTGGAGGCTTTTCCTGATTCACAGAGCTTCAGGGGCTAATGATCCAAGATTGGCAGGTCAGACAGCAGACCACTGGCTCACGGGCTGTGGAGACTGACAAGTCCGAGATTGGCAGGTGAGTTGGCAGGCTGCTGGCTCACAGAATCTGGAGGCTGACAAATCCCAAGATCAGCAGGTAAGACAGAAGACCACTCGCTCAGAGGCTGCAAAGGCTGATGAATTCCAAGATTAGCGGACAGTATGGCAGGCTGCTGGCTCAAGTCCCAAGAACCGGAAGTCAGATGATGATGAGCCAGATGCGCCATTCAAAGCAATGAAGCAATTTTCCCAGAATGTTCATATATATATATGTACTGGATGCAGGTCACATCCCTGGGGAAACTCCCCTTAGAACTGATTGGCTCATCACATCATAACACATCATTTAGGATGACTACATCATGACATAACTGCCAGACTACCAAGAATCATGGCTTGACCAAGTTGACACACAACCTTAACCATCATAGTCCACCCATTGTCAACTTGACACCTGTACAGATCTCCTTTACCCATTCACAGTCTCTAAACAAAGATAATTACAAAGTCATACTTGTGCCTAACGTGATGCAACAAACATGTATGACCTAAAACACAGTAGCCTGATTTACATCTTATATTTTATAAGTGAAGAAAACAAAAATATTTGATGCACACATACAAGGAAGGAATACTCATAACAATTAAGGTCTTCATTCCTGCAACTGGTCAAATGGTCATAACTGATATTTAGAACTACCTTATTTCACCACCCATTGCATATTTCCTTTACGCTCAGCAAGCCTTTCAGCTGGTCGTGGTTCTTTGCCTGGTGAGGTGACCCAAACCTTCATTCCTGAAGGGTCTGGACCATTATGAGTCATGTCATAATTGGGTTTCTGTAGTTTTCCATTGACTTTAATCACAGGGCATGGTAGTACTAAGAGACACCTCAAGGGATCTTCTGTATTCTAGACATACTCTTCAATCTGATTTCATCTTAGTAGTAGAGTCAATCAGACCAGCCAGTATGGTAATTCCCTTCTTTGCCTGTTGATCCAGAGACATGAGGAGCCCAACGTGGCTGGGTAGCATTCTTAACTTCCAGTTCAGTGGAATCCAAGCTGTGTCTCCAGGTGGGAGCTTTCCTACCTTCGGAACTAAGACGTCTACATCCACAGAGCGTAGGATTGTGGGGCCACTAGGGGAATAGGGAGTGGTGCCACTCTCATCTCCTATTTCCCTTAATTCCTGGAACTATGAATCCTGGCTATGGGAGAAACAACACCATATATTGGATGCTGGTTTAGAGCATATACAACCTCCTGGAGAACATTGTACAAACCCTACAAAGTGTTGCCATCTAGCTGGTACTGTAATTGTGTCTTTAGAAGTCCATTCCATCGTTCTATGAAGGCAGCTGCTTCAAGATGATGAGGAACATGGTAAGACGGGTGAATTCCATGAGCATAACCCACTGCCATACTTAATTTTCTGTGAAGTGAGTCCGTTGATCTGAGGCAATGCTATGTGGGATATCATGATGATGGATAAGGCATTTTGTGAGTCTGTGGATGGTATTATTGGCAGAGGCATTGCATGCAGGTAAGGCAAATACATATCCAGAGTAAGTGTCTATCCCAGTAAAAATGAAACACTGCCCTTTCCATGATAGAAGTGGCCCAATGTAATCAATTGGCCACCAAGTTGCTGGCTGATCACCTTGAGAAAGGATGCCAAATCAGGGACTCAGTGTTAGCCTCTGCTACTGGCAGATTGGACATTCAGCACTGGCTGTGGCCAAGTGGGCCTTGGTAAGTGGGAAATCCATGTTGCTGAGCCCATGCAGAACCTCCATCCCTGCCACCATAGCCACTTTGTTCACGAACCCATTGGGCAATGATGGGAATTTCTGGGGAAAGAGGATGACTGGAGTTCACAGAACATGTATTCCTATCCACTTGATTGTTAAAATCCTCCTTTGCCTGGTCACCCTTTGGTGAGCATTCACATGAGACACAAATATCTTCATTTCTTTAGCCCATTCAGAGAGGTCTATTGATACGCCTCTTCCCTATACCTCCTTGTCACCAATTTTCCAATCATGTTCCTTCCAATTCCTTGACCAGCCAAACCACTGGCCACAGCCCATGAATCAGTATACAGTTGCATATCTGGCCATTTCTCCTTGGAAGCAAAGTGAACAACCAGTTGCACTGCTTGAAGTTCTGCCCATTGGAAGGATTTTCCTTCACCACTGTCCTTCAGGGGGCTTCCAGAAAGTTGCTGCAGTGCTGCCACTGTCCACTTTTGATTGGTGCCTACATATCATGCTGAACCATCTGTAAACCTGGCACCAGTTTTCTCTTCCTCAGTTAACTGATCATAAGGAACTCCCCATGAGGCCATCAGTGCAGACTGGGAGAGGGCAGGAAATACGACAGAAATGGAGACAGTGGGCATTTGGGTCACTTCCTCATTCAACTTAACTTGTGTCTTCAGGCCCTGCTCGGGCCCATTAGTTCATATATCACTTCCATTTAATGATGGGAGTCCTGGTATACATGCCTGACTTTATGGCTCTTTGAGTCAGATAACACCCAGTTCATGATGGGAAGCTCAGGTGACTTGGTGGCCCATGGTTAAATGTTCAGTCTCTACTAAGCCCAGTAACAAACCAAAAGCTGTTTCTTAAAAGACGAGTAGTTATCTGCAGAAGATGACAGCTTTTAACTTCAAAATCCTAAGGATCTGTGCTGTGATTCACCAGTAGGGGCCTGCCAAAGACTCCAAACAGTTATCTCTATCTGTCACTGACACTTCAAGCACCATTGGATCAGTTGGATCATATGGCCCAAGGGCAGTGTGGCTTGCATGGCAAACTGAAGCTGTTGAAGAGCCTTCTATAGTTCTTGGCCCCACTCAAAACTAGCAACTTTTTTAGTCACTTGATAAACAGGCCCGAGTCACACACCCATATGAGGAATATGTGGCCTCAAAGTCCAAAGAGGCCCACCAGGCATGTACCTCCTTTTTAGTTGTAGGAGGCACCAGATGTAACAACTTATCCTTTACTTTAGAAAGAATATCTCGACATGCCCCACACCATTGGACTCCTAGAAATTTCACTTAGGGGGATGGCACCTGAATTTTTGTTGGATTAATTTCCTACCCTCAAACACACAAAGGAGTCCTGGTGATGCAGTGGTTAAGAGCTATGGCTGCTAACCAAAAGGTTGGCCATTCAAATCCATCAGCTACTCCTTGGAAACGCTGTGAGGCGGTTCTACTTTGTCCAATAGGGTCGCTATAAGTCAGAATTGACTTGATGGCAACGAGTTTGGTTTTTTTTTTTTAGCACATAAAAGTCTTACCAGTAAGTCCAGAATCATTGATACTTTCTTCTTACTAGGTCAAATCAGAATAATGTCATCAATGTAATGAACCAGTGTGATATCTTGTGGAAGGAAAAGGCATCCAAGGTCCCTGCGGACTAAATCATGACATAAGGCTAGACAGTTGATATACCTCTGCGGTAGGAGAGTGAAAGTGTATTGCTGGCCTTGCCAACTGACGGCAAACTGCTTATCATGATCCTTCAAAACTGGAATCAAGAAAAAGGAATTAGCCAAATCGATAGCTGTATACTAGGTACTAGATGATGTATTAATTTTCTCAAGCAATGAAACCACATCTGGAACAGTAGCTGCAATTGGAGTTATCACCTTGTCATTCTCCAAGATACATCTGTTTTTTGCACAGACCAAATAGACAAGTTGATTGGGGATGTGGTGGGAATCACCACCCCTGCATCCTTCAAGTTTTTGATGGTGGCGCTAATCTCTGTGGTGCCTCCAGGAATACAGTATTGCTTTTGTTTATTATTTTCCTAGGTAGAGGCATTTCTAGTGGCTTCCACTTGGCTTTCCCTACAAAACAGCCCTTACTCCACATTTCAGCGATCCAATGTGGGGATTCTGTGGTTGCTGAGTATGTCTATTCCAATTATGCATTCTGGAACTGAGAAAATCACTACAGGATGGGTTCAAGGACCCACTGGACTCACTGTGAGATAAACTTGAGCTAATACTCCATTAGTTACCTGCTCTCCATCTTCCCCCACTCTGACTGGTAGGCCACAGTGATGTTTTGTGTCTCCTGGAATTAGTGTCACTTCAGAGCCAGCATCCAGTAATCCTCAAAAAGTCTGATTACTTCCTTTCCCCAGTGAATAGTCAGTCTCATAAAAGGCTGTAGATTCCTTTGGAGAAGGCTGGGAGAAAGATTAACAGTATAAATTTTGGGTAGTGTAGTTAGTGTAGTTGGGTCCTTCCTCAAGGAGACCCACCCTCCTCTTCATTCAAGGGGTTGTGGGTCTGTAAACTTGCTCAAGTCTGGGAATTGATTGAGGGGCAGTGACTCTATTCTGGCAATTTGAGTTTGACTGCCATTCACTGGCCTCGAATTCTTCCTCTTGTACAGATCAAGTAAATAGTAGATTTCCCATGTGTTTCACTCCTAGGGACACCATAAAGAAGTAGCCAATGCCTTATGTCCATACAAATCAGACTATTCTGATTACTGCTTTGACTCCATTATCCATTATGGTAACTATGCCCACCTAGTCTTTGCTGATTGAGCACTGCCACTTGGCTGGCCCCTACCACCATTGAGTCCAATCACCCCCATTGTAGTTAGGTGTCCTAATTCAGTTAGGGCCATTCTCACTGTCAAATCTGATGTAAATAAAATAGCAATCACAGCAGTCTTCAAGAATGCTGGGGCTCCGTTCACAAATTTGTTCCTCACCATTGTGGTAAAAGGTGTTCCCTCTGGGCACTCCATGTGTAAGTCTGTAGGTCTAAGCTGATAAGTCCACTCTAACATGCCACTTTCCCTAAGCCTTTGGATACCTTCTAAGTATACCAAGGTAGGTCTGGTACTTTAGCTTGATTTAGTGTAGGCTACCATGTAATCAATGTTTCAGTGAACCAACCAAATAAACTATTATATCCTTTCCTAATCTACTGAGCTGAAACACTGAATGCAGGATCTTCACTTAGTGGGCCCATATCGATGAACTCAGACTGATCCAACCTTATGTTCCTTGTACCATTATCCCACACCCTTAATAGCCATTCCCACACATATTCCCCAGGTTCATGTTTGTATGTATTAAAAAAATCAAGCTGTTCTTTTGAAGTGTAGTGTATTTTCTCCTGGGTCACATGTACTTCACCTTTTGGACTCACTGGGACTTAAGTCTAATTACAGGTCTAGAAGAAAAAATGGGTGGTGAGGTGGGTCCTGGGAACATTTAGCAGTGTCTTGTATTGCATCTCCCTCAGATGATGCACCAGGCATTGGACACTTTTCAGGCACAGCTGAGTTAGATCTTATCAGATCAGGGTAAAAGGAATAATGGTTTTACTGGGGAGAGTGGCTTAGCAGACAAAGATGGAGTGATCTCTTCAGATGGGAGTGAGAGGGCTGGTTCTGTTGGCAGGAGTGATTCAATGGAATTTAGGAGCGGATTGGCCCCAGCTTCCTGATTATCTGCCCATATGTCCCCATCCAAAGTTTCAGGATTCCATTTCTTCCCAATCAGTGTGCTCAATTTAGCTTCAGACATCAATTCAAGTTTGGAAATTCAATTGGCAGTGTATTTCAACCACTCTTTACTGTAAGACTCTGGGTTGGTTTTTGGAAATACCAGCTTTGTTACTACAAGAAATAAGGATATTTTTAAGGGCACAAGTGGCAACTTCAAGGTCTTTTATGTGTCATTTGAGCTGTGACTCTGAAGCCCTGAGCTCATCTTTGTTTCACCAATTTGTATAGTGAAAGTAGGACCAACCAACCAACTTTCCTATACTTCTCATTCTGACAAAATTATAGAAAAGCATCAAATGCGCGATAACCCAGAGCCTCACTTCTCACCAATGTTGGTGTGTTGGGGGTTATATTAGCACCTCATGCCATGGATTAGCAACACTCTCTTTACTATTGGAGGCAGCATCATCAGCATCTTTAAGACTAGTCAGGTCTGAGAACCAATTTAAGAACCACTCTCAGTACCAAATGTCTTATGCTGGGTTCTCTAAAGAAGCAAAACCAGTGAAGTGTCAGTGAGAGTATATGTATATATACTTTTATGTATATAAAAGTATGTATATGTATATATATATATATATATGTATGTATATATATATATATATAAGACAAAAAAACCAAACCCGTTGCCATCAAGTCGATTCCAGACTCATGGCCACCCTATCAGACAGAGTAGAAGTGCTCCATAGGGTTTCCAAGAAGCAGCTGGTGGATTTGAACTGCTGATCTTTTGGTTAGCAGTTGAGCTCTTAACCACTGCACCACCAGGGCTTATATATATACACACACAAACCAAAAAACCAAGTCCATTGCCGTTGAGTTGATGCAGACTCATAGCGACCCTATAAAACAGAATAGCACTGCCCCACAGGGTTTCCAAGGAGAGGCTGGTGGATTTGAACTGCTGACTTTTAGGTTAGCAGCCATAGCTCTTAACCACTACACCGCCAGGGCTCCGTGTGTGTGTGTGTGTGTGTGTGTGTGTGTGTCTAGAGAGAGTGAGGTGGGGGAAGGGGAAGGAATTTATCTCAAGGGAATGGCTCACGTGGTTGTAGAGGCTGGCAAGTCCCAAGTCCATGGGTCAGATGTCAGGCTGGAGGCTTCTCTTGACTCGTGGAGCTGCAGGGACTGACAAACCCAAGATTGGCAGGCCAGATGGCAGGCCACTGGCTCACAGGATGCAGAGGCTGACATATCCCAAGATTAGCAGGCAAAATAACAGCCCACTGGGTCAAATCCCAAAAACCGGAAGTCAGATGATAATGAACCAGATGCAGGATCCAGAGCAAGCAATCGAGCTCTGCCAGAATGTCCGTATATGTATTGGATACAGACTGCACCCCCGAGGAAACTCCCCTTATAACTGATTGGCTGATCACATCAGATCACATCATGGAGGATGACTACATCATTATACAACTGCCATATTACATTATTATTTGACTGCCAAACTCCACCAATATATAACTGCCAAACCACTGAGAATCATGGCCCAGCCAAGTTGACACACACCCTTAACCATCACAGTCCACTTATATCTGCCATTGCATGGAGAGGCTGTGATGGGCAAAATGAGACTACAGACAACACATGGTTTAAGGGTAATGGTCTCATTTCCTGTGAATCTAGTACTAAATTGCCTTTTTTTTTTTTAATTTTAAATTCTCATTCCTAAAGTTGTGTAATTGAGTTACAAAATGTTTATAAATTGAGAGATTAAGATTGAGATAGGCCAAGTTCAAGGTTATTATTGTTAGGTGCTGCTGTCAAGTCAATTTCTACTCATAGCAACCCATGTTATAGAGTAAAACTGCTCCCTACTGTTTTCTTGATTGCGGTCTTTACGGAGGCAGATCACCAAATCTTTCTCCCACAGAGCTACTGGGTGGGTTCAAACTGCCAACCTTTCAGTTAGCAGCCTAGTGCATAACCATTTGCACTATCAGAGCTTCTATATGTTCAAGGTAGGAATAGGTATATGTAAATGTCCACTATAATTAATCACTCCAAAGAGCTTGGGTAGTATAAGCAGTTTGCTATGGGCTGCTAAACTAAAGGTTGGCAGTTCAAACCACCCAGTGGCCCTATGGAAGAAAGGTCTGGTGAACTGCTTCCATAAAGATTACATCTTAGAAATCCCTACAGAGCAGTTATACTCTGAGACACATGGGGTCACCATGAGTTGGGGGCCAAATCAACAGCAGCTAACAAAATAACATAATCATTCCAGGAATTCCTTTTCCCAGGAAAAATATCAGCATGCTTTCCAACAAACGAATTTAGAATATTCTCAATTTATAATCAAAAACATGTTCACACCATCTCATAAGTCAGTCATCCTCTCTGATCACTCAAAATGCCCCCAGAATATGTATGTATGTATTTTTTTTACGTCTCCAACAGATTTGTTGTTTTTTGAAAGGAATGGATTGTGACGAAAGAAACAACATGAGGTAGGGGAAAGTATGGAATAGAAAATAAATACAAATGTAAGCCACTTTGCTAATTGTTTTATAACCACAACACTCTAGTACAGAAAAGGCTCTGTACAAAACAGCACAGTAAAGGTTCAAAGATGGAGGTGTTCCCTTAGCAAGGCTGAAGATTTCAGTCTCTGCTAATTTGGAATTTAGGCTGCAGTCCTTGTTTTTGGATAGACCACAGGGCATGTGGGCACAGTCCATGTCTTAACCAGATTTGAACAGAAGAATGGCCACTTGGCCCAGGTAGAAGTAGATGAAGAGCTTAGTCTCGTGTGTCACGTAACTATGGGAATTTCTCCCCAAGATACAGTGCCAAGTGGGGTGTACTTCTTGTCAAACTCCGTCTTGGTATGGGCTGCAATGCCCTTCTCTATGTTGTATTCCTCCAATGCCTGAGTAGCGCACTCCACCAAGTCCTGTTGCAGCTCCTCCAACATGTTCACATTTTGGATCGCGGCCTTTCAGTTGCAGGTGGTTATCCTGGAGCAGCGACTGGCCAACTGCGGTGATCTCCTGGGGGAGGGGTTACAGCAGCTCAAGTCCCGGGGTGGGGGATGGGGAGATGTGCTGCCCTTGCTACCGAAGTGGTGACGCATCTCTCCCAGAATATTTCTAATGTCACCGCCCAGTTGCTTTGCTAAGTGTTACTGTGCTAAAATATGAAACTTTCAGTCTTATGTTTCCTTGTTTGCCACCCTAATTTTTGAACGTTGATTGTAGAAATTTCCAAGCATACAGAAAAATTTCCATCACTCAGCTTCAGTCATCACTAGTTCTCTTGTTTCATCCTTTCTCCACATTCCCACCACCTTTTTTTTTTCAAGAGTAATTTGAATTAAATACTAGACGTTTTACCTCTAAGTGTTTTGCATCTCAAAGAAAATATTGTCTTGCATAAACAAAACGCCATTCTTAAACTTAACAAATTTAACAATAATTCCTTAATATCATTTAATAGCCATCCATATTTAATTGTCCCATTTGTTTACTTGATCATTTTAAAAAATAATCTTTTACAGTTGGTTTGTTCAAGTCAATATAAATAAGGGGTACGTATTGTATTTGATTTTTATATCGTATATCTCATCAGTTTCTTAATCAGAACTCTCTAGTGTCTCTCCTTTTTTATTTTCTCCCTGTTATTGATTTATTGAAGAAACTGAGAATGTTTCATATCCTGAATTTGTCTGATTGCTCTTTTATGGTGTCATTTAACTAGTTTCTCTATTCCCTATGTTTCTTATGGACTGAAAGTTAGATCTAAAAGTTCGATTAAATTCTGAATCTGTTTATTTTTGGAACAGATACTTTACTTCATAGTTTATATTGTATTCTCTGTAATATCTTGCATTTGGAGGCAAATAATATTTGGTTATCTAACAGTGAGACTAAAAACGAGCAAGGATTCAGTCACTAATGTTTTGAAGCAACAACTTTTTACAATGTGAGATGTTGTCCAGCTCGCTACCTCCCATCTTACTGACTTAAGGCTCACAAAAACCACCAAACTCTTGTCGTTGATGCTTTAATCTTCAAATATGTGTCTTCAGACCATTCAAATGTTTGTAAATTTAATAGGTAGACATGATTTTATAGACCTCATTGAAATGGTTCAAGAAATTTTAAATTTTCAAAAATTTTGAATGAGCTACAATAAAAATACATTTTACATAGGCTGCATATATTTAACTTACTAAAATTTAAACCTCGCAAAGTAATACCTATACATGGGATGCACTCTGACTTCTGTTCTATATTTTATAAAATGCTAAAATTCTGGTTGTGACTCACTAATAGTTCCTAAAAAAGATTTGAAGAATAGTACCCTGAGTGTTACATCTAATTAGGCTCTTAAAAATGGTTTCTAGGCTGATATATCATCAACCTCTGAATGGATCTCCAGGAGAGTTTATAGGACAAATTATTCGGACCACAACAGTCTAAAATTTGGTCTAACTTTAGGAGGCATTAAGCATATTGGTGGAGATTGATAAACACATGTGAAGCATATATCTGTAGCTTCTAGGATAAAATATTAGAAAGATTAGTGTACATATCTGTAAGTAAAGGACAATAGTTGAACCAAGTGATATCTTAAAGTCATTTTTAGTTTGAAGGACTATAGGTTCTGCTCCTTCAAAATGGAAAGGCTATATTGCAGATTCTGATTTAAGTATAATATACATAATCTTAGTTATTTTCCTGTGCCAACACTTTTAACCTCTGGTTACCCCATCAAATAAGAATGGAAGAATCATAGACGGGGAACATCCCCATAATAATTAGGTTTTATGAAGGCAATAAACGAAGAAAGTGAAACATCTTTCACTCAACTTGGAACTTCACAATAGTCCTCACTAATGCTTTAATACACCCACAATTTTATAGATTTACATTCAATTTTCAAAGAAATAGTTCTAGCTGGCAAAAGAGTGGCATCTTTCACTGTCTCTTTCCCCAAACCCTCTTTAGATATTTTGGACTGAGAGCTGACAGAAACACTTGGGATGCTCAGATTAGAAGGATGACTTAGGAAGATTTAAGAGCTCTCTTCAAACACTTAAAGGACTCTCATATGGAAGAGGAATTAGGGTTATCCTCTGTGATTCCAGAGACAGAGAATATAGACAGGACCAAAGAATGAGAAGCAAAAGGAGATCAAATTCAGCTAAAAACTAGGAAGTACTTTTCAAGAGTAAGTTTATGAGACAGTCCTAAGACGTAGCTGGGTATCCCTCGTTGTAGCAAAAATCTGTTATCTCTGGAACTGTTCAAATTCAGGTTAGATGCCTGGTAGTCCAATGCTTTGTAGAGGATTCTGGTCTAGGGTGACAGGTTGGACTCCATCATCAATGTTACTTGCCAATTCTAACTTGATTCAATACTTTCTTACTCATCTCCAGCCCCATTTCTTGTACAAAATTTCCGTTGTAACTTCTGTGAACATGTTTTTCCTCTATCTGATTTCCCAGCATATCTATTGAAACACATTTTAGTGCTTCAGATTAGCACTTTATTATATATTGTATTTAGATTTTTCTCTAACTGCTTCATAAGTATTGCCACCACATCCCCCCTCCTCTGCAAGATTGCATGCTCTTTTATTGTGGGGACTATGTAATATGTTCTTCTTTTATGTCCCCCATGGTACCGTGTTCATGACTGAACACATGGTTTCACTAAATATATGTTGAAATGGATTGAATTGATGTTCAGGGACTTCCATCCAAGAAAGCAAATCTGCACGGCAAAGGCTTCCCTCTAAAGGAGGAAAAAAATCCAACTAACTTTCATCCTCCCATTGCTGCTCAGTGCCTTCCTGCTGCCCTCACCTCCTTCTCCTCCTCTTCACCTCTCCTAGTTCCGTCCTTTCCACAACACACTTCAGCGTAAGCAAAGTAGCTGTCTTTGCCTTTAACTCTCCTTCTGACTAGTTGAGAATTTTTTAGGGGGCAAAAGAAGGATTTTTGTTTCAGAAGCATTTTCTGGTGTAGCTGCATCAAAACTTCTCTTTCTTACTGGGATAAAAGAGGTAGCATGGAACACACACACACACACACACACACACACACACACACACAGGGTTCTGAAGATTCTAGCCTTGCGTGTACCTGTGTGCTAGCAGTGTGATTTTGTGCAAGCCCCTTTACCTCTCTGTACCTCAGTTAATGAAACTCTAAAATGGAGATGATAATACATGCCCTACTGTCCTGAAAGGGATTCTGTGACAATGAAATGTGGAAGTAGATGTGAAAATGCTATGTAAATTATGAAGACTACATGGATATCAAGCATTGTTATTGTTTTTATTAACAAATACGTTGAAAGCAAACCAGCCTTGCCTTGTCTCTGAAAGATTTGTCATGTACAAATGGAAAGTAGATAATCCTTTGCAGATGATTGAGATGTGTTTCTCTCTCAGTGCCTTGTGGGAAGAGAGGAATCCCAGAGCAAAAGTAAAATCAAATGAGCTCCTCATATATTTCCAATTTACAGAAAGCAGTGACCACTGCATTGTTAAGCATGTGGAATCAAGCATTTGGAAACTACGGAAGGTCAATTCGTTTTGTTTGTTTCTGAAGAGCAGAGTTCTCATTTAAAATTTAAGTGTACATGTTTCCACTCTTTTCTTATTTCTAATGCTTTCAAATTATAATGCAAAACCCCAAAGCTGACAAAGTGATTTAAAAAAAAAAGAAGTACTCTTTTCTTCCACAACAATATAGAGAGTTGTTTTTTGAAAGATGAAGATTGGTGGTTGAAATATTTAATGTTCCTGTGTAATTTGCTAATGTTTTCAGATATAGGAATGCGACGTCAGTGGCAGATGCATCAGACAAATGAAAAAACATTAAATTGTTTAAATCTCTCTTGTTAAGAGAGAAATGTGAGGTAATCCTTAGTTTAGATTTTCAGTATCTTTGGATTGATTGTAATGTGTATGATAAACATTGCACCGACTTCAGAATTTTTATTTTTCTAATGCACAGAACCAAATATGGAATCATCAACTTTTCTATTTGTCAGCTTTGGTGTCCTCAGGCTCTCACAGCAATGGCCATAGTTGTTGTCTCCAGACTAGCTCAGGTCATGAGGTGATCCTGACCGGCGGTATGTTACCTCTCTCCACCTACCAGCTGATGGAATCTGGTCTTAGATTTATGGTTAGAGAATGAAATCCCAGAATGCGAGTAATAAATCCCGAGGAGGCTTTTGCTCCTTACTTTCAGTCTTCTCCCAGCTCTTCAGTCATGACGCCCTCATCTGTGTGGAGGCTATTTGCATCGCCTGTCTTTTGCCTTGGTTTCCCCACTTAGCACTTTGTATCCTACCAGGCTAAAGTATAAAGATAAATTCCTGATTATTTTCATAAGGCTCTGGAGACAGCCCTTGACTGGGGACTTGGGTAGCATTCTTCATCCTACATACAAGGTGTCTGAAGATCATGGGCCCTGCTACCATATAATAGCATCAATAACCTCAGAACCCACCACTCTACTGCCTGCCCCTCATACTACAATGGGCCTGCCCCAACCTTACATTCCAATATCCAAGAGTAAAAAACATGTAAATATGATAAAACATATTCATTTTATCAGTTACGTGAGCCTTGCCCCTTACAGTCAGAGTCCTTTTTACTTATGGGTAGGCTGATGACTGGACTCATGCTGCACCTCCCGATGTTGAGACAAAGCTGTTGCCTAAATCCTCACAGGCTTATTCAGCCTGCTAGCTTAGACTCAGCTGGAAACACTGCCCTTTCCCTCCAGATAGGTGGGTAGTGTCCGTAGCGCCATTCTCTCAGCCCCTGGATTCAGCTCCCTTTGCCCCAGCCTATATCATGATGATCTCTATGTACTCTACTCACAACACTTCAAAAGAAAGAAAGATAAAAGAAACTCCGTGCAACTGAGTTTGTTTGGGTTTTAATAAGAATTCTTTCTAATATCACTTATAGCAAACTATATATTGTATATAATGTGGCAAAACCAAATACATTCCTGTGTTGATTTCTTTCATAAGCTCTATTTTGTAGCTCCATAGAGAAGGTTTAAGCTCCTTAAGGGCCCGTAGAAATTGCCTTTTTATTTGTTTGATAATTTCTACGTGGATTTGTATCATTCCTTGAATTAAGTAAGTTGTTCTCAATGAATACATACAACAAAATAAAGAGCAAGAACAGTGTTTTAAGATTGAGAGACCTAGGTTCTCTTGCCAACTCTGGCCCTGTCTACGTGACGATGGATAAACCGTTCATTTCTTTGACTCTGTAAAACAAAGGAATTAGACTGAGCTGTATACAAAGTCCTTTATAGCTGTAACATTTTGTGGTGGAATTTAATTCAAAATCCAAACAGTTGCAGTAATAAATGTGATCAATTAGAAAATTCAGTTTATTCTGAATTGAGATTGAAGCCTAATATCCGTATATCAATCTAGCTGAATTTACTGCTGTTGCCATGTGCCCTGCGAGTCGATTCCCACTCAGAGTGACTCTTCAGGACAGAGTTGAACTGCCCCATAGGATTTCCTAGGCTGTAACCTTTATGAGAACAGATTACCAGGTCTTTTCTCCTGCAGAGCAGCTGATGGGTTCGAATGGTCGACCTTTCATTTAGCAGCTTGACCACTGTGCCACCAGAACATATTGAGATTACTGCTATTGTATATTAATGCAGATTTATTTCAATAGCACTAGAATAGTATAGGGACCAAAACACAAGTGTGTGCTTATTTCTTACTCTTAGGATTAGAGCACCTGTTGCTATAGTTGTAAAGTGAGATGTCATGTAAAGAGCCTTGGGCTAGATAATTTGAGGAGATGTTTATAGTCTTTAGCAACCTATTTTACCTATCCAAAATTCAGTGCCTTTAGCTGAGAAATGGGCATAGATATAAGTTTCCCACCCATTTCATGGAGTTGTGAGGCCTGAAATTTATGAGAAAGCAATATGTAAATATGACATACTAATCAAATGTAAACTAATGTAAAGAAATGTAAACTAACTTCTGTACTAGTCAAATGCATTGTTATCATTACCTAGAGCAGAAGTTGCCTGCCCAATACCTGCAGAGCCAGATCTTGACATAAACTGGTGAAGTAGATGGGTAAGACATGATGAAAAGTATCTTACACTGGTCCTCTGCTTTGCAAAAATAATGTCAAGTGATGGGGGATGTGTTAGGCTGGAGAGTACATGTTCTATCTAAGGGCTGCTGATTTCCAAGTGATCATTGCCATGTAGAAAGACAGACTCAGGGTGGGCAAAATTCCCAGTTTTTCCATGGAGTCTGAAATCCGGATTTATAGGTGAAATTTCTCAGTATTAAGATGTTGACACTAGTTCAAATTTAAAACACTGTATGGGTCAACAGAAGATGGGTCAAACAAAATACACCCACAGGCCAGATTCTGCCTTGAAGGCCACCAACTTTCAACCTCTGACCTAAGTTTTAATTACCCCTGTAGCTCAAATTCTTGTGGAAAGCACACATGGGACTTCCTAGACAGTGTGAGCACAGCTTCTTCCACTTAGCAATAATTCTCAGGGGGATTTAATTGGGGATTTGGGTGAGTGAAGCCATGGAGCCCTGGAGAAATATGGGATGACAGCTCTAAGAAATGGAAAATGAAAGATTGGTGAACAAATGTGCCTCCTGCTTACCACCCGGAAAGGAGATTCCCTGGATGTCTGTAAGGATGGTTACCAAAATGATAGCTGGCAACGCACAGTCAGAGTCTATTACAGAACACAACAGCAGATTCAGTTTCTAGATCCCCAAGAAACCTTTTCTTTTGTTGCTCCTACACTAAAGACCATTTCTGAAACTATCATGTCATCCTATTAGAGAGTAGACTGTATGCTTCATGAAGACTGAGTGAGTATCTAATTCATCCTTGAGTCCTCCCAGGAGTCGACATAGTACCTTACACATAATGCTCAATAAATCTTGTTGAATGCTAAATGACTCTGTGAGTTCTGTGTGTGCCAGAATACAGTAAATTTTCTGAAGACTGTACTGCACCGTAAGATACAAAACAAGATAAGCTAAAGGAAGAGAAAGAATGGGCCAGGAATCCCCAGCCTTTTTCTACTATAGGTTCTGTATTCAAGTAGTTGAATAACCTTGGGCAAGTCACTTCCGATTTCTGGGATTCAATTTCATCATCCGCAAAATGAAAAGGCTGAACTAGATACTAAGTTTCCCTTTAGCGCTAACAGCCTATGATTATATTTTGTCCTTGAAATAGACAAGGATGCTGGACAGAATGCAAATTCTTTGGAAAACAAAACAGGACTCCCCTTTGCTTTTGCCTCTGAGAGAACTAGAGCCAGTCCCTTAGCCATTTCTTGGTCCCCAAGTTCATTTTCTGATTCTGGTTTCAAATGAAAAATAGTTGTTCGGCCCTGCAAAGCTGGTCTTTAAAAAAAGCTCAAGGTACATTTCCCTCTAGTCCATCTCTGGGCATGTTAATGATCTAGTCAAACAACACTCCAACCCACTTCCAGCTACCCAGGGGGTCAAAGGAAGTACCTCCTAGAGGGAGATTCCAAGAAACAAAGCCAGTCTCTGGAGCTGCTGAGATAAAGTTAAGGTTGAAATGCATTTCCTCACTTCCTCTCAGAGATAGGAGAGAAGAGCTACCCTAGAAGCCAGGAGACAGGTGCTCCAGGAATTTCGATAGATCCCTGACAGATCCGCGTTCATCATTTGGTCCACCATGAGAAATGGCAATTGGACTCTGATGTTATCAAACTACTTAATCTCACTCTCATCACACTGCCTTTTCCTGAATTCTGCTATACAATATTCCGGAAAAGCAACAGTCATATGTTTGCTTCTGATGGCAGCTTCCGAACATCAGTGACCAGGGCCAGCCCCCTGCCAACTTGTGAAGAAGGGTAAATTTGTCTTTAGTGTTTGTAGTCACCTTGTTTTGTACATTCATTTATTCATTCAGTTGTTCATTCACCAAGCATTCATTGACCTCTTTCTCTGTTTCTCACTAGTTTCGTTCCCTCGGATCTAAATGTGAATCACACATTTGTTGAATGAATCATGAGTAAGTGAACAAGAGATATCGTTCCTGCCCCCAAGAGACTCCCAGTCCAGTACCAATGACCAGGAAAGGAACTAGTACAATTCAAGACAGTGAGTTCTATGGTGGAAGGACATGGTGTATGGGGCCCATAAATGGGACATTGATGCTTAAAGGGGTGGTCCTGAGAAGACATTTTCAAGCAGAGACCCTGTAGGCAGTTATACATAGCAGCCAGGCTCTCAGAATAGTGACCAGGGCTGAAGGTTTGAGGTGGTCAGCTGGTAGGCAGCTAGTCCAGCCTGAAATAGATGAGATCACCTGGGAGGGAGGGACAGAGCAGGGGTGAGAGATGAGGCTTGAGGTATTTCATGGATTGAACTGTGTCCCCCAAAAATATGTGTCAACCTGGTTAGGCCATGATTCCCAGTGTTGTGTGGTTGTCCTCCATTTTGTGGTTGTAATTTCCCTATATGTTGTAAATCCTAGTCTCTGCCTGTGGTTAATGAGGCAAGATTGGATTATATTGAAGAGGATTAGGGTGGAATGTAACACCCTTGCTCAGGTCACAGCCCTAATCCAGTGTAAGGGGAGTTTCCCTGGGGTGTGGACTGCACCACCTTTCATCTTACAAGAGATAAAAGGAGAGGGAAGCGAGCAGAGAGGGGAACCTCATTCCACCAAGAAAGCAGTACTGGGAACTGAGCAAGTCCTTTGGACCTGGGGTTCCTGTGCAGAGAAGCGCCTAGTCAAGGGGAAGATTGATGACAAGGACCTTCCTCCAGAACCAACAGAGAAAACCTTTCCTTGGAGATGATGCTCTGAATTTGGACTTCTAGCCTATTAGACTGTAAGAGAATAAACTCCTGTTTGTTAAAGCCATCCACTTGTGGTATTTCTGTTGCAGCAGCACTAGATGACTAAGACAAGGTCAGATGCCTCAGAAATAACAAAATTTGAGGCACAGGCTGAGCCCTTTCCCTGAATTAGAGTTACCTGCATTCCTGTGTTTTCAGTCTTGAATATGCCACCCCATCCAAACTAGTTCCTGGATGTTTTCTATATTTAGGGGAAAATCACTAATAGAACGTAAATTATTCATTTTCAGGGGCAGAGGTGAGGGAAGGTGTAGACACCAAGGTCATTAAATGCATAATCAAGGCTGAAATGCTCGTGGTGGAATTTCAAGAATGAAGCAAAAAGTGAGGGAGGATTTTCAAGGGGATGAGTTTTCCCTGCTGGCCATGAAATTATACCTGTTGTTCTGTGGGTCAGGTCTGGCTCCTCCACTGTATTTCAAATGTGTCTATTAAAAAATCAAATGTTGCCACAGTAAACCTGTTGTGAGAATAATAATTCTAGTCGTTATGGATATTATTATTAATAGAGCTTCCATTAAGTCATTCACTCTGACAGGTGATTTACATACATTGTCTCACTCCATCTTCAAAACAAAGATTGAAAGCAAAGAAGCAAGAAGGACAGCTGAAACTTTTCATGTGGCTTATACAGGAAAACAATTACAAAATGCTGCCCTAGGAATTGGAACCTATATTAAAACTATTATATAAAAAATGCAATGCTTAATATTATATGCAAATCGTAAGTTTATTAATGTAGCTAAAAAGGCACAGGTTAATTTTTTTAAAAAGAATTGTCTTATTACTGGAGAGATTCAAGTAAACAGCAAATAGTTAGTATTCTCTTATCATGTCATGGTAATAATTCTGATGACCTTCTTATTATATTGCAAATAGTGGCTCCATGCCCTTAAGGGAAAAAAAAAAAAACTGCTCTAATGCCCGTCCAGGATAATTTTTGTCATCTTAAAAGGATGTGTGTCTCGTTGGATAAATCAAATAATTGAATTTTCATTTGGAAGTCCGTCTGGTGTGCTGGAGAAGAAACCAAGCAAGAATGAGGTGGTTCCTTGCCTTTCTGTGGGCACTTCCCCAGGTGACCTTGTGCCCGTCACTTACTCTGCTTGTGCAGCAGCACTGGCTACAGATATTTATTAGGATGATGGATGTTTCCTAGAGAAAAGTATCACACATCTGAGTCCTCTGGAGGATGTTGGAAGATTGAGCTCCTATAAAACCCAGAAGATGACTCAGGAAAACAGAAGAGTGCACTGCATTCTCTGGTCTTCACTCTACTCTTTCCAATGCCCGTAATTAGCCATATCCTTTTTTCAGTCATGTAGGGGTACTTTTCCAGTTGAAAGCATTCTCCCTCAATGAGTTTAATAATCATAATTTATAACCTTAATTTAATACTCTTAATTTATTGAGTCCTTAATATGGTCTAGGCACTGTTCTAAATAATTTACATACAGCTAGAAATTTAATCCTCAAAACAACCTTGTAAGTTGCATATATCATCACCTGCAGTATACAGAAAAAGAAACTGGGGCACAGAGAGCTTCAATAACTTGCACAAAGTCACATTAGTTCTAAAAGGCCAAGGTGAGAATCAATCCCAGGCAGTCTGTTTCCACAGTCTGCCTCTTAATATTACACCAGTTGGTTTCTCATAGGGTGTATTTCTATTGCAGTATCAAGGAAATCCCATCGCACTTGTATGCATTTTAGTCCCTCCATGCCAGTTTGTAAACCTCTTTAGGGAAAGGAACATGTGTTATTTATGTTTCCTTAGGACCTAGCACAGTATCTGACACATGGAAGGGCATTGTGTTGATTGAATGAATGTCCAACCATGTTCCCTAAAAGTATGTTTTAATTTTGGAGACAATGCTTAAGGAAGAGGTTTTAAATTTGAGATTGCCAAGGATCAATGGATGGGTTTCAGGATGTCCATGAGCCCCTCAGTCCTCAGAATTGTCTGTAATATATTGTGGATAAACTGTTTTCTCCCATTAGGGAGAGATTCCATCCATTGCCTTTAACAGAATCTAAAGGGCTTCATGTCCGAAAAAAAGTTTAAAGGTGAACTGAATTCCTCGGATCGGCTGTGGGGAACCAGTTTTCCCACGTGACGTTGGTACTTATCATTATTAGAGGAGTTAAATGGCTAATATTTTTTTGCCCTTAGTAGTACTGAGCTATAATATACTGTCAACTTTAGCCAGACATAGGGAAAGCCATTCTCTTTGCAACAAGTATTATTAAAATAGAGACATTTTAAAATATAATAAATATTTACAATAGTGAAAGTCAGTTAACAGTGTTTAATTAAATAATCTTTTTTGGGGAACATTGTGTTTATGTCTTTTCATGTTGACCATGAAAAGCAAAGTGTTGCAAAGTAAAGATGTCATCTTGAAGACTGCGGTGCGCCTGACCCAAGCCATGGTATTTTCAATCGCATCATATGCATGCGAAATCTGGACAATGAATAAGGAAGACCGAAGAATTGATGCCTTTGAATTGTGGTGCTGACGAAGAATATTGAACATATCATGGACTGCCAAAAGAACAAGCAAATCTGTCTTGGAAGAAGTACAACCAGAATGATCCTTAGAAGCGACGATGGTGAGATTATATCTTACATACTTTGGACACGTTGTCAGAGGGGATCAGTCCCTGGAGAAGGACATCATGCTTGGTAAATCACAGGGTCAGTGAAAAAGAGGAAGACCCTCAACAAGATGGATTGACACAGTGGCTGCAACAATGGGCTCAAGCATAACAATGATTGTGAGCATGGCGCAGGATGGAGCAGTGTTTCATTCTGTGGTGCACAAGGTCGCTATGAGTCAGCACCGACTTGATGGCACCTAACAACAACAACAACATGTCGACCAATTTTCATGGATTTTTTTTGTCCATGTTAATGATTAATTAACAGGTATTAATAAAATTGGTCAAATAGCAATGCATATTAGTCTTTTAGTTGGCGAAAAAATCAAGAATAACTCTAGAACATCCTGTTTTCTTTGTACATAGCCTACTGTAATATGTAATCTATTTTGTTCTCAAATTTCTGTTGATGCCACTTAACAGCAGTCAATTTTTATTTTATGCTATAGCCCCTTCTTCTTTTGTTTAGCTCAGTTTTTCATTGGGAAAATATTGTTTTCTCAGTTTGGAAGTTTCCTTAAGCGCCTAAGAAGATGATAGATGAAAGACATTGAAGCACTGATTAAATTAAATTCAGTGTACATCTACTGAGCACTTATTGTTTGCATAAAATGTTGCAGGTAGTCAAAGATATTTAAAGAAACAGAAAATATAGTCTGCCTTAAAGAAACTTGTACTCCAATAGGTAGTTGATGGGTGTCCTTAAATATTAGGCTTAGTGGTTTAGATTTGATGTACAGGCAAGAAATACCTACAGTAGATACCGGAACAGGGGAGGCTAATCATCAAAGTGGTGATTCAGAAAGATTAATATGGCAGAGTTCTGAAAGTTGAATGAAAATGTGATGAAACTAGAGGGATGGGATCTGTTGTAGAAGACTTTTGTGGTTACTTAACAGAAATTAATAAATACATGGTGGTTTTGTGGAATGAAGATGAAGGGATGGAAACAAGAAACACCTGGGGAAGATTTGGATGACTTGAGGACTATGTTATTTAAGTCAATCACGAGACTGACCAGATTCACAGATCCTTCTAGAGGAAACTGTCTCACTCATTCCCATGCTGAGGAAGAGCCTTGTGTTCATTACCATATGCCCTCCGCCTTTCTGAAAATGGTTAATTGGCCCAACATTACACTTCTTCCCCAAAGGCAGTCAATCTATGTGCAGGCTATGGATTCATCTGATGTGAAAGGATGAGCTAAGTCATACTCGTACATCAGTGTTCATTGCAGCACTGTTCACAATAACCAAAAGATGGAAACAACCCAAATGTCCATCAACAGATGAATGGATAGGGAAAATATGGTATACACATGCAGTAGAATATTGTTCATCCATAAAGAGAAATGAAGTTCTGATACACACTACCACATGGATGAACTTTGAAAATATTATTCTAAGTAAAATATATCAAACCTAAAATGACAAATATTGTATGATCCAGCTTGTGTGAAATATATAGAATAGGCAAATGTGATAAACTCACACCTATCAGTAATTACACTGAACGTAAATCACTTAAATGCGCCCATAAAGAGGCAGAGACTGAGGAGGGGCGGGGCAAGATGGCGCTCTAGGCAGAAGCACCACGTCGTCCCTCCACAGCAAAGATCCGAAAAACTAAGCCTAACAGAGAATCAACAATCCTGAAACCCTAGAACACTAAATGAAGAGATAAAGAACTCAGCCAAACACCAAATGGAGTGAGAATACCAAAAGAGAACGGAGAGCGAGGAGAGACTCATGCAGAGATTCCTTACCAGCTAACGCAACGTGGATCCACCATCTTGGATTCCTATCGGAGACAAGCGAACGGGAGAGCAGCCTCGCAGAGTGTCCAGTGGGAGACAGAACGACCGGTAAACTGCGGTGCGAGCTTTCCCACCCCCCACCCCTCTCCGCCTTGGCTGGGGCTCCCCTGCTTTCCGTGGCCAGGGTCCCTGGGCTGGGGGGGCGCCGGTGCTTGGATTCCGCGCGCCCAGGCTAGCGTCTTTCTGAGAGCCGTTTGCTGGCTGCTGGCGAAGCTTTTTCTGCCGCCTCCCCCTCCTTTTGCCTGGGTTCCTGGTTCCGAGCGCCGTCTTTGCTCTCTCCTTCGGGGCTGTGGGGCTGCGTTCGGGCGTGTGGCTGCTTCCAGGTCGCGCTGGTGAGATCCCGGGGCCTTTGTTCGTTCGCACCTCTGCTTCCCGTGGCCACGGTCTCTCAACCCTGAGACTGCCGGCTGCTTGGATTTCGTGCCCCTGAGTGGGGGCTCTCTGGGTCCCATTTGTTGGCTGTTGGTGTGGCATTTTCTGCTGCTTCTGGTTTCTCGCATGCCTCTCGCTGCCTCCCCCTCCTTTTGCTCGGGTGCCTGGTTCCGAGCGCCGTGTTTGCTCTCTCCGGCGGGGCTGTGGGGCTGCGTTTGGGCATGTGGTGGATTCCAGGTCTGGGCTGCCACGCTGGTGAGATCTCGGGGCCTTTGTTCGTTGGCCCCTCTGCTTCCCGTGGCCACGGTCTCTTAACCCCGAGACTGCCGGCTGCTTGGAATTCGCGCCCCTGAGTGGGGGCTCTCTGGGTCCCATTTGTTGGCACTGACTGCTGGTGTTGCTTTTTTTTTTTTTTTAATTTTATTTTTCTTCTTTTTTGATTAGTTTTGTCATCTTTTCCCTCTTTTTCCCTTTTGTCTTTCTTCATTGCTTAATTTCTCGTCTCTCTATCTCTTCCTTCTCTTTCTGATCCCTGAATACCAGGCGATGTATGCCTCTGTACCTTCTGGCCAGGCTGTGCTGTGAAAACTGAGACCAACTCCCCCAGACCTCATAGCTGCATCGGTGGGATCCCTGGGAACTTTGCAGTTCTTTAACTTTTCTGATTTTTATTTGTTCATTCTTTCCTTTTCTTTCTCTTCCCCCTTCTGGTTTCCTCCATCCCATAGTCTCTCATCTGTACATTCCAACGACAAGCTCCCCTATCATTCTTTTATGTTTGTATGCTTTTTGCTCCTGCTCCTCTCTCCTCTCTCCCATATCCAGCTTAGCTTCACACATAACCATCTTCCCGCTGCACCCTACCTACCTGCACCGTGCACTTGACATCACACCACCAAGCTGTGCAGGCACGCCTTATTGGAACCTGCCCAGCACTGACTACCGACCATCGTGGTGGCTGCGGTGAGTGCCACAAACAACCCGTCCCAGTGGCTCCTCTTCAGCTAGATCTGCCCAGCTGTACCACAAGGACGAAACAAACAAACAAAAAAAAAAAAATCTACAATCAATAAACGAGAGAAATATCTACTGAATGCCCCAAAAACAGCAAACAATATCAAAACATTTACAAAAACAAGACAAAATGGCTCCAATAGGTGTCCAAATTAAAACACCAGATAACTCTCCTGTGGAAGAAAATGCACTAGAAGTACCTGATACGGAACTCAAATCACTAGTACTCGGAATTTTCCAAGAACTGAGGCAAAAAGCTGACAAACATGAGGAAAAAATAGACAAATTTATGGAAAATACAAAAAATTGGAAGAATTCAGGAAGATGATGCAGGAACAAAATGCCAAAATAAATTCACAACTAGAAATTATACAAAAAAAAAATTAGAAATCCAAAAGATAAACAACAAGATTTCAGAAATGGACGGTGTCATAGAAGGGCTGAGAAGTAGATTTGAAACCATGGAAGACAGGATCAGTGGAACTGAAGACAAACACCTGGATACAACTCTGTTTCAGGAAAACTCAGAAAAAAGAACAAAGAAAAATGAGGAGACCCTGAGAGTTATGTGGGACACAATTAAAAGCAAAAACTTACGAGTGATTGGCATACCAGAACAGGGGGAGAAAACAGAAAACACAGAGAGGATCATTGACGAACTGCTGACAGAAAACTTTCCCAATATCATGAAAAATGAAAAGCTGGCCATCCAAGAAGCTCAACGAACCCCATATAGAAGAGACCCCAAAAGAAAATCACCAAGACATAGCATATTCACACTCGCTAAAACTAAAGACAAACAAAGAATCCTGAGAGCAGCTCGTGAAAAACAAGAAGTCACATACAGAGGAGAAACAATAAGACTAAGCTCAGATTATTTGGCAGAAACCATGCATGCAAGAAGTCAATGGGATGACATATATAAAATCTTGAAAGAAAAAAATTGTCAGCCAAGGATAATATATCCTGCAAAACTCTCATTCAAATTTGATGGTGAAATTAGGTCATTTCCAGATAAACAGAAACTAAAGGAATATGCAAAAGTCAAACCAAACTTACAAGAATTATTAAAGGGAGTTCTTCGATCTGAGGACAAACAGCTTCACCCTCAGGCAGGACCTAGGAACTAGGACGCAGGTTCATATGAACCAGATACCATTCTAGGAACAGAACTACAGAGGACTTTCCAAAAACAAAAGAAATACAACAGGGAATCAGAGAAATCAATCAAAGGATGACAACAACATCAAAACAATGAAAGAGGGAACAAACGGCATAGGTATAGAACCTTCTAAAGGAGAGGAAGACAAGGCGATACCAAGTAAGGGTAGACTGCTTCAAAATTATAAAGATAAGGGTAAAATTCATGGTAACCACAAAGAAAGTTAACAAACAAACTCATAAAAATAAAGATGAAAAACATAAAGTCTCAACAAAAACAAAACCTACAAAAACAAAAGAAATGAACACAAAATCCACAAACAAAAGTAACTCAGCACAAGAGAGTAAGAAGAACAAAGAAAACTTCAGCACCACAAAGAAAAGCACTACAAAATGACAGCAACAAACTTCCATCTATCAATAATTACACTGAACGTAAATGGACTCAATGCACCCATAAAGAGATGGAGAGTGGCAGAATGGATAAGAAAACAGGATCCATCAATTTGCTATCTACAAGAGACACAATTTAGAAACAAAGATGTGAATTTATTAAAAATCAAAGGTTGGAAAAAAATATATCAAGCTAACAACTATCAAAAAAGAGCAGGAGTGGCAATTCTAATCTCAGATACAATAGACTCTAAAACAAAATCTACCATAAAAGACAAAGAAGGACACTATATAATGATTAAGGGGACGATCCACCATGAAGACATAACCATAATGAATATCTATGCACCCAATGACAGGGCTGCAAAATACATAAAAAAAACTCTAACAGCACTGAAAAGAGAAATTGACAGTTCCACAATAATAGTAGGAGACTTCAACACACCACTCTCAGTAAAGGATAGAACAACTAAAAAGAAACTCAGCAAAGATACAGAAGACCTAAAGGACACAATCAGCCAACTGGACCTCATAGACATATATAGAACAATCCATGCAACCGCTGCAAAGTACACATTCTTTTCCAATGCACATGGAACGTTCTCCAGAATAGACCACATCTTAGGCCACAGAGCAATCCTCAACAAGATCCAAAATGCTGAGATAATTCACAGTATCTTCTCTGACCACAGTGCCATCAAGGTAGAAATACAGAACGGAAAAACAATGGAAAGAATCAACAAAACCAAAAGCTGGTTCTTTGAAAGAATCAACAAAATCGACAAACCACTGGCCAGACTGACAAAAGAAAAACAGCAGAGGGCACAAATAACCCAAATAAGAAACGAAATGGGGGACATTACAACAGACCCAACCAAAATAAAAAGGATTATAACAGAATATTATGAAAAACTATATTCCAACAAATTTGAAAACCTAGAGGAAATGGATATATTTCTAGAAACATACGGCCTACCCAAACTACAACAAAGTGATATTGAAAATCTGAACAGACCCATAACAGGAGAAGAGATTGAAAAGGTAGTAAAAAAACTCCCAACGAAAAAAAGCCCTGGCCCAGATGGCTTCACTGGAGAATTCTACAAAACATTTACAGAAGAGCTTGTACCAGTTCTACTCAAGCTATTTCAGAGCATAGAAGAGGAAGCAACACTTCCAAATTCATTCTATGAAGCCAGCATAACGCTGATACCAAAACCAGGCAAAGACATAACAAAAAAAGAAAATTACAGACCAATATCTCTCATGAATATAGATGCAAAAATTCTGAACAAAATTCTAGCTAATAGAATTCAGTATCATATCAAAAAAATAATACACCACGACCAAGTAGGATTCATACCAGGTATGCAAGGATGGTTTAACATTAGAAAATCCATCAACGTAATCCACCACATAAATAAAAGGAAAGAAAAAAATCACATGATCATCTCAATTGACGCAGAAAAGGCATTTGACAATGTCCAACACCCATTCCTGATAAAAGCTCTCAATAAAATAGTTATAGAAGGGAAACTTCTCAACATAATAAAGGGCATCTATGCAAAACCAACAGCCAACATCATTCTTAATGGAGAGAGGCTGAAAACATTCCCCTTGAAAACAGGAACAAGACAAGGATGCCCTTTATCACCACTCCTATTTAACATTGTGCTGGAAGTTCTAGCTAGAGCAATAAGGTGAGAGAAAGAAATGAAGGGCATCCAAATTGGTAATGAAGAAGTTAAACTCTCCCTGTTTGCATATGATATGATACTATACATAGAAAACCCTAAAGACTCCACCAGAAATCTACTGGAACTAATAGAAAGATTCAGCAGAGTAGCAGGATACAAGATAAACATTCAAAAATCAGTTGGCTTCCTATACACCAGTAAAGAGAACGATGAAAAGGAGTTTAGGAAATCAATACCATTTTCAATAGCCCCTAAAATGATAAAATACTTAGGAATAAATCTGAACAGGAATGTAAAAGACCTATACAAAGAAAACTACAAAACACTGCTGCATGAAACCCAAAGGGATCTACATAAATGGAAAAACATACCATGCTCATGGATAGGCAGACTCAACATTGTGAAAATGGCAATTCTACCTAAAGCAATTTACAAATACAATGCAATCCCGATACAAGTACCTACAACATTCTTCAAAGAGATGGAAAAACTAATTATTAACTTTATATGGAAAGGGAAGAAACCCCGAATAAGTAAAGCACTACTGAAGAAGAAGAATAAAGTTGGAGGACTCACACTACCTGACTTGAGAACCTACTATACAGCTACAGTACTCAAAACAGCCTGGTACTGGTACAACAACAGAGACATTGACCAATGGAACAGAATTGAGAACCCAGATGTAAACCCATCCACCTACAGTCACCTGATTCTCGACAAGGACCCAAAGTCCATCAAATGGGGAAAAGACAGTCTTTTTAACAAATGGTGCTGGCAAAACTGGATATCCATTTGTAGAAAAATGAAACAGGACCCATACCTCACACCATATACAAAAACTACTTCAAAATGGATCAAAGACCTGAATATAAAGCCTCAAACTATAAAATTCATAGAAGAAAAAATAGGACCAACACTTCAGGCTTTAATACATGGCATTAACAGGATACAAACCATAAACATCAACACAAAAAACCAAACAGATAAACTAGGTAAGTGGGATCTTCTAAAAAATCAAACATCTATGCTCTTCAAAAGACTTCACCAAAAGAGTCAAAAGAGAACCTACAGACTGGGAAAAAATTTTTGGACAGTACAAGTCAGACAAAGGTCTAATCTCCATAATCTACAAGAAAATCCAACACCTCTACAACAAAAAGACAAACAATCCTATCAAAAAATGGGCAAAGGAAATGAACAGACACTTCACCAAGGAAGACATTCAAATGGCCAACAGACACATGAGGAAATGCTCGCGATCACTAGCCATTAGAGAAACGCAAATTAAAACCACAATGAGATACCATCTCACCCCGGCATTACTGGCACGAATCAAAAATACTGGAAATAACAAATGTTGGAGGGGCTGCGGGGAGATGGGAACTCTTATACACTGCTGGTGGGAATGCAAAATGATACAACCATTTTGGAAAATGATATGGCGTTTCCTCAGAAAGCTAGAAATAGACATACCATTCGATCCAGCAATCCCACTCCTAGGAATATATCCTAGAGAAATAAGAGTCATCACTCGAATAGACATATGCACACCTATGTTCATGGCATTATTGTTCACAAGAGCAAAATGATGGAAACAACCTCGATGTCCATCAACAGATGAATGGATACACAAACTATGGTACATACACACAATGGAGTACTATGCAACGAGAAAGACCAACAATGAATCTGTGAACCATCTCATAACATGGATGAAACTGGAGGACATTATGCTGAGTGAAATAAGTCAATCACAAAAGGACAAATATTGTATGAGACCTCTATTGTAAAAACCCATGAAAAAATTCACATGCAAAATGTAACAATCCTTGTTGGTTACCAGGGATGGGAGGGGAGGGAGGGGAAATACTAAATAGGCAATAGATAAATGGTACCTTGGGTGAGAGGTGAGATAGTACACACTACAGGGGAAACTAACACAACCTGCACAAGGAAAGGTCATGGATGCCCTATAGACACATCCAAACCCCCCGAGGGACTGAGTTGTTGGATGGAGGGCTCTGGGGACCATGGTCTCGGGGAACATCTAGCTCAATTGGCATGACACTACTTATAAAGCTAATGCTCTACATTCTACCTTGGTGAGTAGTGTCTGGGGTCTTAAAAGCCTATGAGCGGCTATCTAAGATACTCCACTGGTCTCATCCCTTCGGGAGCAAGGGAGAATGAAGAGAACAGGATACAACAAAAAGATTAGTCCAAAGGACTAATTGTCCACAGCTACCAAGGCCTCCACCGGACTGAGTCCAGTACAGCTAGATGGTGCCTGGCTACCACCACTGACTGCTCTGACCAGGATCACAACAGAGGGTTCTGGACAGAGCTGGAGAAGGATATAGAGTATAATTTTAACTCCCCCCCCCCAAAAAAAAAAAGACCAGATTTACTGCCCTAAGGAATACTGGAGAAACCTCAAGAGTGTGGCCCCCAGACACCCTTTCAGCTCAGAGGTGAAGTTACCTTCGAGGTTCGATGTTAAGCCTGGGAGTGGACAGCCCAGCAAAACTAAATGGGACTAACAAGGTACAGGAGTCCGGTGACAAAGGCCAGAAGGCAGAGGGGGAGTAGGAAACTGATGATAAGGAACACAAATTGAGTAAGGACACTGTCGATGTGTTGTGAGATTGTTGACCACTGTTATAGGGTAACATTTGTAGTAACTATTAAATGGGGGGCTGTTTTGTCCTGTAAGCCTTCATCTTGGGCGAGAATGGCAGCACAATTGGAAGAGCATAGTCAATATCACTTAAATGTGTAAGTAAAAAGTTTTGAAATGGTGTTAAAAAAAAAAAAAAAAACAAAATGAGACTAATGAGGTACAGTAGTCCAGTGACAAGGGCCAGAAGACAGAAGGGGACAAGGAAGTCCCCTGGTGATAGGGAACACAAGGTGGAGTAAGGATATTCTTGATGTGTTGTGAGATTGTTAACCATTGTCATAGGGCAACATGTCTAGTAACTGTTAAATGAGAAACTATTTTGTTCCATAAGCCTTCATCTTAAGTGAGAATAACAGCACAGTTGGAAGAGTGTAGTCAATGTCACTGAACTGTGTATGTAGAAATTTTTGAAACGGTGTATCTTTGGCTATTTGTATTTTCATCAAAAAAAAAAAGATTGAGAATTTAGAGGCTTAATATGTTGTGGGGTTGTTGACCAATGTCATAAAACAACATGTGTACTACTGTTTCACGAGAAACTATTTTTTCTGTAAGCCTTCACCTGAAGTACAATAAAATATAAAAAATAAATAAATAAATAAATAAATATTCCATTTTAAAGAAGGAAAAAAAAAAAAAAGAGGCAGAGACTGACAGAATGGATAAAAAAAGGATCCATCAATATGCAGTCTACAAGAGACACACCTTAGAAACAAAGACATAAATTAATTAAAAATCAAAGGATGGAAAAAAAATATATCAAGCAAACAGCCACCAAAAAAGAGCAGGAGTGGCAGTACTAATCTCAGATAAAATAGACTTTAAAACAAAATCCACCATAAAAGACAAAGAAGGGCACTATATAAAGATTAAAGGGATGATCCATCATAAAGACATAACCATAATAAATATCTACGCACCCCATGATAGGGCTCCAAAACACATAAAGGCAACCCCAATAGCACTGAAAAGAGAAATTGACAGTTCCACAATAATAGTAGGAGACTTCAACTTACCACTCTTGGTAAGGACAGAACATCTATAAAGAAACTCAGCAAATGATACAGAAGATGTAAAGGACACAATCAGTCAACTTAAACTCATAGACGTATGTAGAACACCCCACCCAACAGCTGCAAAGTATGCATTCTTTTCCAACACACATGAAATGTTCTCCAGAGTAGACCGAATAGACCACATCTTAGGCCACAAAGCAATTCTCAGCAAAATCCAAAACACTAAGATAATACAAAGTATCTTCTCTGACCACAATGCCAGTAAAGTAGAAATTAACAGCAGGAAGAGCAAGGAAAAAAATCAATTACATGAAAACTGAATAACACCCTGCTTGCAAACCACTGAGCAATAGAAGAAATAACGATGGAATCAAAAAATTCCTAGAATCAAATAAGATTGAAAACACATCATGCCAACACCTTTGGGACACAGCAAAGTCAGTGCTTAGAGGACAATTTATAGCAATAGATGCACACATCAAAAAAGAAAAAAGAGACAAAATCAAAACATTAGCTATACAACAAATAGAAAGAGAACAGTAAAAGAAGCCCACAGTCACCAGAAGAAAGGAAATAATAAATATCAGAGCTGAAATAAATAGAGAATAGAAAAACAATAGAAAGAATCATCAAAATCAAAAGCTGGTTCTTTGAAAATATCAACAAAATCGACAAACCACTGGCCAAACTGACAAAAGAGAAACAGGAGAGGACATGAGTAACCCAAATAAGAAATGAAATGGGGGACATTACAACAGACCCAAATGAAATAAAATGGATCATAACAGAGTATTATGAGAAACTATACTCCAACAAATTTGAAAACCTAGAGGAAATGGACAAATTTCTAGAAACACACTACCTACCCAAACTAACACAAAATGATGTTGAAAATCTGAACAGAACTGTAAGAGAAGAGATTGAAAAGGTAATTAAAAAAAAACTTCTAACAAAAAAAAAACCAAAAAGCCCTGGCCCAGATGGCTTCACTGAAGACCTTTACTCAACATTCAGAGAAGAGCTTATACCAGTACTACTCAAACTATTTCAGAACATAGAAAACGAAGCAACACTTCTGAATTCATTCTGTGAAGCCAGCATAACGCTGATACCAAAACCAGGCAAAGACATCACAAAAAAAGAAAATTACAAACCAATATCTCTCATGAATATAGATGCAAAAATTCTCAACAAAATTCTAGCCAGTAGAATTCAGCATCATATCAAAAAAAAAAAAAAAAAAGTACACCACGACCAAGTAGGATTCATACCAGGTATGCAAGGATGGTTCAACATTAGAAAATAAGCCAACATAATCCACCATATACATAAAAGAAAAGAAAAGAATCACATGATCATCTCAATCGATGCAGAAAAGGCATTCGACAAAGTCCAACACCCGTTCTTGATAAAAACCCTCAATAAAATAGGTATAGAAGGGAAATTTCTCAGCATAATAAAGGGCACCTATGCAAAACCAACAGCTAACATCATTCTTTATGGACAGAGGCTGAAAACATTCTCCTTGAGAACAAGAACAAGACAAGGATGCCGTTTATCACCTCTCCTCTTTAACATTGTGCTGGAAGTCCTAGCTACAGAAATAAGGCAAGAAAAAGAAATAAAAGGCATCCAAACTGGTAATGAAGAAGTTAAACTGTCCCTATTTACAGATGATATGATTTGTTACATAGAAAACCCAAAAAACTCCGTGAGAAAACTACTGGAAATAATACAAAGATTCAGCAGAGTAGCAGTATACAAGATAAATATAAAAAAATCAGTCGGATTCGTATACGCCAATAAAGAGAATGACGTAAAGGTTATCAGGAAAACAATTAAAAACAAAACAAAACAAAACTTATGAATAAATCTAACTAGGGATGTGTAAGACCTATACAAAGAAAACTACAAAACACTACTGGAAGAAACCCAAAGTGATCTACATAAAAGGAAAAACATACCATGCTCTGGATACATAGACTCAACATTGTGAAAACGTCAATTCCAGCTGAAGCAATCTACAAATACAATGCAATCCCAATCCAAATACCAACAAGACTCTTTAAATGAGATGGAAAAACCAATCATTAACTTTATATGGAAAGGGAAGAGGCCCCGGATAAGTAAAGCACTATTGAAGAAGAAGAATAAAGTAGGAGGACTCGCAATACCTGACTTCAGAGCCTACTGTACAGCTATGGTAGTCAAAACAGCCTGGTACTGGTACAATGACAGATACATTGACCAATGGAACAGAATCGAGAATCCAGATGTAAATCCATCCACCTACAGTCAGCTGATCTTCGACAAGGGCCCAAAGTCCATAAAATGGGGAAAAGAGAATGTTTGTAACAAATGGTGCTGGCAAAACAGGATGTCCATCTGCAAAAAAATGAAACAGGACCCATACCTCATACTATACACAAAAACTAATTTCAAATGGATCAAAGACCTAAATATAAAACCAAAAACTGTAAAGATCATAGAAGAAAAAATAGAATCAGTGCTAGTGGTCCTAATACAAGGCATTAACGGAATGCAAGCCATAACTAACAACACACAAACTCCAGAAGATAAGCTAGATAATTGGGATCTTCTAAAAATTAAACACACTCATCCAAAGACTTCACCAAAAGATTCAAAAGAGAACCTACAGACTGGGAAAAAATTTTTGGCTATGATAAATCCAACAAAGTTCAGTTCTCTAAAATCTACAGGAATATCCAACACCTCTACAGCAAAAAGATAAATACTCTAATTAAAAAATGGACAAGGAAATGAACAGACACTTCACCAAAGAAAACATTCAAGGGGCTAACAGACACATGAGGAAATGCTTGTGATCACTAGCCATTAGAGAAATGCAAATCAAAACCACAATGAGATACCATCTCACCCTGGCATTACTTGCAGGGATCAAAAAAAAAAAACAGAAAATAGCAAATGTCGGAGAGGCTGTTCAGAGATTGGCACTCTTACGCACTGCTGGCGGAATGCAAAATGGTACATTTTGGAAAACGATATGACACTTCCTTAGAAAGTTAGAAATAGAAATACCATATAATCCAGCAATCTCACTCCTAGGAATATATCCTAGAGATATAAGAGCTGTCACAGGAATAGACATATGCACACTCATGTTTAAGTGTCTGTCATTTTGTTGTACTGTGGGGGCTTGTGTGTTGCTGTGATGCTGGAAGCTATGCCACCAGTATTCAAATACCAGCAGGGTCACCCATGGCTGACAGGTTTTAGCTGAACTTCCAGACTAAGACAGACTAGGAAGAAGGACCCGGCAGTCTACTTCCAAAAAGAATTGGCCAGTGAAAACCTTATGAATAGCAGCAGAACATTGTCTGATATAGTAACAGAAGATGAGCCCCTCAGGTTGTAAGGCACTCAAAATACACAGTGGCTGCGACAACGGGCTTAAGCATAACAACAATTGTGAGGATAGCGCAGGACTGGGCAGCATTTCGTTCTGTTGTGCATAGGGTCGCTATGAGTCAGAACTCACTTGACGGCACCTAACAACAACATGTTCATGGCAGCACTGTTCGCAATAGTAAAAAGATGGAAACAACCTAGATGCCCATCAACAGATGAATGGATAAACAAACTAGGGTACATACACACAATGGAGTACTAAGCAATGATAAAGAACAATGACGAATCTG
Source organism: Dugong dugon (assembly GCA_030035585.1). Lineage (NCBI taxonomy): Eukaryota > Metazoa > Chordata > Mammalia > Sirenia > Dugongidae > Dugong > Dugong dugon. Next base: position 179,055,209 of record CM057462.1, on the reverse strand, counting down.
CGAAGTATCTCACAACATGGATGAATCTGGAGGACATTATGTTGAGTGAAATAAGTCAGCCACAAAAGGACATATATTGTATGAGACCACTAGTATAAAAACTCGTGAAAAGGTTTACACACAAAAAGAGATAATCTTTGATGGTTACGAGGGAGGGGTGTGGTAGGGTTGAGAAAACACTAAATAGACAACAGGTAAGTGGTAACTCTGGTGAAGGGTAAGACAGTACACAATACTGGGGAAGCCTGCACAACTTGTCCAAGGCAAAGTCATGGAAGCTCCATAAACATCCCAACTCCCTGAGGGACCGAATTACTGGGCTGAGGGCTATGCGGAGCATGGTCTCAGGAAACATCTAGCTCAATTGGCATAACATAGTTTATAAAAAAATGTTCTACATTCTACTTTGGTGAGTAGCATCTGGGGTCTTAAAAGACTGTGAGTGGCCATCTAAGATACTCCACTGGTCTCACTCCTTTGGGAGCAAGGGAGAATGAAGAAAACTAAAGACACAAGGGGAAGATTAGTCCAAAGGACTAATGGACCACAACTACCACGGTCTCCACCAGACTGAGTCCAGTACAACTAGATGGTGCCCGGCTACCACCACTGACTGCTTTGACAGGGATTACAATAGAGGGTCCCAGACAGCTGGAGAAAAATGTAGAAGAAAATTCTAACTCACAAAAAAAGACCAGACTTATTGGCCTGACAGAGACTGGAGAAACCTTGACAGTATGGCCCTCGGCCCCGCTTTTAGCTCAGTAATGAAGTCACTCCTGAGGTTCACCCTTCAGCCAAAGATTAGACAGGCCCATAAAACAAAATGAGACTAACGGGGCACACCAGACCAGGGGCAAGGACGAGAAGGAAGGAGGGGACAGGAAAGCTAGTAATGGGGAACCAGAGGTCGAGAAGGTCATGGGGTTGTTAACCAATGTTATAAAACAGTATGTGTACTAACTGTTTAATGAGACCCTAGTCTGTTCTGTAAACCTTCATCTAAAGTATAATTAAAAAAAAAAAATCGGTTTCTATTCATGTTAAGGGGCAGTGATGTTACAGTGGTAGAATTCTCACCTTCCGTGTAGGAGACTAGGTTTGATTCTGAGCCAGTGCACCTCAAGTGCAGCCACCATTCATTTGTCAGTGGAGGCTTGTGTGTTGCTATGATGCTGAACAGGCTTCATCAGAGATTGCAGACTAAGATGGGCTAGGAAGAAAGGCCTGGCAACCTACTTTGAAAATCAGCCAATGAAATGCAGTGGAGTACTAATGATTCAATCCTGTTGTTCGTGGGATCGTCGTGATTGGGAGCTGACTCTATGGGAGCTAACAACAACATTGATATAAAATTGTAGTTCTCAACTCATCCCCTGGATGGGATTTTAGAAATTTGTAGTGGTCTTTTTGTTTGACACAATGATTAGAAAGTCTTCTGGCATTTAATTGGAAGGTTCAGGGAGATTGGATAAAATGTAATTCCAGAACAGCCTTGCACAATAAAGAGTTGCCTGGCGTTCTGCAAGACTTTTGAATATCCTGAAGGACTTCCAGGCAGGTGAAGAAAACTGCTTATAGTTTTCTAAGCCTTGAGCTTAACTCCACATTCCAGTACATTTATAAATGTACGGTTGTAGTACACACTGAATTTTCTAGTAGTGTACCTACTGGATCAATGAAGGAGAAATTATACTTTACTATGATTGGATATTTATCAAGAGTTGTTCACCTTTTCAGGAAAAAAGAAAAAAAATCACCTGCAACAATAGTGCTCAAGGTATTTGAGTCACCAATACAAGACACTGTGTCAGTCCCCATTTGTAAGTGTCATATTCATCAGGGTTTATTCTTAGGTAAGCATTATTTTCATTTTCTAGTGTAGCTATGCCTGAGCATTTACATGTTAAAGTACATATTATTTTAAATTAATTTACATAATTTAAATACATTATTTTAATTCGTTATTTCATTTGAAATTAATTTTTCATATGATGCTTAGTGCATTATTGATTCTTTTGAAAGTATTTGTATACGTAAAGGTATATTTACAAATTTCAGGATAGTAAAAGGGGCATTATTTAGAATAAAAATGGTGTGTCGAGTCTGATAAGGTTAAAAGCCACTACTGTAAAAGAAGGAGAGAAGAGAAACTGGGAGGACAATGAGCTATATCATCCAAAAAAGAACATGGCAAGTCAAATTTATGAGTAAACTGAAAACTCAGAAAATATGTGTCAGCAAAAGCTATGAGTCAGAGCAAAAACATACAGTAAGTATACAGAAAGTCAGTTGGTTGAACAAAAAGAATAAAAAGGGCCTGGCCTTGTTCAAAGGGGAAGAGTAAAGTGAATATCCTTAAATTTCTGCTGCTGACCTCTCTGAGGATGTCTTAATCCAAATGGATTTCCAGATCGTTTTCCTCGGGCCAGCTCTATTCTAATTCCCACTTTTCACAGTGGTTGACTCTACAACTCTAACCTGTTTCCTATTCCTTCTGCTGCTGGCTTTTTCTGCTTACCCTGGTTTCCTTTGCACCTGGGGTTATTTGAGTAAGAGTGTAACGTCAGCAAGGACTAAGGCGGGGAAGGAATGGGGATATCTTCAAGTTTGGCCAGTTGGAGGGTGGGGACATGGAGAGAGCTCTAAGAAACTGTTGCTGCTATTGGCCAAAATGAGACTTGTTTTGCATCCGTGGGGAAGAAGGTGAAATACCAGCCTTTTTGTGCTAATCTCTATCTCATTTAAATTGTACTTATTTACCTCTATTGATTTCATAGCTCCTCATCTACTCCTCTACTTCTTTCAACCTCTCTTCTTAGGGTTTATGAATGGAATTCTCTTTTGTATCTTACTCTAAATGTGATACAATTTCAGAAGTGGGGGTAATGTTTGAAGTTCCTTTCCCTTCCTCATCAGGCATCTTGGCGAGATAAAGCTGGTTAATTCTGCTTGCTCTAAACCCTGTCTAAACCAGGATATTGCAAAGAGATGGATTCTGCAACATTTATTCATTCATCAAAACTCTACTGCATGCTAGGAACTGTGCTTGATGATAAAACGAAAAAGAAGCATACACCTCAGTCCTTCAGCTTAGATGGTGAGTGGAGAAGACAGATACCTGATCGATTTTTGCATTACAATACAAATTTCATATTACCAGTGTGTACAAGGAAACCCTGGTGGCGTAGGGATTAAGTGCTGCGGCTGCTAACCAAAGGTTGGCAGTTTGAATCCACCAGGTGCTCCTCGGAAGCTCTATGGGACAGTTCTACTCCGTCCTCTAGGGTTGCTATGAGTTGAAGCGACTCTACGGCAATGGGGTTAACGTGTACAAGGTACAACAGGATCACAGATAAAAGTCGTACTAACTTTGCCAGGGAGAACTGGGTGAAAAGAGGGAGCATTTAGAATGAATTTTGTAAGATGAGCAAAAGTTAAAAAGGTAAAAAGCAAATGAAGAGAAAGATATGCACAGAGTCCAACGCTAGGGGACAAAATATTGTCTACACTTAAAGTGCAGAAAATTAAGAAATGGTCTTAGGATATCTGAAGGCAGATAGGCGTGGGGTGGGAATGGAAGGAATAAAGGGGACATAAAATTGAAGATTGATGTAAGGCTAGCATTATACTGTCTCTGTATTCTTGGCTAAGAAGTTTGAACTTTATATACTTGTTCACTCATAGCTTATTGATAATGATGATAATAAATAATACATAGAAAATTATTAAATGCTAGGCACTTTGCTAAGTAAAAATATAATTTTCTTAGCAATCTAAACAATATACTCTAAATTGATGAGTTTGAGGTGCCAACATGATATTCAAATGTAAATAACTAGTTGGCAGTTGGAAGTGTGCAGCTAGGGCAGTGGAGTGAAATCAGGTCTGAATATTGAGACTGTCGAGTCATTGGCATATGGATCCGGACTTGGTTGAAGTTAGGTGACGAACAACTAGAGCAAGCCCAGAAGAGGGCAAAGGGCAATATTATGGGGAAATCAGTATTTGAGGGATGGGTAGAAGGGCCATAATGAAAGAAATCAGAAACAGTTGTAAGGGCAGAACCAGGATTGAATGGGGCTTTAAACCTGAAATGAGAAATATTTTCAAGAAAGGAGCTGTTACGAAGTCAAATTCTGCAGAGAACCTCAGTGAGATAAAGATTAAAATGTGTCCATTGCTTGTGGAATGTCAAACCTCTCCGTCATCCAGAGATTAACTGGAAATTTTAAGGGAACCTCAGGTCCAGCAAGCCTCTGAATAATAAGACTAGCCTGGAAATACCCATTTATGGAGAGCTAGAACAGGACCAAGAAGCCCAGGTGGTGCAATGGTTAAAGCGCTTGGCTGCTAATCAAAAGATCGGAGGTTTAAATCCACCCAGCGGCTTCTTGGGAGAAAAGACCTGGTGATCTGTTCCTGTAGAGATTACAGCCTAGGAAACCCTATGGGGCAGTTTTACTCTGTCACATGGGGTTGCTAGGAGTCCGAATAGACTCCACGGAGCGCAACAACAACAGAGCGGGACCAGTGCTCTGAATTCACTTCCAAAATACCACATTTGCAGAAAATTTCCCTCAGGCATGAGTGTGTACACTATAGCATGTGGAGGTGGTACAGCAGACTGGCTGTGTATATGGACTTTGATAGAAAACTTGGTTCTGAATATGACTTTTCCGTTTACAAGCAGAGTGGCCATTGGAAGTTACTTGGCCCTCTGAGCCTCAGTTTCCTCACCCATAAAAGAGAGACCATTATACCAATTTTACAGGGCTGTAGGTGACGATGTAATGAGATAATTGAATGCAAAGCATTTAATCTGGCACGTAGTGAGGGCTCAATAAATAATAGCTATTATTCTTATGCTGGGCTGCTATGTGATGAGAACCCTGCCATTGCCTGACTTTTCATTAACCGTGCAACACTGGGGAGTTTTTGGCAGCAACCACAAAGCAGTTTGTTGGCACACAACCTTTCAATTATCTGCACTACTGATCCTCTCCATTAGCATGGATAAGAGAAAGTGTACAGCACAGATAAGCCAGAGGAAGAAAAAAACCAGTCCAGGCAGAGATCTACATAAATCCCTATTAGGAATTTAGGTGCAGTTCCTCACGGCTGCAGACTTCCATCTTCAAGGAGAAAAGTAACAAGTTCCTCTGTACATGAGTGCTTTTCACTTGACCATAATGAATGTTAATTCTTCTTTGTTGTTGCTTTATTTTTATATAACAAACCTCCACTTAAAATACATTGAGAAGCTTTTATTCTGTATGTTTGAATGTTTTAATTCGATTTCTAACTGTCCATCTATCTGGTCATACTGAGAATAACTAAGTTATTTAAGAGTCAGTGGATTGATAATAAAAGTCCCACCTTCACTGGCACTGAATTCTTAGCCTTTGAAATATACAGAAAACTTTTTTTGAGGTAAAGAGACTTTACTTAGAGGTGGTATAAATTTATAGGTTTTATTTTTGGCCACTGGAGGGCTCTCATATTTTTCCACTAATGAAATAGAAACCTTGAGCATCACTAAAAACTAAAAATCAAAGATGAAAGTTTAAATTGAGTGACCCTGTGGTTTGTGCCAAAATCTAGGTGCAAACAAAATTTGGGGACAGGTGAATCTAATGCTTCAGAGCAGTGAATGGCCACCGGGACAGATGCCAAGTCCCTGGCAGTTTCTCAGATCTCCAACTTAAGGAAAAAGTGGACGGACGCCTTCACTTTTTTTACTTTAGTTCTGGCTCATTGTCTCTTTCTCCTTCTACCTGATAATCCCCCAGCTCCCTGTTCTTTTTGGGAGGTCCTGTAAAACAATACTGACACCTGGCCCTTTTCTGGAATACCTCCTTTTTCTGTTACTCCTAAATTCTGTCTACCACCCCGCAGTCTCTTCCTATCAATGACCTTCCTAACAACTACACGTGTGTCCTGTTATTGTTTTTGGCTGCTGCTGAGTTGCTTCCTATATAAAGCCCAGATTTACATTTAAAACCTAGACAGCCCCATAGGGTTTTCTAGGCTGTTGGACAATGAATAAGGAAGACCAAATAATTGATGCATTTGAATTATGATGTTGGCAAAGAATATTGAATATACCATGAACTGCCAGAAGAATGAAAAAAATCCGTCTTGGAAGAAGCACAGCTAGAATGCTCCTTAGAAGGGAGGATGGTGAGACTTCATCTCGATTACTTTGGACATGTTATCAGGAGGGACCAATCCCTGCAGAAGGAAATAATGCTTGGTAAAGTGGAGGGTCAGTGAAAAAGAGAAAGACCTTCAATAAGATGGATTGTCACAGTGGTTGCAACAATGGGCTCAAACGTAGCAACAATATGGTGAGGATGGTGCAGGAGACGGCAGCGTTTCATTGTACATGGGGTCACTATGAGTTGGAGTTGACTGGATGGCACCTAACAACAACAACAATCTTTACAGACCAGATCTCCAGGTCTTTTTCCCATGGAGCCACTGGGTGGGTTCAAAACGCCAATCTTTCAGTTAGCAGCCGAGTGCGTAACTGTTGTGCCACCAGGGCACCTATACTTGTGTTCTATAGAAAGTTTTATGAACTCCAATAGTACCCCCTCCCCCATAACTATTTATACTCTCATCGGTGCTTCCAGATTTACTCACGTCAACCACGCAATGCTGACTACTATTGAGAGGTCAGACTTTCCAACAAGTGGTCAAGTTTGTACCTAAAGAAACATGGACAGCAATTTGGATCACAGTGCTCAAAGAGTTGTGGTGACCTTGGGTCTGATCTCAGCTGTCATGGATATGGAAAGAATAAGTGAGAAATGGCAGCAGATATCTTTGGAAATAGTAATATGCATTGTCAGGGAGGTAATAGAAATGTTGTTCTAGGAGGCCTATCTGGCTTGAACCACACCTCTCCCACCAGGCAGCAGGTACAGGCAGGGGCAATATCTAGCTGTTTGGTGAGACATCTGGAAATGCCATTGCATCATCAGTCAAGCAGGCTGGGGTGTCAGGGGAAGGTGGAAGAAATAAATCAGCAGGGCAAGGTTTAAGATGTGCAAACATATTGAGCATTAGCTGAGAAGGCTGCAGGTTAGAAAGGACATAAGGACCCAGAGATCCATCTGAGCCTACCAGATACCCAGCCTGGAGCAATAAGAGACATTCCAGACCGCACCTGTGGGAGCGGCTACTGAATTCGTTGCCAGGCTCATTTAAGAGAGGCCCAGGATCTGTAGGCTGAAAGTCCCAGAATCTGCAATCTGCAGCAGAGCAGAGCTGAGACAGGTAAAGTCTGACACAGTCCTTGTTGGTGACTAGTTTTTTTTAGATATCATGGACACGATCTCTCGATTGTCTTGTTAATTTCATTCTGCCTCCTTCAGTTTGAACATCAGTGCATAAACAAAATGATACCCGTTTTTGTCTCTACACGCACATTTTTTTGTATGGGATTTTGTTGTTGTTTTCCCACCAAAGATATGGTTGCTGCAATGCTCTGTTCTTTAGATGTAAAATCTTACTATTTCATAATCCCTTGTACTTGACTTATAAATATGTAGCAGTCATTACCAATCTCTAGGTCATACATAGAATTGGTTTTTAAAAGTTGCCAGCCATTAATTAATAATGTGTCAATAATTGTGATGAATGTACCATACTAATCTAAGATATTAAAAATAGAGAAAACTGGGTGTGGAATGTATGGGAACTCTCTGTACTCTCTTCTCAATCTTTCTGTGAATCTAAAATGGTTCGATAGTAAAAAGTTAAAACAAAGGAAGCTGCTGGCTATTCACCGAACAGCCCCACTGTCAGTGCTAGAGGTGAACAATGGTAAGAGCCACGTCAAGGTGGCAGAGATAAACCCTTGGAGCTGCTTGAGTCCCAGGGACAGAGTTGGGCAGTGTCCCTGCGACAGGAGGGACGACCATCTTCCTTATTTGCGACATTTCTGTTAGAAGGATAGTAGACCCATTAGGATCACTAGGCTGTTCCTTGCTGCTGCCCTCCCCAAAGACAATTTTTCTTTTTGCAGAGAATCATCAGCCTGCCCTCCCTCCTTTACCGCAGAACCCTGAACTGAAATCAGCTCAAAGCAGTTTCCGATTATCCTTGGCTTTTTCAGCTTCTCAGAGTGGTATCTCCTGATACCCAGACATGACCTTCTATGTTTACTGTCCTGTCTCTTTTCCTCAATTTCCAACTTTGGTCTAGATTCCTGTTCACTTCAGCATTCCTCTTCTGGTTTATACAGAAATGCCTATCCCCACACCCTCTTCATTTGTTAATTATTGGGAAAGAATTACCATCAGACTGTTGGCTTTCTCATCCTGATGAACACCACAACATAGTCTTGAAGATAATTGACTTGATGTTTTAAAGTAGATGAACCAGAGCTCATGCTAGGTATGCACTTCTCTTTTTCCTTCTGGAAGCCTCTATCTCCACTTTGACGTCTCCTCCTCTTCCAGAAGCTTAATGCCACCTCATGTATCTTGTGAGAAACCCCAGGGTGATAACACAACAGATCTGTCTCCTATTCTGCATCTAAAAATCCACCCCCCACCCTATTCCACAGTCAAAAATCTTCCCGATTGTAGCCTAACTTCTTTATTACCTGAATTTCCTCTTTGACCAATATGCTGGACATACTACTCTTAACCAACATCCAGGTCCTCTTCGGAGAAAACAAAAGGATTACAGTTTCTTGCCTACCTTGAAGCTGGGTGTGGCCATGTGATTTGCTTGAGCCAATGAAAAGTGAATAGAAATGATGCATGCTACTTTCTTTGTTGTTGCTGTTAGTTGCTGTTGAATCAACTCAAGTTCATGGTGATCCCATGTACAACAGAAGGAGATATTGCTCAATCTTCCGCTATCGTCATGACTGTTGGTGTGCTTGAGTCCATTGTTGCAGTCACTGTGTACTTTGAGTGCCTTCCATCCCAGGGGTCTCATCTTTCAGCACTATATCAGACAATATTCAGTTGTTATTCATAGGGTATTTGTTGGCTAATTTTCAAAAGTAGATTGCCAGACCTTTCTTCCTAGACTATCTTAGTCTGCAAGCTCTGTTGAAACCTGTCCATCATAGATGACTCTGCTAGTATTTGAAATACTGGTGGCATAGTTTCCAGCTTCACAGCAACATGCAAGCCACTACAATATGACAAACTGATAGATGGATGGTGGGATAGTTTCTTTGCTGTTCTTATTGTTGTTAGGTGCCATTGAGTTGGTTCCGACTCATAGCAACTCTACGTACAACAGAATGGAACACTGCCTGGTCCTGTGCCATCCTCACAATAGTTGCTATGTTTGAGCCCGTTGTTGCTGCCTCTGTGTCAGTCCATCTCACTGAGGGTCTTCCTCTTTTTCACTGACCCTCTACTTTACCAAGCATGATGTCCTTCTCCAGGGACTGGTCCTTCCTGATAACAAGTCTAAAGTATCTGAGATGAAGTTTCACCATGCTTGCTTCTAAGAAGTACTTCTTCCAAGACTGGTTTGTTCATTCTTCTGGCAGTCCATGGTATATTCAATATTCTTTGTAAACACCATAATTCAAAGTCAGCAATTCTTCTTCGGTCTTCCTTATTCATTGTCCAGGTTTTGCATGCATATGAGACGATTGAACACACCATGGCTTGGGCCAGGTGCATCTTAGTCCTCAAAATGATATCTTCACTTTTTAACACTTTAAAATGGTCTTTTGCAGCAGATTTGCCCAAAGCAGTATGTCGTTGTTTGATTTCCTGACTGCTGATATCATGGGCATTGATCATGGATCTAAGTAAGAAAAATTCTTGACAACTTCTATATTTACTCCATTTATTATGATGTTGTATATTGGTCCAGTTGTGAGAATTTTTGTTTTCTTTATGTTGAGGTGTAATCCATACTGAAGGAAGCAGTCTTTGATCTTCATCAGTAAGTGCTTCAATTCCCCTTCACTTTCAGCAAGCAAGGTTGTGTCATCTCTATATCATAGGTTCTTAATGAGTCTTCCTCCAATCTTGATGCCACGTTGTTCTTCATGTAGACCAGCTTCTCAGATTATTGCTCAGCATAGACTGAATAAGTACGGTAAAAGGTTACAACCCTGAGGTACTCCTTTTCTCATTTCAGACCACTCAGTATCCCCTTGTTCTGTTTGAACAACTGCCTCTTGGTCTATGTACAGGTTCCTCATGAGCACAGTTAAGTGTTCTTGAATTCCTGTTCTTTACAATGTTATCCATAATTTGTTATGATCCACACAGTCAAATGCCTCTGCATGGTCAATAAAACACAGATAAACATCTTTCTGTTATTCTCTTCTTTCAGCCGAGATCCATCTGACATCAGCAATGATATCCCTCATTCCACACCCTCTTCTGAATCTAGGCTGCATTTCTGGCAGTTCCCTGTTAATGTACTACAGCAACCATTTTTAAATTATCTTCAACAAAATTTTACTTGTGTGTGATGTTAATGATATTGTTCCATAATTTCCACGTTCTGTTGGATCACCTTTCTATAAAATGGACACAGATATGGATCTTTTCCAGTCAGCTGGCCAGGGAGCTGTGTTCCAAATTTCTTGGCATAGACAAATGAGGGCTTTCAGTGTTGCATGTGGTTTTTGAAATATCTCAATTGGTATGCCGTCAATTCCTAGAGCTTTGTTTTTTGCCAATGCCTTTAGTGCATCTTGGACTTCTTCCTTCAGTATCATCTGTTCTTAATCATATGCTACCTCCTGAAATGGTTGAACATCGACCATTCTTTTTGGTACAGTGACTCTGTGCATTCCTTCCACCCTCTTTTGATGTCCTGCACCATTCAATATTTTTCTCATAAAATTCTTCAAAATTGCAACTCAAGGCTTGAAGTTTTTCTTTAGTTCTTTCACCTTGAGAAATGTCGAGAATGTTCTTCCTTTTTCTCTTTGCACGTTTCATCATAATACTTTACTTGGTCTTGAGCGGCCCTTTGAAATCTTCTGTTCAGCTCTTGTATGTGATCATTTCTTCCTTTCGCTTTAGCTATTCTACTTTCAAAAGAAAATTTCGAAGTCTCTTCTAACATCCATTTTGGTCTTTCTTTTTTGTCTTTTTAACGGCCTTTTGCTTTCTTCATATATGTCCTTGATGTCATCCCACGACTCGTCTAGCCTTTGATCATTATTGTTCAATGTGTCAAATCTATTCTTGAGATGGTGTCTAAATTCAGAAGGGATATACTCAAGGCCATACGTTGGCTCTCGTGGGTCTGTTTTAATTTTCTTCAGCTTCAACTTAAACTTGCATATGAGCAATTGATAGTCTGTTCAGCTGTCGGCCTGTGTCCTTGTTCTGACCGATGATGATGCTGAGCCTCTCCATTGTCTCTTTCCACAGATGTAGTCAATTTGATTCCTGTGTTGTCCATCTGGTGAGGTCCGCGAGTGTAGTTGCCATTTATGTTGTTGAGAAAAGGTATTTGCAATGAAGAAATCATTGGTCTTGCAAAATTCTATCATGCCATGCCTAGCATTGTTTCTATCACCAAGACCAGATTTTCCAACTACTGATCCTTCTTCTTTGTGTCCAACTTTTGAATTCCAATCACCAGTAATTATCAATGAATCTTCATTACACATTTGATCAATTTTAGACTGCAGAAGTTGGTGAAAATCTTCAGTTTCTTCATCTTGGGCATTATTATTTGGTGCATAGATTTGAATAACAGTTGTGTTAACTGGTCTTCCTTATAGGCATATGGATATTATCCTGTCACTGACAGCATTGTACTTCAGGGTAGATTTTGAAATATATTTTTTTGACGATGAATGCAACGCCCTTCCGCTTCAATTTGTCACTCCTGGGATAGTAGGCTATATGATTGTGCAATTCAAAATGGCCTCTTCAGTTCACTAATGCCTAGGATATTGATCTTTATGATATCCATTACATTTTTGATGACTTCCTATTTTCCTAGATTCATACTTCATACATTCCACGTTCTGATTATTAATGGATGTTTGCGGCTGTTTCTTCTCATTTTGAGTCATGCCACACCAGCAAATGATGGTCTTGAATGCTTGACTCCATCCATGTCATTCTCATCAACTCTACTTTGAGGAGGCAGATCTTCTTCCGTCGTATTTTGAGTGCCTTCCAGTCTGAGGAGCTCATCTTCCAGCACTTTACCAGAAAATATGTTGCTATTGTAACATTTTCATTGTTCAGTTATTTTAGAAGTAGATCACAAGGTCCTTCTTCCTAATCTGTCTTAGTATGGAAGCTCTGCTGAAACCTGTCCACCATTGGTGACCCACTGGTATTTGAAATACTGGTGGCATAGCTTCCAGCATCATAGTAACATGTAAGCCACCACAGTATGACAAACTGACAGACAAGTGGTGGACACTTTCTTTAGGAGCAATTAATTACCTGTGTATTGCTCTCCAGTCCTCTCTTCTTCTGTCGTGGTTCTCATGGGAGCACGTGTTTATATGCAGGTGTCATAAGATCAAAGCAGCCTGTAATGCTGAGCCAACACATGGAAGACAGCTGCCCTGGAGAGTTGCCCAGATATGCAGGGGACTTTGTATGAGTGTTAAGTTTTTTGTGTTAAAAAGATAAAAAGTTGTGGGAAATTTTTTATTTTTTACTACTGCATTGCCTAGAATATCTTGACTATTACGGTTGAAAAGTAATCTCAAAAGTATAATACATTGTTAGTAATTGATGGTATCTTAATGCATTACGTCTTCCAGAATATTTCCATTATGATAGGAGATCCCAGGGGACAAGACATCTTAACTGAGAAGAATTAGCTACTAATGATGAAGTAGAAGACCCTTGGGCATATTAGAGAAGATGACATTTTGGGATAATGGAATCTTTCTTTCCTCTCTAATCACACCATGATGGTGTCTGACTAGATTATTATCCACATATACATTTAAGGAAACGCAATTTGTGACAAATGCAAAAGCTGTGGGATCTAGGCTTTTGTTATGAGTCTTCCCCTCTAGTCCAGTCTGGATACCAGTAACATAATGTGGTAATTCACTCACTATGTACTCACTATATCTTTTGACTTTAATTTTTACACAGCTTAGAATGCCCTCCTTAGTGAATAATAATAATAGCTCCTTTTTATGAGTCCTGGCTTTAATCCAGGCATTTTACATACATTATCACTATTCTCTTCAACTATCTTGTGAAGTATTGCACCCAAAGGCACATGGTTAGGAAGTGGTAGGAGTAAGATTCAAACTCAGGCCTTCTTGAGAGTATAAGCTCATTTCACCATGAGCCCTTCTCTTCTTATATGGACCTTCAAGGCCCAACATAAGCTCCACCTCCTCAGTGAAATATCTTCCCTGACAGTACTATACACAATGAACCTTTCCTACTTTGCAATCCTTATTGTCATTTGGAACTATGTAGTTTGTCTCCAAAGATGACCCATGCCTGCTGGTGTTCAGGCTCTATGTAATCCTGCATTTTAATCTAGGCTGTCCCTGGGACTTGCATTTGACCAACAGAATATGAAGGATGTGGCCCTGCATGACTGCCAAGGTTAGGTCATAAGAAGCCTTGCAGCTTCTTCCTTGGTCTCTGGAAACACTAACTCTTAGAACACATGCTCTGACGGAAACCAAATGCCATGTGAGATGTCTGAGACCACTGGAGACAACCATGCTGTGAGGAAGCACAAGCTAGGCACATGAAGAGGCCAATGGAAAGGAAGAGATGCCAGGGTAGTCCCTAGATGTGCCAGCTATCCCAGTGGAGTTACCACACATAGGAGTAAAGGGGCTGTTGGACATCCAGCCCAGTTAAGCCTTCAGATGATTCCAGCCCTAGCCACCATTTGTCAGCAGCTGCATGAGACCCCAAATGAGAACTATCTAGCTGAGCCCAGCCAAACCACAGTACCCTGAGCTATAATAATAATAATCTGTAGTTTTAAGCCACTAAGACTTGGGGAAGTTTATTGTCATACCAATAGCAACAAGAACTATACCAATATTTGGAAAAGAAACTTACTATATACTATCCTCTGTCCCCACTGCTGGCATGTTGTAACATCCGTAGACTGACATTCTATGAATTTTTAAATATTTCAATAATTTGTGTAATTGATACATCTCCATATTCTGGACTGAAAGCTTTTGGGGACTTGTATTATTCTAGATGAATCCTTTTAATTCCTACTTTAGCATCTGGTACATGGTAGGACTTCAAGAAATGTTTGTTGAATGATGGATAAGCTCCTTAAGGTCAGAGATTGTTAAGCCCAGCTTTATACTTCCTACAAAGTCTAGCTCAGAACTTTACTGTAGACCTTCAAGAACATTTGTTGGCAAGTCATAATGCCAGTCATCATGCTCCAACATACTCTAATGATCGGTTCCTTTTGTGACTTGGTTTCCACCACTCCTTCCTTGCTCTGTCCATGGGTTCTAGGCTTTTGCCTTATTAGACCTTGTTCCCTAATTGGTTTCCTCTGCTTGGAATGTCTTCTGTACACCCTGCCCCCTGCCCCACCCATTCTACTTTGTGAAAACCTATTCATTCTGCAAAATCCAGCAAAAAGATTGCCTTCTCTTTAAAGCCTCACCTGCTCTCTTAAAAGCACAACTAACAATCTATTTTCTTGAGTTTATGGTACCTGTTGAGTTCTTACCCCATGGCACTCCAATTACTGATTGTCATTGTCTTTTTCCGCCAGTGAGCCTTTCAAGGACCAAGGCTGTAGCTTATTTAACGTTGACTCGCCAGCACAATAAATGGCACATAGCAGGTGGTCAATAAATGACTGTTGGATGAATTAATACACTTTACAAGGAGAGAGCAGCCATGTAAGAGATAAGAAATAAACAGAGTGTTGAGTGCTTTGTCACCACAAAGTGCTATTAATATACAATTGGCACCAAGCTCCCTGGCTGCTCCTGCCTATCTTGTGCCTTTAATCTTTCACCACAAAGCCAATAACCATTCTTTAATCAATGTTGTTGACTTTCTCTGAACCTTCTCTAGTATGTACATGTTTTTCTTTTCTTTTTTTTGTCCTGAGATGCCTGAAGCCTCTTCATATTCAGCCCAAAATAGCACTGACCTTTCAGCTGCTATATCACCTGGCAGCTCGTATCTAATTTCCTTTCGCAAGAGCCTCGCTCACTCGCTGTTAGCACTTCTGCTTTCCAGGTTTCTCTTGCTGCTCGCTGTATTGCTGATTGTGTTTTTCCCTCAGAGTCTGGTTTCCATTTTTTTCTGGTTTGAACTCTACTTGGCTATTTATTTCTTTTCCCTTGGGCATTCAATGACACACAAGGGGGGCAGGCAACAAATCTAGGGGAGGGTTACATTTTGGGTGATTTCTTTTCTGTGGGGGAACCTACCTAAGACCTGGAAAATAGCACAGCCTCAGCTCATTCTGCCTCTCAACGAATTGCTCTCACCAGCTGCTTTTCAAGTCTTCCCATGAGGTAGTCGGGACAATTTCATTGAATTGGGATTTTATATTTGTTTTTTTTTTCCTTCCTTTCTTTCTTTTAATTTGAATTTTATCCATCCCCAATTGTATGCTACGGAATCTGGGTGACATGTTAAGAAAATTCTTTCTCAGTGATTCTTAGGAGCCATCTTTATCAAAGGCCAGCCTCAGATTCTCGTTGACATCGTCCCTTACAAAATGGATTCCTGTAGAAAACCAGAAAAATCTCTCTATATCCTCCATGCCTCCCATGAACAGAAAAGAGGCTTTTATGACATAGAACTCGTTGTGAGTCCCAGGAACTGAAACAGTACCTCAGATTTAAACAAAGAAGCTATAAAAATTAACAACAAGCACATTTGTAGAAATCACAGATTAAAAAATTACAAAAATAGTATTTCTAGACTATTCCATATGTAAAAATGCCATTATGCTTACATTTGTGCTGTTTCTTCTGCTTAGAATAGCTGTGTTAACCTTTTCTCTTTATTGAAAACTACTTATCCTTAAAGACATCGTTCAGATGCCACTTCCTCCTTGAAAATCACCTTATCACTCAAAGGTAAGTTCTTATTCCCTCCTCCAAGTTCCTGGAGCTTTTTGCTTATTCTAGTTTTCTAGCTTTTAAAACAGTCAGCCTTATATCTGAGTTACTACTGGGGTTATTATTTTACCCTCAAAACGGTAAACTGCTTGTAGGTAGGAACATTGTTTTATTCATTCGTATAACTTCTACCAAGAAAAGCGTAAACCTTTGAAACCATGCCCGGGACTGATTAATTGTAATTTTGCTATCAGAGTGAAAAATAAATACACAAAGAGGTCAGTCCTGCTGAGATTCTCTGAGGGTTTGCTTCTTCCTACTTGGATCAATAATCAACACCCATGGAAGTAGAATCAAGAAATCAAAGGATGTATTGCAGTGGAGAAATCTGCTTCAAAAAACCTCTGTAAAGTTTTAAAAGCAAAGACAACACTTTGATGACTAAAGTGCACCTTACCCAAGCCAAGGTCTTTTCAAGCTGGACAATGAAAAAGAAAGACAGAAGAAAAATTGATGCATTTGAATTGTGGTACTGGCAAAGAATATTTAATATACCATGGACTTCCAGAAGAATGAACAAATCAGTCTTGAAGGAAGTCCAGCCAGAACGCACCTTAGAAGGAAGGATGGTTAGACTTCATCTTGCTTACTTTGGACACATCATCAGGAAAGACCAATCGCTGGAGAAGGACATCGTGCTTGGTAAAGTAGAGGGTCTGCAAAAATGAGGGATACCCTCAATGAGATGAACTAACATAACAGCTGCAACAATGGGTTCAAACATATCAAGATTGTGAGGATGGCACAGAACGTGTCATTCTGTTATACGTACGTGAGTAGGCGCCAACTTGACGGCCACTAATGACAAGACCATTGCAGCTTGAACATCTGAAAATGCCCCTCTAGATGCTCTAGAGTTCACTGTAACATAACAAATCAAAACTGGGTGAGTGTGTGTGGGACCTTAGTATGGAAAAGGAAGGTGGGAGGGAGGTAGCCCGGAGGAGGAGAAGGCTTTTTCACTAGGTAGTAGAATATTTCGCTCCAGTGGGATTTAGCTATGATCCTTGTAAATAACAGCATTATAAATGATTATTTTAACACTTAACATTTGAACATTTTTAAATGCCAGGTGCTGCGCTAAGTGCTTTTCATGCAACGGGACATTTTATTTTCATGGCAATTCTAAGAGTTGGGTGTTATCATTATCTTCATCTAACAGATCAGGAAACAGAAGTTCTGGCCAGAAAGGTTAAGTAACTTGCTTAAAGTCACAGAGCTAGTAAATAGCAGTGGTAGGATTCAAACTCACACTAGCGGAAGGCACGACCCCTGCTCATAAGCAATAGTTATCTCTTTTTGCAGGTGGAAATTCCTTTCTCTTCCTTGTGTCGTAGTTCCTTTCCTGTGATCATTAATGAATATTGAAGGTTTCTGAGTATGGAAATCACATGGTGAAAGAATTAACAATTTACACTGCCAAATAGAATAGTAACTCTAATTACTCCATTTATAAGTGGCCCTTACATGCCAGGGACTTCTACACCTTCCATGTAATTATTTCTCATCTTCACAACAAACCCTGTAAGGAGGGTATATTATCTTTATTAAACAGATGAGGAAACTAAAGACCAGTGAGATGAAAGAGCTTGCACTATGCCCTCTAGCCAGTAAGTAACAAAGCAGCATTCACCAGCTGTGCTGCCTTGGATAACATCCTGGGCTACCTGCACCGCTCTGGAGGAAGGGATGAGATTGCATTAGTAAATAATATACTTGCCCATCCCCCCTACTCAAGGAAGACATTTTTTATTATTATTTTATTATTACTATTGTTTTTATCTCAAGACCTATCTTAATTGTGCGCATATTCAGTGAATGCTTCAATGTCCTTTGATCCTATCCTATATTTCCAGAATTTTCCAGACACTGCTGAGTATAAGTGTGTTGGACATAAAATTGAAATCATCTATTTCCCTTAATAAACTGTGAACAACTCAAAGGCAAGACAGTGTCTTGTTCACCTTTGAAACCTCAATTCCTGGCAAATACCGGTACCAATTGCTGTCTAGTTGATTCCAACTCAAGGAGACCCCACGCCTGCCAGAGCAGAACTGTGCTCCACAGAGTTTTCGATGGCTGATTTTTGGGACGTAGATCACCAGGACTTTCTTCTGAAGCACCTCTGGGTAGACTTGAACCTTTTGGTTAGCAGTCGAGTGTGTTAAACATTTGCATCACCGGGGACTCCTGGCAAATAACAAGTCTTTACAAACCCATTGCCGTGGAGTCAATGCTGACTCATAGCGACCCTATAGGACAGAGTGAAACTGCCCCATAGGGTTTCCAAAGGGTGAAAGACTGGTGGATTCGAACTGCTGACCTTTTGGTTAGCAGCTATAGCTCTTAACCACTGTGCCACCAGGGCTTCTCCTGACAAATAGTAGGTAGGTAGTTAATAAAAGTTGAGCTGAATTACTGCTTCCCCCCATTTTTCTCCATGTTTTCACTTATCTCTTTCCCTTCTCCTTTGCTATCATTTTATCGTGTGTCTTGTTTTACAGCCAGTCTTGGGAGTGCAGTGGCACCCACAAGCACTATCAACCCTAGTGGGAGCATTCTAGGACAAAAGAGTTGCTAACTCCTCCCAGCAACACTCCATGCCCGGAGCCGAGTTTTTCCTGCCTTGGCAGCCTAGCAAGCCCTCTTCTCTCCACTCCGTGGAACATTGCCTTTTCATATTCCTGTTTAGCAGCTCTCATGTTAAAATTCATTAATTAATGAAGATCAATCAATAATTAAGTGTTCTATAGCCACCCAGAGGCCATTTCATGGTGCAGTAATACACTTATTACCTCATTCAGCAAAAGGATGCAGAAGCTGTCTGGTACTGCTCACTTGTTATTGGATGTCTGGTCGACAATCTCAGACTCAAGCGCCTCCTTCCTGGCGCCTCTCCTGCCTAGGACCCTAACCCAGCCCCCCTGGCACAGCTGCTGTCTGCACAGGCCCACACCTCTCAATCTGTCCCTTGCAGACAGCGGGCTCAGGTTCTTGGAGCTGATCTGTGCCGGGGCTGGGGTGAAGCCAAACAGCTTGGGAACAGTGCCGCTCCACATTGAATCCCACAGGGGTGCCCTGGCAGCAGCTGGTACTTGTTGCTCATAGGAGGCACTGTCATCGAGTTCAAGGCTCTCTGCCCTGGTGTTAGGAGAGGATATCCTGCTGGAAACCTTGGCAACTGGAGGGTTAATGTCTTAGTTTTCTAGTGCTGCTATAACAGAAATACCACGAGTGGGTAGCTTTAACAAAGAGAAGTTTATTTCTTCACAGTAAAGTAGGCTAAAAGTCCAAATTCAGGGTGTCAGCTCCAGGGGGAGGCTTTCTCTCTCTGTCGGTCTTCTCATCAACGTTCCCCTGGACTAGGAGCTTGTCCGCGCAGGGACCCTGGGTCCAAAGGACATGCTCTGCTCCTGGCACTGCTTTCTTGGTGGTATGAGGCGCCCCCACTCCCTCTGCTCGCTTCCCTTTCCTTTTTCTCTCTTGAGAGATCAAAGGTGGTGCAGACCACCCCCCAGGGAAACTCCCTTTACATTGGATCAGAGATGTGACCTGGGTAAGGGTGTTACAATCCCACCCTAATCCTCTTTAACATAAAATCATAATCATAAAATAGAGGACAACCACACAATACTGGGAGTCATGGCCCAGCCAAATCGATACACACGTTTTGTGGGGGACATAATTTAATCCATGACAGTAGTGACAGTGCTGCTGACCATGTGGAGCCAGAGCACCCTGCTCCCCAGGAGTGGCGTCTCTAGGTCTCCAGGAAGGGGGGTGCTCCTTCTGGGTCATGTGTGTGCACAAACCAATAATGCATACTGCAGACTTGGTAATAATCTGCCAACTGGCTGGCACTTGAGTGTCTGATTCTGGCATCAATTAACGTGGGACCCAACATATCCTGATGTCACTTTGATGACTAAGGTGCACCTGACCCAAGCCATGGTCTTTCAGTCATCTCATATGCATGTGAAAGCTGGACAATGAAAAAGGAAGACAGAAGAAGAATTGATGCATTTGAACAGTGCTGTGGCAAGGAATATTGAATATGCTATGGACTGCCAGAAGAAAGAACAAATCAATCTTAGAGGAAATACAGCCAGAATGCTTCTTAGAATCGAGGATGGAGAGACTTTGGCTTGTTTACCCTGAACACATTATCAGGAAAGACCAACCACTAGAAAAGGACATCATGTTTTGCAAAACAAAAGGGTCAGTGAAAATGAGGGAAACCCTCAAAGAGATACATTGACACAATAGCCACAACAATCGACTCAAACATACCAACAGTTGGATGGCACAGGACCCACCAACATTTTGTTCTGGTGTATATAAAGTCACCATGAGTCGGAACCAACCTGATGGCAACTAACAACATCAGTATATCCTATTACTTCCCTAACTCTTACTTTCCTGTCTTGACTAAACAACATCCTTAGGGAAGAAGCGTTCGCCCAACAGTCCAAGGCAGCATGAGTCTGGGGTGAGAACTGCGCAAAAAGTGGGAGACATTCAGCCTCCATGCTCCCACGATTCCTTTCTTTGTGTGTTTCCAGGGAAAAGGGGAGGCTGCTCAGAACATGGTCCTCTCAAACACTCTACTTCTAGCAAAAACAGTGCTCAGATATGTCATTCATATTGATTAAGATATCAACAATGGCTCATCTAAGACCAAGTGGAGTTCCCAAACTCTTCCTACATAAAGAGAAAATACCTGTGGTCTGGCATGTTGGGCTTTTCTTCAAGAAGGACCTCTTTTTTTGTAGCTCTTATTGACAATGACCAAGTTAATGAGTATTAATAATGATGACATAAAAATAATTGCTGTTGATTGAATTCCTACTAAGTTATACTCTGTGGGCTGAACATTTTCCATTGAATAACAGAGGATCTGCAGTATTAGATGCACGAATTATAGTAACAGGAATAAAGGATGACAAGTGGGACTGAGCTGATACACTTTTTATTGACTTTTCCCTCTTCCCTTCACTTCCATACAGTTGATGTTGTAAGGTAGGTTTGGGGAGAGCCTTCTAACTGGAGATGCCCTCACCCTTGGAAGCCCCTGTGGAACCAGGATGGTTGGTTAGACCTGTCCCTACTTTAGGGATCAGGGGAGCAGGAGAACAAGTTTCCGGGATCATATTAGAATTTGAGTTTAAAGCCATAAAGGATGTGCCTCCCTTGATGGAAAAAGATTTAGAATTCAAGATCCCGATCATAGCCTTTTCTAAGAGAGAAGTGACACAACTTACGTATGATTATTTCCATTCGATGACTGAAGAAACTGAGGCTCAGAGAGATTGAACAACTTACCTATGATCACATTGCTATTGAGTGGTCAAGCTAGAAGCCAGGTCAATGTGACCCCAAAGCTCTATTTATGCAAAAGCTATATGAGTTTCTCTCCATAGTTAAAAGGGGCACTATTTCCTATTCAATATATCCCAATTTTGTGTAAGTTCAGGTCCTAAAAATTTTCGTAGGATGCTCATTGCTTGTGCATATATGCATGAGGCAAATTACTTGAGGTTTCATTTTTCGCTATTGAAGACCTAAAGTGTTCAGGTGAGAAGACTGTGACCCTAAGTATTCACCTCATTCATTTATGCACGATCAACAAGCATCCTGTGAAAATCTCATAGATTTCACACTACATTACAGATCAAGCTGCTTAACTTGCCATGGAATTAGATGTTGCTAGGATCCAGAGTTTCCATTGTATCAGAAAGAGGCTTCTTCTGTTCACAATGTTGTGTGGCTGTTATCAAGAGGTATAATCGTCTTTCTTTGGAGGACTGCTAGCTTCTAGAGGAGACGAGGGCAAGCAACAGCATTTACTCAGTTCCAGGGAAGAAAATACAGTGCTCGATCTAGGATTTTCTATAATTTTCTCAATGCTTTGTATTTCCAACAGGGTTCCAAAGGGTTGATAGTTAATAGGTAAGAACTTTAATTATGTTAACAATTTAGGGGGACAAAAGAAGAGAAGAACATATATATATATCTATAAATCATCAATAAAATGGTTCTCCTGTGCCTCTTCCTTTTTGATGTAAGTGGGGTCTCAGGGTATAGTAGTCGAGAAAACTGGGACGTGGGGTGATGTCCGTTGCCCACTACCTTCGTTATGAAGTTTACGGCGTAATATTGTAGGCTGCATATCAGAAAATTGCCAAGACAGAACACT
Source organism: Dugong dugon (assembly GCA_030035585.1). Lineage (NCBI taxonomy): Eukaryota > Metazoa > Chordata > Mammalia > Sirenia > Dugongidae > Dugong > Dugong dugon. The sequence goes on along the minus strand of CM057462.1, from coordinate 179,032,935 downwards.
GTGGACAGCACTGGAGAACAGGTATGAATCTGTGGAACAGGGCAGAGGAGACCTAGAAAGAGAGAGAAGGTTAAACCAGAGGTCAAGAGACTAATAAGAGAGATTTTTGAGACTTTTTATAAGATTTTACATTCTTTGATGCTGGGAGGAAGAAAGCAGTTAAAAATATTCACCCAAGAGAGATAGTTACCATGTAAGGGTGTCTAGTTGAGATGCTGCAAGTTTTCTATGCCAGAAATAATGATCAACCATTATCTATTTCAGCCTCTCATTCTTCTTTATATACAGTCCAGTATAACCAGTTTTACCTATTTTCTTCCTGTCCGAGGAAATAAAGTAGACATCTTTCCTATTCAAAAGTGGCCAATCTACCTGTCCACTTCATGCCATAACTTCCTACCCCTTCCAAGGTACCCTGTCTTTTATTTTTCAATTTCATTCCTTTGCTTGTCTCTGATCTCGAAAGAGTCAGCTACAGCAACTGTCTCTAGGTCCTCACTCACCATTTTCTTCTCAGTCTGGCCTCTGTTCCTGCCAATACATTGAAATTACTCTCAATAAAGGCCTAAAAGATCATGATGTTGCTTCATTCAGAGGATCCTTTCTAATCTCTATCTTACTGGATTATGCTTCCTTCCACATCTTCACTCCTTCTTGACACTTATAGAAGCTCTTATAGTCACAAGACTCAGGTGTGCAGACAGATGACTTTCTGCTGGTGGCAGAAAACTAAACTTTACTAATTCATATCAGTCATCCTTTTTGGTTTAAAGCTTTTAAACTTTGGTTATATGCATAATTAGTTTCTTGTGTTCTCTCCTTCTCTTTTCTCCTTTTCTTTTATCTGCATGATCTTGGCATCAGAGGAAGGTCATTTTGATAGAAGTGTCTCAGCATGCTTGATCTTTGGCTTTCAGCCTCTGAACCCAGCCCTGGTGAAATGTTCGCAGTTCCACCATGGTCAAGATCCATGTACCCTGCACCTCTTTGTCCAAAGTAGGAGACCCTTGCAGAATCATCAGAATGTTCTCAGCCACTTCTGTACTCCCTGAGGGCGCTTTGCCTGCTTTGCTGACCCCATGCTGCAGCCCAAAGCAGTCTGTGAGACTGCTCACCCACCCAAACAACCTACTCAGTCATTGGTGTTATTCCATTTACACCCTGTATTAGAGCCAGGACTGCTTTGAGAGGCTTGACATTCCCATGGCTACATCACTTCTACTTATTTCATTGCTGGTGCCTGAAAAAGCTGGAGTGATGTATAATTTGACCTCAGAAAGCCTCACACCAGAGTTCACCTATTCCTGTTTTTCATGCCCCCAGTTCTTGCTTTATTTTGTTAAGTGCTTGACCATTGCTGGATTGGTCTTCCTTCACAGTGATGCTAAAAGCAATTAAAGTAACAGAGCTGAAGGTATGATCCATAATTCCTCAATTTATCACCCTTTGCTTGACCTCCCTACCACACTCCATCTCTCTTGGGATAAGTACCAAAGCAGAGGTGGTTTTCAGAACTGGGACCCAATTAGATTTATCACTAAAAGGAACAAAATAACCTGGGCCATTTAGTGCCAGTTATATAAAAGGGAAGGAGTTTAACCCTTGGCTGAATAGAAGAAAATTATTATTCAGACTAAACAGAGTGTTTCAAGTAGGCGGAATCAATGGTGTGGGCTCAGGCAGATGATGCAAAAACCCTGAACTTCTTATTGGTTCAGGCCCATGTTTAGGCCTGAACAGCAACTTTGCACTTGTAATAAGGGTTTGTGACAGTCCCAACTCAGAGAAAGTTAAGGTTTTATCCTTTTTGAAAAATAAATATGGGTCACCTTTGTCTCAGGGCAGTGGTGGTTCAGTGGTAGAATTCTTGCCTTCGATGGGGAGACCTGGGTTCAGTTTTCAACCAATACACCTCATGTGCAGCCACTACCCATCTGTCAGTGGTAGACTGCATGTTGCTATGGTGCTGAGCAGGTTTCAGTGGAGCATTCAGACTAAGACAGACTAGGAAGAAAGGCCTCGTGATCAACTTCCAAAAAACCAGCCAATGAAAACAGCATGGGTTACAACAGTCCAATCCCATTGTGCATGGTTTCACCATGAGTTGGGGGCTGACTCAACAGCAGCTAACAATAGCAAACTTTTGTCTCAAGTAAAGATTCAGAAAGCAGAAACTTATGGACTCTCACAGATATTTACACAAACTAAGAAAGACAGTTAGGCTCTTCCTTTCATCAGACATGCTATTATCTGTATATTCCTGGCAGTGTCCTGAAGTCTGCACTCTGAGAAGTGAAATTAGGTTATTTTTGTAGTAAACTCAGACATTCCTAAAGGCAAGAATAATGTCTATTTCCTATCTTGTCATGGCAAAGTTTGGAGAACTGTGTACCTCACATTTTGCTGTTTCTGGACCTGACTGATCCCAGGGCCTACCCGAGGGAGATGTCCTGAAATGACACTTAAGTCAACGAGTCATCCTCTAGAACTTGGGTAGCTTTACCCCATAGTGTCGAATCACCAGATCTCTGCAAATAGAAACAGTTGAGGTCTTGACTTCTTAGCTTCTGTTATTTAGAGTTAGAAGTTAAAAATGCAGAAAGGGAGACAGAAATAGATGAGGTTGCTTCATCATCGTCGTCATCGTTATGGTTGTTACGAACAGAGGTTGATTACATACTCCACCATGTAATTCTATGTTATGCACTGACCCACAGTGGTCAGATTCTAAGGCATCCCAGAGAGGACCAGATTGAGCATTGAAGGTAATACATATGTTGAAATTGTTGATGCCTAAATCTGTCATGAAGCTAAAACTCACTAAAAGCAGGTTATTTGGTAGAATTCACAACTTACACAGATGCATGAACTATGACATCAGGAAGCTCCAGGTCAAGTCACACTTTGCCTTACTCATGGCTGGGAGTTTAATGAATCCTTGGTTCTCTGTGTAAATGCCAAATTCCCTCAAGTCCAACTTAATTTTTTTCCCGTGAAGCTACAGATCATTCTTGGCCTAGGAAGTAAGTTACTTGTTTAGTCTAGAGCAGCAGAATCCAACAAGCATTTGAGCTTTTCCATGGCTGCATTAGCTATCTCCAGGGAAGGTTTTAACATCATTTTTGAAAAGCAAATCAAAAGTGCTTTTTTGCAAACTGGAAGTTTATTTGGGTATGCTTCATTTTGAATAAACTTATCTTTCAGAACTTGGAACTTATTATACTGCTAGAGCATGCTATTATTATTATCATTTATTATTATTTTTTATGTAATATGGAGTCTTAGTCTAAAGGCAATATTAGACAATGACACAGCATATGGTTTAAAACAGCGACACTTGATAAAAGGCAGTTTTAAGCATCACAGATCACTATATATGTAAGAGTAAAGGAAAAGAGGATCCAGAAATGTTTAGTTCACTAGGCACATTAAACCAAAACCAAACTCATTGCCGTCGAGTCGATTCCGACTCATAGCAGCCCTGGAGGACAGAGGAGAACTGCCCCAGAGGGTTTCCAAGTAGCAGCTGTTAGATCTCAACTACTGACCTTTTGGTTAACAGCGGAGCTCTTAACCATTATGCCACCAGGGCTCCAAAGGCATGGGCTGTTTGGGATGTAAATTCCTCTGTTTAGTAGATGGGGAAGAGGTGACAATATAGAAAGTGAGCAGGGCAAAGAAATGGGGTAGCAAATAGCAGAGACCAAAGTTGAAAAGTCCTGCAAAAATTAATTTAGGATCCTAATTGATCCTAGTCACGATAGCAATTCCTCCATCCCCAAATTTTAATTTAAATCTACTAGACAACTTTATAAATATTATCTGTTATTTCATAATGAAACATAATGCAGAAAAAATAATAACAGCTATATATGGTTTACTTAATTTGCTTAGAACCATCTTGACTAGAACAGAGATCATGAGACATACTAACATTAGGATTTCTCTATAATCCAGAAAAAATCTTTATAAGCATAAACCTTAAGGAAAAAATTACCCCTTATTGCAAAAGGTCAAAAGTTCTACTACTTTCTCTTCAAGTAGAAACAAAGTAAATTATCTTATGGATCTTAATTTCCTGGAGCTGGAAAGCTTGGCCTATGCTTAATTCAGTTCTTTTGCTTTGAAGGTTAGCAGAGGTCTTCAATCCCCACTCCAAGATGGACGCTGCAGTTTACACTGTGCCTCCCCACCTCCATGCCTGGTGTTTGTGTGGAATAATGAGTCCCATAAGCTTGGACCTGATAATGCTTTTATAATGTAAAGGAGGAAAGCCAAGTAAAGTGGATTTGTGCATCGCTCTAATGAAAAGTTGGCCTGTCTGCTTTTATCAGACTAATGAAGCCCCTACCCCATTCTCTGGCCCAGTGTAAGCCTCACAATGGGGACCATGAGCTCTCTCCAACACATCTCCTCCACAGATGCTATCTGCCAGCTCTCTTCGCAGAAGAGTTCATTTTAAAGGGATCCTGGCTTGATTAAGGCTTTGTGAGCCTCCCAGCCTCATTACAAATCAATGGAGATGAACTGAGTACTTAATACTCAAAAGCCAAGCTAACAAAAGCTGACTTATTACAAGCTAAGGGGCTGGGACTCTCCTGGGTGTTTCTGCTTTGTTTTGTTTTGTATTTCAGCCCCCTTTCCCCTCCCATCCTCTTCCTGACTACCCCCAGCCCCAATCCGTTTTCAATGGCAATATTCAAATACCTAGGAGATTTTATTTCTTCTCCCTTATTTCTGTCTAAAACTGCAGCCCACCGAAAAATAATGTTTCTTACTGGATATTATGCCACACTATGACTAGATAGGAGCCCTGGTGGTGCAGTGGTTAAGCATGCGGCTGCTAACCAAAAGGTCAGCAGGTTGAATCCACTAGCCACTCCTTGGAAACCCTATGGGGCAGTTCTACTCTGTCTGTAGGGTTGCTATGAGTTGGAATTAACTCGATGGCAATGGGTTTGGTTTTTTGGTGACTAGATAAGCTTTCTCAAGGGCAGGGGATAGCTCCCCCTCCCCAATGCCATGTAAGCTCAGTTTTTCACACCAGAGTTAATGATTCTATTATCCTTTGGGAAACCTCCTGCTTACTGGCTCTCATTTACTGACTTTCCCACCCATGTCCCCAGTAGACTCACCACTGTAGAATGACAGAGACATTGGAAGTATTCGACCATCCTTAAAGAAAAGCTTTTCATTTATTTGTTTAAAAAAAGGCCACCACTCATCTGTCAGTTTATTGTACTGTGGTGGCTTGAATGTTGCCATGATGCTGGAAGCTATTCTACCAGTATTTTAAATACCAGCAGGGTCACCCATGGTGGACGTACAATGCTGTCAGTGATAGGATAATATCCATATGCCTACAAGGAAGACCAGTTAATATGACTGTTACTCAAATTTACACACCAAGCACTAATGCCAAAGATGAAGAAGATTTTTACCAACTTCTGCAGTCTGAAATTGATCAAGCATGCAATCAAAATGCATTGATAATTACTGGTGAATGGAATGCAAAAGTTGGAAACAAAGAAGAAAGATCAGTAGTTATAAAATATGGCCTTGGTGATAGAAATGAGACCAGAGATTGCATGATAGAATTTTGCAGGACCAACAACTTATTCGCTGCAAATACTTTTTTTCAACAACATAAATGGTGACGATACACATGGACCTCGCCAGATGGAAAACACAGGAATCAAACTGACTGTGTCTTTAGAAAGAGACGATAGAGAAGCTCAATATTATCAGTCAGAACAAGGACATGTGCCAACTGTGGAACAGACCATCAATTGCTCATATGCAAGTTCAAGTTGAAGCTAAAGAAAATTAAAACAAAGTCACGAGAGCCATATATTTCACCTGAATTTAGAGACCATATCAAAGAAAATATTTAACCCATTGAACATTAATGACCGAAGACCAGATGAGTTGTGGGATGACATCAAGGACATCATATATGAAGAAAACAAAAGGTCATTAAAAAGACATGAAAGAAAGATAAGTCCAGAATGAATGTCAGAAGAGACTCTGAAACTTTCTTTTGAATGTAGAGTAAGTAAAACAAAAGGAAGAAATGGCTACATAAAACAACTGAACAGAAGATTTCAAAAGGCAGCTAGAGAAGACAAAGTATTATAATGAAATAAGCAAATACCTGGAGTTAGAAAAGGAAGAACCCACTTGGCATTTCTCAAGCTGAAAGAACTGAAGAGAAAGTTCAAGCCTCAAATTGCAATATTGAAGGATTCTATGGGCAAAATATTGAATGATGCAGGAAGCATCAAAAGAAGATGGAGAGAGTACACAGAGTCACTGTACCAAAAAGAATGGTTAATGTTCAACCATTTCTGGAGGTAGCATATGATCAAGAACCGATGGTGTTGAAGGATGAAATCCAAGCTACACTGAAGGCAATGGTGAAAAACAAGGCTCCAGGAATTCAGGGAATGCCTATTGAGATATTTTAACAAATGGATGCAACACTAGAAGCCCTCACTCGTCTATGCCAAGAAAATTGGAAGAGAGCTACCTGCTAACCACCTGGAAGAGATTCGTATTTTTGCCCATTCCAAAGAAAGGTCATCCAACAGAATGCAGAAATTATCTATTGAACAATATCATTAATATCACACTCAAGTAAAATTTTGCTGAAGATAATTCAAAAATGATTACAGCAGTACATTGACAAGGAACTGCCAGAAATTCAAGCCTAATTCAGAAGGCAGCGTGAAATGAGCTATATCATTGCTGATGTCATGTAGATCTTTGCTGAATGCAGAGAATACCAGAATGATGTTTACCTGTGTTTCACTGACTATGCAAAGACTTTAGACTGTGTGGATCACAACAAATTATGGATAACATTGAGAAGAATGGAAATTCCAGAACACTTAATTGTGCTCACGTGGAACCTGTACTGCCAAGAGGCAGTGTGTGTCAGGGTTGTATCCTTTTACCATACTTATTTAGTCTGTATGTTGAACAATTAACCCGAGAAGTCAGACTATATGAAGAACGGGCCATCAGGATCAGAGGAAGACTCATTAACAACCTGCAACATATAGATGACACAACCTTGCCTGCTGAAAGTGAAAAGGACTTGAAGCACTTACTGATGAAGATCAAAGACTACAGCCTTGAGTATAGATTACACCTCAACATAAAGAAAACAGAAATCTTCACTGCTTGACCAATAAGCAACATCATGATAAACGGAGGAAATATTGTCAAGGATTTCATTTTACTTGGATCCACAATCAATGCCCATGGAAGTAGCAGTCAAGAAATCAAATGACAGTGTATTGCATTAAGCAAATCTATTTATTGCAAAAGACTTATTTAAAGTGTTAAAAAGCAAAGATGGCACTTTGAGGATTAAGGTGAGCCTGACCCATGCTGTAGTATTTTCAGTCACCTCATATAAATGGGAGAAAGCTGGACAATGAATAAGGAAGACCAAAGAAGAATTGATGCCTTTGAATTACGGTATTTGCGAAGAATATTGACTATACCATGGAGTACGACAAGAACGAACAAGTCTGTCTTGGAAGAAGTAGAACCAGAATGCTCCTTAGAAACGAGGACGGCAACACTGCTTCTCATTTACTTTAGACATATTATCAGGAGGGACCATTCCCTGGAGAAGGACATCATGCTTGGTAAAGTAGAGGGTCAGTGAAAAAGAGGAATGTCCTCAATGAAATGGATTGACACTGTGGCTGCAGCAATGGGCTCAAACCTAGCAACAAATGTGAGGATGGTGCTTAACCATGCAGTGTTTCATTCTCTTGAACATTGGTTCCCTATGAGTTGAAACTGACGCAAAGGCTTAACCATGCAGTGTTTCATTCTGTTGAACATTGGTTCCCTATGAGTTGAAACCGACGCAACAAAGAAAAGGCATGAGCTGACATTATAACCCTGTGTCTAGACCTTTCAGTACTTTCAGACTCCTCTTCTCTGCCTGTCTCCCTTTGTCTCTCTCTTCTCTGAGAAAATTACACTTAGAGTGTTTTTCTGCCCCACATTATGAGACAGGAAGCTTCCAGAAGTGTAATGAGATGATGAGAGTCCAAATATGGGAAGAAAAGCAAACAAACAAAGAAATAACAACAACAACAAGGAAGTTTAAAATATCAGTATGAAATCAAGCCTCATTGCCATAAAGTCGAGTCTGAGGCTGCTTCTTTCCTCAGAAAGACTGGGAGGATCTATCATTCCAGCCTACCATCGCTTTGTCTTTCCCGCAGAACAGTAACTTCAAGCGTTGATTGTGCATTTATTCTCTTCCTATCTTCATTTTAAGCAACTTAGATGCAGTATTACATTTAATCACTGCAATAATTCTATGAAGAAAGTTCTATAATATTTGCACTTTAAAAATGTGAGAACAAGAAAAAGGCAATAAGTATGTTTTTCAAAGTTGCTCACTGTATGGAAACTCAGGAATCACTCTGACTTCAGAGTCCTTGAGCTAAAAAACAAAAAACAAAACAAAATCCAAAAGAAAAAAACAGTTGTTTTGGAGTCTACTCCAACTCATGGTGACCCTATGTGTATCACAGCAGAGATGTGCTCCACAGTGCTGTCGATGTTGAGTTTTGTAGAAGTAGATCGCCAGGTTTTTTTTCTGAGGCACCTCTGGGTGGACAAGAACCTCTAACCACACCACCCAGGGGCTCCTCCCTGAGCTAAATCACCACACTAGTCTGCCTCAGTTGACAGTTAAGCGGGGAGGAGGACTCTTAAATTTGTTTTTTTCTGGACTAAACCTAGTAAGGACTTTGAGAACTAGTAACCACAGTTTACAAATGCCAACTCTCTTTTTTTCCACCTCACCCATCCCCCTTGCTTCCTTAGTAGTACCCTGTTCTTCCTGTCCCTAATTTGCAACTTTGTACTGTTAGCTTTCTCCAGTGGAAAAAGCCAGACTTGGGAGTCAGATACAACAGATTTAAATCCCTGGTCCCTCAGTTACCAGTCAGGTAATATTGGGCAATTTGCCTAATATTTGTGCATTCCTATTTCCACATCTGAAAAATGGAGCTTAGGTCATGTGAGGATTAAATGTGAAAGCATGTAAAATACATTTAAGAAATAGCACTTCCTTGCCTCTTCCTTCTCAAGGTCTTTTCCTCTTCTCCCAAAACCATCCAGAAAAGATCTGTTAAACTAATGCATACTAATGGTTTCTAAAGCTTTATGTGCTAATTCTCCCAAGGGCAACTGCGCTTTAACAGACTGGAAAGCTTTAGGCCAAAAAGAATGGGTTTCTAATTATGGAACTAGATTTATTCTGGGGAAGGTGTCTACATGCCTTTGAAATCTTTCCAAGCAATAGATGCCTTTCTTCATCTGTGGGTAGATAAAGATCCGCAATGAATCTCAAAACTTTGGAACTTCCTTTCTTATTAAACAAAATGTAGCAACAACTCTCACCTACAGAGGTCAAGGATTAAAGTGGGAAAATTTAGTAAGTGCCCAGCTGGGAATCTGATTTCCATTCCATAATTTCAACCACTAAATTCTTTTCTTTTTTCTTTGTTCAAAGAGTCAGAGAGTCTCGCTGTTGGCCATGCATGAAGAAGAGTGGCTTCAAAGCAAGAGCTGCTTAGACAAAAATGGCAGCGGCAGAAATGATTATAAATTGTTACAGAATTATTTTCTCCAATAGCTTTTTTGACTGCAAAGAAGTTGGGACAAACCCATACAGTTCACTGACAAGTTGTGGGTTCCAAGAGAAATTCCTCCTGAAATTATAGTATTATATCACTACCCTTCATTACATGAATACATACATAAAGTTGTGTTGCTCATGCCAAATCAAACTTTCAACAGCCAACTGACCTCCAGCTCAAGACAAAACCCAAGCTCATTGAAAAATTCTTCCATTCTTCCGACCCTAGAGTGTGGTTATTCCCTTTCGGCAAGATCGCCTCTTGGGAATTTCATGGGCAAAGCAAATGGAATTCCTCGCACAGGATAATATCCAGCAGTGAGTTACAGTACTGCAAGAATTAGTGTTCAGGGATTAGGCCTGGCCCATGAATGGTGCATCTGGCAGACCAGAGCAACAGAGCCGTTTGGTCTCTGCTCCCATTCCCAGCTCACTGCTCAATCTACTTTACTCATTCAACAACATTTATTGAGCCACTACCACTTCCCAGGTCTCCAGGGTGAGGTCAAATCAGGATTCCACCAAGGCTTGTTCTTACCAAGTGGCCTGCAGCTCGCAAGAGAACTAGGTGTGCAGACTAAGGCCCCAATAGCAGCTGCAGCCTCCGTGGAGATAAATGTGGAGGATTCTGGGTCAAGTACCAAAGGAATCCTGACAAGCCATTCTTTTTTATTCTGACCCCACTCATCGAGAACCAAAATTCTGGTAGTTTTAGAGAACTTAATTTAGATACAGAGAAGGAATGGAAGCTTAACTTCAGTTTTTTAATTTATTCTTGTTGCTTCTGTTTCTTTCTTTGCTTTTTGTTTTATGGTGAGTGTCTCCCATACATTTACTGTTGATATCCACAGAGCTGACTGTCCAATTTTTTTTATCACTAGTGCTGCTTTTTGAAAAAGAGAATCAAATTAACCCATTTAAATAAAGGTGAGTGAAAATTGCCGGAAAGAAATAATAAAGGCAGTGATGGTAGAAATGATTTCATTCTCTGCTTTGCAGTGACCACTTGATTTTTTTTTAAATAATTTTTTGGAATAGTTTTAGATATAGGGAAAGTTGCAAAGATAGTACAAAGGTTTTGCTCTACTCTTCTCCAGTTTCCCCTAATGTTATCATCTTACATATAACCATGCTGCATTTCTCAAAACTGAGAAATTAACATTGATACATTGCTATTAATGGATTTTATTCAAGGTTCACCAGTTTTTTCTCTATTTTTTTCTATTCCAAGATCCAATCCAGGATACTACATTGCATTTAAAACCCCACTTGACTTTAAATGATTATTAAAATTATAAGATACTAAATTTAGATCACTGGCATCTCCAAGAGTTCTAGAAAATAAACAGCTCAGCTAACTTCAGTTGGAATTTTCTTACTTAAGGTAGAGTCAAGGAGATAATAATTGATGATTTTTTTAAATCAGTTAATTATGGGAAGTTTTATTGGATTATTGCCAGTTTAGCTAAATGCACAAAAATCCACTAATGGAGAAGGGATAGAAGAGACTGCATACAGTTTTAGCAGAGAGCACATTGGGTCCTTTAAGAACTCTGGACACTGGTAATTATGCTCTTAAAACACAGATGAGCAAGTAATCATGCCTATATTTAAGTGACACCCTGCAAAATCAATGTGTAGTTATGGATAAAAGATAGAAGTTAAACACAATTGTGCTACTCTAACTAGCCCTGGTAGTATAGTGGTTAAAGCTCTCGATTGCTAACCAAAAGACTGGTGGTTTGAATCGCTAGCTGCCATGACGAAGAAAGATAAGGTAGTCTTCTTCCATAAAGATTACAGCCTTGGAAACCCTTTGGGGCAGCTCTACTTTGTCTTATAGTGTCTCTATGAGTCGGAATGGACTCGACGGCAGCGGCTTTTTCTTTGGTTTTGTGCTATTTTTCCGTCTCTTATCAGGGAAAACTTGAACATTGCCTAATATAATCAATAACTACTACAGAAGCAAATCTACCTCTAAAATCTGTTACATGGCACATGCTTTGTTATTTCATAAGAAATTAGAACACTGAACCAAGAAAACCCATACCTATTTTAGGAAATCGTTTAATGGAAAGTTGAAATGGCGTCAACCCCCAGATAAACCAATGCCACAGAGAAATGGCTACAACCAGATATCTGTAAACCCAGTTGAACATCCCAATTCCTAAATTACTTTATCCAAGATATTATAAATTATTCTTCCTATTAATTAATAATCATAACCCCTAAGTTTTAAGGAATTTGTTTAATGTTATTTAATATCACTTATATGGTCTCATTTAGGAGGCCTGGTGGTACAGTGGTTAAGAACTCAGCTGCTAACTGAAAGGTAGGCAGTTCGAACCCACCAGCTGCTTTGAGGACATAGATGTGGCAGTCTGCTTCCGTAAAGATTTACAACCTTGGAAACACTGTGAGGCAGTTCTGCTGTGTCCTAGAGGGTAGCTATGGGTTGGAATCGACTCCTTGGCAATGGGTTTGGGTTTGGTACGTGGTCTCATTTACTGCCCTAAAGGTAGCTCCTTTCTTTACGATCCCATAACAACTCCTTATCCTTTTTCTGCTTGATTTTCTGTTCTTGATTATGCTTCCAAGGTATAATCTTTTTCCTGTGTCTGAACTTGGTGTTGATATTTTGTCTTAACTCTCAAGGGCTTGCCTTGGCATTGATCTACCGATTTTTTCCCTATAAGCTGAACTACCCACCTAAGGTAGGATACATTGTATTGCTGGGTCCTCAATCACACATTCCCAATTTCCCTGTTCTAATAACCAAGACTGTCTGATGCTCCATACTGATATTTGATAATCTACAGCATTGTACTCTCTAGAACGATGTGTGAATATTCTGCCACAGCCCAAGAATAATTACCAGTCGGCAACATTTCTTGCTACAAAGAAAAATCCAATTCAACCATACCAGTTGTTATGGATTAAATTGTGCCTCCCCCGCCAAAAAATATGTTGGAATCTTAACCCCTAATCCTGTTTGGAAATAGGATTTTCTTTGTTATGCTAATTAGATCATACCCCAGTAGGGTGTGTTCTAAATCTAATTACTTCTGAGTTGCAAAAAAAGCAGATTAGACACAGAGACACACGCACACCAAGGGAAGAACACGCTGTGTGAGGATTGCCTATAAGCCAAGGAACCAAGGAATGCCCAGGGCTACAGACAAAGAAGGAATTGACAAGGCTGAGACCCTGATTCGGACTTTCAGCCCCCAGAACTGTGAGAAAATAAATTTCTGTTCTTTAAAGCCACCTACTTGTGGTATTTCTGTTACAGCAGCACTAGGAAACTAAGATCCTAGTATTTGCCAGTGTCATTATAATGGCATCATTGTTGCAGGTGGAAGGAGGGTTTTCAACTGGGTATCCTATATCTGTTTGTGAGAACCGAAGGAACACTCAAAGGGCATCAGGGGAAACTAGAAAAAGAAAATGGAAGGTAAAGCAAAGTAGTGGAGAGAAGACAAAATAAGGAGTCAATAATTTTCCCATGATGGAGTTCTGTTCTTTGTGCCATTTCCATATTAAAAATATAGTATAAAAATGAGCATGGTTACTTTTTCTTTTTAGCTGTTATTGGCCAAATCCCTTAGCCCCTAAATTAGCCAGAGGGCCTTTCAGTCAGTCACAAGGGCCTCTGGGAATGCCAGACTCCACACGTGGACTAAGTGGGCTATTCACTGAACATCATGAGCTTCTGAAGATTGGTGGTGGGAGACGCTGCCTGTACCTTTGGACAAAGGGGTTACAACGGAGATATGGCTTGTGAGACCAGTGTTCTTATCTCAGGCTATAAGGGCAGACCCAGAAATGGGAGTAGTGATTGATAATTCTCGCAGATAGTGCTATTACAGGTTCATAGCAAAGTGCAAAAATATGAGCCATTGTGGCTGCAATCTAGAGGTCTGTGAATAAAAATGTTTGGGGCCAAAGTGGAGGACATAGTTACAAATGGTTTTGTAGTCTAAACACAGCTGGAGACATTTTATTTAAATGAACGGAAAGGGCAGCTTTTAAAAGCAAAGCCCATTTTCAGATTCATAAAACTGCACCCATTGCAAAAGCCTTGGCCAGCAAACACAGTAAAACATTCAGGACAGTTGGGGTCAAAGAGTCTTTCACAAATATATTAAGGAACGAAGGCGTACTAGAGAGAGAGTAGTCTGCTAATAAATCAGAAAAGGGATGAAAATCATGATAGCTCAGAAATGACTGAGTTACTGAACTGACGTATGGTCAAAAAAATAGATGTTAGCAACAAAGCTAAAGAAAAGCAGTTGGGGTTATTAGAAAGCAATGAATACTTTGTACATATAAAGTAGCTATTGATGGAAAGCACTATTAGAGAGTATTTGAAAAATCTGAGGCATAAATCAGTAGTCTAGGAGGAAATATTTCTCAGCTCAAGCCAAAGATGATCTGATCCTTTACCACTCAAGTAAGGCTAACTGCAATTCTTGTGAAAACAACAAGGAAATATCTGTAAATGTCATAAAAAGAGCTATGGAATCAAAAGCAAAAAGCAACCTTGAAGAAAAGAGAATAGGAGGGAGGACTTGGAAAACAATTTTTTGCTGACATTGTAGAAGGTTTGTATAATGGAAATAGGCACATCTAATATGTTGGAGGAGCCCTGGTGGTGCAGTGGTTAAGTGTTTGGCTGCTAACCAAAAGGTCGGCAGTTCGGATCTACCAGCCGCTCCTTGGAAACCCTATGGCGCGGTTCTACTCTGTCCAATAGGGTCACTATGAGTCAGAAATCAACTCGACAGCAATGGGTTTGTTTGCTTGTTTTTTTAATATGTCGGAGGAACAATTTCAATTTTAGCTATATGCCCAATAGAGAAAAAAGAGGTTGGTCGATAATTTTGGACTATGTCCTTCATTTTGTCAGTTTCTTTTTGCTTGAAGGCATAACACATTGGAAACACACTTACTATTTCTAAATCATATACCAGGCTCATAAACAATCTTGACCAAAACCCATATTGAAGCCAGGGATACAAACAACACTTCACAAACACATTACTTAAAAATGCATTTGATTGTGAGTAACAGAAAACCTGACTCAAACGGGGCTCGAATTTAATGTAATGTCTCACGTAAATGACATTTCCAGAAGTAGGGCTACTTTCAGGCAAGCTCGATGTGGAGTTCCAGTATTGCCCCAAGGCCCATTCCCATCCCATGTCTTAGCTCTGTCTTACCTGTGTGGGTTGCAGCCTAAGGCAGACTTTATCTTGGTTCCAAGACGGCAGCAACAGCCGCAACAGCTACATACTTCCTTATTCACATCTGCAGAAGAGAGATGGTATCTATGGCCCAGCGTCCTCAGAAAAAGTACTGAAATTTACTCTGTCTGGAACAGCTTAGCTCATATATCTAGTCCTGAAACTATGACTCTGGTCAGGATATGAGGGAAGAGTGTGGTGGTATGACACCAATTGGCTCAGCCTAGGTCATATACTTCATTTCTATAGCCAGAAGTCAAGTAAGCCTCCCCAGCATCATGTGGATCTGGCTCTCCAGATCGAATCGAAGCTTTTTAATGGGGGTGGGGGTAAACTTGGAGCCAACTACCAAATATCCACTAGAAGGTTAAAAAAATACGTCTAGAAGTGCATTTAGAGATAAAAAGAGCTAAGAGAAGCTAGATGTCCCTTGATCCTAGTGCTAACCTCCAGTTCTTCATCTATCCAAATTCCCCCCTTACAAGCAGATTGGTGTTGGCTAAGCTTAATTTCCAAACCACAGACCATTTCTGCTGGGCCAGAACCAGTTTAGTGGAATTATATCAAGTACAACAAGAAGGGGAGATAAATAAGTTTAAAAACTTGAGAAGATCCATGCCAAAGGTTATTAGTGGAAGACAAGGTTTCCAATATGGAAAGATTTAGTCTAAACAGGAAGCCTTGGGATCAGAGGTAGAGTAGGAGTAGAAGTCAGTAATGGATTTGGATGTTTTCAACTGTGTGTAGACATCTATTCCTTATACCAATGCATACAACTAATCCATACACAAACCATAAACACCCACAGTGTTTAGATCAACCACCTTGGAACCTGCCTTATTCATCCCCAACAGTGCTCACACATTAATCCTGTTTTCATTGAACAGGGACCATCTTCTAAGAGCTCTGAAAGTCCTTTCAGTGTTTGGCTGGTTTATTCTAGGCGGTAGAGTCAAAAGTCACTTGATGGCCACATTTCTGTGACTGAAAGAAGAGCAGATCTTTGACAATAGTTATTGAGGTGTCTTGTAGACATCAATGTATCGCCAGCAAGAGTGGTTGGAACCTTCTTGGTACTGGTTCTTGATCTGTGTATCAAGAGAGGGAAAACCAAAAAACCCACTGCCGTCGAGTCGATTCCAACTCACAGCGACCCAATAGGACAAAGTAGAACTTCCCCACAGAGTTTCCAAGGAGCAGCTGGTAGATTCCAACTGCTGACTTTTTGGTTAGCAGCTGAACGCTTAACCACTTGCCAGCAGGGCTCCATATCAAGAGAGGAGAGCCTATTGAATGTTTTCCCCTAAAAGCCTATTCTGTTAAAACGTGGACCCCTCTGAAGCACAGAGTGAGGAGATCAGTGAGACAGTTGAAAGACTGGCTAAGCAGAGTAGGTAAGAAGCTTGGTTATAAATTAGTTGATTACTAATCTTTACACCCGCCCCCTAGATTTAGTTTGCTTTGCATTTGCAGCAAAGAGGAAAATACTGTATTATCAAGCATTCCTAGAGATGTCATTTGTTTTTATAATTCTTAGAATGAGGCTCTGGTATCTTATAATCCATTTACACAGTTTTTCATGGTTATTTTTCCTTATGAGACTGTGTTAAAGTTTCACTGTATGCAAATATGTGGATGCATATAGTGTGTTCATTATTTTAAAACCTACTGGGAGTCTACCAGTTGTTTACTCCTCTCTCTCTTTTTCTCTCTCTGTTCATCTGCTGCTTGTTTTTTTCCTTTCTCCCTCCCGTATGTTTATGCATTCAGAGAAGAGTCTTCTGGGGAAATAATGGAAGGGAAAAGCTTGTGATTTATCATTACACTGTAATGGGTGCCCTGCTTCCACTGAAGGAGGTCAACCTCTCTTAGAGATATCACAGTCCCTCCTTATTAACGTTCTGTTCCCACTAATGGCTTAGGGTAGGGCAGCCAGGTCTTACAAGGAAGGCATTTAAGAAGAGCACTTTGTTTAATGGAAGCTGGGGGGCTTTATGGGGACACACACAGCATCAAGCTCTCTGGTGACAGTGACATAGTCGCAGATAAAGAACACCCTCCACCCACCCTAGGCAAAAAGAAATGGGCTTTTTTTGATCAATGTACCATTTTCCCTCACTCCTATAGTCATGCTTTTCTGATTCTTACTCTGAAATAACTCTGCAATTACTGCTCCTTTCCACTTTCACTATTTATCCTTATTTCAGGTCTTCTATCATTTCTCTTTGACTTTTTAATAGAATTATAGAATTCTTTCTTCAGTCTACCCTTTTGCTAGTTATTTTCCCAAGTGGCTGGTTTGGTCACCTCACTTCCATGTTTAAACCCTATGTACTTACAAAATAAAGTTCAAATTCCTTAGCTGAGATCCTTCACAGTCTTGCTTCGGCTCCCATGTTCCCTAAGCTGCAGCTACACTGAACTACCTGCAGTTCCTTGAAACCGGAACCTCGGAGATCTGAGAATGACTCCGAAGTGTGAGGTAGGATAATCTAAAAGAGTTCAGAAGTTAATTGGGTAAAAAGTAAAGGGAATAACAGCTTGTCCTTTTGGATGCTCTGTAAGCTATGTGAAGACACAGGCATATTCATCTTTGTTTTTCTACTCTTGGCACAGTGCTTGGCTCATGGTGAGCATTGAAAAAATATATGTATTTAATGATTGAGTGAATAACAGTAAGTGAAATTCCAAGGTAAATAAGAAAAGAAGAATTATGTTTGGATTCTTGATTTTAAACTGAGAGGAAAGAGATAAGTGAGGATTTTATGTTTCATTCCCTATATTCACAATGAGCGTGAGAGAATGGTGCCAATTCCATAGTCCACTTAATATCATGTAAGTTAATTTTAATTATTCTCTTCAGTATAAATGATACATTATGGCTACAAACTGGGTAACACTTCACATAGGAATTTTGTGATGTGAAGTGATTTATTATCACTTTCCAGAAGTGGATAAAGAGGCAGAGACTTGCCAAGGTCACAACATAACTGTGGCAGTTGCTATGGATTGAATTGTGTCCCCCCAAAAAGTGTGTCGACTTGGCTAGGCCATGATTCCCAGTGCTGTGTAACTGTCCACCATTTCGTGATCTGATGTTATTTTCCAATGTGTTATAAATCCTATCTCTATGATGTTAATAAGGTGGGAATAGCAGCAGGTATGTTAATGAGGCAGGACTCAATCTGCAAGATTAGATTGTGTATTAAATCAATCTCTTTTGAGACATAAAAAAGAGAAGCAAGCAGAGAGCTAGGGGGACCACATACCACCAAGAAAATAGAACCAGGAGAGCTGGTCCTTTGGACCCGGGGTCCCTGAGCTGAAAAGCTCCTAGACCAGGGGAAGATTGATGACAAGGACCTCCCTCCAGAGCAGACAGAGAGAGAAAGCCTTCCCCTGGAGCTGAATTCAGACTTCTAGCCTAATAAACTGTCAAAGAATAAACTTCTACTTGTTGAAGCCATCTGCTTGTGGTATTTCTGTTATAGCAGCACTAGATAACTAAGACAGCAGTATTATAGACAGGAGGTACAATGACTATTTTTAAACTTCCCCGTTATCAACCTCAAAAGTTGCAATCAATTGGATAATCTATGTTGCTGTCTTATCTTAATTGACTGCTAAGCACATAAAGAACATTGACACTCTTATTTTCAAACTTATGTTTTTCTTCACAGATTTGGTCTATTTGTTAACTTCGTGTTCTGAACAGTTTTTAAAATTCAGGTCTGTGTAACAGGATTTCAGGATACACTACTTCATTTTCTTTTTGGAACCCCTATATCATGGGAGATGGGGGCAGTAGTGGTTGAGTGGTAGAATTCTCACCTTCCGTAAGGGAGAACTGGGTTTGATTTCTAGCCAATACACTTCGTGGGCAGCCACTAACCATCGGTTTGTGGAGGCTTGCGTGTTGCCATGATACTGAATAGGTTTGAATGGAGATTCTAGACTAAGATAGAAGAGAAAGAAAGGTCTGGTGATCTGTTTCCAAAATCAGCCAATGAAAATCCTATGGATCACAAGGATTCCCATCTGCAACTGATCATGGGGCTGATGCAGAACCAGGCAGTGTTTCCTTACATTTTGTCTGAGGTCGCCACGGGTCAGACGCTGACATGAAGACAGCTAATGACAACAACATATCACAGGAAAGGGCCCTACTTGACTGCAAAGCTTGAGTTTATGTAATATCTGTCAACTTTTTTTTTCTAGAAAAAAGTGATTAAATGTGCAAAGTTGTATTCTAACTCACTTTAAAAAATAAGAAAGAAATTAATTTTAGCAGAATCTATTGACTTACAGTAATAAACATGTGATTTATTCCTTTTCTTGATTTCATATGGATTTTTATTCCGTGTAGTATTGCTTACAGAGTGTGAAGACTAAATTCATCCATTACTTTTCAATCAGTTATTATCTTATCACTGAATAGAACACGATTGATTGTGATTAAATAATTTATTCAATCACTGTAGTTGCCAAAAAAGCTATTCAATTGTTTTTGCATGTGATTCATAATTGTATACAGCAGAAAATAATTTGACATTATTAAGCAATTATCATTTAATTATTTCAGTTAGCAAAATCCATGAAATGCCATCCAATCAATTTTCCTACAATTATGTTATTTAGTAAATTATACTTAATTCGCCCTTAAGATCAAGATAAAGTTGAAAAAAATCACAGTTACACAGTTTTCCCACCATAATTTTAAGAAAATTAAATAGTTCAATATGTTAAAGGTATTTTTTAGAGATGGGAACTGCAAAAAAAGGCAAACTGACAAGTTTTTAAAAAGTGAAATTTCTGATAGATCTTTGTCGCTTTTTACTTTTAGATCTCAAACTACATACCATGATAAAATTGTTAAATCCTCTTTCAGATGGTAATCTTTGCACATTGTAAAAATTCATAACTTGATCCAATTTCAATTAAGCTTTTCTAGTTTTGATTTCCTCCATCCCTGCCACCTACAGAACTTGTCTTGTAGTATATACATTTTGGCACTGAATTGTATTCAATATAGTATTTTATTGTATAAGGTATTATTGCTCTACTGTTTTTTCATGCACACAAATCCTTTCCTTGCTCAAAATTTTAACTTCCTTGAGAGCAGAGAATAGTGTAAGTGCATGTGTGTGTATGTGTGTGTGCATATGTGTTTGGATTCTCCATCTGTGTAATGGAATATTGCACATATGGTATGAACTGAATTTAATGGAAACAAAATAAATTGGGTTGACTGTTGGCATGGAGCTTTGACCAAAGCTTATGGAGTTCCTTCCGAAGAGGTTACACGATTTAAACAATTTTAATGATCCAATGACAAGGTTTATAAAATCAACTATATCCAGTTTTCTGAATTAGTTGCTCTATCAGATCTCTGCATCCCAAGTCTGCTTTATTTTTCAGGGCCAAAGTAATTAAAAATTCAGACAAATCTATCCTGTCATTTCAGTTACTTGAAAGACAGTATAAAATGCCTCAGAGTCAGCTATAACTTAATAAACAACTCAGAAAAGAAAGTGAACAAATTTTGATTCTTTTGGTTGAGTTGTATAGCCATTCTTTTTATCTTATCACTTTTAATCTTTTCAATGTTTTTACTGAAAACTTTGTTTTCAAAATTCTTCAGTTTATGTCTTACCACTTCTACAGGTCCAACAGTCAAGATCATCATTTATTTTAAGACCTCACTCAAATATTTTGTCTTTGTGAGACCTACCCAGATACTTTCTCCCTCGTCTGCCTGGGACACACCTTTTGTCTCTACCCTGGAGGAGATCTCTTTGTGTCACTCTCCAGCGAAGCATTTATCACTTGGAAGGGCAGCTAACAAGGTATGTGTCTGTGCCTTCTTTCCCTTCTCAAATGCAAGCTCTTTCAGGAGAGCAACCACTTTTTATTCGTGTTTTTGCCCAGAACATGAACACAATGATGACTTGGTAGTTATTGGATGAATGTAAATAACATTTCAGAGAAAAGCAGGAAGGGAGGACTAAGAAATGGTAAATCCAGAGTGTAGCAGGATGAAATCTCACTCAAGTTCTTCTTGGTTACCGCCCCATATATACATAACTGGTGGCAGTGGGAGTTGGGGCTGAGGTAGGCTACAGGAAAAGAAAAGCAGAGCACCCATATCTTCCCACATTTTACATCACTTTTTCCCATGGCCCACCCTCCTCACTATTCTTCTGGAACTCAGATCGTCATAGCAAATATACTCAGCTCTGTTCCAGGCTAGGTGGTTCTAGAGTCCATTGCCTTGGATTTCACAACCTCTCTGGCTTTTCCCAACCCTCTACCGATTGCAGTTTGATGAAGTCAGGGATAGACCTTTGCCACAGCTGTACAGATCTGAACATTGCCAGTGGTCCTGTCTGTTTTAATCTAAAAAGTTTTGTTTTTTTTTTAAATACACGTGTTGACTTGTCAACATTGATGCATTGATGGGGTTGGTTGGCTTCCTGCTCTTCATTCAGCTAGTGAGGAGCCACAAGTGAATTGTTAGCTATAGGACCATTCTTCTTGCCATCTTTAACACTGCTGTTAGATACTGTATTTGCTATTAGAGTCAGAACTCGGTGAATAGGAAGAAATGAAATAAAACTCTCCCTACCCCATTTGATTTTCAACTTGAAAGGAAAGGAGACATGAACCCATGTGCATTTTAAATTCAAAATTTGTATTTAAAGCACTTAACAGGGTCCTTTGCATGTTGACAGCTTCCTTTTTAACTGATCCCAGACTGGGTTCTGTAACGTGTTGTGTCTTAACCTGCAGAATATGTGCACTGGCATAATGTTTAATTAGGCTTCGGTGTCAACTTTAAATCTAACACCATCAGCATCTAATAAAATACCAGAAGCACTTGGCTTCTGTATGACAGATCTCTTACAAGAAATCTTCTTCCTCTGACTAAATCACTTAAAAGGGAGAGAGAGAGAGTGAAAGAGAGAGACAGCCAATGAGAAGAATCTGAACCCGATTACATAGTTAAAATGTTTCTATGGCCATAGTCACAAGACACAAGAAAATAGAATGGAGGTAAATCAGATGCCCATTGTCTTGTATAATTAGTAGATTTTTGAACAGATGGGTATAGATTAAATTTATGCCTCTAAAGTTATTTTCTCTGGCTAATATCATAGTTCCAGGTGGGCTTTGTTTGTATTTTCATTTGAAATTATTTTCATTTGAATTAAGGCACTATGATGGGAATTGAGTTGAAACACAGTAGGTTAATATGCAATCTTTACCTTTAGGAAGGCTACCACCTAGTAGTTGGGACAACACAGGTAAAGAAATAGAACTAGACAGGCTATTAGCTGGTGACCTTGAGGAAGTTAATTAGCCTTTATTAACCTTATTTTCCTTTTCAGTAAAATGGTAATGACACTGATATCTACCCCAAAGTGTTGTTGGATTGATAAAATAATCTATGTAAAACATTATACTTAATTCAGTACCTAGCCCATAATAAGGGCTGAATATATTTTAGATATTATTATGAGTTAGCCATTGCTAATTTCTAGTAGAGTAAAATTTGATGAAACCAGTGTGTATCAGTTTCCTATTGCTGCTCTAACAAATCGCCACAAACTTGGTAACTTAAAGCAACACAAATTTATTCTCCTACAGTTCTGGATGCCAGAAGGCTGAAATCAGTTTCACTCGGCTAAAGACAAAATGTTCCCAGGGCTGGTTCCTTCTTGAGGCTTTAGGGGAGAACATTTCCTTGCCTTTTGTAGCTTCTAGGGGATATGTCTTCCTTGGCTCCTGACCCCTTCCTCGTATCATTCCAACCTCTGGCTTCCATTGTCACCATATCTCCTACGTCCTGTAGTCAAAATTTCCTTTTGTAAGGACACTTGTCCTTAATGTTTAGGACCCAAACCCATAATCCAGGATAATCTCCCCATGTCAAAATTTTATTTAGTCACATCTGCAAAGTCCCTTTTGCCATATAAGGTAACAGTTGCACATACCAAAGATTAGCTCCTGGATATCTTTGGGGACTGCGGTGAAATGAATTACTTAATATGGCCCTTCTAGCCATGGTCTTTGTGACTTACACACAGTGATTGAGTGGGACTATGGAAATAAGGTATATGTGTCATGGTTGGGGTTGGGGTTATGTGTCAATCTGGCTAGGCCATGATTCCAAGTATTGCATGATTGTCCCCCATTTTATGTGTTGTAAGTCCTAGTCTTTACATGTTAATGAGCCAGGATTGGTGTAGGGTGTATCTTGAGTGACTCAAGTTCCACCCTTACTAAAGTTATGCCCGTGTGTGAGGTGTGACTTGCATCCAAAGTATATATGTGGTTGCCCTGGTGGGGCTGTCTCTCTCTCTGCATCTGGATCCTGCATCCGGTTCGTGATTATCTGACCTCCAGTTCTTGGGACTTGAGTCAGAAACCTGCCATCTGACCTGCTGAGTCTGGGCTTCACCAGCCCCCATAACCCCATGGGACAGAGGCCAGTCTTCTGACCTGATTTGCCAGCTTCTGCAGCCTCATAAGGCAGCAGCCTGTGATCTGGCTTGCCAATTTGGGTTCGTCAGCCCCTGCAGCACATGGGTGGGGAGAAGTCTACGCCTGACTCATGGACTTACCAGCCCACACAACCATATGAGCCATATCCTTGACAGGGTTTGTGAGTTCTGTGAGATGTTGCAGCGAATTACAGAAGGGAGGGAGAGTACTGAGGGGAAGGGAAGTAGTTGATGTTAGAGATGATGGAGTGGTACAGCAGTTTGGAAAAGTTGGACATTTGGGACATATTTAACCTCTGCCTCATAGGAACCAACTTTGTGCTGATCCTTATAGAAGAAATCATTCATTTAGGGACCGTTATTCAGCCAACCACACACAGTGTTTGAGGAAGATTTATCTGGAGGTGGTGTTCAGAATGCTTTTATTTCCACTTCACATGTGGAACCTACCCAATGTCACATAATTTGGTATGGAGGCTCTTATGTGCTCTGGTCTTTCCAGAGTGCTTAATTTCTTAAAGGCAAAGTTCACTTACATCCCAGAGATACCACTGGAACAAGTGGAAGTTAATAGGTCCTATTTACCAGCTAGTGGACAAGTAGAGTGTAAAAATGCCTTGGACACAGGATGGCTCTGGATTTTATGATCCAAATTATATAATCAGTATCCCTTGGAAACAGAAGAGATAATTCCATAGGCCTCTTGGTGTTGCTCCAGTAACTCAGTGATCTTTGACCTTTAGAGAACCTATAGACATAAGAATTGTTAACTTTAGTTTTCTTCCTTATCTTTGGGCCTCATCCAAATTAACTGGTATTCCCTTCCCTCCAAAATTGTCCCATATCAAGTAAATTACACATTATGATACAAGACTGATTTATTTGGATAGAAGCAACCTGTCCTACCTGATTCATGAGAGACCCTTTTCATATTCTACCAGAGGATGGTCATTTTTGGATTTTTTAAAAAATTATTATTGCCATTCAAACCATTTTTAAGTAAACAATTTAATGACATTAGTTACATTCATCAGGTTGTGCAACCATAACCACTATCTAATTCCAAAATTTTTTATCACCACTAATACTCAGTTCCTTTTAAGCAATAACTCCTCATTCCTGCCTCCTCTCAGCCCCGGATAACCACTAAACTTCTGTTGCTATGCATTTGCCTATTCCAGATATTTCATATAACCACAATATTTGTCCTTTCATATCTGACTTATTTCATTCAGCATCAGCTTTTCAAAGTTCATCTGTGTCATAGCATGTATCAGAACTTCATTTCTCTTTATTGCCAAATAATATTCTGTCTTAGTCATCTAGTGCTGCTATAACAGAAATACCACAAGCGGATGGCTTTAACAAAGAGAAATTTATTTTCTTTCAGTCTAGTAGGCTAAAAGTCCAAATTTGGGGCATCAGCTCCAGGGGAAAGCTTTCTGTCTCTGTCAGCTCTGGAGGAAGGTCCTTGTCATCTATCTTCCCCTGGACTAGGAGCTTCTCTGCACAGAAACCCCAGGTCCAAAGGATGTGGTCTGCTCTTGGCACTGCTTTCTTGGTGGTATAAGGTCCCCCACTCTCTGCTTACTTCTTTTTCCTTTTATCTCTTGTAAGATAAAAGGTGATGCAGGCCACACTCCAGGGAAACTTCCTTTAGCTTGGATCGGGGATGTGACCTTAGTAAGGATGTTACAATCCCACCCTAATCCTCTTTAACATAAACTTACAATCACAAAATGGAGGACAACCACACAGAACTAGGAATCATGGCCTAGTCAAGTAGACACA
Organism: Dugong dugon; assembly: GCA_030035585.1. NCBI lineage: Eukaryota > Metazoa > Chordata > Mammalia > Sirenia > Dugongidae > Dugong > Dugong dugon. Next base: position 179,007,718 of record CM057462.1, on the reverse strand, counting down.
TATTTTGGGGGGACACAATTCAATCCATGATATATTCCATTATATGTATATACCACATTTTGTTTATCCATTCATCTGTTGGTGGACACTTGTGTTGTTCTCTCCTTTTGCCTATTGTGAATAATGCTTTAGTAAACATCCGTGTACAAGTATCTATTTGATTCTTACTTTTAAGTCCTTTGGGTATATACCTAGGAGTGGAATTACTGAATCACATGGTAATCCTACATTTAACATTTTGAGGAACCACCAAAACGTTTTCCACGGGTTGTACCATTTTACGTTCACACCAGCAATGCACAAGGGTTTCAATTTCTCCACTTCCTTGCCATCACTTGTTATTTTTCATTTTTCTGATACTAGCCATCCTAGTGGGTGTGAAGGGGTAGCTCATTGTGGTTTTGATTTACATTTCCCTAATGACTAATGTCATTGAGCATCATTTTATATGCTTTCTGATCATTTGTATATCTTGTTTGGAGAAAGTCCTTTGCCCATTTTTTAATTGGGCTGTTTGTCATTTTGTTGTTGAATTGTAGAAGATTTTTATATATTCTGAATATTAACCTCTACCAGGTATATGGTTCCCAAATATTTTATTCCCTTCTGTAAGTTGTCTTGTCACTTTCTTGATAAAGTCCTTTGATGCACAGAAGTTTTTAATTTTGATGAAGTCTTGTTTATTTATTTTGCCTTTAATTGCTAGTGCTTTGGTGTCATATCTAAAAATTCATTGTTAAAAACCAAAAACCATGTCTTGAAGCATTACTCCTATGTTTTCTTCTAAGAGTTTTATGGTTTAAATTCTTATATTTAGACCATTGATTGATTTTGAGTTAGTTTTCACATATGATGTGAGGTATGGTTCAACTTCATTCTTCTGCGTGTGGAAATCCAGTTGTTCCAGTGTCATTTGTTGAAGAAACTATTCTTCCCCACTGAAGAGACTTGACACCTTTGTCAAAAACCAATTTACCTTAGATGTATGAGTTTATTTCTGGACACCCATTTCTATTTCACTGGTTTCTTTGTCTATCCTCACACCAGTACCACACTGTTTTGATTACTATAACTTCACAGTACATTTTTAAATTAGGAAGGGTGAGCCCTCCTGCTTGTTCTTTTTTTTCAAGATTATTTTAGCTATTTGGGGCCTCTTGCAATTCTTACGAATTTGACGATTGGCTTTTCCATTTCTGCCAAAAAGCCCAATGAAATTTTTGTAGGAATTGCATTGAGTCTTTAGATTGCTTTTGGTAGTATTGAAATCTTAACGATATTAAGTCTTCCAGTTAATGAACAAAGGATGTCTTTCCGTTTATTTAGGTATTCTTTAATTTCTTTCACCAATGTTTTATAACTTTCAAGTGCACAAGTCTTTCACCTCCCTGGTTAAATTTATCTCTAGGTACTTTATTCTTTCAGATGCTGTTGTAAATGGAATTGTTTTAATTTTCTTTTCAGATTTTTTGTTGCTGGTATATAGAAACACAACTGATGATTTTCATATGTTGATCTTGTAACTGTTGATTTCATTTATTAGCTCTCATAAATTTCTTGTGAATTCTTTGGGATTTACTATACACACACGCACACACACATACACACAGTTGTCTTTGAATAGAGATAGTTTTACTTCTTTCTTCCCAAGTTATTGGATGCCTTTTATTTCTTTTTCTTGCTCAATTGCTCTGGTTAGAACTTCCAGTAAAATGTTGAATAGCAATGGTAAGAACAATCATCTTTGCCTTGTTCCTGGTCTTAGTGGGAAAGCTTTCAGTCTTTCAGCATCAAATATGATGTTAGCTGTAGGTTTTTCATAAATGCCTTTATAATGTTGAGGAATTTACCTTCTCAGTTTGCTAAGTGTTTTCATCATGAAAAGGTATTGGATTTTGTCAGATGCCTTTTCTGTAACCATCAAGATGATCAAGTTGTTGTTTGTCTTTGTTCTATTAATGTAGTGTATTACATTGGTAGATTTTCTTATGTTGAACCACCCTTGCTTCCCAAGTGGGGATAAATTCTACTTGGTCATGATGTATAATACTTTTAATATGGTGTTGGTTTGCTAGTATTTTTCTTTTTCTTTTTTCTTTTTTTTTTGAGGATTTTGTCATTTATATTCATAAGGGATATGTGTTTATAATTTTCTTTTCTTGTGTGTCTTTATCTGACTTTGGTATCATGGTAATGCAGGTGTCATAAAATAAATTAGTAAGTTTTCCTTCCTTGTTTTGAATTGAATTGTGTCTCCTCGAATTATGTGTTGAATCCTAACCTCTGTACCAGAGAATGTGATCTTCTTTAAAAATAGGTTCTTTCTTTGAAAATGTTATATTAGTTAAGGATGTCATATTAGAGTAGGGTGAGTTTTTATCTCTTCTGAGTTATGTCTTATAAAAAGGGAAAACAGACACAGAGACAGAGTTACACAAAAGAAAGACAGACTCCAGGTGAAGATATATCTAAATGCCATAAAACATCAAGAAACGCCTGGGGCTACCAGAAGCTGGAAGAGACAAGAAGAGATCTTCCGCTGGAGTGGACAGAGAGAGGATGGCCCTACTGATACCCTGAACTTGGACTTCTAGCCTTCAGAACTGTAAGACAATACATTTCTGGTCTTTAGAGCCACCCACTTACTGTTATTTTGTTATGGCAACTCTAGGAAATGAAAATGCCTGTTCTATTTTTTGGAAGAGTTTGAGTAGAATTGACGGTAATTCTTCTTTAAATGTCTGGTAGAATTCACCAGTGAAGCCTTCTGGTCATTGACTTTTCTTTGTTGGGAGATTTTTGGTTACTGATTTAATCTCCTTATTTTTATAGTTATGTTGAGTTTTTTTATTTCTTCTTGAGGCAATTTAGGTAGTTAACAGAGGCCTGGTGGCGCAGTGGTCAAGTGCTTGGCAGATAACCAAAAAGGCTAGCAGTTGGAATCCACTAGCCACTCCTTGGAAACCCTATGGGGCATTTCTACTCTGTCCTATAGGGTTGCTATGAGTCAGAATCGACTCAGTGGCAATGGGTTTGGTGTTTGTTTTTTTAAAATGTGTTTCTAGGAATTTGTCCATTTCATCTAAATTATCCAATTTGTTGGTATATAATTGTTCATAATGTTCTCTTATAATTAATTTTATTTCTGTAAAGTTGATAGTAATGCCCCACTTCTATTTCTCATCTAAATACTCACATCTATCTTAGTTATCTAGAGCTGCTGTAACAAAAATACTACAAATGGGAGGCTTTAGTGAACAGAAATTTATTTTCTCACAGTTTAGAAGGCTAGAAATATGAATTCAGGGTGCCAGCTCCAGGGGAAGCCGCCGTCTTTTAGCTCTGGGGGAAAATTCTGGTCTCTTTCAGCTTCTCTTCCCCAGTTCCTTGGTGATCTCCGTGTGGCATGTCTTTCCCCATTTGTGCTTCCTTGCTTCTGTGCCTAATCTGCTCCTTTTATACGTAAAAATGGTTGGCTTAAGACACACCCTACACTGATACGGCTTTGTTAGCATAACAAAGAAAATACTATTTTCAAGTGGGATTACATACATGGGTATAAAACCAAACCCATTGCCATTGATTTGATTCCAATTCATAGTGACCTTATAGCACAGAGTAGAACTGATCCTTAGGATTTCCAAGGCTATAAACCTTTACGGAAGCATACTGCCACATCTTTGTCGCATTGAGGGGCTGGTGGGTTCTAATCTCCGACCGTCTGGTTAGCAGCTGAGTGCTTAACCACTGCGCCACTAGAGCTCCCTCTCCACAGGTATAGGGATTAGGATATACAACACATGTATTTGGGGGACATAGTTCAATCCACAACAGCACTTTTTTTTTTCTTCCTTCTCAATCTAACTAAATGTTTGCCAATTTTGTTGATCTTTTCAAACAATCAACTTTGGTTTTGTTGATTCTGTTTGTTGTCTTTCTATTCTCTGTTTATTTTATTTCTGCTTTAATCTTTATTATTTCCTTCCTTCTGGTAGATTTGGGTTTAGTTTGCACTTCTTTTTCTATTTCCTTAAGGTGTAAAGTTATTAATTTGAGATCTTATTTTTTTAATGTAGGCATTTACAACTATAAGTTTCCCTCTGATCACTGCCGTCGTTGCATCCAATAAGTTTTGATATGTTGTGATTTTGTTTTCTTTCATCTCTAAGTATTTTCTAATTTCCCTTGTAATCTTCTTTGACCCACTGATTCTTTAACTGTGTGTTGTTTAATTTCCAGTTATCTTTCTGTTATTTCTAGTTTTGTCCTATTGTGGTCAGAGAAGATACTTCGTATGATTTTAATCTTTTAAATTTATTGAGACTTGTTTCGTGCCACTGTTGGACTTTGCATCTAAAATAGAACTTAGTACCTGTGTTCTAGAAATGGGTTATAGGGGTGCTGAGCTTATAAATGCTCTCAAACCTTTAGGTGACAGAGAGGGGTCTTTATCTCATCTGATTCTTGCAATAACCCAATACTGTAGCTATCATTATGATACCATTTTACAAATAAGAACACAGAGGTTCAGAGAAGTGGTGAACTGTGCAAGGCTACCCCATAGTCAGGAGCTCTGGTAGTGCAGTGGTTAAGCACCCAGCTGCTAACTGAAAGGTCGTGGTTCAAACCCACCAGCTGCTCCATGGGAGAACGATGTGGTAGTCTGCTTCCATAAAGATTACATCCTTGGAAACCATATGGGGCAGTTCTACTCTGTCCTATAAGGTCACTATGAGTTGAAATCAACTCAACAGCAACTTTTTTTTTCACACCATACCCAGTAGAAAAGAAATTTGATTCTAAGTCTTTCACTTTTGGGGCTGTACCTTATATATCATATACATGTAAGCACTCAAAGGTCACCTTGCCAGGCCATAAAGACTTCAGGTTTATGTGTGTGTGTTTTAAGAGTCCAAAAATCTGAATAAGATATTTCAATTATGATGTCTATGTGTGTTTAAACATGCTGGGATAAAGCTAACAAATCAATTTAAAATTGGGGAATGAACTGCACACTAATTATAACGTGCCTCCATTATTCAGTTTGTAGCTTGAGTAATACTCAGGAGTTAAAGGTGTCAGTGTTCAGCTGCTAAAGTTATTATCCACCCTCCCTCGATCCCTCGGGAGTCCCTGCAGTCACAGTCAGGGCGGGGACACCTTTTGCCAGCTGTTTTGGTGAATTTTGTTTGTGGGGAGGACACGTGTGCAGGTGCACGGGCACCTTTAGTTTGCCATGTTTGGGCTGGTTCTTAGTGCCCTCATGCACCATGTTCACAGGGCTCACCCTAAGTGCTTAGCCCGTCTGCTCAGGGATTGATGCCTCACCACAATTATCTAATCAGATTATAGCAAATATCAAATACAGCTGACAAGGGTGAGGCTGCTCAAAGTAAAGGGAAACAGGAGGATTCAATGAATTACAAGGTCTAGTGCCAAACGTGTGTCGTAAGTGTAAAACATACATTTATATCTTTTGGAAGCAACAGAATAATGAGAATCAATGTAAGAATTGACCTGACATCCTAGTTTGACTGAGAAAAATCTTACTTTGGAACAAACTGTGCAAGATGTGCAGATGTCTTGGCAAATAACCCTGGATTTGCAAGGGCCTCTGGATTGTCTCAAAGCATGGGTTGCAAATTGGTGGCACACTAGCATAATCTGTCCAATACAACCCAGTGTTTTAAAAACTGAATTTGAATATTTTACGCTGGATGTGATCTTTCTGTTTGTCAGTAGCTAACCTCACCCTATTATACCAGGACCTTCCCGTATTTACGTTGCCTGTCTGGAATCTGACTATGAGTTTGCAACTGTAGATCCAATAGATACTGCGTCTTATGTTGCGTTGTTATTTACAGATTCTAAGCTTTGATAAGGAGCCCAAGTGGTGCAATAGTTAAGTGCTTAGCTGCTAACCAAAAGGTTGGCGGTTGGAAACCACCCCTAGCAGCTATGCGTGAGAAAGACCTGGCAATCTGCTCCTGTACAGATTACAGCCAGGAAAACCCTATGGAGCAGTTCTACTCTTTTACATGGGGTCTCTATGATTAAAAATCGACTCAGTGGCACCCAACAACAACAAGCTTTGAGAGTTTCTGGGATCATTCCTAACTGTGTTCTCACAACTGGGAGCCCAGAGTGGTTAAAGTCACCCTCCACTCCTTCAGAAGCAAAGCTGTTAGTGCAGTGTGCCAGGCAGGACTGGCTACATAATTTTCAAAGTCCAGTGCAAAATGAAAATGTGTGGCCCTTTGTTAAAAAATCAGTAAGAATTTCAAAATGGTGACTGCAGAGAATTAAACCAAAGGTCAGCAGTTTGAATCCACCAGCTGCTCCTTGGAAACCCTATGGGGCAGTTCTACACTGTCCTATAGTGTCACCATGAGTCAGAATCGACTTGACAGCAACTGGTTTTTTTTGGTTTATCATTCCAGAGAAACTAACCAGTCAAAGAAAAAAGACTTTCTGGCATTTGGGAATCTTCCCAAAATGGTTCCTGCCCAATCTATGAGATCAAAAAATGTGTCCCTGCCCAATTGCCTTGGAGTCCCTGGGTGGCATAAATTGTTAATGCACTAGGATGCTAACCGAAAGGTTGGAGGTTCAAGTCCACTTAGAGGTACCTTGAAAGAAAGGCCTGGCATTCTACATCCAAAAAAACATCAGCCATTGAAAACCCTATGGAGCACAGTTCTACTATGACACACATGGGGTCACCATGAGTTAGAATTGACTCAATGGCAACTGGCACTGGTTGCTCAATCACCATACAGTGAATCTCACCAGTAAAACCTCATGCACACAGTACCATTGGCTTTTTAATGCCATTTACTTACAAATGGACTGTCAAAAGTTACTTTATATTTTATAAAAAGTTCCTAACATTAAAGATAGGACCAAAATCAACAAATTAAAAAAAAAAAAAGAGAGAGAGAGAGGGAGCGAGAGAGAGGATTCGTAGGGAACAAAGACAATTGCAAGGAGCAGAGGGAAGCTTTAACAACCAATTGTAATTAATATCCTCAGAGTGGATAAGAGAGTATATTGTGTTAATAAACTTTAAACAGGATGATGTAAAAAAGGAAGACTCAGTGAACAAGATAGGGCTCTTGAAACTTAAAAATATAATAGTAGGAATAGAAAATACAATGGATCGAGGAAATGTCCCTTAAACTATAGTTTCAAATCTCTGCATCACAGGTTCTCACTTCATTACTTCTTCAATGTCTGGTTTATTTGTTTTTTCCCCAATGTTCCCTTCCAATAATATTTCTGAAAATTCTCACATGTGCTTCCTGGATTCATCCATACATCTCCTTGTCACTTTCCAGTTTTTTCATAGGCCTCCCTAACAAGTGACAGGACCCCAGCTTCCATCCTGCCTGTTTCTCTTTAAAATGTAGCAAATATGCTGGAGGAGAGAAGGAACCTGGCTCCCATAAAGTAAGAGCTTGTTTATCCGCAGTCCCTCTGAACTGGCACTGGTTCTTATTATCCTTCTGATCTGCTATTTCCCTAACTCTGCTTGTCTCTGCTGCTTAAAGTCCATGCTCACACTGGGCCATGACCCACTGTATGGGCTTTATGTATGTAAACATGTATAATAAACCATAAGTGGCTCTCAGGATATAAATTTTGTTATTTTTAACAAGAACAAAGACTTTCGTCTTGTTCACACAGTATCCCAGGTATCTAGAAAAGTGTGTGGTACATACTAGGCATTGACTAAATATTTATACTGAATGGATGAATGTTATATTCAAAAAGACCCAAGTTAGAAGGAGGAAGTATCTTCTGAATATAGATCTCTTCCTCACTGGGCACATACCCATGATTCCCATGGTAAGTGACATGACATAGAACCAATGGGAAAGCAAGCACAACGGCTGACACGGACACCGAAATCACATTGGCGGCAGTCAGATCAAGTGGCCATTCACATGGGTTAACGTTAGGGTGACTGTAATGTATCATCTAAATTAGCACACTTCTGTGAGTGAAAGGGGGTGCTAAAAATAATTGTCAGGCATTAATTATCTTCAGGAGACACAAACCAGGAATATTCCAGGCAGCCCAGGAACATGATCACCTTATTTAGGTTATCTTGGTGGCACAGTGGTTAAGAGCTCAGCTGCTAACCAAAAGGTCGGCAGTTCGAATCCACCAGCTCCTCCTCGGAAACCCTATGTGGCCAGTTCTGCTTTCGTCCTGTAGGGTTGCTATGGGTCAGAATCGGTTCAATGGCAACAGGTTTGGTTTTTGTTTTTATATTGATTGGGGCCTTCCTTGGTGGCACAGTGATTAAGTGCTTGGCTGCTAAACAAAAGGTCAGCGGTTTGAACCCACCAGCAGTTCCATGGGAGAAAGATCTGGCAGTCAGTTTCTGTAAAGATTTACAGCCTTGGAAACCCTATGGGGCAGTTCTGCTCCATCCTATAGGTTTGCTATGAGTCAGAATTGACTTGATGGCTATGTGTTTGGTGTTTTTTTTTTTTGGTTTTATATTGATTAGTTTTAGATCAACATCAAAATAACGTAAAATAATTTAAGGATCTTGTAGGAGATTATTCCCTATGGATAATTCACATTTGGTAAACATTACTGTAAAGGCTATTCCAGCATTAAATGGAAAAATGGATGAGAAGGCCTCTTTACAATATAATTGTCCTACAAGTAGAACATAGAAAAAAAATATATACTTTTAGGTGCATGATTTTCAGGGAGAATATCCTCCTTTTGGATGTGGTGTTCACGGTAACATCTAGTGCTCTGTATAAATAATTCCATGCCCGCATCTGGACATTGGCCTGCGGTCAAGGCCTTTTCTCTTCCCCGTGGCTTTTATGCCTCACTATATTTTTTTCTCTTTCCCTTACCATCTTTCATGTTCTTTTAAAGGACGGGTTTCTCACCCCCATCAAGCCTACTTCCGGAGTAAAGCTGGAACCAGGGGGATGCAGGTGGGCGTGAACCTCCTAACAGGCTGGGTAAAGGGGGTTGCCAGGTGATGAATGGATGCATGTGGAGCAAGGTAATAAACCAGCACCCCAGTCATGTAATCTTCCATTAAAATGAAATGCATACCAGGCATGCGGCATTTCTGCAGCTTGTACCCTCTCCCATAGAAGATCATGAATAAAAGAGGGAAGTGTACTGCTGACAGATGCCAGCATGCATAAAGGACACTTCCTATAAAGGCAAAGCTCCGGCTAACAGATGGACTAAAGATGTGAGATGCAGAAAGATTTACCAATCTAAATAATTCAAGGGAATGTCGTATGGCAAGCCAGCGCTTTTTGAAGGGAGCCAGCAGAAGGTGCAGATGGAAAGGCAGGCCAAGCCTTTCCCATAAACCCATTAAGAACAGTACTTGTCTGAACGACAGTATGTCACAGAAGGCCCAGGGAGAGGCCAGCAAATGAGAAATTTGCTTCTAGAGTTTGTCCCACAAGGTAAAAGCATTTTTAACAGCGAAGGTTGAGGCATTTAATGAGGTTGAAAAAGAGCTGTTATATGTTTCATTGCCAGTCCTCGAGCCCTCGTCGAAACTCCTCCATTTCTGGGTTCTTTGTCTTATGAGAATAAAAGTCATTGACAGCGAAGCCATGCAAACCCTTGGGAGAGGACTGGCCAGACTCAAACTTCTTAGTTCTTGGAGTCAGGTGCAAATTCTGGGCCCAAAAGCCAAACACGCCTTTCTATAAATATTTCTTAAAAATATGTGATTATCCTCCCTCCCCAGGATCCATTGACATTTGCTGCCCACCAACTCATGGAATGTTCAATCCTAAGTTATCTCGCATTGCTGGGTCAATTTCATGTCCTTGACCTGCCTTCCAAACTACATTATGAGCCACTAAAACAGAGACTCATCCTCATTCACTAGGACTTACTCAGAGTATCGATGCCAGTTGCCATTGAGTTGACTCCATGTGTGTCAGAGTAGAACCTCACGTGTGTCAGAGTAGAACTGTGCTCCATAGGGTTTTCAGTGGCTGATTTTTCAGAAGTAGATCATCAGCGCTTTCTTCCAAGGAACTTCTGGGTGGACTGGAACCTCCAACCTTTCAGTTAGGTGCCCAATAAATACTTAAATTCTTTGTGATAATAAAACCCTTTCAACCTAAAGGAAACCTCTCTCAAGAGCCTGCGTACCATGCACAGCTACGCCACAATGTCAGCATCTCAGGCAAGAGGAGACATGACAGGCAGTGTTGTAAAATGCATTGATTGCACTGGAGAGCTGGTGCGTCAAGCACCCATTTTGTTCCTCATTAGCTAGGCACCCCTAGACAAGCCAATGCCTTCCATTCCTTAACTGTAAAAACAAGTAATTTAAAAAAGATCATCTCTAAGTCACTTTGCAGTTCTAGTTCTTACTTACATTGGAATCAAATACAAGACTTTCAGTTACCGCAATGTCTGGATCTGTGGCTCATAAAAATGCACTTTGGAAAGGTGTTCACCAGCATGTTCCAAAATTAAAAACCTAAAGAGCATGCAGTAAGGTTTTCTTTTTTTAAGTTATTTTCAGCTAACTTAAAGTAAAAAACTGCCTTCTATTCTTGAGATTGTGTTCTTTTGTTATTGTTTATTCTATCAATTCTTATGTGAAGTGAAAGAAATAGTAGATTTTGTTTTGTTTAATAAAAATTTGGCAACCCTGTGTCTGCTCCCCCCCCCCCCATCTACACAGCAATCTTTTGTTGCTGTAGTTGTTTTAATTTTATTGGTTATGAAATTAAAATCTTAGAACTGCTGGTATAAACCCAGAAAGCAGGCCGATGTTCTTCTACCTTCCACAAAGTGGCACTGATGCTCACAGGGCATATCCTTAAAGGAATGAACATTGGTTTTATGGATTTCTGTGGATGTAGTTTACCAATTACAGAAAGTCATATTCTTCAAAAGCTGTGCAAAAATAAAAAATTTGCAAATGAGTTCCAAATTTCCGGTTCCTCAAATTAGTTCAAAGACTGTATTTTCTTTCTTGTTCTTCACCTGGCAGCAGCTGTCCATGCTCCTCTGCCCTCAACCCTGCCTCTTCATCAACTGTATCAGTTAATAATCTAAAATCAATCAAATGAAGGCTCAAAGGAAGGGATGCAGGAAAGGAGGAAAGGTGCTCTGAGTTGGAGCCTTCTGTAAAGCAGAGAATCATCTGAAGTCATCTTTAATTTGTCCTTTTTTTTTTTTTTTAAATAAATATCAACTATCTCATAGCAAGCACCATTACTTTGGATTATAACAGAAATCAGTAGTAAGTTCACTGTTTAAGTTCTGTACGACTTATTACTAGAGTTCCTTTTCTGTTTATAAGCAGAGTGTGTGTGTGTGCACGCGTGTGTGTGTGTGCAGCAAGAGTTTGGGAAGTTTTTTTTTTTTTCCTTCAGTTTTTCTCTCATGGTTTTCTTGATTTTTTTTTTTTTTTTTTTTTTTACCTTGACCAATTTAGAGTGTATTACACTGGGGGTAAAGACACAAGGTTTACAGCTTTATGTAATGGCCATAGGCACCCTCTGTTTCCTTGGCATTAGAAATGGTGCAAATAACTTCATCCATCTCTAGAGTGATGTATTGCCTTATTGGTGACCAGCAATGCAATGTTTCACGGTGTTGATATGAGTTGATAGTCACTTGCTTATCACATCCCACAAAAAAGTTCTTGCTGGCAACAATGTTCCATGGTCATTTTTTAAAAACACTCTGACATTCTTAGTATTATAGAGGGCTTTTATTCTGACATCACCAAATCCTTTACCAGCTTTCGTTTACCTGATACCCAGTTAAGGCAAGAATAACAGATATCAATCTCAGGCCAGCTGTTAGGGGTAAGAAGTGAATGCACTGCTCTTTTTTTTTCTATCAGAGCATTCCCTATTTGAGGTCACAAGGGAAATTTCATTTAATAAATTTCTAGAATTAGAACCCTGAGTGGTCTTGACTTCCAGGTTCCGTGGAGTCCCCTGTACTGAAGAAGATGGTGGATTTTTGTCTTTATTTATTTATTTTTTATTTTTCTAACAGCAACATCCAGCACCAAGGCACTAGGAAAAGAACTGGTGTGTACAATTAAGAATTAGAGCTACATGAGTTAAAGCCTGGCCTGGCCACACAGAGGTCCCCTACCTTTTGGTTTAATTTTAAGGATCTCAGTGGTATTGCTTCACATTAACCTCCATGAATCAAATGAGAAAATCATGACAAAGAAAACCAACCAGTTATCTCATGAAGGACTCCAGCTGTTACTGCCTTATGAACAGCACTTTTTCATTAAAAGTTTCTGTCTTGAGGTTTCGACAAATTATAAATATTCTCTCCTATGTTTTCCATCACAATTTCAAAGTTGAATTTGTAGAGGCCTGTTACTCTAAAATGTTAGGGTAAAATTAAACAACAATAAAATATTTATAGATGCCAATACTAAGGAAATTAAGGCAACAGATAAGACATAGAGATCCCCATTTTGAAGGTACACACAAGGTCCCCACCCAGTATCCTTCTGTGAGGGCTACCAGTCTGTCAACCCTACCCACATGCAATCAGATTTTTAATGTCTCTTAACTATACGTGCGTAGCCCAGAATCACCAGACATTTGAAGAAAGCACTTAACATGAAAGTTAGAGACCAATATATACAAATGGGGTGGGGTGAGAGGGGGGAGAAGAAGAAGAAGAAAAAAAAGAAACTTGGAGGAAAACAGAAAATCACAGAATAGAAGGAAAAATCCTATTAATTAATATCCAAATGGATATTGATTGTATGCATGAAACAAGGAAAAGATTCTATGTATAGGAACTTTTGGGGGGAGAAAAAAATAAAGGATGAAAGAAAAAATTAACAAATTTGGAGATCAATGCATAGGGACAAACATCTGAATACTAAGAGTTCTAGAAAGAGAATAAGAAGATAGAGAAGAAGACAGTACCGAAGAAATTACATAAATAGATTTCCTCAAAGTCAGGGAGATAATTTTCAACATTGAACAGGTTTATTAAGAGCACATCATAGTGGATGGAAACAGATCTCCACCAAGGCCTGCCAGGGTGAAACTGAGACACCAGGAGTGACCTAGACAATTTTTGGAAAGAAAAAATAGGTCTCATATAAAGGACTGAGAATCAGGGTGACATTTTACTTCATAGAATCACTGAAAGTCAGAAGCCCATAGAAAAGTTAGAAGACAAGGTCTTTACATTTTCATCTAGAATTATTAACTTATCAGATGGGAAGATAGAATGAAGACACACTCAAAGTCAGCAAGGTCTCAGCATTTTATCTCCCATGCATATTTTCTCAGGAGCTACTGGAGGATATCCTACTCCTACATATGAAGGAAACCAGGAAAAAGATCAAACGCAGAGCAGGAGCAGACAACCTTCTCAGCGTGGTGCAGATGTGATAGGCCTGGAGAGCAACTCTTCTGTGGGAGCCAAAGTGGCATTGTCTAAGAGAAATGTCTCCTAGAACAAACAAACAAGACAAAACAAATCAGAACCTGTAGGTTACCTGCAGGGGCAGATTAATCAGTGTCTTAGTCATCGAATGCTGCTATAACAGAAATACCACAAGAGGATGGCTTCAACAAACAGAAGTCCATTCTCTCACAGTTTAAGAGGCTAGAAGTCCAAATTCATGGTGCCAGTTCCAGGCAAAGGCTTTGTCTCTCTGTCAACTCTGGGGGAAGGTCCTTGTCATCAATCTTCCCCTAGTCTACAACCTTCTTAGCGCAGGGATCCCAGGTCCAAAGGACACGCTGTGCTCCCGATGCTACTTTGGCGGTAGTATAAGGTCCCCGTGTCTCTCTTCTTGCTTCTCTCTTGTATATCTCAAAAGAGATTGGCTTAGAAAACAATCTAATCTTGTAGATTGAGTCCTGCCTCATTAACAGAACTTCCTCTAATCCTGCCTTATTAATATCATAGAGGTTGTATTTACAACACATAGGAAAGTCACATCAGATGACAAAATGATGGACAATCACACAATACTGGGAATCATGGCCCAGCCAAGTTGACACATATTTTTGGGGAACACAATTCAATCCATGACAATCCGTAGGCAAGGTACACGTGGGCTTACATTGGTGCGGTAAAACAACATGTGAAATGGTGCACTGCAGATTAGTAAATAAGCACAAGTAAAGCCATGCACACCTAGTTTATTGGCTAATCCATCCCTAGTTACCTGCTGTGTTTGACAATTTTGGGGGTAGTTTTAGAAATCTATCAGAAAGTTTCAGTACAAATTCATAGTAAGAACATCGGAAACTAAGCATATGAAAAAGAAAGCAATGATTACTAATTTAGGAAAAATAAAATATTGTACAAGAGAAGAATTATAGTCCAAAGCTAACTGTGGCTAAGCAATAATTACATAATCATCATAACTTAAACATCACTTATAGATTTCAATAAAAAATTGTGAAATGATTATATTGGTGTTATGGATTGAATTATGTCCCCTACAACTTTGTGTTGTAAATTCTAACCCCTATACCTGTTGTTACAATCCCATTTGGGAATGGGGTTTCTTTGTTATGTTAATGAGGCAGTATTAGTGTAGGGTATGTCTTAAATCAATCTCTTCAGACATATAAAACAGCAGATTAAGCAAGCAAGCACAAATGGAAGGGAAGATACAAGCCACATAGTCGCCAAGGAACCTAGGAATAGAAACTGAAAAGAGACAAGGACCTTCCTCCTAGAGCTGACAGAGAGAAAGTATTCCCCTAAAGCCAGTGCCCTGAATTTGGACTTATAGCCTCCTAAACTGTGAGAAAGTCACTATACCAAAAAGAATTGGTCGATGTTCAACCATTTCAGGAGGTGGCATATGATCAGGAACTGATGGTAATGAAGGAAGAAGTTCAAGCTGCACCGAAGACATTGGCAAAAAACAAGGCTCCAGGAACTGACGGAATACAATTGAGATGTTTCAACAAACGGATGCAGCCCTGGAAAAGCTCACTCATCTATGCCAAGAAATTTGGAAGACAACTACCTGGCCAACCCACTGGAAGAGATCCATGTTTATGCTTATTACAGAATTGTCATCCAACCAAATGCAGAAATTATCGAACAACATCAGTAACATCACATGGAAGTAAAATTTTTCTGAAGATCATTCAAAAGCAGCTGCAGCAGTATATAGACAGGGTACTGCCAGAAGTTCAAGCCCGATTCAGAAGAGGACGTGGAACGAGGGATATCATTGCTGATGTCAGACGGATTCTGGCTAAAAGCAGACAATACCAGACATATGTTTACCTGTGTCTTATTGACTATGCAAAGGCATTTGACTGTGTGGATCATTACAAATTATGGATAACACTGTGAAGAACGGGAATTCCAGAACACTTAATTGTGCTCACGAGGAACTTGTACATAGATCAAGAGGCAGCTGTTTGAACAGAACGAGGGGATACTACATGGTTTTAAGTCAGGAAAAGTGTGCGTCAGGGTTGTATCCTTTCACCATACCTATTCAATCTGTATGCTGAGCGAATAATCTGAGACTCTGGACTATATGAAGAAGAGCGCGGCATCGGGTTTGGAGGAAGACTCATTAATAATCTGTGTTCTGCAGATGACACAACCTTGCTTGCTGAAAGTGAAGAGGACTTGAAGCACTTACTGATGAAGTTCAAAGACCACATCCTTGAGTATGTGGTCAACATAAAGAAAACAAAAATCCTCATAACTGGACCAATAAGCAACACCATGATAAACAGAGAAAAAACTGAAGTCAAGGATTTCATTTTACTTGGATCCAAAATCAATACCCACGGAAGCAGCAGTTAAGAAATCAAAAGATGCACTGCATTGGGCAAATCTGCTGCAAAAGACCTCTTTAAAGTGTTGAAAAGTGACGATGTCACCTTTAAGACTAAGGTGCACCTAACCCAAGCCATGACATTTTCAATTGCCTCACATGCATGGCAAAGCAGGACGATGTATAAGGAAGACTAAAGAAGAATTGACACCTTTGAATTGTGGTGTTGGCAAAGAATATTGAATATACCATGGACTGCCAAAAGAACAAACAAATCTGTCTTGGAAGAAGTACAACCAGAATGCTCCTTAGAAGCAAGGATGGCCAGACTATGTCTCACATACTTTGGACATGTTATCAGGAGGGATCAGTCCCTGGAGAAGGGTATCATGCTTGGTAGAGGGTCAGTGAAAAAGAGGAAGACCCTCAATGAGATGGGTTGACACAGTGGTTGCAACAATGGCCTCAAGTATAACAGTGATTGCAAGGATGGCACAGGACCTGGTAGTGTTTTGTTCTGTTGTACATAGGGTCGCTATGAGTCGGAACTGACTCGACAGCACCTAACAACAACAACAAACTGTGAGAAAATGAATTTCTCTGTGTTAAAGTCACCCACTGTGATATTTCCGTCATAGCAACATTGGATAACTAAGACAGTTGGGAAGGAGGAGAGTGGTGGGATGTGCATGAACGTGTGTGTGTAAGAGAATGAATGCAATCTTCATTTTACATGCTATGAAGTCCAAAGATAACGCCTAAAACGCAAAATTCAGAACTATCAGTATAAGCAGCTTATTATACAGCATGGAAATCAGTTCCAAAATAAATTGCTAAAAAAGTTGAAAGCAATTGCTTCTTAGAGATGGGCCTTGGAGTGGGTAGGAAGGGTTCAGCCAGGGTACTTTTATCTTTTATCATGTCTTATAGAAATATTTATCTATTTAAAAATGATTATTTTCTACATAATGCAGATATATTGCAGCACATGTATAACAGTCTATGTCTTATAAGATCAGGTATAGGTCATTAAATTTTGCTTTGAAAAAGATGACAAATACTATTATTATTAGGTGCTGTTGAGTCAGTTCCAACTCACAGCAATCCTATATACAACAGAATGAAACACTGCCCAGGCCAGTGGATGTCTGCAGCTGTTTCTTCTCATTTTGAGTTGTACCACATCAGCAAATGAAAGTCCCGAAAGCTTTACTCCATCCACTTCATTAAGGTGGCTCTACTTTGAGGCAGCTCTTCCCCAAATAATGACAAATAATAAATAAGAAAAGCTACTTTTTAAACCTGTTGGAATAAAAACAGAATGGCTCGCCTTGTAATTTTAATGAAAGAGCCGTAGTGAATAATGTATACATGACCATGCGAAGGTATTTCCTGACAAAAGAAGTGTTTTGAGTTGATAATATCAATTTACTTGAGGAGGCAAGGATTACAAAAGTATCAGTATATTTCTTTATACACACTTGGTTGTTGTTGTTTGCCTTCAAGTTGACTTGGACTCATAGCACCCTACAGGACAGAGTAGAACTATCCCAAGGGGTTTCCAAGGATTGGCTGGTAGATTCGAACCGCTGACCTTTTGGTTGCCAGCCAAACTCTTAACCACTGCACTACCAGGGCTCTATACACACACATTACCCCCTCCACACACACACATACATATCTCCTAATTATTTGTATACATATAAAATGAAGTAGAGATCCCTAGGTAGTGCAAAGTGTTTGGACTTAATTGCTGGCCTAAAAGCTGATGGTTCAAATACATTCAGTGGTGCACAGAGGAAAACTGGCCATCTGCTTCTGCGAAGAAACCTGGGAGCCGTGGGATTGCCATGAGTCAGAATCAACTCAATGGCAATTAACAGCAACAAAATAGAGAACTGAGGTTAGTAAGTGACTTGTACAATATATATTTCATCCATTAATTCACAAATAAATCTACTGAGCAAATACTCTAAGCTTGGTACTGTGCTACAAGCTAGAGATTCCGGGATCAAAAATACTTCCCATAATTTCTTTTTTTTTTTAATTAATTTTTTAATTTTTTCCCATACAAAAATTTATACATACATTGTTATGTGACCCTAATTGCTCTCCCCATACTGTGACAGCACACTCCTCCTTTCCACCCCTGATTCCCCATGTGCATTCAGCCAGCTGCTAACCCTCTCTGCCTTCCCATCTCACCTCCGGACCGAAGCTGCCCATTTAGTCTCTTGCATCTACTTGAGCTAAGAGGCACACTCCTCACGAGTATCACTTTATGTCCCACAGTCCAGTCCAATCCCTGTGTGAAGAGTTGGCCTCAGAAATTGTTTCTGTAATTTCTTGATATCAAGAAAAATAAAGATGGGGGAGGGTCTTTAGAAGTCAGTTCTTCAAATTAGTTGCCAAACCTGACTAAAAAGCTGCAGGCTTCAGTCCACTCAGACACTGCAAATGAACGTTGTCCCTAGAAACAAACCTTTTTATCTCTGCTTGTGGTCAGGGAAGAGGGTTAGAAAGCCTTAAGTCAAATGTTTACTTTGAAAATTAGGAATACTTTTTTTCATGATTTAATTTTACTGAGTTTGTTCCCCCATCTCCTCCCCTCACCCTCATTACACACACAATTTGTTTATGTGAGAAGGAACACAGTGAGAATTCAGATTAGCTAATAAAAAAAGTTGGGCCTTACAAATAACTAATATAATTAGCATTGCACCTATAATTCAGGTCGGATATATTCTCAAATTTTATTTTTGCAATCAGTCCATCTTCTCTAAGCCTTATGTCTAAATTTGGCCTGACAGAGGACAAGCAAGTTTTCTGACAACATTTCTCTTGGAGACCCCAGTTGTCAGGCACTTTCGCCTGAACAGGCCCTCGGTCTCGCATGGGGTGCCCTTCCTAAGCTCCCGAGGAACCTCAGTCTGTGCTCAAGGTTTTTACTGTATGTGTTAAAGATATTGAATTCCTTTGCTGTCATGACAGCGGATGACAGATTTTCAAGCTCTGCTTCCCAAAAGTGAGATTCTATTCAATTACAATGAACCCTATATCAGGCTTTGTGCACATAAATTTTTGTTACTGCATTACATTTTACCTTTGCATGATGATTGTTAATATTCACTGAGCCCAGACATGGTGGAGACAGGGTTAAGAGGCTCTGGGCTATGATGTACAATGAAGACTCACCTAAACCCAAAGGCCCATGAACAAATGTCATTTCCTACATGCTTCCTAACATTGGGATTCTCCTCTGGAATTTTTTGATGTGTTTGGTGGGGGTGGGGTTGTGGGGGATGAAGATGGAGAAAACAAAGCAAAACAATGTTCCAGGCACTTTCTTCTAATTTCGCTTATGCCACATAATTCTATGACCTATATTCCCATTGTACAGATGAGGAAATTTACACTAGGAGAGTTTTGGTGGAAGACCCAAGCTCCAGGAAAGTCTGTTACACTTCAATTCCTGCCTGCTCTCAGATCAACTGTTATCTCCCCAGGAGAACATCTGGGTAAATTACTTTAAAACTTTAAAAGTAGGAAGATCAATTTATTTTCATTTTATGAAATTAAAGTGAAACCCAATGGCATGGAATCACCCTCATTAACTTAAGAGACTTTCCGGGAAAGGATCGTGGATGCAAGAAATTGAAATGGGTATTATTGGTTAAGTCCCAGCCAAAAAGCAAGAGTTTAGAAAGCCCTCATGTTGTGAATAACAGCATCTCACCACAAGATGGAGGTCAACCCACCAGTTGCCTGGGGAGCCATTGGTGATTGGGCCACCATTGTTCTAGAGTGTCTTTGGCTGGTGTCCCCTGACCCAGTCTTCAGTGTTCAGCCAAATAAAGTCATCCCCACCCCACCCCCTAAAAAAAGATATCTTAGAAAAAAATATTTTTAAATTTTATTTTGTAGAACATCCAGTAAAAGCACACATTACTCTAGATGTACTTTTCTGAAAGAAAGCATGATTCTGGTATCAAGAAATCTAACAAGAATATCAATCCTTACATAAATAGCTCACTATATATAGTTAACAGTGCAGGATAAAATTTGGGGAAATAATTGAGGTCTCCTGGCAACCTATTGCTAAACATTATATTTATTCCTAAATAAAAGGAGGTGGTGGGTGGTTGAGAGTGGTAAAGAAAGAAACTGTGTCTTGCTCTAAGCTCTATTCCTCTGTCGGTTAAGGTTAAAAAGAAAACAAACAAACAAAAAAGTTGCCGTCAAGTTGATTCAAACTAATGGCAACCTCGTGTGTCAGAGTAGAACTGCACTCCATAAGGTTTTCAATGGCTGATTTTCTGGAAATAGCTCACCAGGCCTTCTGAGTATAATGAACTGCCAACCTCTCGGTTAATAGCCAAGCATATTAACAGTTTGCACCACCCAGGAACCCCTTGTTCAGGGTAGTCTGGTTAAAACCCAAAAAATAAAAGCAAACCCATTGCCATCGAGTCAATTCTGACTCATAGCCACCCCATGTGTTACAGAGGAGAACTGCTCCATAGGGTTTTCTTGACTGTAATCTTTACAGAAGCAGATCACCAGGCCTTTTTTCCTCAGCACCCCTGAATGGGTGAATTGCTGATCTTTAGATTAGCAGCTGAGTGCAAACTATTTGCACAACCCAGGAACTTTCCTGGTTGGAAAACCAAAACCCAAACCCATTGCCATAGAATCAATACCGACTCATAGTCACCCTATAGGACAGAGTAGAACTGCCCCATAGGGTTTCCTACAAGCAGCTAGTGGACTCAAACTGCCAATGTTTTCGTTAGTAGCCATAGTTCTTACCCACTGCACCACTAGGAGAAGCCTCCAAATACATGGCAGCAAGAGCAAAATGGCAAACTCTACCTTCCCTTGTTATAGGTCACCTCAGTTACAATGCTAACCTTAAAATCTATGCAGACTATTTAAATGCAAACATTAAATACTGGCAGTTCCTTTGCTCCAGTCATACTTTCTTTTAAAACAAAAAACCACTAGGGAAATTATATGCAAAAAGCTATGTTAATAAAGCACTCCTGTAAAAATTTATACTAAAAAAAAAAAAAAAAAGTTAGGAGATAGAAAACCTGAGAGGCTCTTAGTCACGTACAAGCAACCATATTGCTCATATTCCGTATAAAGCTATGTTAACAGCTTAATGAGTAATCTGAAAAGATTATGTACAGGGTAAGTGAATTAATGTTACTGGAAAAATGTTAAGCTTTGATATTTCAAAAGTTTTTCCTGCTTTCATCCATTAGCTAAATGTGACAGCTCAGCTTTTTGGGACCATGTGTATTACAGCAATCACCTATCCATGGGCTATAAGATCGTATTTCCTCATCAAAGGCAAATGTCCTTCGTTCTCTCTTCCAGCCTTACGCTTGAGGTAGATTCTCAAATGCATTGAGGCAATTTCTGTAAAGGACTATGGTTACAGTAGGTGAGGTCAGCAGTACAGCCAGGGTCGTTCCACATGAGTTAGTAAGAAGCCAGTACCTTCAACAGCCTTCAGCCTGTTGGGCTAGTATCTGAAAAGCCAGCCTTGGATTTGGGGCCATTTGTTTCAAGGGGCTGATTTCATTTACAAAGCCTATACCCCAGAGAGGTTAGCACTTGAAGCTGTTTCACTTTATTGCAAATCAAGGCGTTCAAGGCTTGTGCAGTTGTTGCCACATGCCCAGAAACTCACATCTGGGTATGATTAAAAAAAAAAGAAGAATGTAAGTCAGTAGAGGGGGCCCACCTTGAACATCCAGTTGAGTCAAGTGTTTATGGACTGTTTTTTCATTTCTGTTTTCCTTCCTTGGCAATTCTTTGTAATGATCTTCCCCGTCCATGATGTAATTTCAGTGAAATCAACTTTAAGCAGCCCAAAGTTATATAACTAATTACATTCAGTTTCTATTACAATCACTAATTGATTCCAGCCTGCTAAAAGGACACCTGGTGGCAGGCAGTCACGCTGCAATTGGACAGTGGGGGAGTGTCCGTGGAGGGGGCGAAGGGCCTTCTAGCTTGCTGATTTGTTTGGCCTGGCTAGTTAAATTTAAAAAAAAAAAAAAAAATCAATTTAATATCTCAAGCAGGCACCATCTCAAAGACTGGCTGGTCATGCTTTGGTATGGACCACCATTTTGGACTTGATGGGTGAGAATGAAGAATCCGAGAGGTGGTTAGATAAGGAGATGCTCATTAGGCAGGGAATAGGGAAGAAGGCACTCTATCAAGGGGAGTATATAGAAAATGGAGCCCTGGTGGCACAGTGGTTAACAGCTCGGTTGCTGACCGAAAGGTTGGCAGTTTGAATCCACCAGCCACTCCTTGGAAACCCTATAGGGCAGTTGTACTCTGTCCTATAGGGTTGCTATGAGTCGGAATCCATTCGACAGTTTACATATATACACAGAGAGAGAGAGAAAGAAAATAGATTCAGGAGGCCGGAGAGACAACAGGTAGTGATGGGTAGTGAGGTAGACCTTTGTCTTAGATGGTTTACTTGGCTACTTACACACATTTCTGATCTTAGGTCAACTCTGTTAGCAACATTTCCTTTATCTAAGAGTAACCCCAAATTTTCTAGGCTATAGATGCTAGGCTACAGACCCACATGCACGTATGAAGGTGGGAAGAACCACAGACGTAGAGGTCACGGAAATCATTTAGGACGATGGTTCTCGGTGTACTTCCCAGAACATCAGCCTCAGGACCACTTGGAAACTTATGAGAAATGCACGTTCTTGGACCAGTTGCCATCAAGTCAGTTTTGATTTGTGGAGACCCCATGTGTGTAAGAGTAGAACTGTGCTCCATAGGGTTTTTAATGGCTGGCTTTTCGGAAGTAGATTGCCAGGCCTTTCTTCTGAGACACCTCTGGGTGGACTTGAACCTCCAACCTGTCAGTTAGTAGCCAAGCATGTCAACCATTTGTGACACCCAGAGACTCTACCCTAGACTTACTGAATCAGAACTCTAGGGCTGGAGAGCAGCAGTCTGCATTTTTACATGTTTTCCTGATGATACCGGTGCATGCTGAGAACTGCTCACTTAGGGTAACACAACTAGGAAGTGTAAAGCTGGGAATCCAATGAGAAAGTCAAGCTCCAGAGTCCTTATTCTGGGTCATCAATACTCAAAGATTTGTGATTGTATCATTTTCCAAAGAGGAGTTATAGCAAACACAGCTTTCCAAAACCCAGATGGTTATGAGGGAACCATTACTGTAAAGTTAAACACTGTAATAACAAGCTATAACCAACATGGAGGAAATATTCTCCCTCCTAATCTACTCCCGTAAAAAGGGAACTACTAAAAACCTCTAGAACTTGAGACGCCTGAAAATGAAGATCCTGCTCCTACTGCTGTCTTCTTTATAGAAAATTATGTGCGCATGACTCTGTACAATTCTGTCCATAACCTTCCCCTCGGTCAGCTGAGGGTCCCTTGAGTAGCGCATAGGAGTGATGGCAAAAGCTACAACTTAGCTCAGTGCTTTCAACTCCAGTCTCTTTTACCTCAATTTGTAAAGCCCTTGGTGTGTTCCCTCTCATGTCCCAGACCTGGGTAATGGCTTGGTGTATAAGTAAGAGAAAAAGTGCAGGGTGGCAGAAAGGGAAGAGAAGAAGAGAAGGGATGGGGGAGAGGGGCTGGAGAACAAGAAAATGATTCCAAAGGAAAGAGAACGAGAAAGAGGGAAGCTAGAAAAACAGAGTGAGGAGAAAAAGGAGAGAAAGAATGAGAAAAGGAGAAGCAAGGGGTGAGGAACCTGAATAAAGTGTGGGGAGGGCGGAAGGGACAGGACACTCGGCAGCTGTTTGGAATAGATTGCATGCACCATCCATTCCGAGTGGACTCTTTCCTGTGTTAGTCAGCCGTCTGCAATGTGGTGATTAATCATTCATGTCAGAATCCCTAATCCTATTCAATGGAAAACAAATGCCATGGCACCCAGCCCTTCGCTTATCCCATGCACTTCTCATGCTTGCCTGGGAGAGTCCGTCTGGGACAAAGATGGTTTACTGGGGACCCTCAATGCAAATTCTGGGCAGCGCCACATGTTGGAGATGTCCTAGGGTCTCCAGGGCCTTGCCTTTTACAGGGGGAAAAGTCACCAGCAGTAAAGGTCAGGTTGTGCTAGTTAAGCAAACAATCAACGTTCATTTAATTCTCTTTTAAAGAAAAAAGTAACCTCAGTTATTTACAAAGCTCCTTCCTCCAAGGAGCACAGAGCAGCTCATACCAGTTGCTGCATCAGTCAGTCCTCCTGATGTCCTTCTGTGCCAGAGGTTAGTTATGTTGTCTTATTTTTGCAAATTCTTTCTAACGTTGTGTAATCTTTTCTCCCACCCATTTCGGTCTTCTGGATTCATTTTCTTCATCACTTTTTTTCCTTCATCCACATGAAGTTTATAGTGGAAGACAGAGTCTAGAAAAACAAATTGGCCTAAACTGCATTAATACAGATTGCCTTGAAAACAGCCATTGGTCCTGGAAAAATAAGAAAATTGTCCAGCATAGAAGTTAAGCATGCAGGCTCCAGAATCAGAAAAACTAAACTTCACATCCCAGCTTTCCACCTAACCCATGGCACACAGCTTTAGGTCTAAAAGCATCAGTATGCTCACGTGTTAAGGCTGGAATACTGGTGAGGCCTAAATGAAATGTGTGAACAGTGTGACACATAGTAGGTGCTCAATTAATGTTGGCTATTTTATCCAGTAGAGGGCAGTGGTGGTTCAGCGGTAGAATTCTCACCTTCCATGGGGGAAACCAGTGCTTGATTCCTGGCCAATCCACCTCAAGCACAGTCACCTTTCCTCTGTCAGTGGAGGCTCATGTGTTGCTTTGATGCTGAACAGGGTTCATTAGAGTGTCTATACTAAGATGGACTAGGAAGAAAAACCTGGCAATCTACTTCCAAAAATCAGCCAGTGAAAATCCTATGGATCCCAAGGGTCCGATCCCATTGTGCATGGGATCATCCTGACTTGGGGGCCAATTTGATGGCAGCTAACATCAGCATTTTATCTAGTAAGTCTTTTCACTGTTGCTGTGCCACCCTTTAGACACTGAGTGGGTGGACCCATGCTCTGGAGATGGGCATTACTTTTTAGCACTTATTGAATAGTAGAGTTTCTAGCAGGTCTACTAAGCAGGCCTAGGACCTTTAGGAGCTGTTAAAATCTAAAAAGATGATGGAGCTCCCAGACTCATGCATCCTTAATTCAACATAAAATCAAGGCAAGGAACTCCAATAAATTCTGCTTTTTTATGATGATTACTGTGTTTTTAATACATGTATAAATTTTCTCAAAAATATTTCCTCAGTGTTTGTTGCTGCGTTAGGTACATGCATAGGCTGTGTACTGTGGGTCACTGTGTGCTCACAGAAAGAAGCTGAAAGTTGGCTCTAGCTGTGTTCTAAAGAACAATTACTTATTGAAGACCTATTATGAGTTAGGCCTATTGATGTGTTTTAAATTACTACACTTACTTAAGCTTCACTTTAACAGCAACCTTGTATGTTATGTGTTACGATCCCTATTTTTCAGGGAGGAGAAGAACTCTCAGTAAAGTGGCCTACTGAAGGTCATGCAACTAGTGAGCCACAATTAAAATTAATAAACCGTATAAACTCTGTTCTCTCTGCCCTAATCCTTGGGGAGAAAAGAGGAAACAGGCTGATGAGTCAAGTATATAGGAAGCTAGAGAAGATACAGTTGTAAAAACCAGAATTATTTGGTCCAAGTTCAATAAAATCACAAAGAGAAACTAGATAAGAAGTTGTAAAGTTGAGTCACTGGCCGTCATACAGGGATCAGACATTGTTTTAAGTCCTTTTTTGTACTTCATGATATTACAGATATGGAAATGAAAGAAGAAACTTATATGTATGTATGTATATGTGTGTGAAACGAGAAAAGGAGGGCTGTAGAGTATCTATAGCAGTGCCTGGGACATAGTAGGTACTCAATAAATATGTACTGGATGGTTGGTTGGATGGATGGATGGGTGGATGGATGGATGGAGAACAGCTGAGCATAGGTGGAGATTTTGGAGAGAAGATATTTTTCTTGGCCTGCGAATCATCAAAGAGCCCAGAACATCTAGGTTTAGGGTTGTTTCAGTGGGGACAAGAGAGGAACTGTGAAAGACCAGGAGAGATTACAGGGGTGGAGTTGCATTTTTTTTTTTTTAATATGGAGGATATGTGTCCCCATCTCATAGGTTTTCCAGGAGAAACGTGAAGCCACGGGACAAACACTGACTTTAATTAATATTCATGTAAAATGTTATATTTTATTAAACCAAATATATATTCAATGACATAGAATGCAAAATTCAGATCATTTATAAAGTTGACATGTATATCCCTTTCTGCAGAAGACCCCAGATTTTGGATGCCTGTATTGTTGGAGTACTTCAGTGGAAAACTTGGAGATATACTGGATCAGAATAAGAAAGATAAAGTGAAAAGCAAAAATAAAAAATTGTAATAAATCCACAGGCAACCAACCTGTAGTGATAGATTATAGTCTACCTACTGGTGAGAGAAGTCCATACTCTTAATTTTAATGTTGTTCTCTCTCTAAAATGAAGGGCCTCAACAAGGGTTACTCCATGAAATGTAAAGAGACTAAATGGAGGCAATTAAGAAGTGCTCCTTTACAGAATCTCAGAATACATTCCCAAGAGGCGGGAGTGCTTAGCACAGTGCTAGTCTAATGTTGGAACTGAAGAAATGTGAGCTATTTGAGAAAAGTGGTAGAAGTAAGTGTGTCAGTGAGAGATCTAGAATAAGGAAACATTTCTAAGTAACTCCACAGCCCCTACTAGGATGTCATGAAGGACAATTGTTGTGTTTTCCCACCAGATAGTTTTCAATTCCACAGTAGGAGACACAGTTCTGGGCTGGATAGGATATGGATACCAGAGTGGTATTTCTTACATGTTTGTGGTGTTCTGCATCCTGTGAAGAAGCAGTAGAAGTCTCGCGGACACAGAACTGCCAACTAGGCTGCTTAGGAGGAAAATGAGCCCTCAGTGACCACTCCCCTAGTGATATCACCTACTCTTGGTCATCAAGGATTTTCTATTAACAGAAAGCATATGCTAGACAGCCCCATTGCCCCAGACGTAGCAGAAGAGATTCACGTATCAAATGCTGGATGAATTGATTGACTCTTATGGTCACTTCCACCCATACTTTCTAAGAGTGTTTGTCATTCAGTGGGTTAGAATTAAGTTCCCTGGGGACTCTTTTTGTGATCCTAACTCTGCACTTTTATTTAACATTAGACCTTTATATGTATGTGTGTGTGTGTATGTATGTATGTGTGTATATGTGTGTATGTGTTTTACCAGCTGCTGTAAAGTTGTTTGTGACTTATGAAAGCCTCATTTGTTTCAGATTAGAACTGTGCTCCATAGAGTTTTTGATAGCTGACTTATTTTTGGAAGTAGATTGCCGAGGCTTTCTTTCAAGATGCCTATGGTTGGACTTGAACCTTCAACTTTTTGGTTAGCAACTGAGTGTGTTACCATTTGCACCGCCCAGGGAGTATCTATCTATCTATAAATTAATATTAATATACATGAATAGAAAAACATTCTTGCTCTAATGGATTATTTGTAAAATAAAAATAAAACTCCATACTTGTTGCTTATTTATTTGCTAGTGTAAGGTAAATTTTGCCCCTTTCTTTGATCCTTTCCTTAACAGCCTAAATGGAGTCTAGGCGGTGAATTTATTCCTCTCAGAACTGCAGTTTATCATTTCTGGGTGCTCTCTAAATCCACTTTTAATTCACTCTTGTGTCTCAGTGGGCGTGGCTACATGCCTCAAATGTCCTCCCACAGAAGAATGAACAAAGGAAACATGTGCAGCCCTGATGGTGCAAGGCTGCTTGGCCCTGATCGTCAGGCATCTTCTTCTGGCTGGCAAAGGAGCTGGAAACCAAACTATAAGAAAATCCTAGTCATTTTAATTTTCCTCCCATATTCCTGAAGGAATGTAATCTCAGAATACAGAAGCAACAGAATTTCATCTCAATCTTCTTTTATATGATAAGGTATTATGGCCCATATGTGGACATCTAAATTCCAGGGACCATTCAGAATGGCAAATTAGAAAGTTTAGAAAATATGTGGAATTAGGAAATTATAGTATATCTTACCATTCAATTTTGGCATTTAATTCATCCAAGCTAATTTCTCATGCCGCCACCTATCTGTCAGTTTGTCATACTGCGGTGGCTTGCGTGTTGCTATGATGCTGAAAGCTATGACACTGGTATTTCAAATACCAGCGGGGTCACCCATGGTGGACAAGTTTCAGTGCAGCTTCCAGACTAAGACAGACTAGGAAGAAAGGCCTAGAGATCTGCTTCTGAAGATTAGCCAATGGAAACCTTGTCGATCACAACAGAATATAGTCCGACATAGTGCTGGAAGATGAGCCCCCTAGAGGTCACAACGATGCATAGACTCAAACATACCAAGGGTTGTGAAGATGGTGCAGGATAGGGTAATGTTTGTTCTATTATACAGATCGCCATGAGTCAGAGCTAACTCTACTGCAGGTAACAACTTCTCATGATCCCCCTCTCACCAGCACTTCTTATTAGTTTTATTCCTTTGTCTATTCTATTTCATACCAGTGATGACAACTTCACATTTGTTATACTAGTAATGTTCTCTAACATTTAGGTTAATTTTTACTCACCTTTTTATTTTTCTTTCTTCAGCCACGACTGATTAAAACTACAGTGTTCTGCTTTTCTACTGGTTTCTGCATAGAGACCAGAACGAAAAATTAATAAACATTACCTGTAGTTACTTACTTAGTGTTCACTGTGTGGGAAACAAATGTATATCAGTCACTGTGTCTGCCCCAAGTTATTTGTAATATAATAATAGGGGATTCATTTCATAGTACCTCCAACATTATTTATTGAGTACCTATTATGTTCTATAAGGAGCCCTAGTGGTTAAGTGCTCGGCTGCTAACCTAAAGGTTGGTTTTTTGAACCCAGCAGCTGCAGAAAGATGTGGCTGTCAGCTTCCATAAAGATTATAGCCTTGGAAACCCTATGGGGCAGTTCTACTCTGTTCTATAGCATCGTTCGTTATGAGTCAGAATCAACTCGACGGCAAAGGGTTTGGTTTTTTTGCTTACTTTGTTCTAGGCATTTTGCTGGATGCTAGGGATAAAATGATGAACAGAATTGACATAGTCCTTGCATTTAACAAAA
Organism: Dugong dugon; assembly: GCA_030035585.1. Taxonomy (NCBI): domain Eukaryota; kingdom Metazoa; phylum Chordata; class Mammalia; order Sirenia; family Dugongidae; genus Dugong; species Dugong dugon. The sequence continues at coordinate 178,978,678 of CM057462.1, read as the reverse complement.
CTGACCATTTAGTGGGGATTAAAGGTAAGTAAATAGTGTAATAAATGCTATGATAAGGATGTAGTCCAGGGGAGAAACGTTTAACCCGAACCTAGAGAGTCACTGAAGGCTTTCATATGGTTTCTGAGCTGTAAAGTGGAGGAAAAAGATGATAAAGAAGAGGGGAGGAGTATATTAGGGAAGAAGAGTGGAAAAGGAGGGGGTAATAATCTCCCAGGCATAAGGCCCACTATGTACAAACACCCTGAAGCAAGGGGGAGGCATCTTATATGGCCAGGTCATAGTGCGAAGGGATAGAGGCAAGACGTGAAACTGAAGAAGCAATCAAAGGCCAAATCATACACTGTCTTTCAAGTTACATTAAGAAGTTTGGAGCCTATCCTAATGATTATTATGGAACCACTGAGGTTTAAGCAGGGAAGTGATATGATCAGATTTGCACTTTAGAGGAAATGGTTTGGCTACAATATGGATATGAAATTGAAGGGCAATGAGCCTGGAGCAGTTAGGAGGCTCTTGCAATAATCTGGATGACCGATAAAGATGACCCAGGCTAGGGAAACAGTAGCGAGGAAGGAGAAAATTTGCCAAATTCTTGAACAATTTAGACTTGGTAATTGGATATAGGGCTTGAAGGAGAGAAAGGAGTCAAGGGTGTGCCCATATTGGTGGTGTGGGTAATTGAGTAGTTGATAACACTAAAATCACTGAGATGGGGCACACAGGAGTCAGAAGATGGGAGAATATAGAATAAGGAAAGTATACAGGGAAATTTAGTGCAATGTAAATGTGGTAAATGGTGAAAATATTCAAACCAAGGAAGATGAAGATTGAAAGGAGCAATTGCTCACTGCTGGTATGGTCAGTTCTGGATGAATTTACGAAGGAGGTGGCAAGTGAGTTAAGATTTGATGAATGACTAGGAGCTGATAAGAATATTCTAGGGTACTAGGACACAGAGGAGTCCTCATGGAGCAATGATTAAGAGCTTGCCTGCTAACAAAAAGGTTGGCAGTTTGAATCTACCAGCTGCTCCTTGGAAACCCTATGGAGCAGTTCTACTCTGTCCTGTAGGGTCACTAAGAGTAGGGATTGACTCAATGGGAATACGTTTGGCTTGGCTTGGTAGGGCGCCTAGGGAGCCCTAGTGTTCAATGGTTAAGTGCTCAGCTGTTAAACAAAAGGTCCCTGATTCAAACCCACCAGAGTCTCCATGGGAGAAAAGACCTGGTGATTTGCTCCCATAAAGATGACAGCCTAGGAAACCCTATGGGGCAGTTCTACTCTGTCCTATAGGGTTTCTACGAGTCGGAATCAACTCAACGGCACCTAACAAAAACAGGGCACAGAGACAGGAAAGGGATTGTTTTATTTTACTATTATCTTAAAACAGTGGAGGAGTTATGGCTAGGGGTTTGAGAATTGTGCACACCCTCAACCATCTATCCTGAACATAGAAGTCATTTTGATTTTTTTAAAACAAATCTAAGTCATGTCATGTCAGTCCTCTGCTTAAATGTCTGCAAAGTTTCCCATCTCATGAGGAATAAAACCAAAATCCTCACAGTGGCCTACTAAGGCCACACCTATCCTATGGGTCCTGTGCTCTCCTACCCCTCTGACCTCATATCTTTCCCTTCTCCCCCTTGCTCACCGTGCTCTGACTGTTAGTCTGCCGAGGGCAGCCAAAGTGGACTTTCTTCTGATGGCCCTAACACGTGTTCTTCCCTCTGCTTGGAATGTTCTTCCTAGATATATGGCTCCCTCCCTTACTTCCTTCAAGACTTTACTCCTACTATTTAGAATCTCTCCTGCCTGCGGTACTTTCCTTCTCCCTTTCCTGGTTCATTTTTCTCCACAACACTTACTTGCTAATACACTATAGATTTTACTTAATTCATTTATTGTTCATATCCCCTTATTAGAATGCAAGATCCATGAGAGTAAGGATATTTTAGATTTGTTCACTGATGCCTCCCCAGTACTAATACAGTGCCTGACCCATGGCAAGCATCTAGTAAGTGTTTGTCAACTAGGTAAATAAATGTATAATCTTACAACATATCTTATCTAATGCAACAATGTGAGTCCCTCTTAAGATAAATCCTTTCCTTAAGGTGTGTCTCTGGGGAAGAAATACTGAGAATAATTACAGTGAATACCTGCAAAGCAATGGTCTCAACCTTGGAATTACCTAAGGAGCTTTAAAAAAATACTGATACTTGGATCCCACCCTTGAGACTGTAATTTAATTAGTTGTGGTATAGCTTGGGCATAAGGATTTTTAAAAGTCCCCAGGAGATTTTAAAATGCTGCCATGGCTGAGAGCCATTGCTGTAAGGCACAAGGAGGATCTGAAACTATAATGGGTCAGCAACTGGAGGTCTTTCGTATCAGATTAAACTGCATGGAGATAATTCCATACGTCCGTTCAAAATTCAACACAACGGTCTTCTCTCCTAATCACTTATTTTTTCTCTCATACAGCAACAGACTCTTATATTTCAGTCTTCAAAATCTTCTTTCCATGGTAAAACTCCCAAATTCAAAAATCTCTGAATCATCTTTGAGTCCTGTCTTGCTGTATATCTAATCAGTCATCACATCTCACTAGTTCCCTCTTCACTACTCACTCATAAACAATTTGTTTCTATTTCCCCAATTCCACCTCCCTAGTCCTCCCAGCTGGATTATTACAGAAGCATGCTAATGGGTATCTGGCCCTCTAAGCTGTTTCCCCCCATCCCTTGCACTATCCATTCCCATAGAACATTCTTTCTAAAATATAATTTCCAACACATCACTTTCCTGATAAAATGTTTTTCTTAACCTGATATCCATATCCTGCATAATCTAGCTTTGCTAGTTATACTTTCATGGATTACTCTTAACAACACTTGGCTTTAGTTAAACTGTGTCTACTCACTATTCACTATGATGTGGTCATTCTTCCTCTGAACGGTTGACATTTTATTTCCCACATCTAAGATTCTCTTCTCTCTCTTCCTTATCCCCTTCCAACCCATTCATTAAAGCCAGCAGAGTACTCACCCTCTCAGCGTAGCATTCCCAAACCATTCCACAGTAGAATCTTTCTATGAACTCATAGAAAGGAATGTTTATACCACTAATTTGGTACTTAAAGTTAAATTTCTCTTAATTTATGCCACAGTTTAATGTCTCATTTCCCCAAATAGCTCATAAGCTGTCAGTACAAAGATAAAACACAGCTCCTCTAAAGTTCTTTCAACATAGTAAGTGTTCAAATTTATTATTTAAAGGAATGAATTAATAAATGAATAATGATCTGATCTTAACACTGAATGTCTCACTTTTGATGCTGATGGAAAGACCTATCTTCTTATCCATGTGTTGTTCAGTGCCATTGAGTCATTTCCAACTCACAGCTACCCTGTGTACAACAGAACGAAACACTGCCTGGTCCTGCACCATCCTCACAATTGTTGCTATGTTTGAGCCCATTGTTGCTGCTATTGTATCAATTCATCTCATCGAGGGTCTTCCTCTTTCTTGATGATCTCTACTTTATTAAGCATGATGTCCTTCGCCAGGGACTTCTCCCTCCAGATAACATTCCAAAGTACGAGAGATGAAGTCTCATCATCCTTGCTTCTAAGGAGAATTCTGGCTGTACTTATTCCAAGACAGATTTGTTTGTTCTTCTGGCAGTCCATGGTATAGTCAATATTTTTCACCAACACCATAATTCAAAGGTGTCAATTCTTCAGTCTTCCTTATTCATTGCCCAGCTTTCACATGCAACTGAGGGAATTAAAAACGCCATAGCTTGGGTCAGGCGCACCTTAGTCCTCAAGGTAACGTCTTTGCTTTTTAACACTTTAAAGAGGTCTTTTGCCTTATACATGTAAGCATTCCTTATTCCCATTCTTTTTGAAGGGTTGCTGTGTTTCCCAGATATACTACCAAAATTCCTGACTGTTGATAATCAAGTGCACACACAAAGTCCGTAGGATAATGCAGAATCCACCAGAGTCCATTGAATTAACTCCAACTTGTGGAGACCCCATGTATATAAGAGCAGAACTGCGCTCTATAGGATTGTCAATGACTGATTTTTCTGAATTAGATTGCCAAGTCTTTCTTCCAAGGCACCTCTGGATGGACTTGAACCTCCAACCTTTTGTTTAGCAGCCAAGCGCATTAACTGTTTACACTACCCAGGGACTAAATGCAGAAAAGTTCACTACTTTTTATTTAAATTTGAATTTCAGTCCACAGTGACTCTACTTGAGATGTGAATTATAGAAGTCCTTCCTCCCTGGCCTCCCTTTGCTCTTTTACCTTCTCTGAAAGTACTCCTTTTTTTCTTTTTCTTGTTGGTTTTTAAACTCCTCTTTCTCCTCTACACTCATTTTTCAGGGTTCTGCTTTTCCTCCTCCAGCCTCTGGCCCAGGTTTGCCCTTAACAGAGAGGACAGGACGTAAGGGAGCCTCAGATGCTGTGCAGGATATGGGATGTGGAAGGGGCAAAGGACTGGGACCCCTCCCAGAGCAGCCATCCTATGAAGCAGCAACACGGTAAACAAGCATTTCTATGGTTATAGATATCTATATATGGTGCACTGTTGTACTCAAGGAATGTCTGCCTCATTTCTTGGCCTCACAAAAACCACATTCTATTATCTTAGTTTTGTAAGGGTCAGGGTTCCAGAGACAGTGGGTGGGGACATGTAGTTGTGTCCCCAAGAAAAAGGGAGAGGAGGAAGATACAGGAGGAAAACCTGGCCCTGAACTTGAGGTAAGTGTCCTAAGCTACACTGGCTGCCATCTTTTGCACCATGTGAAGCTCAATGTCCTCTTCTTAGTTGGCATGAAATGAAGTGTTTCTCAGGATTTCATAGCTTTTTCCAAATTGTGACTCATTATTTTCCCAGAAACCATCTAGAATAGCCTGTCTTGTAGACCCATGCCAGAAATTATAAATGAGTTAGGAAAACGAGGGGGTATCTGAAAGAGGTAATGAACATGTTCTCAGTGACTGCAATGGTGGGCAATAGGTGAAAGCTCAATTTAAGGAAAAATGTTAAATGTGTAGCTTTATAAAAATAGAATGACTTTTCTCTGGACTCAGTGCATTTTCTCTGCTGGAGGTACACGGAAGCATAGCTATGATGTCTACCATGTGGCGGGGCTGTTCCAGAATAGGTTTAAGCACTAGAGGAGTAGTTGTACCTGATGGCCTTTCAGGTGTCTTTCAACGTGGGGAGCGTGTGTGTAGTGTAGCTAATGGGAGCTGCTGAGTTGTAGAGGGAGCCCAAGATGAGGCTTCAGAAGACCCAGGCTCTAGTGCTACCTGAAGTGACTCCTCTATCCGTCAATGTTTGAACCAAGCTCTGTGGGCCCATCCAGCACTGACCCCCAGATTATAAGTTCCATCAGGCAGGGACTATGTCATGGCATGATAAACTCATATAGCATTCTGAAAATTACCTATTTAATCCACTTATTTTACATATGAGAAAACCGGGATCCAGAAAAGTTGGGTCTTATTCTTTTTTTGTGTAAGATCTTTTGTTAGGTATATATATACATCTCACAGCACTTAGCATATAATAGGTGTTTGTACACACACATAATAATATGTCTTGATTTAAAAAGAGTTTGCAGAAGATAGATTTTATTTTTATGAGGATCAGATGATTATTTGGAATCAGCTTGATTTGTTTAGTATCCCTCTTCCCAGATTGTCCCTTCATATGTTCAGGTAGCCAGCCCCAGTGCCTTGCCCATATTGCGGCATCTAATGGCAAGTCAGCTGTTGGACTCAACTGAGCATGGCTCTGCAATGCCTGCAGCCACTCCTGCTGCAGCTCCCCAGCTTCCAAGTCTTCCCAGAGACAACCAGGCACTGTCTTCTCCCCACCTTACATTGGTATGTTATTGTTGTTAGGTGCCATCGAGTCGGTTCTGACTCATAGCAACCCTATGTACAACAGAGCAAAACACTGCCCAGTCCTATGCCATCCTCACAATTGTTGCTATGTTTAAGCCCATTGTTGCAGCCACCATGTCAATCCATCTCATTGAGGGTCTTCCTCTTTTTCGTGAACCCTCTACCTTACCAAGCATGGTATCCTTCTCCAGCGACTGGTCCCTCCTGGTAACATGTCCAAAGTACATGAGATGAAATCTTGCCATCCTTGCTTCTAAGGAGCATTCTGGCTATGCTTATTCCAAGACAGGTTTGTTTGTTCTTCTGGCAGTCCATGGCATATTCAATATTCTTCGCCAACACCATAATTCAAATGCATCAATTCTTCTTCAGTCTTCCTTATTCATTGTCCAGCTTTGGCATACGTATGAGGCAATTGAAGATACCATGGCTTGGGTCAGGCACGCCTTAGTCCTCAAGTGACATCTTTGGTTTGTAACACTTGAAAGAGATTTTTTTGCAGCAGATTTGCCTGTTGCAATACATCCTCACAACAGGACCAGTAAGCAACATCATGATAAATGGAGAAAATATTGAAGTTATCAAGGATTTCATTTTACTTGGATCAACAATCAATGCCCATGGAAGCAGCAGTCAAGAAATCAAAAAATGTATTGCCTTGGTATACTCCACACTTTAAGGGGGACTTGCAAGTACCGCATCAAAAAAAAAACTATTGCCATCGAGTCAATTCCAACTCACAGTGATCCTATAGGACACAGGAGAACTGCCCTGTATTGTTTCCAAGGCTGTAATCTTCACGGAAGCAGACTGCCACATTTTTCTCCAGTGGAGCAGCTGGTGGGTTCGAACCACCAACATTCAATTTTCAGCAGAGTGCTTAACCACTGTGCCACCAAGGCTCCTCCAAATACCATTCTCTACCTTCTCACTCTAGGCCCCACTTCCATGCATGCTGTTGTTGTGAGCCATGGAGTCAATTCCTACTCATAGCGACCCTATAGGACAGAGTAGAACTGACCCATAGGGTTTCCAAGACTGTAATCTTTATGGGAGCAGACTGCCACATTTTTCTCTGGCAGAGTGGCTGGTGCATTCCAATTGCTGACCTTTCGGTTAGCAGCTATGTGCTTAACCACTGTGCCACCAGGGCCCCTTACTTCCAAGTATTCAAAAACCAAATCCAAACCCATTTTCAGCCAGTCTATTCTGACTCAAAGCGATTCTACAGGACAGAGTAGAACCACCCCAGAGGGTTTCCAAGGAGCAGCTGGTGAATTTGAACTGCTGACCTTTTGGTTAGCAGTCAAGCTCTTAACCACTTCACCACCAGTGCTCCACTTCCGTGCATAGACTCCTGTAAAAAGCACTGGACTTGAAATCAGAGAAGCTAACTGCCATTCTTGGTCTGTCAGCAATGATCTCGGTAACTTTGGGCAGATGATAAAACTCAGGGTTGATTCAGAGGAAAACAGGAGGTAAAAGATACATTTAAAAATGCTTTATCTAATGAATGTTACCTGTACTTGCCTCTTATTCCTTGCCTGACGATACTTGTTCTATACCTTCTTATTTGACAACCAAATACTTTTCAATATGGTGAAGTGGAAAGGGCCCTGGACTCCTCAATTATTTATGCTGCATGTCCTTGGGCAAGTGGCTGATCTTTCTGAGTGTCAACGCCTTCATTATTCAAGTGGAATATTACGCCCCTGCTCTACCTGCTTCAGACTCACTGTGAAGATCGAAGGAGATGTTTAAGTAAAAATGATTTGTAACTTTAAAAACAGTTCTATAAATTTATGATATGGTTACTATTACTAATCATTTATTTACCTTGTATCATCTCTACACCATGTAATCTCAGTTCCACTGTGTCTTAACCAAATGCCCTTACACAAGGTGCACACAATGCTTCTACTGACAATGAGGAACTTTCAGCCCCACATAAACATTTTCTCAGAGAAGTGAAGTAATCAATTAATAAGGGTGGAAACCATCTATCGCTGTTTCTAAAAGGTAACCACACAGTCCATGTTGGGAAAATCAACTTGTATTTACCAAGGGTTACTTTGTATATTTCTATTACAATCTCTTGTTTTTAGATTGTTTGCCCATTTGTGTCCTCATTTGAGTCTCACCAAAAACCAAGGACGTGGGAGGAGGACCATTTCTAACCACACTGTAAAAATGAGAACACCAAGGCTTATGGGAGGAACTGTTCAAGGTCACTACATTAATTTCCTAGAGCTGTAACACATTATGACAAACTGGGTGGCTTAAAATAATAAAACTTTATTCTCTCACACTTCTAGAAGTCTAAAATAAAGGTGTTGGAAGAATCACCTTCCTTTCAAATACTGTAGGGGAGAATCCTTCCTTGCCTCTTCCAGGCCTCTGTTGGCTCCTGGCAATCCTTTGTGTTCCTCAGCTTCTATCTGTACCTCTTCAGTCTCTGCCTCTGTCTTCACAAGGCTTCTTCCTTGCATGTATGTGTGTCCTCTCCTCTTCTTATAAAGACACCAGTCATTGGATTCAGGGTCCACTCAAAAAATCCAGTATGACCTCATCTTAACTAATTGCACCTGCAGAGACCCTATTTCCAAATAAGTTCACATTTACAGGCACTAGAGGTTACAAGTTGAACATATCTTTTTGGGGTCACAATTCAATCCACTGTAGTCACTTTTCTAATAAACAGTGGTCTTAGGATGGCAGGATAGCGTGATGTAGAGAGCACCAGCTTCAAAGTCAAGCAGATTTGTTTTTAAAGCCCTTCTCTATGACTTATATTAGCTCTGTGAGTTTAGGCAAGTAGGTGCTTGAAATTGTTTTTGTCTTTGTTTTTATTCCTAAGCGTGGAAATGAGAATACCTGTTTCATAGGTCTGTCATAAGAAGGAAATACGACAATGGATGTGACGTTCTTAGCATAGCGCCTTGCATATAGTAAATGCTTAACACTAATTATTTTTATTAATAAAAACCTGAACATCCCTTTTTCAATGTCTTTTCATTCTATTATGCCCTTAAGTTTTGTACACTGCAGGCATTTTTACTCTATACATTGTCAGCCGTAAACTGTATGGTGTACCTTGAATATGGACTTTACCACATCAACTAAGAATGGACTATTTTGAGTGACAACGCACCCTGCCTACCAAGAGTCCAGCTTTGTCTGAAAAACTATTGTGTAATTACTTGAACATTCCCTTTGTGATTTTCTTTTGTTATTTTATGAAAATGAGTAAGAAATAGAAAAATGAATGTGCTTATACTGGTAGCAAGAAACATAGGTCCCATAAATTTACTCTGGTTGAGACAAAGATGGTAGCTCCTAGACATTATAGAAGTGATGAATCTTTGGTGAGGCCTTAAGTTGAATCAACTGGGTATGCACTTGTACAGGAAAAGAACAAATAGAAAGCCTTGTAAATATACCTTTTAAAAATGATATCTAACTGCTGAATTTTCCTTAGGAATTGTTTTCATGCTTTTTTACATTTCTGGGGCCAAAAATACCTTATAACCCTTAAGTCAATTGAATTTCTCATATTTGACCTAATTGTGAGAAGGATTAGAAACCCACTGTCTATGAAGATGTGGACCTGCTTCCAGAGGAGGCTGATGTATAAAGACAACTGGTAGTAATGATGTTTCTTCCTCATAGTAGGTCTCTTCTAGAGTCTCCAGTTAAATATACAGAAAATCCAAAAGGGCAAGATAACTTTCTCAAAAAAAAAAAAAAAAAAAAAGTCAATACTGGTATTGCTGCCCAGTGCCAAGAGAGAGCCTTAACAGTGTGGCTTTGGTATGTTCTGGTTAGTATATGCGCAGAGTATCCCTAAAGATGGGCATGATCTGTGTCTCTGCTATATTCCAGGGGACAGCTGGCTGGTGTCTGCTCCGACAACAGACAGGACGAGACCTATATTTCTTTTAGGACTAATAAGAAGGGTCTTTTGATATGTTAGTGCATTTCTGGCTGGCCAAAAAAAAAAAAAAAGCTGATTTTCTTTAATAGCTTTTTCCTCACTCATTTTTTTTTTGAATAAAGATGTTTAGGGCAAGTCACTAGGGAAACTTGAAAGCCAGACTGTATTCCTTTAAACAAAATGACATTTCTTAGTAAAGAGGTTCCCAGCGTCCCCCGCAGAAATATATCTGATTTCAGAAAAAGATTGATTCAAATAAAAATGTGTTTGTATAAGAAAAATTATTTTCTGCTGAGAAAACACATAGTTTGGGGTAAATTTATAGTTCTGGCCAGGTCATTAATATCTGGTTGTCAAAAAGTATTGGTTTGAACAAAAATATGTTGTAATAAAAATGCATTGTTTTGAAGAAATTTATTGGCCCCATGAAAACCTATTCGATTCAGAAAGATATGTTGATTTCAATGAAAAATCTATTTGTTTTAAGGGAGATAGTGCTGGGCTCTCAGCTTTTCTTTGTGACATTGATGTTCACTTAGAAAAATGAAACATGGACATAATTAGTGGAAAGTCTGTGAAGAGAGAGCAGAAGGCCATTGTAATCAATAATACTTAACACAGACATAACGAGCTTCAATCTTCATAGCACATTGACAAATATTAGCCAGGGAATCCTTCCAAACAGCCTGAAGAGGGGTGTGGCTGGCCATGATTTTACAAGATGGACATTCGGTGAAGGAAGAGGAACAGGAAGATGGAAAAGGTTTCATAAATTGAACACCAGACATTGTGGTCCCCAAGAAAGCCATAAGAATTCCTGTGAGATAGTGACCTCAACCTGCTGTCCCGCCCTTCTCTGCCTCTACTGCCTATGATAGAGCAGGATCTTGAAACAGTTAACAACGAGGTTCACAGATCATACCACAGCCCCTCTGAGTGATGTATTCACATTTGAAAGACAGAAATGGCATTGGGGTTGTGTTTGCTCGGTGTGGACAAAATAAATCTGTATCTTTTATCTAATACAAAAATCTGGCTCTGAAAATGTTGATGAAAGACAGGGAACCAAAAATCAGTTTGGTATCTTCAGCTGTTGACTTAAAGCAGGGGTTGGCAAACTTCTTCTGTAAACAGACAGATAGTAAATATGATAGGATTTGCGTGGCCATAAAGTCTGTGTCTCAACAACTCAGCTCTGCCACTGTAACGTGAGAGCAGCCACAGACACTATGTAGATGAATGAGCATGGAAGTGTTCCAATAAAACTTTATTTACAGAAACAGACAGTATACCAGATGTTGCCTGCAGGTCATTGCTGTTGTTGTGTACCATCGACTCGATTCTGACTCATAACAACCCTATAAGACAGAGTGGAACTGCCCCATATGGTTTCCAAGGAGTGACTGGTGGATTCGAACTGCCTACCTTTTGGTTAGCAGCCTGAGCTCTTAACCATTTGTCCACCAGGGCTCCTTTGTGGATCATAGTATGCTTAAATAATCAGCTTCGCTGCACAGCTTACTCAAGTAATTGTGCAGAAATAAGCCAAAAAGAAACCTAGCATGCAGGAGCAGATATAGATAACCTACAAAACATAACACAGGTATGGTCATCATGGTACTGAGAGGAGAATGTCATGAAGGAGGAAAATTCTACATGGTAAAGGAAGGGGGCATAACAATGCTTCAGGTCCCAGATATCAGTGTGATCCTGAATCCTATGTCCAACAGTCCTCAAAGTGTGTCAGTATTCCTCAGTGTATAAATTCCCAAGTAAATGGTCATAGGAAGGACTGGGAGAGTCATTCCCATATACACTTGCCATAGTGTTGCAGGGTCCTTCTTCCTGGGGAACTGCCCTGACCTTTAGTCAGAGGATTCCTGGTCTGAATACTGTCTCAGCTCTGGAAACTAGGCAAGGTATTGTGAAATTATATTGGGACAGCTGACCTCAGGCTAGTGATTTATCCATCTTTCATATCATTTGGTTTTATAGATTTAATAATACTCTTGCTGGTGATCCATCTATCTTTCCCCTAGGGAAGCTGTGTTCAGGCCCCCAACTGTAATTCTGACCTTGCCACTGCTTATTATAACTGTACCTACCATACTTTTGATGGTTGAGAACCACCACATGTCTTTAGTATTTTGAGATTTTGCCATCACATTAGTACCAGGGAGTCCAGTTCTGTAAGGGCATTGCTACCATCAGCTTTGGCCTGCAGAGAATAGCTTCTCAATGATTATGGTGATTAACTCAGCAGGACATTCTTGCTTTGATAAACAGTGGGTGGTCTGGGATCTGGACGAGCTCGGTCTTAAAGAATAGATAGGATTGAGACATAATAGAGATTGCTAGCTGGGAGACATTCTAGGCACAGGGGAAAACAAACAAACAAACTGACCCCCTTGCCATCTAGTTGATTCCAACTCATAGTGACCCTATAGGGCAGTGTAGAACTGCCCCATAGAGTTTCCAAAGAATGGCTGGTGGGTTCAAACTGCTGACTTTTTGGTTAGCAGCCAAGCTGTTAACCACTGTGCCACCAGGGCTCCAGGCAAGAGGAGTGAAAACCAAGGCTGTAGAGTCAGGGGATTTCATAGGTCCCAGGGGAGAAAAGTGTACATGAAAGACAGTGGGAAAGTCAAGATAGAAAATATGACAGAAGGCTATACTTGTAAGTTAAGCTTATGGGTGAGGACTTTGCTCTGCTAGTAGCAGAGAAAAGAGGAAGCCAAAGGGAACTCTACAAAGGGCAAAGGACAGAAACCATCCTCCATTGGCTCTGGTAGTTATGATGTGTAAACCAGAGCAAGGAAACAGAAGCTGGAGAGCAGAGGAGGAGAAGGTGGCAGCAGCCCAAGCACTCCTGACATGTGTAAGGTAAAAGTTTAATGTGCCTTGGGCACACAGAGCTGCCAGCCTAATGACATGCAAATGAGCTGGTTCCACTCCAGCAGGTAACCATATTATCTGTCGGCCTTAGGTGATGAGGCTTCACCAGCAGCAACTCAGACACAACTCTGAAAATTCTCTCCAGGATCTAGGCCTTTTTGCTTTTCCCACAGCAGATTTTCACTAAGACTCTTGGCACAAAGGTACATGGGGAGAGATGTTGGCATTTTGCTTCCAGAATCTCTTGCTGGATTGTGAAAGATGAAGCTGAGTTTACCAGAATTTTTTTCTTTTGCTTCTCATTTTTCTCTTTCCTATCACATACTTAGGAGCCTTGGTGGTGCAGAGGTTAAGCACTCAGCTGCTAAATGAAAGTTTGGCAGTTAGAACCCACCAAGCAGCTTCCTGAGAGAAAGACCTGGTGATCTGCTCCCGTAAAGATTACAGACTATGGGGCAATTCTACTTTGTTACATGGGGTCACTATAAATCAAAATTGACTCAATGGCACCTAACAACAGCAATCACATACTTGGCCCTGTATGGATACTTAAAATCCATCAAAAAGATAGATTTGAGAACAGGAACATAGTTTAGAATTACAAAGGTAAAGTGCACTTGTGGAAGAAGAGAAGCTGGTGAGGAAAATATAGCTCTGATCTTATATATAGGCACATAGTTGTCCTCAGAGTAGAATCTTAGTGTTGAAAGGGAACTTAAAGGTCATAAATTTCAACTGCTCACCTAGTGTTTAAATTCATTTTTTGACAGCCTCACTATGTGGTCATCACAGTTATGCCTCCATGTACCTCTAGCACAGAAAAACACTAGATCCAGAGAGCACTCATTCTATTTTTGTGAAGTTTTAAGTTTAATAACGGTTCTTATATTGATCTTGTGCTTCTACCCATTAACCACTATTTGGGGCCATAGAAAATATATCCACTGGCTCTTTCAGAGAGTTCACCCATCTATCCTGATGGTCATGCCCAGTAGATCTTTATGCTACTTTGCACTTCCCCCTCCATCCAAGCCACGGATGTAAATTAGTTTGTCTCCTCCTGTTTCTTTCAAAGTTCCATGGCCTCAGAAGTTACAGGACTCCTGAGTTGTAAGTGAGAAATAATTGGAGTGTATGTGTGTGTAGCGGGGGAGGTGGGAAGGTGGAAGGGTGGTTCGTGTATGTGTGTCCACATGTGTGCATGTTGCAAAAGACAGGCACGGTCTTCAGAACTTGGAGAATTGTAGAGGAGAAGAAAATTTTGCCAAGGAGAAAGTTAGAACCTACAAGACCAAGGCTAGAAGGACTAAGACATTAAAAAGAAGCGATAGCTGCAGGCAAACCTAACCAAAATCCAAAAGAGTGTCTGAGTTAGTAGTCTGGCTCTAAATATGTGGTGAAGAGGTAGAGACCAGATGCCTAGTGTGCAGATAGATTTTGATTTCCAGGAGTAGGGGAAAGGCCATGAGTATATATGCATATTGTGTGTGTGTGTGTGTAGAATTAGTTTGTTCATTTTTACAAGTGAACCTTTACAGCATCTGACTGAACAGCTCATATCTGGGGTCTTCAAAAAACATTTGTAGAGTGAACGGATGAATCAAATGAGTAAAATTTTAATTCTTAGGGAACATGACAGATCCCATGTCTCCCACTGGAAAAAAAAAATTTCAAAACTGGGTGATTTTTTAATTTTCTCTTGTCTAGTTGCATTTTAAAAGCAGAATAGTTTAATCTGAAGTCTAGGATCACTAATGAGGTACTTTATGTGACCCTCACCTACATCATCTTAAGTGTGAAACTGCACAGGATTTTCAGGAAGAAAAAGGAAAACTTTGACCCTAATTCAAAGTCAAACAATTTTCTTCAACTAAATTTTCTTTAACCACTCTCCATAATAAAAACTTGTCTGACTAATGATGCATGAATTCCTATGAGTTAATTCTGGGTTGAAGGGTAGGAAGAGTGTACAAATATTTTCTGATTCAGAGTTACAAACAATCCCAATTAGAAGAAGAGTTGGACACTCATATATGAAAGAGGTCTGGAAGTAGAAAAGCCAAGAGTGAATCCTATCTCTGACACTATCAAGCTTGTAGTCCACTGGCAATGAAGATAAACTGTTTGATTTTATAGTCCATTCATCTGCAAGACAGAAATAATAAAACTTACCTGATAGGGTTATTGTAAGACACACAATATATATAAACGTACCTAATGCAGAATAGACTTCATCATTTTTTGAGTTTTTTTTTTTTTCTCATATCTTTGTAGAGATGAATTTCAGAACTCAGGGTCTTTATCAGTCCATAGCCAATCAGGAAAGCAGAAGTCACTCTATATATTTCAAACAGAGGGAATTTAATACAGAAAATGGTTATATTGGTGATGAAAGAATTGAGAAGCCAAAAAGACAGTGAGGGAACCCAGAGATTAGCAAAAGTAGGAAATCACTACCACCCCTAAGACTAGAGGCTCATATATAAGAGAGAGTGTTACCAGAGGCCAGGATCCAGGGTTACCAGATGAAGCTGGAGCTGTGGTACACCTGCCTGGAAAAAGCAAAGATCAAGGAAGTGGTTATTTGATGGAAGCATAGAGGAGCCACAGCCATGGCCAAATACATCATATGGATTAGAGTGAGAGGAAACAAAATACCTTAAATTTTTCATTGCATCCACTCTCCAATCTTCCATCTCTTCTGCTCACTGGTCAAACCAACTTTGAAGCCAGAAGGTTGTCTAGGAGTTAAAATGGAGTCTAGGAATTGTAGTTTTTTAAGTCTTCTAAATGAAGAAGAATGGGTCTGAGTGGGAAAAAAAAAAAAGACCAGTTCAGCATCCAAATATCCCATGATATTCTTCCTGCAGATGAAGGTCTTTCTCGCCACCTCATTCACCTTCAGCACAAAGCAACCATATTTCCTCAGTCCAGCAAAGTCCTTATCGTTCATGTTCCTTTGGTAAGGCTGCTGGTAATTTCATAAAATGACTAAAGTCCCAAAGGATCCTGCTCAAAGATTCTGGAAGAGTCCAAGCAGTAGGTAGGACCTGAGATTCCCATCTAATGTAGAGGATCTGAGGTCCCTGGAATCTCAGGGTTTACCAAACTCTTAAGGAGCTCTGGTGGTGCAGTGGTTAGGTGTTCAGCTGCTAACCAAAAAAGATCAGCAGTTCGAACCCACCAACCGCTTCACAGGAGACAGATGTGGCAGTCTACTTCCGTAAAGATATAAAGCCTTGGAAACCCTATGGGGCAGTTCTACTCTGTCCTATAGGGTCTCTATGAGTTGAAATAGACTCAACAACAACAGGTTTGGTTTGGATTTACCAAACTGTTGTATACATTTCAAATGAATGGTCCAGTGACTACACTATCATATTGGTTCCAAGTTTTAGATTTTTATGAACTAAAATGAATTTTATTTTTTACTCACTCAAGTTATATAATAGGTGTGTGCCCTACAGAGTTATGTCTAACTGTGATGAATCAAATAATATTCAGAGCATTAAAAGTATTTGTAATTCCAAGGAATTTCACAGTAAATCATCAACCAAAGAATCTTCTTGCTATGAAAACAATCATTTCCTCTTGAATCTGTTGTGTAAGTTCTGGTTTTTCATATATTGGCTTTACCTTAAGTAGATGACAATTCAATTTTTCAGCCCTGTGACATAAGCTATGCTATAAGGCAGAATAAGTTAAACATCACAAGAGAGGTACCAGCAAAATGTTGTGAGAACATAGAGAAGGAGAAGAAAGGAGGAAAGAATTAATTCTCCTGGAGGAAGTGCTATTTGGCCCACAGTTTAAGAGTTGGTAGATTTTTGAAAAACAGATAATCAGCAAAAGGCATAGCAGTGGGAAAGTGCAAGGTGAATTGAAAATGACTTGTAATAGTATTTGGCTGGAAATTGCTGGAATTTGGAAAAGAATAGGGCTTAAAGTTCGAGTGTGGTCAGATCATGAAAGATCTTTATTTAGTAGGCAGTAGAGAGTCATTAATGGTGTTTTGTTTGTTTGTTTGTCTTTAAAGCTAGAGTACAACCAGAATTGAACAAACTGAAGTTTGTTTCTATAGGTAGGAACATTTTTCAGATAACTTATTAAAATAGTTTTACTCTATAGATTGATACCATGAGCTGTTCATCTATGTAGCCATGGTTTAAGAGAGGTATATATAAAGAAAACATATGGTTTCTTATTTCCAAATTAATTATGCAGTTTCAATTTTGTTTTATAGTGACAGTGACATTTGCCGTGTGTTTTAACCTGGTTCTAGATACAAGAAATGGGAGCCTTTCCAGCATAACCTGAAATTTTCCTGTGTATACCATCCATCAACATCCCAGTAAAAATTTAGAAACATTGATCTCAAATAAAACTATGAACTAAAACCTAGAAGGACTTCTCCAAATCTTATTCAGGTAGTTCTTTATCTCATATTCACACATATAGATAGTCTCATATATAATTTGAACAAAATGCTTAAAAGCAATCAGTTTAAACCAGAATTTGAATTTGCATCCGAACTATTACATTTTCACCCAATCTGAAAAAAAAAAAACAAATGCTTTTTTGTTTAGATCTCTGTTTAGAATACCTAATTAAGAGTCAATAAATTAAATAAGAACCAATGACCAAAAACTGTATTATAGAACACAGATCATATTATAAATAAAATGAAATGGTTCTGTGGGTAGAGTTTTACAGAATTTTAGAGATGAGATCAGCCTTTGGAATCATCTGGCAAAAACGTCTAATCTTACCCCATGGGAAACAGACTGGGGAATGGAAATGGCTGATCTAGGGCCATACAGCTAATTAATGGTAGGTCCAGAAGTAACCATTGTTATCCCAGTTAGTTAATTTTTCCCCCTATTTGTATTTATTAACATCATGGTATTGATCTTCACAGTTCTCATCTGAAGAGCTGATATACATTTGGGGGCACTAAGGGAAGGGAAGGATTTTGATGCCTTTACAAGAAGATGAGATCTGTTGGTCATTTAAAGATCAAGCCTGGAAACTAAATCTCCTTGACTTTTCTTGGAATTTATAGTGTGAGAAGTTGTACGTGGTTGACTCATGAGTTAAACCCCACACAGTCTGAAGAGGATATGTTCAAACACAGCAAACAGTTCAAAGTAAATGCCAAGCCTGGTAAAGACGTCACAGCCTCAGTCCCGGCCCAAATCCAGTGGCAGCAGATACATAATGCATGACCAACAAAATTTCTTTTTGCTCTTCTGTCTTGGCTGTTGCACAAGCACAAACCCCAATGGAACCAAGTAATCAAATACAGATTTGGAGTCATTAAATCTTCAAGGGGAAAGTTTTTTAAACATTTGGTTTCAGTTGTGCTTATAAGCTGGAGAAGCAACATGAGAAAAATCAATTAGAAATGGAAAGCTGGCTGGGATAATAAAAATTATTGTAACTTTTCATTATGACCTTAAATTTTGCTCCTGCTATTCTGCAAATGAGAGAGTACAGAAAAAAATTTTTTCTGTCCATGATACTTCCTAGGTTCTCTCTAAAAAGTAAAATTGGAAGAAGGCATCCTGAACTTGACTCTGTCATTTACTTCCTACTTATATAACTCTGGGAAAGTCTCTTAACTTCTTTTATCCACAAAATGCTAATAATAATATAAAACTTGCAGTGTTCTCATAAGTACTGAACACAATCTTGCAGAAAATTGCTTTGTAACTTACAAGGAACTACACAAATGTAAGGTTTTATTATTATTATATTCTAATGCAGAGAATGGGTATAGGGTCTGTACCCATTCCCAAGTTCTGAAGTAAATTGTATGGGTAGCATTTTTTGTATATGTTCATTTTCTGAAGAATGAGTCCTTAGCTATGGGTTTGAATAACACGTTCAGAAGAAAGTGAAACAAATCAATTCAAAGTAGTTTAACCACAAAACTTACAAAAAAAAAAAAAAAGGAAAAGTGGATAAAGAGAATTAATTTGATCACTTAATTGGGAAGTCCAGGGGTGAAGTTGTGTGGATTTATAGTCTGTCTTAAGCTAGGTTCTCTAGAGAAGCAAACCAGTGAAGCACATATATATGTACATATATATATATATATGTATGTGTGTGTATATATATATACACCTCTGTATATATATATACAGATATATATACACACACATACACACACATACACATTTATGTATATATATATATATATATATAGAGAGAGAGAGAGAGAGAGAGAGATTTATCTGAAGGAAATGGCTCACGTGGTTGTAGAGACTGGCAAGTTCCAAGTCCATGGGTCAGGCATCAGGCTGGAGGCTTCTAGTGACTCACATAGCTGTAGGGGTTGATGGACCCAAGACTGGCAGATCAGATGGCAGGCTGCTGGCTCACAGGCTGTGGAGGCTAACGAATCCCAAGATCAGCCAGCAATACAGCAGACCACTGGCTCAAGTTCCAAGAACCAGAGGCCATATGATGACAAGCCAGATGCAGGATCCAGAGCAAGCAAGCAAGCTTTGCCATATACATATTGGATGCAGGCCACACCACCGAGGAAACTCCTGTTACAACTGATTGGCTGATGACATCATATCACATCATGAAAGATGACTATGTCATTACATAACTGCCAAATTATATCATTATATAACTGCCAAACCACTGAGAATCATGGCTCAGCCCAGCTGACATACAGCCTTAACCATCTCATGGTCTTAAACAATAGCATTGGCTCATTCTCCCCGCTCCCCCACCCTGTCTCTATCTCTCTCTCCATCTCTTTTTCTGTGTCTTTTTATGTGATTGTCTCACATTGTACTTTGTTAGAGGCATGCCTTCTCCACACACTGGGAAGATTGCACAGCACTGGGCTGACAGACTACATACAGCTTGTGGTCCAAAAGGTTGAGAGAGCAATTCTCTATCTACAATTCAGAAAATTCTTTGGAAGGACTATAGTTGTTCTGGGCATAGGTCACATGCCCCCTCTCCTTGAGCCAATCAATGGCTCCAGGGAATGTGATGTGATTAGCCTAGGCTGGACCAAATGCCTCCTCCTGTCCCAATAGGGCCACATGGGACTGGGGAGAAGACTCCCAAAGAAAAGGATACTGGCCAGCAAATCAAAGGATGTCTACTACAGCCACTTCTATCAGATTTTCAAAGGAGCGCATAATTACCAAAAGAAAAAAAAAAAAGATTCTATAAAATCACCAAGAAATATACCTTATTAGAGGCTCATAGAGTTAAGGAAACTGAAAGTTGAAAAAGATCTTGGACAGCATGATGACAAAACTCATTTTTAAGATGAAAAAACAGAGGCTAAGATAGGTGAAATAGTTTGCCACAAGGCAACAGGAGAAGTAGAACCAGATCTTGAAACCCGATTCTTGGTGCAAGAGTCCTTCCACTTTAGTGACCTGCCTTTTGTACTAATTAGAAATTGTAAAGTATGATCCCAAAGTTTGGATAAGTTAATGACTTTCATAATTCCAGGAAAGTAGGAGAAACAAAGTGCATACTATTTTCCATTCTTCTTCCCCCCAAGTTATCACAAACTTACTGTTCATGAGAGTTTTCAATCAACAGAGTTCAAATTTTGGTGGTTTACTTTTTCAGCTTTTTCGCCAGATTTTCAGAGGTAATTTGTGGTTATGTAGATTTGCTCTAATGTTTTAAATAATTGTGCCATAGCCTCTCTGCCTAAATTCCTTTAAATCTAAAGCATATACGACAGGCAGTAAGAGAGGGATAGAAGTTTGGAGTCCTTGGCTGGCAAACAATTAAGTGCTTGACTACTTATCAATCCACCCAAAGACACTTTAGAGAAAAGGCTGGGAAATCTGTTTCCTTGAGAAGCCTATGAGGTGTAGTTTTACTGTGCAACACTTGAGGTCCTCATGAGTTGGAATCAACTCAATTGCAATTTTTTTTTTTTCCAAGAGGTTTGGAATAGACTGAGTGAAAGGTAAAAAGCCAAGCAAAGCCTAAGTGAGAAGTCCTGGACTTTGACCATGAAAGGTGCATTTGCCTGGTATTCCCTTTGATTGCACATATGCCAGGCAATGTAAAGGAAGACCAGCCTGGGTTTAAAGCATAGGGGCAGATAAAGATACATGCTGGTTGTGTCTAGGCCAAGTTAGATGGCCATGAAGAAGTAAGCAGTCCATAATAAGATGACTTTCAAGGCTCCTGACTTGCTGTAATAGGTGAACTTGAGGCAGAAATCCTCAAAATAAAACACTCCACCCTTGACCTCACTAATGATATAAATTGGAATCTTGACACTTCTTTACACTCAGAGAAATTCTTCTTCATTCCATTTCAAACTGCCTGCTTTACTTGAAGCCTGGGGAGCTTCAGGACCTTAATGAGTTAATGCAACTTCCCAAAGCAGAGGTTATCATCAGTAGCTTCCTTCCCTCAGCTTATAATGTTAATAACAATATTGTCAGATGCCAAAGAAGGAGGCATGTTCTGCTTGGCTCATGGGTCAGCCAGCAGGGACTTGTTGAAATCCAACTCCATTTTGTAAGCCAAATGAAAAACCACATGGCAGCCTTAGTAGGGATTAGGAGTATAACTGCTGAGCTATCACCTGAAATCCATCCTCCTACACATTTGATTTAAAACAATCACCACATATTTGCTATGGACTTTTCTTTCATTATAGACCAACCCTGATATTTAATCAGTCTCGGCTCTTCTCTGTTTGAACAAGTTGATGCTAAACCATATTAAAAAAAAAAAAAAACAAAAAAAAAAAAACCAAGAAATGTCATCACTACCATATTATCCTCTCTCTGTGAACACATTCATAATGCATTACGGTTTCAATAGAAAGGCTGCTTATGATTAAAATTAAAAAAGAATTAAAGCTGCATTTGTGGTGATGGTCTGCTTTGATTTGGCTTTCATCAGTTGGACAAGAAAATTGGAAGTTGGGGGATGGGGAATGGACTGAGAATTAGCAACATATATTAGATTCATTAATCATTGCAGGAGAGACGATTTAGAGTCAATCTCTCCTTTAACTAACACCTTAGACTGAGATGGCATCATATTAACTAAGAGAGTGGGTTTATCTCCTTTATCCAGAGTAGTTAGTAATAGGGATGAAGCCCATGAGAAAAAATACCAATCTGGGTATTACATCTCCTGCGAGGTCAGGAATTCCCAAATCCATTGACTCTGAATGGTCATTTATTCACCTTCTCCAGGCTAATACATCCCATCGCTATGGTGTACCATCACTTCTAAGAAGTACTCACTCCCATTTTTTAAGATGTAAGGGGATTAAAAAAAAAAATGAAAGAGAAAGAGAATGGTGTGTGTTTGTGTGTGTGTCTGTGTGTGTACTTATCTGATCTATGACTACAATTTATGGAGGTGATAATATATTTAACAACCAGTATTATATACATATCAGGAGCCTTGACAGTGCAACAGTTAAGTGCTTGGCTGCTAACCGAAAGATTGGCAGTCTGAGACCACCTAGTGGCTCCACTGGAGAAAGACCTGGCAATCCGCTTCCATAGATTACAGCCAAGAAAACACTATGGGGCAGTTCTGCCTGTCACATGGGGTCGCTGTGAGTCAGAACTGACTCAACCACACCTAACAACAACAACAACATTATATATTGTTGTTGTTGTTAGGTGTCGTCGAGCTGATACATATATATATATAATGGTTACTTACGGTGGGAAGGATGGAGATGTGCTTGGAATGGGATACATAGAAGGAGCAGCTGGAGAAGCTGGTAAATTTCTTCTTGACCTGAGTGATTGTATTAGTTTCTTAGGGCCGCTGTAACAGAGTACCACAAAGTGGGTGGCTTGTAAGAACAGACATTTATTGTCTCACAGTTTTGGAGGTTAGGGTTCAGAATGAAGGATATCTGCAGGTCAGTATTCTCTCTGAAGGCTCGAAGGGAAGATCCTTTCTTGACTCTTCTCATCTTCAAGTAGCTTCAAGTGTTCCTTGGCTTGCTGCTGCAGCCTAACTCCATTGTCACATGGTCATCTCCCCTTTCTATCTCTCTATGTCTCTTCTCTTTTACAGAACACCACTCAGACTGAATAAAAACTCACTCTACTCTGGAATGACCTTAAGTTAACTTAACAGATAATATCTTCAAAGACCTTATTTCTCAACAAGTTCATGCACAGATACCAGGGATTAGGACTTAAGCATAAATTTTAGGGGGGCAGAATCAATCAATAATAGTGTTGTCCACCTGATAGTAATTTATTAAGCTTTACATCTGATTTCTGTGGTTTTCAGTATTCATATTTTATTTTACAATAAAAATATTTTTAAAAGTAGATTGGTTTCACATTATGAAAAAGGGTGAGTGTACTTGACTAAAATAATTTGAAGTATGTCACATAATGGGGAGCCAATTAAAGTTACTGGGAGTGACATGATCAACATGGAACATTAGAAATTTAACCTATCAACAATGTGTGGAATAAATTAGTGGACCAAATCTAGGAGACCATTTAGTAAACAGCCCCAAAAGGTAGTGAAAATATGAACCGGAGTAGCAATAACAAAAAAGGCAGATGTGAGAGGAGTTATAGATGTGAAATTCATTTTAGCCACTGATGGCATGTGGTAGTTCAGGGAAAATGAACATTCAAGAATGACCCAACAGGTTTTCTTGAAGAGCTATGGCATTAGTGCTGACATCAAAAGACATAAGAAATGAAGAAGAAGAACTCTGCTTAAAGGCTCACAAACATAGTATAATGGTTTAGATACTGAATTTAGAGTCAGCCCAATCTGCACTCATACACTAGTTCTTCAACCTAGTGGCTTGGTGATTCTGGAAAATCAATCTTTTTAAGAGAAAGTAAACTCAGCTATAAAATGAGGCAATCATAGAACTTATATCAGAGGTTGTTGTGAGAATTAAATGATTAAATATGAGTGTGCCTATCAAGTGCCTAATGGACAATATGTATTAGTGACAATGAAGATGATTATGGTACTGACCAACAGGCAGTTTGAAATGCATATCTAGAGCTCAGAAGAAAGATCTGGAATGATAATAATAGATTTGTGACTTATACATCTTCCACAT
This sequence comes from Dugong dugon, assembly GCA_030035585.1. NCBI lineage: Eukaryota > Metazoa > Chordata > Mammalia > Sirenia > Dugongidae > Dugong > Dugong dugon. The sequence goes on along the minus strand of CM057462.1, from coordinate 178,954,835 downwards.
ATTTGAATGTATAGTGATAAATGTGATTTCCATGGGAAAGAGACAGTAAGACTTACAGGATTTTATAAAGTTTAGCCAAACAATCTATAGTTACTTCTTAGGTACATAAAATAATGGGAGGAGATGTACAAAGGTGTGAATAATAAGAATTATCTCATATATGTGATTATAATTTCCATTTGGGTAGGGGACTACTTTTATCTTTTAATTTCATTATAAGTATTCTGGGAAGTCTCAGACTCGTTGTTAGGTGTTGTCGAACTGGTTCTGACTCATAGCGACCCTGTGTACAACAGAATGAAACACTGCCTTATCCTACACCATCCTCACAATCAATCATTGCTGTGTTTGAGCCCATTGTTGCAGCCCCTGTGTCAGTCTATCTTATTGAGGGCCTTTCTCTTTTTCGATGACCCTCTACCAAGCATGATGTCCTTCTCCAGGGACTGGTGCCTCCTGATAACATGTCCAGAGTATGCATTAGGAATAAGTAAAAACCCTTGACTCCTGCCTCACATACCTGCTCTAACAGATTAGGAAAAACAAGCTCCATCACTATTAAGGACCTCTTAGCCTCTAACTAGCCTCTATCTAGTTGTCTACTGCACATTGGCTCAGCAGTTCTAATGGATGCAGTTCATAGATGTGCAGGAGACAGAGAGGCTAGATTACTTATGTTCTTTTTTGTATTGTCTTTTGAATAGTCCACATGAAAAGCAGGAAGGGAGCAAACTGGTTTAGCCCAAAGGAACATTAAAGTAGGTAAGCATAGAGCTCACTTGGAAGACGTTTCACAGACTTGATTTTAACCTGAGACAAATATCCCTCAATATAATGTCTAATAAGCCAACTAACTGGCAGGTTAAGGACCTGAGCATCCAATAGGACCATAGAAGCCTTCTGCTCCACTCTTAGCACATTTTTTTTCTTGTAGTTTAAAATACTTGTTAGGATCATTCTTTATTTTATATACTTTCTTTCTTTAAGAAAGATTTAATATGCCATATGAAGGTTTTCTTTATCAAACCTAAGTCTCAAACTTTATTCCTAGCAACTGGTCTACTTCCAGGCTAAACAAGAGCTTTGTTCTTCAGAGCTTTGTTCCTTTTCTCCCAGTACCTTCTCACTGCTCTCAAGAACCGTGTCTCTCATTACCAGTGACTCTTGGTGTAATAATTCTGGCTTAAGTTGTCCCTATTTTCCCAAATTATTTCTTGTGTGCTTTGGTTAGCACAGTCTGTTGTGTTTTGGTTAGCAGAGTGATCACTTTTAAATTAACTTTAATGTGAGATTTCTCCCTTAAGTTTTGACAAAAGAGCTTGTAGAAAGCAACACTCCCACTGAAAATAACTAAAAATTAATCTGGGGGAAAAAAAAAACAAAAAACATTCACACATGTGAAAGCATTGACAGCACCTGAGAAAGACAGAACACAAAGTACCAGAACCTCAAAGAAAAGGAAAGCTCATTGAGGTGAACCCAATGTTCTGTGAGCTACTTTGCTCCTGAGGCATTTGCCAATTATTAACTGCAGGTGCCAAGAAGCTGAAGCACTAGGAAAAATAAAATGAGCAGAGATCCAAGGAGAAAATAATGGTTAAATAGATCTTTTGACAGTCTCATGGGGATGAGGACCCAAAAATTGGACTTTGGGGCTTCTAATACAGCAAGGATTGAGGGTGACAAGATTTCAGGAAGAAAACAGGCAGACAACTGATTCTGAAACTTTGGGCTGATTTTTCCCTAGGGATATTTACTAACACTTAACCTGTGCAGGGAAAGAGGCAAAAAAAATAAGAAGAAGAAGCTGAAAAATTGAGTTGATATTTCAGCAATCTCACAGCATTACGGATACAAAAATTAGTGTTTAGTATTTGCCAAATATGGAAGCTCTAGGAATTATACAAGCTTTCAGTCTGGACCCCAAGATAACTATATTCAACAAATAGAGGAGATGCAGAAGTATACTGAGGATTAAAAAAACTAAAATCTAACCTTGAATCTGCTCACTCTTTGATCAGAATAGGTGGCCTGCCTCTATCTTTAATGACTACCAGATGAGAGGTCACTCCTCTCTAAGGAAACATAGCATGAGAAAATGCCTCTATAATTTCTTTATACACAATGTCTGGCATTTAGTAAAAAGTTGTAGGCAGACAATGAAATGGAAAAATGACAGCAACAACAACAAAAAACATACAAAAGAAAGAAAAACACAGGTGATCAAATTCTTGGTGTTATCACACATGACCTTAAATTTTTTTTTAGTTAACATGTTCAAGAAAATAAATGACAAGATGGAGAACTTTATGAGTAAAATTGAATCTGTAAAAAAGATGAAATCCACAATAACTGAAATTAACCTGAACATATGGATTTAATAGCAGATTACACATAATTAAAGAGAAGATTACTAAACTAGACCGTAGATTAGTTTTAAAAAATCTAGACTAAAGCAAAAAGGAAAATAAAAGATAAATACAATAAATTTTTTAAAAATATAAAACATAAGAAACATAAGGGTCTTGGTGATTATTTCTAGCATAAATATAATTGGACTTCCAGGAGTGGTGGAGAAAAAGAGTTGAACAGGGAAATGAAAAATGGCTGAGAATATCCCCAAACAAATGGAAAACATTAAGTCATAGATTCATTATGCATTATAATACAAAAATAAGAGAAACACAAATAAAATCACATATAGACACATCATAAAGAAATGCTGAACACTACAGAGGAAATCTTAAAAGCAGAGAAAAAAAGACACATTAGTTTCACAGAGCAAAAATAACAACAGCTGACCTATACAGAAATAATTGAAATCAGAAGACAGCGAAATGATATTTTGTAAACAATGAAATAAAATAACTGCCAAACTATAATTCTATACTCAGTAAAAATATCCTTCAAAAATTAAGTCAAACATCTAGAAAGAAACTAACAAAGATACAGAAGATCTAAAGGCCACAATCAACCAACTTGACCTCACAGATATATATATAGAACACTCCACACAACAGCAGGAAAGTACACATTCTTTTCCAATGCACATAGAACATTTTCCAGATAGACCACATTTTAGGACACAAAGCAACCTTCAATAAAATCCAAAATCAAAATACAAAGCATTCTATCTGATCACAGTGCCATAACAGAGGAAACAACAAAAGGAAGAGCAAGGGGAAAAAAAAAAAAAAAAAAACTGAATAACACCTTGCTTAAAAATAACTGAGTAATAGAAGAAATCAAACAAGAAATGAAAATAATTCCTTGAAGCAAAGGAGAATGAAAGCACATCATACCAAAATTTTGGGGACACAGCAAAGACAGTGCCCTAAGCTCAGTTTATAGCAATAAACACACATACCAAAAAAGAACAGGCCAAAATCAAAATGTTTGCCCTAAAACTCGACCAAATAAAAAGGAAACAGCAAAAGAAGCCCACGGCCATCTGAAGACAGGAAATAATAAAGATTAGAGTAGAAATAAATAGAGAACAGAAAAACAATAGAAAGAATCAACGAGACCAAAAGTTGGCTCCTTGAAAAAATCAACAAAACTGACAAACCATTGGCCAAACTGACAGAAAAACAGGAGAGGAAGCAAATAATCCAAATAAGAAATGAGATGGGGTACATTACAATAGACACAACTGAAATAAAAAGGATCATAACAAAATGCTTAGAAAAATTGTACTCCAACGAATTTGAGAATCTAGAGAAAATAGACATATTTATAGAAACACACTTCGTACCTAAACTAACACAAACTGAGATATATAATCAGAACAGACTCATAACGAGAAGAGATTGAAAAGATTAAAAAATAAATAAATAAAACAGCGCTGGGCTAGATGGCTTCAATGGAGAATTCTACCAAATATTCAGAGAAGAGTTCACACTAGTACTACTCAAACTACTTCAGAGTATAGAAAAGGAAGGAATACTCCCAAATTCCTTCTATGAAGCCAACATAAACCTGATACCAAAATCAGGCAAAGACAAGAAAAATAAATAAATAAATAACATTACAGACTAACATCTCTCATGAATATAGATGCAAATATTCTCAAGAAAATTCTTATCAATAGAATTCAGCATCATATCAAATAATAATAATATACCACAACCAAGTGGGATTCATACCAGGTATGCCAGGATGGTTCAACATTAGAAAATCAATCAATGTAATCCACTACATAACTACAATAAAAAAAAGTATCATATGATCATCTAAATCTATACAGAAAAGGCAATTGATAAAGTTCAACCCCCATTCCTGATTAAAAATCTCAATAAAATTGGAATAGAAGGGAAATTCCTCAATATAATAAAGGGCATCTATACAAAACCAACAGCCAACATCATTCTCAATGGAAATAGGCTGAAAGCATTCCCCCTGAGAACGGGAACAAGACAAGGATGTCTTTTATCACAACTCCTATTTAACATTGTGCTGGAAGAACTAGCAAGAGCAATAGGCAAGAAAAAGAAATAAAGGGCATCCAAATTAGAAAGGAAGAAGTAAAACTATCCCTATTCATAGCTGATATGATACAATACATAGACGACCCTGAAGATTCCACAAGAACACTATTGGAACTAATAGAAAGATTCAGCAGAGTAGCAGGATACAAGATCAACATACAAAAATCAGCTGGATTCCTATACTCCAACAAAGAGAGCTTTGAATAGGAAATCAGAAAAACAATACCATTTATTACAGCCCCTAAAAAGATAAAATACTTAGGAATAAATCTAACCAGGGATGTAAAAGGTCTATAGAAAGAAAACTACAAAACACTGTTGCAAGAAACCAAAAGAGACCTACATAAATGGAAAAATATATCAAGTTCATGGATAGGAAGACAAAACATTGTGAAAATGTCAATCCTACCCAATGTGATCTACAGATATAATGCAATCCTTACAAAATACCAACAGCACTCCTTAACAAGATGGAAATACTAATCACTAACTTTATATAGAAAGGAAAGAGACCCCCAAATACGCAAAGCATTTTTGAAGAAAAAGAACAAAGTAGAAGGCCTTACACTACCTGATCTCAGAACCTGCTGTACAACCATGGTAGTCCAAACAGCCTGGTATTGGTGCAATGACAGACACATAAACCAATGGAACAGAATTGAGAACCCAGATGTAAATCCATCCACCTATGGTCAGCTGATCTTTAACAAAGGACCAAAATCAATTAAATGGGGGAAAAAACAGTCTTTTTTAACAAATGGTACTGGCAAAACTGAATGTCCATCTGTAAAAAATGGAACAGGACCCATACCTCACACTATATAAAAAACTAACACATAATGGATCAAAGATTTAGGATTAAAACCTAAAATGGTAAAGATCACGGAAGAAAAAATAAGGACAATGCTAAGGGCCCTAAACATGGCATAAATAGAATACAAACCATAGCTAATAATGCACAAACACCAGAAAATAAACTGGATAACTGGGAGCTCCAAAATTTAAACACTTATGCTCATCAAAAGACTTCACCAAAAGAGTAAAAAGAGAACCTACGAACAGTTTCTAATATCTAAAATCTATATAATACTTCAACACCCTAACAACAAAAAGACAAATAATCCAATTAAAAAACAGGAAAAGGATTTGAACAGACACTTCCCCAAAGAAGACATTCAGGTGACTAGCAGACACATGAGGAAATGCTCTCGATCATTAGCCGTTACAGAAATGCAAATCAGAACTACAAGAAGATACCATCTCACCCTGACATTACTAGTACTGATTAAAAAAAACAAACAAACAGAAAATAACAAATGTTGGAGAAGTTGCAGGAGACTGGAACTCTTATGCTCTGCTGGTGGGAATGTAAAATGATACAACCACCATGGAAAACTATATGACGCCTCCTTAAAAAGCTAGAAATAGAAATATCATATGATCAAATAATTCCACTCCTAGGAACATACCCTAGAGAAATAAGAGCTGTCACACGAATAGACATATGCGCAACCATGTTCATTGCAGTATTACAATAACAAAAAGATGGAAACAACTTAAGTGACCATCAACAGATGAATGGATAAGCAAACTAGGGTACACACACACAATGGAATACTGTGCAATGATAAAGAACGATGATGAATCTGTAAAACAGCTCACAATATGGATGAATCTTACATCACTGTGCTGAGTGAAAAAAGTCAATCATAAAAGGACAAATATTGTGTGAGACCACTTTTATAAAAACCTAAGAAAAGGTTTACACATAGAAAAAAGCAATTTTTATTGTAATCTCTTACAGGGATTACAGTAGAGGGTCCTGGACAGAGAAGCAGAAAAATGTAGAACAAAATTCAGATTCACAAAAAAATGCTCAGACTTACTGGTCTGACAGAGACTGGAGGAACCCTCAAGACTATGGCCTTCGGACACCCTGCTAACTCAGAAACGAAGCCATTCCCAAAACCCACCTTTCAGCCAAACATTAGACAGGACTATAAAACAAACAATAACACACCTGAAGAACCTGCTTCTTAGTTCAATCAAGTATACGAGACCAGATAAGCAACACCTGCCCAAAAGCAAAGACAAGAAGGCAGGAAGGGACAGGAAAAAAATGCACAAGGAGAACCCAGGGTGGAAAGGCGAAGGGGAAGAGTGCTGACATATTGTGGGGATTGCAACCAATGTCACAAAACAATTTGCATATAAATTTTTGAATGAGAAACTAATTTGCACTGCAAACTTTCACCTAAAGCACAATAAAATTAAAAAACAATTAACGCACTGACAAAATTAAGTTAAAGAAATTTCCAGTAAAACAAAACTGGGAGAATATGTCACCAGAAGATGTACCTGAAAGGTATTATAAAGGAAGATATTTGAGCAGAAGAAATTTGATCTTAGACAGAAACATGGAAAGGTAGGAAAAAACAAGAGCAACTAGCAAGGTCAATATTTGATTAAACATACAGAAAAATTAACTAAAACAATAATACCCATTGAAAAACCTCGCTGCCATTGAGTTGATTCTGACTCATAGTGACCCTATAGGACAGAGTAGAACTGCCCCATTGGGTTTCCAAAGAGCTTCTGGTGGATTCGAACTGCCAACCTTTTGGTTAGCAGCCATAGCTCTTAACCACTGTGCCACCAGGGCTCCGTAAGAACAATCATAGTAATCCTTTATTAGGCTTAAAATAGATTTAGAATTAAAACATGAACAATAATAACACAAAAAGTAGGAGGAGTAAAATGGAATTAAAGTGTTCAAGGTGTTAGTAATGTGAGAGAAGTGGCAAAATTACTGATTTATATTAGATTTTAATATGTCAAGTATGCATATTCTAATCTACAAGGTAATTTCTAAAATAATAAAAAATAATATATAGCTGACTGGCTAGTAGTGGGGGGAATTGTACAAGAAACTGATTAATTAAAAGAAGAAGAAACAGAATAAATGAAACCAATAGGTAATGGGACAAAAATTACGATGGTGCATCTAAAATGGTAAGTATAAATCCAAATATGGATGAAATATTCAAATTAGAAGACAAAAGTAATAGAGGAGAAAAAATAATATAAAATACTTGATTAATTAAAAGGAAATCAAGAAAGGAGAAAAAATGGAACAAAAAACCAGATAGTGCAAGGAACACACACACACATACATAACACACACACCACACACACACATTCACACATTAAATGTAAATGGACTAAACACTCCATTTAAAAACAAAGATTTTAAGATTGGAAAAGAAATAAAATCACTATATTTTACCTGTAAGAGGCACATGTTAAATATGAAGGCACAAATATATTGAAACTAAAATATATCTATAGGTTTACATTTACATGCATATATGTTTCATATAGATTTACTTTACATTTACACACATATGTATATATTCCATACATATATTAAACAAAAGAAGCCTATTTAAGTATATTCACATCAGACAGAGTAGCTTTTAGTAAAGAGGCATTCCTTTTAACTAAAGGAACTTCCATAATGATAAAATTTTTAATCCGTAAGAAAGATATAAGCAGTGTAAGTTTGTATTTATAAAGCAAAAAATTAAGAGACTTAGAAGGAGATGAATACATTGATAAGTGCAGAGTGAGGCTTTAACATATCTCTTACTGACAAATAGAACAACCACAAAGAAAAAGATACAGGTTATATGAACAACATGATTACAAACTTTGACCTAATAGACATAAGTAGAATACAGTATCCAACAGCTGCAGAATATACCTAATTTTCAAGTTCACATGAAACATTTACTATAATAGACCATTTCTATTCTCAAGCATGAAACAAATTTCAACATATTTCAGAAGACTTCATTCATTCAGAATAAGTTATCTGATTATTGTAGAATTGTCAGACCTAAATAATGAAAAATGATGATAAAAATCCTCAAATATCAGTAAATTTCATAATATACTTCTAAATACAATATAAATCAAAGAAACAGATTATACTGTTAATTAACCCATTGCTGTCATGCCGATTCCAACTCACAGTGACCCTATAGGACAGAACAGAACTTCTCCTTAGGGTTTCCAAGGAGCAGCTAGTGGATTTGAACTGTGACCTTTTGGTTAGCAGCTGAATGCTTAACCACTGCGCCACTAGGGCTCCAAAGATACTACAGACAAGAAAAATTTAAAAGACAGTGTAATGAAACTTATGCCAATACATTTTGTAATTTAAATAAAAAGGATAAATTCCTATTTAAAAAACACACAATGTATTAGAACTGACACAAGAAATAGTAGACAATTTGAAAATCCTTGCATCTATTAAAGAAATTGAATATGCAATTAAAATATTTTCCAATATGAAACTTCCAGGCCCAAATTGCTGCAATGTTGCTACCTAATATTTGATACAGAATAACAATTTGATTTTCTATTCTGAGAATATTTGTTTCCAAAAACAGAAGTGCTTTCCCAAATACAAAAAGTAGAAAAGTATTCCCCAAAGTAGAAAATGTTCCCAAGAATAGAAAACGTAGAAAAACTTCCCATATTTTTTTAAATGAAGTCAGCATAATCTTATTACCAAAACATCAAAGATTTTACAAGAAAAGAAAATTTAGATCAAGTTCTCTCCTGATTATATACAGAAAAATTCTAAATAAAATATCAGCAAATTAAATGCAAGGTTAGATAAAAAGGATAAAAGGTTTATTCTAGGAATATAAATAGTGGATTAACATTTACAAAATAATCTAAATTCGCTACGTTAACATAATAAAGGAGAAATATATGATTATTCCAATCACTGAAAAATATTTGATAAAATTTAACATTCATTAATAAAAAAAACTCATAGCGAAATAGGAATATAAAATAATTCATACAGAAGATCTACAAAAAGTCCTTTAAAAAATAATTCTTAAAGGAGAAATATTGAGAGCACTATCCTTTGGAATAAGACAAAGATGGCCTCTCCTACTATTTCTGTTTAACTTTGTTTTGAGGTTGTGTATAAAGAATAAACAAACAAATAAATGTATAAAAATCGGAAGGGAATAATAAAAGTATTATTAATTGCAGACAACTTCTTTAGTAGTATATGGATAGAATCTCAAACTACTGTGGTTAGTCAACTGAGTTTAGCAAGGTCGTTGAATATAATGTCAATACAGAGAAGACAATTATAATTCAGTATATCAACAGAAATTAGAAAATAAATACTATTTACAATAACTTTGAAAATCATAAAGAAATCTAACAATTGGTTTATTTAAAAAAAAAGATGTACAAGACAAATGCACAAAAAGCTACAAAACATTATTGAAAGATCTCAAAGAAAATGTAAATAAGTTGAGAAAAATGCCGTATTTGTGATTTGAAAGATTCAGTGTTGTAAAGATGAAAATTTTCCCCATATTTATCTACAGACTAAATCCAATCACAATCCAAATCCCAACAGATTTTTAGTGGAATGTTTAATGTAAATGAAAAGGCTAAGAATACATAAGAATAACAAAATTTAGAGAACTTACTCTGCTGATACCAAGACTTATAAAGTTACTATAACTAAGACACTGTTAATAGGTAGAAGGATGGACAGACAGTGCAACCAAACAAAATAGAAAGTCTAGAAACTGAACCATACTTTTGCAGTCACTTGATATTTTGTAAAAATTATACTGAAGTGCAGTAGAGAAAGGAGGATCATTTAAATAGATAGTCCTGATTCCGTTGAATAAACTTGAGCTTTTTTTAAAAAGAAATTTTGACCTTCATAGCATACACAGAAGTTAATTCTAGATTAGTTAAATCTAAAAATCTAGGGTTTTTTTTTAATAAAGCTGCTTAAAGATAGAATTAGAATCATTTTTTTGTGGCCTCAGGATAGAGAAAGATTTTCTTTAAAAAGGCACAAAGAGCATTAACCATAGAGGCAATGATTGAAAATTAGACTACATTAAAATTAAGAACTTATGTTTATAAAAATACGCCATTATGAGAGTGAAAAGGCATACTACCAAGTGGAAGAAGGTATTTGGAATACATATATACTCAAAATTTGACTTATATGCTGTATGTATAAAGAACTCGCACAAATCCACAGAATAAATGCAGAAGAGGAATGTTCCATTAGAGGATATCCAAAAGGCAAATAATATATGAAAAGGTACTCAATCCTACTAGACATCCAGGAAATACAAACTAAAATCACAATAAACTCAACATGCATCTGCCAGAATGGCTAAACTTAAAGAAAGACTGACAATATTAAAGTCGATGGCAATGCAGAACAACTAGAAATCTCATACACTTCTGGCAGGGGTACACATTGGTTCATCCACTTTGGAAAACAGTTTGGCAGTATCTAATAAAGCTAAACACATATGGCTAAAACCCAGTAATTACACTCCAAAATATATGTCAAACGGAAATGCATACTTATGATCACTCTTAAAGACAACGTAGAAAAATATGCATTAACACCTCTCTTTTTAACAGACTATTTTATTTACCTTGTGCTGCTATAATAAAAAATACCACAAATGAGGGGTTTTTTTTAAACTCCTTTTAAATTTTATTTTTGGTGAATATATGCAGAGGAAAACATACAACAATTCAACAATTTCTACATATACAATTCAATGACGTTACTTACATTCTTCTAGTTGTGCCACCTTTCTTGCTATCTTTTTCTGAATTGTTTCACCATCATTACACAAACTCACTGCCCCCTAAGCTTCCCGTATGACCTTTTAAGCAGAGTTGTGAACCGGTTCAAACTGGTTCAGTCAGGGCCAACGTAGTGAAACCAGAACTGACCTGAATTTTTTTTTATCATAGTCTATCGCTTTTTAAAAATTTTTTTTTATTGTACTTTAGATGAAGGTTTACAGAATAAACTAGTTTCTCATTAAACAATCAATACATATATTGTTTTATGACATTGGTTGCCAACCCCACGACATGCCAGAACTCTCCCCTTCTGGACCTTGGGTTCCCCATTACCAACTTTCCTGTACCCTCCTGCCTTCTGGTCCTTGGCCATGGGCCCGTGTGCCCACTTAGTCACGTTTTGTTTTATGGGCCTGTCTAGTCTTTGGCTTAAGGACGAACCTCAGGAGTGACTTCATCACTGAGCTATAAGGGTGTCCAAAGGCCATACTCTTGGGGTTTCTCCAGTCTGTCAGATCAGTAAATCTGGTCTTTTTTTTTTTTTTGGTGAGTTAGAATTTTGTTTTACATTTTTCTCCAGCTCTGTCTGGGACCCTCTGTTGTGATCCCTGTCAGAGCAGTCAGTGGTGGTAGCCAGGCACCATCTAGTTGTTCTGGACTCAGTCTGGTGGAGGCTGTAGCACTTGTGGTCCATTAGTCCTCTGAACTAATCTTTCCCTCGTGTCTTTGGTTTTCTTCATTCTCATTTGCTCCAGATGGGGTGAGACCAGTAGAGTATCTTAGACAGCCACTCACAAGTTTTTAAGACCCTAGATGCTACTTACCAAAGTAGAAGGTAGAACATTGTCTTTATAAACTATTTTATGTCAATTGAGCTGGATGTTCCATGAGACCATGGTCCCCACAGCCCCCAGCCCAGTAATTTGATCCATCAGGGAGTTTGGATGTGTCTATGGAGCTTCCATGAACTTGCCTTGGACAAGTTGTGCTGGCTTCCCCAGTACCGTGTACTGTTGTACCCTCCACCAAAGTTATCACTTATCTATTGTCTATTTAGTGTTTTTCCCTCCCACCCCTTGTAACCATCAAAGATTGTTTCTTTTTGTGTGTAAACCTTTTCATGAGATTTTATAGTAGTGGTCTCATACAATATTTGTCCTTTTGTGATTGACTTATTTCACTCAACATAATGCCCTCCAGATTCATCCACGTTATGAGATGCTTTGTAGATTCATCATTGTTTTTTATCATTACGTAGTATTCCATTCTGTATATGTGCCATACACACATAGTTATCCATATCTATAGTTATCTGTTCATATGTTGATGGGCACCTAGGTTGTTTCCATCTTTTTACTATTGTGAACAATGCTGCAATGAACATGGGTGTGCATATGTCTATTTGTGTGACAGCTCTTATTTCTCTAGGATATACTCCTAGGAGTGGGATTGCTGGATCATGTGGTATTTTTTAGCTTTTTAAGGAAGTGCCATATCGTTTTCCAAAATGGTTGTACCATTTTACACTCCCACCAGCAGTGCATAAGAGTTTCAATCTCCCCAAAGCCTTTCCAACATTTGTTATTTTCTGTTTATTTGATTCGTGCCAGTAATCTTGGTGTGAGATGGTATTTCATTATGGTTTTGATTCACATTTCTCTAATGGCTAGTGATCATGAACATTTCCTCATGTATCTGTTAAGCACTTGAATGTCTTCTTTGGTGAAGTGTTTGTTCATATCCTTTGCCCATTTTTTAACTGGATTATTTATCTTTTTGTTGTAGAGGTGTTGGATTTTCCTGTAGGGTTTAGAGACTAGATCTTTGTCGGATTTGCCATAGCCAAAATTTTTTTCCCAGTCTGTAGTTTCTCTTTTTATTCTTTGGGTGAAGTCTTTTGATGAGCGTAAGTGTTTAATTTTTAGAAGATCCCAGTTATCTAGCTTATCTTTTGCTGTTTGTGTATTGTTAGCTACGGTTTGTATCCTGTTAATGCTGTGTATTAGGACCTCTAGTGTTGACCCTATTTTTCCTTCTATGATCTTTACAGTTTTTGGTTTTATATTTACGTCTTTGATCCATTTTGAATTAGTTTTCGTGTATGGTGTGAGGTATGGGTCCTGTTTCCTTTTTTTGCAGATGGACATCCAGTTTTGCCAGTACCATTTGTTAAAAAGACTGTCTTTTCCCTATTTGATGGACTTTGGGACTTTGTTGAAGATCACGTGACCGTAGATTGATGGATTTACATCTGGGTTCTCAGTTCTGTTCCATTCGTCAATGTATCTGTCATTGTACCAGTACGAGGCTGTTTTGACTACTGTAGCTGTGTAGTGGGTTCTGAGGTCAAGTAGTGGGAGTCCTCCTACTTTATTCTTCTTCTTCAGTAGTACTTTACTTATCCAGGGCCTCTTCCCTTTCCATATAAAGTTAATGATTAGTTTTTCCATCTCTTTAAAGACTGTTTTTGGTATTTGGTTCAGGATTGCATTGTACTTGTAGATAGCTTTGGGTAGAATTGACATTTTCACAATGTTAAGTCTACCTATCCATGAACATGATAAATTTTTCCATTTATGTAGGCCTCTTTTGGTTTCTTGCAACAGTGTTTTGTGGTTTTCTTTCTATAGATCTTTTACGTCCCGGTTAGATTTATTCCTAAGTATTTTATCTTTTTAGGGGCTGTTATAAATGGTATTGTTTTTCTGATTTCCTATTCAAAGCTCTCTTTGTTGGAGTATAGGAATCCAGCTGATTTTTGTATGTTGATCTTGTATCCTGCTACTCTGCTGAATCTTTCTATTAGTTGCAGTAGTTTTCTCATAGACTCTTTTGGGTTTTATATATATAGTATCATATCATTGACAAATACGGACAGTTTTACTTCTTCCTTATCAATTTGGATGACCTGAATTTTTACAATTTGCATGATCTTGAATGATACTAAGAATGGGAAAAATTACGGGTTGAAGCCCTGGAATGGGAAACTCAAAAGAGGCATAGTGAACCCTTTCAGGTGCCTGATGCATGGGATTGGATTATTGGCAGGACTTTGGAGAGCAAAACACATTCAGAGCATTGCAGTTAGCCACCATCTTCGAGTGGACACCACTGTTTCTGATTCTGCTGAAAATCCTAAGAGCAAGAGATGTGGTTGCTATGCAAAGCATATACTGCCCTTGTTTTCTAAGAGGGAGGTTAGTTTTCTAGCAGGCCTTTGACCTGTAATCTTTCCCATTCTGGTTATCATTCTGGTTCATCCAAATTTTAAAAATTTGAGTATGTTCTGGTTTTGCTTCCTCAGCCATGACTGACTCAGGAAGAACTGGCTTGAAGCCCTGCTTTTATGTTGCTGTTATCAATTTGATCTCATATAGATAATCCTTTAAAAGAACACAGCATTCAAGGTGAACATTATTTTCTCATTAAGTTAAACTATGACTGATTTAAAGATGACTTCAGGAGATATTTTTGGTTTAAGGCTTAATGATTTCCTCAAGGCAGTAATTTTGAGAGGTTTCTGAAGCTTCAATGGCTCCAGAAATTATGGATTCCTTGAAAATTTGAAGTTCTGTTCCACATTTCCCCTCTTTTGATCAGGATTCTTCTATAGAATCCTTGATCAAATCATTCTATAATGGTAGCTGCACACCATCCAGTTCTTCTGGTCTCATGGCAAAGTTGTTCATGGAGGCAATTAGTCACACATTCCATTTCCCCCTCCTATTCCTGATCCCCCTTCTTCCTCTGTTACTCTAGGCTAATAGAGACCAATTGTTCTACCTCGGATGACCACTTGCAAGCTTTTAAGATCCAGGCACTACACAGTTAACAAGAAGTTAGAACAGAAGCACTAAAATCAGTATTGGGCCAATTGATTGGAATGATCTTAAGTGAGTGGTTTTAAAGAACAGAAGTATATTTTCTCACAGTCTGGAGGCTAAAAATCCAAATCCAAAATCTCAACCATGTTGATTCCTTCTGTAAGGCTATCTCTTAGTTTCCAGCATCAGCTGGCAATCTTTGACTTTTCTTTGCTTACAGATGGTTCCTCACATGTCATCTGTCTTCCTCCTGTGTGCATCACTGTGTTTATTTTTCTCTTTGTATAACTCAGAAGTGATTAGGTTTAGGACCTTCTTTACACCGATATGACCTTATTAACATAACAAAAGAAATCCCCTAATTTCCAAACTGGGTCATGTTAACAGGTACAAGGATTAGGATTTCAACACATTTTGGGAGACACAATTTAATCCCTAACATAGCCCAAATCTCTGCCAATAATAAAAAAAAAAAAAAAAAAAAAAACACTACTGTTGAGTTGATTCCAATTCATAGCAACCCCATAGGGTTTCCCAGGCTGTAAATCTCTACTTAAGCAAACTGCCAGACTACCATATCTTTCTCCCACAGAGCCACTGGTGGCTTTGAACTGCCGACCTTTTGGTTAGCAGTTGAGCACTTTAAACACTGTGCCACCACGTCTTCTCTATCAACAAGAGAACAGGTAAATTAGTAGTGGTATATTCATGCAATAGAACATTATGCAGAAATGAGAGAACAAACAAAATACTGCTACAGGTAAGAAGGCTGAACCTCCCTGAACATAAGCAGCCAGACACAATGAGTACTATACTGTATGTTCCATTTTTTATGAAGTTCAAAATCAGCTAAAAGTAAGCAGTGGTGATAGGGGTCAGAATGGCAACTGAGAGAATGCTGATTGTGTGCTATTTCTTGAGCTGGGTGGAGGTTACAAGAATGTGTTCAAGTTTGTCAAAATTCATCCAGCTGGTCATTTGTGATTTGTGAACTTTTCAATATATATGTTGTACTTCATTAAAAAGTTTAATTTCAAAATATTAAATTTAAGCTTATGAAAGTTATAATAAAGGAGCCTATAAAATATATAGGAGAATACTGAAATCACTCATACACTCATTATCGTTTTAGTGAGGCCCTTCCAGATATGTGTGTATGTGTTTTTCCTAAAAAAAAAAAATATATATATATATATATATATATATATATATATATATATATATATATGTAGTTTTTCCCCTTTGTTTTCCACTTAACTGTGTATCTGGAGAATGTCTCCATATAGTAAATATTCAAAAAAACAGAACTTCTAGGAGTTATCTAATATTCCCTTCTCTAGGTGCAGGTGGCTTACTTACCTATTCCATATGGTAAGACATTTAGGTTGTTTTTATTTTCATTCTTGTAAATGCTTCGCTGAAAACTTTTACAAAAATTTGAATTTATAAGGGCATCATTTGATCAGAGGTTATGCATGTTTTGAGCCACTGTAAAATAGCAAATTGCTAATCCAACAGACTGTACAAAATTAACTCCCACCAGTGACACAGAATTTACATTATACTCTCACTAGCTGTGATTCATTTCCTACCAAGATAGGTGTTAATGTTTATAAAGATTCTTTATATAATAAAGATACCTAGGCTTGGTCATAGATATTGCAAATGTTTTGCCATTTGGCAACTGATTCTCAAATCTGTTTATGCTATTTGGGGAAATAGAAAAGTTTATATGCTTATGTGGTTTAAATAGTCACCTTTGACTTTTCTTTTGTTGAATTTATGCTTACAAAAGTCCATGCCCACTCAAATCATTTCAATGTACATTTATATTTTCTTCTTTTTTTAAATTTTTGCATTTAATTTTTAAATCTACCTGGTTGGTTTTAGTGAAAGAAAAAAAGGAAACTTCAGCCTATAGTGTTCTTTCTCCCCTGAATGGCTGACAGCCCTCTTCCTTCTACCTCTGAAACACAGCTCAAATGTTCCTTCCTCTGTGTCATCACAGTACTTGGTCCAAAAACAAACAAACTTGTTGCCATCGAGTCGATTCCAGGTCATAGTGACCCTTTATGGAAGCAGATTGTCACATCTTCCTCCGGCGGAGTGGCTGCCAAGTTCAAACCACCAACATTTTTGTTAGCGACCAAGTGCTAACCACTGTGCATCCAGGGCTCCTTACAGTGTCTGGCACATACCTCTATTTCCTGTTTGTCTTTCTAAGGGCTGGACCCTATCACTCTACCTTCAGCTATGGCTGGTATCCTAGTCCTCTTCCCTAAATAACTGAGTTTCCTTTGACCACTCTGCCGACCTCTGGGTTAGCAGTCAAATGCTTAACCACTGTGCCACCACGGCTCCTCCATTGGGGGGACTCCTACTATCGTGCATTGCTCACAGTATGATGCCTTCATTATTGATCTCCTCTAAATCAGACACATATCAACATGTTTCTTTGGAATTTTCAGCCCAGCCCTCCTGCTGAGATACTTTATTCTAATATCAGAGATCTCTTCTATCTCCCCATTATCAACTCTCTATGTATCTGTCTCTCTGTCTCTCTTCTGTCCTGCTGAAAGGTTCCAGACATGCATAGGCTATGACAATATGCACCACTGTGTAACCAGAAACCTAAGAGAACGATGGGAAAGTCATTTAAAGTGTTTGAGCCTCTATTTATTTATTTGAAAATTATGGTAATAATTCCTAGCCAAGTTAAAATTTGTTGTTGACCTCAAGTAAGAAACTGGATATAAAATAAGGTTTCCAGATAAAATGCAGGACACCCAGTTAAATTTGAATTTCAGATAAATAATAAGTAATTTTTTAGTGTAAATATTTACTTAACATTTCACGGGACACACTTAGACTAAAAAAAAAAAAAAGTTGTTTATCTGAAACTCAGATTTAACTGGGTGTCCTGTATTTTTATTTGCTGAATCTGGCAACCTTAATATAAAAAACACTTTATGACAGGATAAAGCCTGGGTGACATAGGTGATTTACTAACCAAGAGGGTTTGCAGTTCAAACTCACCAGTGGCTCTGTGGAAGAAAAGGCCTGGAGATCTGCTTCTGTAAAGATTACAACCAAGAAAACTGGATGGAGCAGTTTTTCTCTGTAACACAAGGGGTCGCCATGAGTTGGGGGCTGACTCCACAGCTAACAAAGCATTATTTACCAATGACAGGTATTGATAAGATGAAAATAAAGAAGACAAAGGAGGAGCACAGCCCATTTTACTGTTTCCTTTTTATCCATTTGTCCACACAAGTTATAATGGCCCTAAATAATATCCATTTCAATTAGGAGTAAAGGGGTCAGCATTAATAGTGAATTATGTGGCTGGTAAAACAACTTTGTTCTTGCTACTCCAAATGATGCATAGAATCAGTTTACTGAGTCACTCTGCCCCTAAAAACTTCAGCCCTTCTGTGGGATTGAAGGGCTGGGGATAAGAGCTGGGTGAGTAAGGGAGACAGAAGGAATTGTCTTTTTCCAGAGTTCTCTGCTGCATCTGATCTTGTATTATTCTCTTGCTGGCAGTGACAGCTGTGTCGCCCAAGGCAATGCTGATTCATTCTCAAATTAAAATAATAAAATTTACTAACAGCTCTCCAAATCCTCAAGCTAAGAGATCTATATACTGTTTTCTCTTTTCCTAAACTCCCTGAAATTACTTCACCTCCTTTTCCTTTTTAACTACAGAATTTAAATACTCTTCTAAAATCTTAGAACTTTATTTCTTCTCCCAGTTGGCTCTCAGCCTTGGTTTTGCTCAGCTTTTATTCCTTCTCCATGTACAAGCTGCCTGGTGCAGTGAAAAGAGAAGAGGCTGGAATCAGACAGATGCAGGTTCTCAGCTTCCTCCCGCACTTACCAGCAGTGAACTCATCAGGGACCCTCTCAGTCTCAATTTTCACATCCATGCAGATGGGTTCTATAACTCTATTGCAGAAATTTTCTGGCAATGCATCAATAAAGCACAGAAAGAGTTCACTGGACTACTTACTAATTATTTCAGGCCTGGGATACAGTTTTCCATTTCTTTGAAACTCCCATGTTGGTCTTTCTCAAGAACAGAGCAAAAACATCTGCAACTTTGGATCTTTTACATTAAAGTCAGAGAGACAAATCAGAAAATCAAAATGATAGTGAACAAAAGCCCCAGCAGTCCTGAAATGGCAACACAGATGCATACAGATTTAGAGCAGTGTTTTCCCAAAATCGATCTTAAAAGTGGGTAGTGCTTTAGGCTTATCCAGAGAGATTCTTCTAGAAGTTGCCTTTTTATATAATGAGGTCTCAAAGAACCTCTCCTAAGATACCATGTATTGTGTTTATATTAGTGTATTCCGAGAACATTCACATGTATAGGCTTATTATATCCTCACAGTTACCTTATTAAGTAAGCAGGACAGATATTACTACCCTTGCTTAACAAATGAGGTGGTGAAACTTGCAGGAATTAACGCAAAGCAGAACACAATTAGGAAGTGGTAGACTCAAGAGTAGGCTGTGTGTATTCAAATGTATTCAAATTCTTGCTTAGGAGAGATTGTGCAACATCGTCCCTAAAATACTGTAGGACTTTCTGTGCTAATCTATTGCTCTTTCCCCATCATGACGGTGTCTTTTTGTTGTTGTTAGCTGCTGTGGAGTCAGCCCCTGACTCATGGTGACCCCATGCACAACAGAACAAAATACTACCTGGTCCTGCACCTTTCCCATGATTGGTTGGGGACCAGACCGTTGTGATCCATAGGGTTTTCATTTGACTGATTTTTAGGAAGTAGGTTGTCAGGCCTTTCTTTCTAGTCTGTCTCAGTCTGGTGGCTCCACTGAATTCCATTCAGCATCATAGCAACACTTAAGCTTCTACCGACGATGGATGGTAGCTGTGCATGAAGTGCATTGGCCAGGAAATCAAATCCATCCCTCTTGTATGGAAGACAAGAATTGTACCACTGAACCACTAATGCCTCCCTTGACAATGTTATCCTCTGGTTAAGTAACAAATTTGATTCCATATTTAGATAAAATATTGGAAACTCTCCACTCCCTCATATAGTATGGACTAAAAGGGCAGCATTGTGTAGTTGAAAAATAATTATAAACTTCAACTTTATTTCTACTCCCAGTACTACTACAGTAGGTTTTGGGCAAGTCACCTAAACCCTCTGGGTCTTGTTCTTTTTATCTGAAAACAACCTAAGCAGAATGCTTTTGATGATCTTAAAGGAACACCCCATTCACCCGCCCCCAGCTCCATTTTAATGACCAGGGATAAAAGCCAAACAAAACAAAACATCCTCACTTCACTTCAATCTACATTTTGAGAACAATCTTCCATTTTCACATCTCCTGTCCTCAAAACTGGTATCAGTCAGTTTATGGCATCTCCATAAGATTTTACTGGGTAGAATGGGCAATAAACATATAAATTGTGTGCCTAAGGAAACAACAAAGAAAAATAACATTTCTGCGTGAGAGAATGAAAGTTGGGAATTGAACTCAGGATTCTGACACATACTCATTATTCTATCCCTCATTCACAGATAAAATTGTTCAACGGATACTTTCTGAGAGTCTACAAGAGATGAAACCTAGAATATCCTTCTAAAACATCACTCAGAATTGTTGTACGTCATCATGGAGTTTTCAGCCTTACAGAGAAGACAAGCATTAAGCAAGGCAGAACATCATAAACCGCTACTGAAAGGTCAAGAAAAATGAAACCTGAACACATTGCATGGAGAATTTCCTAAAGAGTAGGGTGATTATCTTAACTTGAAAAAGAAGCAAAAACAATACTGAGTATGTTTTAATTAATTTATTTATTTTTTAATTTTTCCCATACAAAAATTTATACATATATGGTTATGTGACCCTAATTGCTCTCCCCATACTGTGACAGCACTCCTCCTTTCCACCCCTGATTCCCCATGTCCATTCAACCAGCTCCTAACACTCTCTGCCTTCCCATCTCACCTCTGGACAGAAGCTGCCCCTTTAGTCTCTTGCATCTACTTGAGCTAAGAGGCACTGTCCCCACAAGTATCACTTTATGTCCCACAGTCCAGTCCAATCCCTGTCTGAAAGGTTGGACTCGAAAATTGTTTTAGTTCTGGGCTGATAGACAATCCAGGGACCATGCTTTCTGGGGTACCTCCAGTCTCGATCAGACCATTAAGTCTTGTCTTCTTACTAGAATTTCAGTTGTGCACCCCACCTTTCTCCTGCTCCACCCAGGACTCTCTGTTATGTTCCCTGTCAGGGCAGTCATTGGTAGTAGCTGGGCACCGTCTAGTTCTTCTGGTCTCAGGCTGATGAAGTCTCTGGTTTATGTGGCCCTTTCTGTCTCCTGGGCTACTACTTTCCTTGTGTCTTTCGTGTTCTTCATTCTCCTTTACTCCAGGTGGTTGGCATGAATTGATGCATCTTAGATGGCCGCTTGCAAGCTTTTAAGACCCCAGACACCACTCACCAATGTAGGATGCAGAAAATTTTCTCAATAAGCTTTGTTATGCCAATTGACCTGAAAGCACAGTCCCCAGATCCTTACACCTGCTACTCTGTCCCTCAGAGTGTTTAATTGTATTCAGTAAACTTCTTAGCTTTGGTTTAGTCCAGTTGTGCTGACTACCCCTGTAGTGTGTGCTGTCCTTCCCTTCACCAAAGATAGTACTTGTCTACTATCTAGTTACTGAATAAGCCTCACCCTGCCTCCCCACCCTCGTAACCATCAAAGAATGTCTTCTTCTGTGTTTAAACCTTTTCTTGAGTTCTTATAATAGTGGTCTTATACAATATCTGTCCTTCTGTGACTCACTAAATTTTCTCAGCATAATGCACTCCAGATTCCTCTATGTTATAAGGTGTTTCACGGCTTCATCACTGTTCTTCATCGTTGTGTAGTATTCCATTATGTGCATATACCATAATTTGTTTATCAGTTCGTCTGTTGATGGGCACCTAGGTTGTTGCCATCTTTTTACTATTGTGAACAGTGCTGCAATGAACATGGATGTGCATATATCTATTCATGTGATGGTTCTTATTAGTCTAGGATATATTTTAAGGAGCGGGATAGCTGGATCATATGGTACTTCTATTTCTAGCATTTTAAGAAAGCACCAAATCAATTTCCAAAGTGGTTGTGCCATTTTACATTCCCACCAACAGTGTATAAGTGTTCCAGTCTCTCCACAACCTCTCTAGCATTTATTATTTTGTGTTTTTTTGGATTGATGCTAGCCTTGTTGGGGTGAGATGATATCTCATTGTAGTTTTGATCTGCATTTCTCCAATGGCTAATTGCAAATATTTCTTCACATATCTGTTAGCCGCCTGAATATTTTCTTTGGCAAAATGCCTGTTCATACTCTTTGCCCATCTTTTAATTGGGTTGTATTTTTGTTGTTGAGGTTTTGCAGTATCTTGTAGATTTTAGAGATTAAATGCTGATCGGATTTGTCATAGCCAAAATTTTTTTCCCAGTCTGTAGGTTGTCTTTTTACTCTTTTGGTGAAGTCTTTTGATAAGCATAAGTGTTTGATTTTTAGGAGTTCCCATGTATCTGGTCTCTCTTCTGGTGCTTGTGCATTGTTATTTATGGTTCGCATTGTGTTTATGCTATGTATTAGAACTCCTAGCGTTGTCCCAATTTTTTCTTCCAAGATCTTTATCATTTTTGATTTTATATTTAAGTCTTTGATCCATTTTGAGTTACTTTTTGTGCATGGTGTGAGGTATGGGTCTTGTTTCATTTTTTTGCAGAGAAATATCCAGTTATGCCAGCACTATTTGGTAAAGAGACTGTCTTTTACCCCAATTAATGGACTTTGGGCCTTTGTCAAATATCAGCTGCTCGTAGATGAATGAATTTATGTCTGGATTCTCAATTCTGTTCCATTGGTCTATGTATCTGTTGTTGTACCAGTACCAGGCTGTTTTGACTACTGTGGCGATATAATAGGTTCTAAAATCAGGTAGTGTGAGGCCTCCAACTTTGTTCCTCTTCTTGAGTAATGCTTTACTTATTCAGGGCCTCTTCCCTTTCCATATGAAGTTGGTGATTTGTTTCTCCATCTCATTAAAAAATGCCGGTGGAATTTAATTAGGATTGCATTGTATCTGTAGATCGCTTTGTGTAGAATTGACATTTACACAATGTTGAGTCTACCTATCCATGAGCTAGGTATGTTTTTCCACTTATGCAGGTCTCTTTTGGTTTCTTGCAGTAGTGTCTTGTAGTTTTCATTGTATAGGTCTTTTACATCTTGGTTAGATTTGTTCCTAAGTATTTTATCTTCTTGTTGGCTATTGTAAATGGTATTGATTTGGTGATTTCCTCTCCAAGGTTCTCTTTGTTGATGTAAAGGAATCCAACTGATTTTTTATGTTTAGCTTGTGTCCTGAAACTGTGCTGAAATCTTCTATTAGTTCCAGTTGTTTTCTTGTAGATTCTTTGGGGTTTTCTGTGTATAAGATCATATCATCTGCAAATAGAGATACTATGACTTCTTCCCTACCAATTTGGATGCCTTTATTTCTTTTTCTAACCTAATTTCTCTGGCTAGGACCTCCAGCACAATGTTGAATAAAAGTGGTGATACAGGGCATCCTTGTCTGGTTCCCGTTCTCAGGGGAATGCTTTCAAAGTCTCTCCATTTAGGATGATGTTGACTGTTGGCTTTGTATAAATGCCCTTAATTATATCGAGGAATTTCCCTCCTATTCCTGTATTGTTGAGAGTTTTTATCCTGAATGGGTGTTGGACTTTGTCAAATGCCTTTTATGTATCGATTGATAAGATTATGTGGTTCTTTTCTTTTGTTTTATTTATGTGATGGATTACATTGATTATTTTTCTAATGTTGAACCATCCTGCATACGTGGTATAAATCTCACTTGATCATGGTGAATTATTTATTTATTTTTTTTTTATATGTTCTTGAGTTCTACTGGCTAGAATTTTGTGGAGGATTTTTGTGTCTATGTTCACGAGGGATATTGGTCTGTAATTTTCTTTTTTTGTGGTGTCTTTGCCTGATTTTGGTATCAGGGTTATGCTGGCTTCATAGAATGAGTTTGGGAGTATTCCGTCCTTTTCTGTGCTTTAGATAGCTTTAGTAGTAGTGGTGTTAACTCTTCTCTGAAAGTTTGGTAGAATTCTCCAGTGAAGCCATCTGGGCCAGGGCTTTTTTGGGGGGAGTTTTTTAATTACCTTTTCAGTCTCTTCTTTTGTTATGCATTTATTTAATTGTTTTACCTCTGTTTGTGTTAGTTTAGGTAGGTAGTGAGATTCTAGAAATTTGTCCGTTTCCTCTAGGTTTTCAAATTTGTTAGAGTACAATTTTTTATAGTATTCTGTTATGATTCTTTTAATTTCAGTTGGGTCTGTTGTAATATTACCCATCTCATTTCTTATATGGGCTATCTGCATCCTCTTCTGTTTTTCTTTTGTCAGTTTGGCCAATGGTTTATCAATTTTGTTGATCTATTCAAAGAACCAGTTTTGGTCTTGTTAACTCTTTAAATTGTTTTTCTATTCTTTATTTCATTTAATTCTGCTCTAATTCTTATTATTTCCTTTCTTCTGGCACCTGAGGGCTTCTGTTGCTGCTCTCTTTCTACTTGTTCCAGTTGTAGAGTTAATGTTTTGATTATGGCCCTTTCTTCTTATTGGATGTGTGTATTTATTGCTATAAACTGACCTCTGACTGCTTTTGCTGTGCCCCAAATGTTCTGGTAGGATGTGTTTTCATTCTCATTTGATTCTATGAATTTATTTCATCCTTAATTTGTTCTATAACCCAGTGGTTTTTGAGCATGGTGTTTTACAGTTTCCCTGTGTTTGATGTTTTTTCCTTGCTTTTTCTGTTGTTGATTTCTACTTTTATGGCTTTATGGTCAGAAAAGGTGCTTTGTAATATTTCTATGCTTTGGATTTTGTTAAGGCTTGCTTTATGGCCTAATATGTGGTCTATTCTGGAAAATGTTCCATGTGCATTGGAAAAGAAAGTATACTTGGCTGCTGTTGGTTGGAGTGTTCGGTATATGTCTATGAGATCAAGTTAGTTGATTGTAGCATTTAGCTCTTCCATGTCTTTGTTGAGCTTCTTTCTGGATGTTCTGTCCTTCACCAAAAGTGGTGTGTTGAAGTCTACTACTAGTATTGTGGAACTGTCTATCTCTCTTTTTACTGCTGTTAGAGTTTGTTTTATGTATTTTGGAGCCCTGTCATTGGGTGCATAAGTATTTATTATGGTTACGTCCTCCTGGTGTATTGACCCTTTAATCATTATACAGTGTCCTTCCTTATCCTTTGTGGTGGATTTTACATTAAAGTCTATTTTGTCAGAGATTGATATTGCCACTCTTGCTCTTTTTTGAGTGTTGCTTGCTTGATATATTTTTTCCATCTTTTGAGTTTTAGTTTGTTTGTGTCTTTAAGTCTAAGGTGTGTCTCTTCTAGGCAGCATATAGATGGATCGTGTTTTTTTATCCAATCTGCCACTCTCTGCCTCTTTATTGGTGTATTTAGTCCATTTACTTTCAGTGTAATTATTGATGGGTATGAGTTTAATGCTGTCGTTTTGATGTCCTTTTTTGTGTGTTGTTCATGGTTTCTTTGTTCCACTTAATTTTATGTGCTGAGTCATTTTTCTTTATGTATTTTTTTTCACCTTTTTCATAGTTGTTAATTTTGTGTTTGCTGAGTGTTTTTCTTTTTCTAGTTTTTTATTTTGACTTACAGGATTGTTAGTTTCCTTTGTGGTTACCTTAATATTTACCCCCTATTTTTCTAAGTTTATACCAGTCTTTGATTTCTTTATGTTGCCTTAACTTACTCTCCACATGAAAAACCTATGTCTACATTTTTTAAGTCCCTCTGTTTTGTTTTAATATTGTCATATTTCACATATTGATATCTGTTTCCCTATTTTCTGTGTTTTAGCTTTGTTTTACTTTTGTGACTTCCCTATCTGGATATCTGGTTGCTCTGTCCTGTGTTCTAGTCTTGATTTATTATCTGATGTTACTGATTTTCTAACTGGAGGACTCCCTTTAGTATTTTTTGTAATTTTGGTTCTGATTTTGCAAATTCCCTACACTTCTGTTTAGCTGGAAATACCCTAATTTCGCCATCATATTTGAGAGACAGTTTTGCTGGATATATAATTCTTGGCTGGCAGTTTTTTTCCTTCAAGGCTTTATATATGTTATCCCATTGCCTTCTTGCCTGCATGGTTTCTGCTGAGTAGTCCAAGCTTATTCTTACTGACTCTCCTTTGTAGATGACTTTTTGTTTCTCCCTAGCCGCTCTTAAAATTCTTTCTTTATCTTTGGTTTTGGCAAGTTTGGTTATAATATGTCTTGGTGACTTTCTTTTGGGATCTACCTAATGTGAGGTTCAATGAACATCTTGGATAGATATCTTCTCATCTTTCGTGGTATCAGGGAACTTTTCTGCCAACATATCTTCAACAGTTCTCTCTGTATTGTCTGTTATCCTCCCCTGTTCTGGTACTCCAAGCAGTCATTGGTTATTCCTCTTGATAGAGTTTCACATAATTCTTAGATTTTCTTGATTTTTTTTTTAATCCTTTTATCTGATTTTTCCTCAAATAAGTTGGTGTCAAGTGCTTTATCTTCAATCTCACTAATTCTGACTTCCATTGCCTCAGTTCTGCTCCTGTGACTTTCTATGGAGTTGTCTAATTCTGAAATTTTGTTGTTAATCTTCTGGAGTTCTGATTGCGTCCCTCTATGGATTCTTGCAGCCTGTTCAATTTGTCACTATGCTTTTCTCTAATCTTTTTAATTTCCTCTATTGTGTGTTCTGTGTTTTGCTTAATTTCCTTTCTAATTTCTTGAAGAGTTCTGTATTTTAATCTTTTGTATTCTGCCTCCAGTAATTCCAAGAAATTTTCCTTCTCTGGAAAATTTCTAGGTTCTTTATTTTGGGAGCTTGCTGAAGCCGTCATTGATTGCCTCTTTATGTGGTTCAATATTGACTATTGTTTCTGAGCCATCGATAAGTTATTATATTTATTTATTTTATGTTTTCTTACTGTGTCTTAGCTTCTTGTTTTGTTTTGATATGCCCCAATAGGCTGCTCGTATGAGCTAGTTTGATTATTGGTGCCTTTGAAACTCTAATGTCCTGTCACCAGGTGGTTAGATCTGTTACTAGGTATGTGAGCTCAGGAGTCCGCCCACTCCTCCTGTATGGATTCAGCTTAGGTGTCCAGGTAGATAGCCACAAACTGTGTGGTGTAGGCTCTCACTTACAGTCCTAGACAGGCATGGGTGATTGGTGTAGGCACAGGCATCTGGCTGCAGCTGGGTGACACACTTTGAGCAAGGCAGGAGACTGACAACCACCCCTGAATGTCCAGGAGGAAGGCATGTCCCCATTCCCTAGAGTGTGTAAGTGGGTGGGTTTTGCAGCTGGACTAAGAGCACCTAATGCTGTTGGCTGTAAGGACTGGGGGGCACCTGTTATTCATGGGCACCTATCACAGGTGACTAGTTGGTATGGAGCCACCAGTCCTCAGGCCTCTGATGTGGGTAGGTGAAGACCCTGCTTAATGGGCAGAGCAGAGTCAAATGTTGAGAACCTGCCACTTCACAACTGAAACAGTTGAAGTTAGAGTTCTGGTATATACCCTGTTGTACTGCGATAATGAGGGCCTATGCTACTGAAATGGGCCCACGCAAGTCTATGCAGGGGAAAAGGCACTCAAAGTCCATGGATCCCTTATGCCTGTGCCTAGGCAAAGGAGCTGTGCCTACCCTGGGTTCTTGGCTTAGGGGAGCCAGCAGTTTATTTTTTCCCCTGTTTGTTAATTTGTTCACTCTCCAAGGCAGGGAGAATGGCTCTGGTCATGTGACAGATCCTACTTCCAGCACAGGGGACTCGGCAATTGCTGAAGCAGGTCCAGGACCCAGTGCAGAGCAGAGAGAGGGGAGGTAAATGGGAGAGGTTTCTCCCTAAAGGGAGTGCTTTTGATCTGCGTGATAGGCCATATGCAATTACTTATCTTTTGCCAGATGGAGGGCTCCTTCTCATTGGTTCTGGGTGGCCGTGTAGACTCTCTGGCGGTGGGTCTTTCCCGGTGTGGAAAATGCTCCTCCTGGGCACAGCTGCTTGCCTGCCTCACTGCTCACCCACTCGCTGCTCAGGCCTGAAGGGCTCAGGCTCTTGCCAGGTCAGGTCTGGCAACTCCTTGCTGCTTCCTTACTGTCTCTCCCTCCCCTTGCCACTCTGTCCAGTTCCTCAACTCTGCCTTTGATGTTCAGGGCTCCCAAATTGCCATATATAATTGAATCACTTGTTTTATTGGGTCTTTGTTTTAAGAGGGTCTACCAGAAGCATCTGACTACTCTGCCATCTTGGCCCCACCTTTAAATATGTTTTAATTTAAATACATATGACGGGATCTTAAAAATGGTTGCATTCCTAATTATTAGTAAACTTTACCTTGTATAAGCATAATACATTTATTTAGCCAAAAGCAATCTGCTGATAACCAAAGGTCAGCAGTTTGAAACCACCAGGGGCTCCACCGAAGAAAGATGTGGCAGTC
Organism: Dugong dugon; assembly: GCA_030035585.1. Taxonomy (NCBI): domain Eukaryota; kingdom Metazoa; phylum Chordata; class Mammalia; order Sirenia; family Dugongidae; genus Dugong; species Dugong dugon. The sequence continues at coordinate 178,926,260 of CM057462.1, read as the reverse complement.
TGCTTCCATGGAGATTTACAGCCTTGGAAAACCCTATGGGGTCTTGTGAGTCGGAATTGACTCGATAGCCCTGGATTTATCCCTCACACTAACACACATATTAACCCTTTATGTACCCTCTTTTCTGAACATATATTTAGAGTTATGGTAAATATTTGTCTTTTTTTTTTTTTGTGGCCCAAACCTTAAACACTTCCTATGTTTGAGTAGTTTGCTACATTTGATTTCTGCCTTCCCAAGACAGAAGCCAGAAAGCACATTTTTTCCAGCTTTGTTTGCAACTAGAGTGTAAGAATATGATCTGGGTGCCACCTCTGCAAAGCATCTGCTGGAAATTCTGATTGAGAAGTGAGCCACATGAGGAAGAGGCAGTGAGACCACATTGAATACATTTCTGGTGAAGGTAGTGGTGGGGGCATCAAGCTTTGGGCTGTCATTGATTACAAAGGCAATTTTGGGACACAGTAGTAATGGGCTTGGCAACTGTAACATCCACTGGAACCAGTGGTTTCCCCATTAGACTAGCTCTGCCACTATGATTGCAGGTATTGCTCCTGCAACATAGGGGCAAGCCTGGTTGATAAGCCCTTCCACCTATTTCGTGAACTCACTCATATCCTTTCAATAAATTTTTTTTGGCTTAATCAACCAATGTTTGCTCCATTGCTCACAGCTTAGAAACCTGACTCATACAGGAGTCAATAACCTATGAAGATAAATGCCTACTTCTGATGTGAGGCTTGGAGAACTTTAGTGGAGATAAACCTCTTTCTGTTTCAAAAAGAGGGAGAAACACCATAAATGAATTAGTCCTAGTTTTCTGTGGCATTAGGAGTCCCTGGGTGGCACAAATGGTTAAGTGCTCAGCTGCTACCCAAAAAGTTGGCAGTTGGAGTTTACTCAGACGTGCCTTTAAAGAAAAGCCTGGTGATCTATTTCAGAAATACCAGCCACTGAAAACCATATGGGTCACAGTTCGACTCTGACACATATAGGGGTCACCATGAGTCACAATCGACTTGATGGCAACTGGTTTGGTGTTTTTGTTTTGCTTTGTTTTATTCTGTTTGTTTTGCTGTAGTTGCTACCCACTCCTCATTTGGCAGATGCCTTAGACCCAGGCTAACTCTCATGATTTATCATAGACAGGGGGCTTTTCATAGGGAAGGAAAGTCAATCTGTGGTCCAGGAAGTGGCACCAGCATCCCTTACACATCAACTATATTCATCCCAAGGGAAAATACATCAGACTATAAGAGTTCCTAGCCCTAGGACAGGTGCCTGGGATTGAGTCAGCAATCTCGAATTGCGTATGTGGGATTTGGAACAACTGTTGCATTTCATTTGTCTAGGGCAGTAGTTCCTGAGCTATAGTGCACATGAGAATTATTGGAAAGCTTATTAAAACAGTTTCCTGGGCCCTACCTCCCGAGACTTTGATGTAGTAGATCTGGGGTTGGACCTGAGATTCTGTGTTTCCAGTAAGTTCTCAGGTGATTATGCTGCCAGTCTGGGACTCACACTGTGAGCAGCAAGGCTCTAGACAACTTAAAGTTTGTCTGAAACAAATGCTCATTAGATTTGGGAACAAGTTAAATTGGTGACCTTGAGTCAAGCTGTTTTGGTGGAGTGGTGGAGGAAAAAGCCAGACTGCAGTCATCTGAGAAAGAAAAGGAAGTTAAAGAAATGGGGGCAGCAAGTGAACATTTAAAAATGCAAGAGAGATGGGATAAAAATGGGAGAAACACTTAAAATTTTATAAGTAAGAGCCAACAAAGAGGGAGAGATTGAAGTTATGGAGAAAGAGGTTCGTACTAGTCGATGAATAAATTCCCTAGGAAGGCTAAAGAGAATGGGACCAGGGCACAGGTCTTTGACAAATAGACACCTCTTCCACCCTAACAAGTGGAAAAGGGATAAGAGTGTGTGTGTGTGTGTGTGTGTGTGTGTGTGTGTGTGTGTAGGGGCAGGAGGTATATTTAGATAGTAAATTCGGTGGCAGGAAGTGTAGAAGTTCTTGCCTTCTGGTGAGGAAGGGAGGTATTTGCTGAAAGTGAGGGAGCATATTTAAGGCTGAAATATTTCAAGAGTGCAGAGAAGAATGGAAACAGCCATTATGGACACTAAACCAAACCATTTGCCGTTGAGTCAGTTCCAACTCATGGCAATCCCATGTGTGTCGGAGTAGAATTGTGCTCCATAGGGTTTTCAATGGATGATTTTTTCAGGAGTGGATCAACAGGACTTTCTTCTGAGGCACCTCTTGGTGGACTCGAACTTTCAACATTTTGGTTAGCAGCCAACTGCATTAACTATTTGCACCACCCAGGGACTCCTGTGGACAATCAAGGACAATTGAAAACAAAACAAAACAAAAAGTCAATTAGGGAGTTATACTAGAAATGCTGGACTTTGCTGAAGGTCCAGAGTGTCTCCAGGTTTTAATATATTTTTTTCCCAGTAGCATTAAGCATCCTAGACACTGACTAAACTAAGGTCGATAATTTAGTTCATCTAGCACTGGGCTTTTACCAAGATGGGTACAATGGAAGAACAATAGGGCAGGAAAATTTATTTCTTAAAGGTCTGATATCTGCACACTTGTTAAAGTAAGAAGGGAGAGTCTTCCATCTTATTGTTATGTCCAATATTGAAGGGGAACATTAAAATTTTAATTGTTCATCACTTGCAAACTACTTAGATAATAATGGGGAAAGACATTGATTAGCAGGAAAAACTGTATAAATTGTGACTTTGTAGAGTATTAAGCTAAACTTCAGTCTGCGTTTTAAATTCCTTTGTAAGGAACAACTATTAGAAGAATAACAAAACAAGCCATTTCATATATTTATAGCACATATTAGTTATTCTCAATCTTTTAGAAGGAGCAGCCTATACAAAGGATTTTAAGTGCTTTTTCATTAGTATCAATAAAAAGTAGTCTGAGGTATTGCTGTAAATACTGTAGGCTAAGTACTTTCAGTAATCTTTTTCTTGAATGATGGTGGCAATCAATACTTCAATGCTTGTTCTTGATAATGAATAACATAAACCCAAAGAAGTAAAAGCTCTTTTCTTGGAAAGCACATGACAACCACAGTTGGAAGTTCTGATCTTAAAGTGTTATCTACCTCCCCATTTCATGCCCACAGGGTCAATGTATATTATATTACAAGCAGGAAGGTTTGTAACATTTTCACATCTGCTCTCTACCCCTCTTGCCTGTGACTCACTTTCAGCCAATGTGACTTCAAGGTCCTTTATCCCCTTCTACTACACCATCCCCACAGAGAATGAATTCTGGAACCTTATCAAGACCTGCAAAATCCTTCATGATCTGGTCCCAAGCTACTTACTCTTCCCCTCATTGTTGTTGCTAGCTGCCCTTGAGTCGGCCCCCGATTCATGACAACCCCATGCTCCACAGGATTGGACCCTTGTGATCTGTAAGGTTTTCAGTGGCTGATGTTTGGAAGTAGATCTCTAGGCCTTTCTTCCTACTTCACCTGAGTCTGAAAGCTCCACTGAAACGTCTTCAGCATCATAGCAACATGCAGGCTTGCGCTGACAGATGAGAGGTGCATTGGCTAAGAGCAGAATCTGGGTCTCCCGCATGGAAAGCGAGTATTCTATCACTGAACCACCACTGCCCCCTTTCCCCTCATTAACTGGTTTAACTACATAAATCCCTTTATTGTTCCTCAAAAAAGTCACACACTCTCCTATCTCCCAGCACTTAGACTTTGTGTTCCATCTGTCTAGAAAGCTCCTTCCTTAGATATTCATGTGGCTCACTCCTTCTGTTCATTTGGTTCTCACTTCAAAAATCAGCTCCTCCAAGCTAACTTCCCAGATCACACTATCTGAAATAGCAGCTCACATCACCCTGTTCCTTACCCTGTGCAAAAGAGACTACTATTTGCAAAAATCTATCCTTTCTTTTTCCATTAGTAATAGAGTTAGAGCCACCCAGCTACACAGTATTAACTCCCCACCCTTGCAGTTAGTGGCTTTTCACTATGTTCTCCCAAATGGAACAAAGTGGAAGTGATGCATGCTAGCATATGGTAGGCACTCAAAACATCTTGGTGAGTGAGTGATGAACACATAAGTGGATGTCGACTGAATTTTAGCTCTGACTGGATTTCTGCTTCCAGATCTGCCCATTGCTTTGTCCTGTCCCCTCTGTATCTCCTACCCTCCCACATATCCTCCTCGGTGGGTGTATATTAGCTATACAGATGCCTGGGCTGAGTCAGCACAAAGTCTGGGCTTGATCGCTGGCTGTACGGCTCTTGCCCCTAAGCTGCATTGTAGCCTCCTCCAAAGAGTACAACTGAGTGTTACAGAAACGCAGCTCAGTAACTTAGCTTTCAGGGTGTGTACACCTCTGTCAGGTACCTTTACACTAAAGGCCATTTTGGAAAGTAGACAGGTTGGCAAAGCAAAAGGAATTGAGCCCGGCAAAGAACTCATCTCCAAGATTAAATCTTTGAAGATCCTCAGATAGCCATTATTATCCTGGCTCCCTTCCAACTAAGAGAGTCAGCAAAATGATCAGTATCTTATCTCACAGGTAAAGGGGGATACTCAGAGCCCATTTCTTTTTGAGTGTATAAAATAAAAAAATTCTACTGAGTGGTTACTTCCTGTGTTTGGCAGTTTTAAGACAGACGCTACTTTTCTGGAACAGAAGGGGGTTGGCAACAGTAAGTTTTCACATGCTAAAATAGCTCATCAGCTCATCCTGGCAGGATTGTTAAATGGATCTATGGGCTGAAGTTTTTTTTTTTAATATACTTTACAGAATTGTTGATTAAATATACATTGTGTTTCATTTCTAAGGCTAGCCCAAGGTTCCAGCTAATTTGAAGCCAATGTGAACAAATAGAAAAGGAATGTTGAAGAGATTCCTTTACAGTATCATCTTTTGATTGGTTGCTTGGATAAGTTAAACTGTTTCAACAACAACCAAAAAAAAAAAAAAACTCAAGAATTAATTGCCTTTTGACTTATATTAAATCATGAAATAATCTTTTTCTATGGTCAAGATTGGACTAATTATTTCATTAGTCTTTCCCCTCTTCATTTTTCTACATAGATTATACATCCCTTGAAAGCAAGGTTTGGGTTTAATATTTTCCTTATTCCAATCAAAGAGCTTTTAGCACAGTTCTTTGCATGCGATGTATCCTCAACAAATACTTGATTGAAACGATTAGAATTAGAAGTTAATTTGTTGTTGCAACATATAAAACCTCCAAAAAGCTCTTAAATTATATCCATTATATCAGATTTTATTAAACTCCAAGTTTTAACACTGATCCACAGACTGAGGAAAGATTTAAAATGAATCAGGTTGTTTTGAAGGGATCAGGCTGCAGTCACATTTATCTTCAATTTTATTTAAACTGAAAGACTGGACATTTCACCAGAAATTTAAAATATATCCTTCCACATATTAATGTAGTTTACTTCTTTAATATACTGATGAATTCTTCCAATATTGTCCTTGAATGCAGACCAGCAAGGCCCCCGTGCCAGACTCTGTGCCTCAAGGTTTCTATCCCAGTTCTTTGGAATGCTTCCAAAAATTTCTAAGCCATCCTCCAGTGCCGGGGACTAGTTAGGGCCATCAGTGCCATCTATGCAGGGTGCCCAAAACCTAGACTGAAGCCTGAGTGGACTGTAGTTCCCTTTTCCCCAGTTTGGGTCACTCTATAACCCTTTACTCCATATATGGAGTTAACCAGATGCCCTAAGGAGCTTCAGCCTTTGTTTCTATGGGAACTGGTTCCAAGAGGATAGCCCAGGGAGTAGGTCACTTTGTCTGGCTAGTGAGACTTTTTTTTTCACACTATTGCAAGAGATTTGGCTGCTAGAATGGTATTGACGCATTGTTTTTGGTTGATACTCACTCACATTGGAAACAGGGTGAGTTTAGGGATCTGGGCTACCAATTTCCCACCGCTGACCCTTGGGATTTAGCTGCATATGTGGGCGTTCGTATTAGCTTGGCTTCTTTGTGTTCCAGGAGTGGTGTTGCCTTTAGTCCACACATTCAGAGGGAAATGAAGGTGATGGCAGACATCTTTTACCCTGTATGCCCTCTACTGTTGGCACCTATTTCCTCTGAAGTCTCTTCGCTACATGTCAGACTCTGCCGGTGACTGTGACTGTATCATATGATGAATTTCAAGACCATTGTTCCATAATGTCAATAGGCCCCTCCAATCAATGTCCTATCTTGCCCCCAACCAAAGTAGTAACTCCTCTCTTGGTTCAGACTTAAACTATGCTGGATATATTAGTTTCCTAAGACTTTTGTAACAAATTACAACAAACTTGGTGGAATAAAACAACTATAATTTATTCTATCACAGTTCTGGAGATCAGAAGTCCGAAATCAGCTTTACTGGGCTGAAATCAAGGTATTGGCAGGGCTATGCTCCCTCCAGAGATTCTGTTTCTGTGTCTTCTAGCTTCTGGCGGCTGCCATCATTCGTGAACTTGTGACCACATCACCCAGTCTCTGCCTCTGTGGTCCCGTTGCCTTCTCATCTTCTGTAAAATCACCCTCTGCCTCCCGCTTATGAGGATACTTGTTATTACATTTAGGGCCCACACTGATTATCCTGGAGCCCTGGTGGCACAGTGGTTAAGAGCTCAGCTGCTAACCAAAAGATTGGCAGCTCAAATCCACTAGCTTCTCCTTGGAAACCCTGTGGGGCAGTTCTCCTGGACAATCTTCCAATATCTAGATTCTTAATCACATCTGCAAAGCTTTTTTTTCTTTTCTTTTTGCTGTATCAGGTAGCATTCACAGATTCTAGGGGTTAGGACCTGAATATCTTTGGAGGCCATTGTTCAGCCCACCCAACTGGACAATGGATGGACATTTGAGCAAATGTGATCATTGTTCTTGCTCCTCTCACACATCCTCCCTGTTAGTGGTGGGGTGCAGAAGACAGAGATGCAGTCAACGCTGAAAGAGATTACACTGTAGGAATGCAGTGATTTCAGCCTAAAGAGTTCAAAAGAACACATGGTTGTAATAGGTCTTGTTTATGCTATAAAATTCTGAACGATACATTTAACAAATTATCGTTCACATTTTCCTGCATATCCTAAATAAGATTTTCGTTTGTGGTCATCATCAATAAGAGAGAGCCATTGAAGATATTATTAACTGGCAGCAAGACGGATGATGCAGCATCATGAGTAATGGGGTAACCAGCATTAATTAATGATATTGAGAAAACGCACAGGCAAGGAAACCTATATTGCTTCATTAAAACAAGTTTCAAATATTCTTATCCCCTATCTTTTTCACAAGATGGGAGATATAAATCTAGTTAGGGACAGCATATTTGAAAATAAAGAATGCAAAGACATGATTACTGGACACGAACAGGAAGATACGGTGCCTGGACCATACAAAGACTCTTTCCATGCATTGATGAAACGAAAAACACTTAAATACATCTTTTGTGCTCGTTCTCCTGAAAATTCATTAATAAATCACTGTACCTTACATGGGTGCATGAATATCATAATATACTTTTTAGTCATTGTTCAGATAGATAGGAATCCCACAAAAATGTTTGCCTGGAGCCCCACAAAACTTAGAGGCAGCTTTGAGCTGTTCTATCTATTGTGTCCATGAGAGGGACGTAAAAAAGACTTGGAAATCATGTATAGAATTCTTTCTGATCTACCTAATTATTTGGCAAATTGTTATGAACCATGGCTGATATTTGGATTCATATTAAAATTTATGGGATTTTTGTAGAGACAGAATTTTTCATATTATATTGTGCTTTATCTCCCTAAATGAGTAGGAAGCTCCATGAGACTAGTAAGCAAGTGTTTTACTTCTTTTATCTTCTGCAGCCATCACATACATAAAAGAGTCTTTATGAATATTCGATAGATGAACAGATGAATGAATGGTTCCTTCCTGGAAAGCTTATAAGAGAACAGCATCCACATTCAGTAATTCAGATACATTATATTCTGAAAATAGAATAAAATGGCAGCTACACTAAACTGACCAAAGACCCAATTTCTCTTGTTCATCTTATCCTATATTCAGGCCGTAATGTTTGACAGGAACCTGGAAATACTAGCATACTTGATTCTCTAATTGCTAACTTTAAGTCTCTGATCAAATCTTTCAAAGAAAACTTCCCTTCTTTATAAATTTCCAAGTATGTTCGTTGCAAAACTCTCCAGCAGTGGCCATTAGCAGGGAGTGATACTGCTGTCTAGAATGCTTTCTGGGAATGTGTGGGAACTCTTTTGTTGCCAAAGTGATTGTGGAGAATGATTGACATTTGGCGGGAAGGGCTTTCAATCTGTGGGACAGCGCCGCACAATTAAGAACTGTCCTGTGTCCTGTACAACATTCATGTGGGGTGAAAAATTTCCGTTAATTGATCTGAGTTTAAAATCTAAATCCACTTTACATTTAATCTATGGTATGTTTTTTGTATGATTTTAATATACACCTAGTTTTCCAGGAATGAAAAATTGCCATTCATGCCAATTGAGAAAAGCAGTTGCTTCATTTTGTTTGAAACTTTACATAATCTGGTAACCATTTTGGAAAATCACGTCATTGGAGAGAAGGGGAAATTTCCCTTTAAACTGTGGTATTAGGTATCCAACACAACACACGTGTGCTAGTTTGCATCTGTAGCTGTCCTGTTCACAGTAAATCTACATAGAGATGCAAGTATCTTATGACTTAATTATGACTTCTCTTGTGGCATCCCCAAGCATTTCAATATTGAAATACAGAATGTCGAAGTATACATTAATTTCCTTTAATTTCTTCATGTTGCAATTAAGGAACTATGTTGGTTCTTAAAAATCATGTTTGTAAGTCAGTTATGTAATTTATGAACTTTATTTTTGGATAGAAACCAGGATGTGAGAAATGGTTTTTATGAAGGGATTGGATCTCATAGGGTGGAACCACTGATGTAGAGCATTTAAATACAATCCTCTTCGTAGGACTAGGGTGCAGATTAGAAAGTTTGAGGGCACTGGGAACAGTCTGTTGTGCATTGAAAGGGGGTACTCACGAATCAATCTCATTTGAAATTCTTTCTGTCCCTTTAATGTCACTTACAGCTAATGGGTATCCAGGGAGAAGAGCAAAGGAAAAAACAGACCGTATGGAAAGATGATATTCTGAAAGTCATAGGGTAATAGGCAGAAGAAGTGGCAAGACCCATAATCTACTCATTAGCCAAGACTCAATCAGTTGCCCTATACAAATGGGTTTAGTCAATAATGTACAGAAATTATACAGCTATCCTGAAAAATCTACTTTACAGGAGTTTATTGGCACCATTTTAAGCACAAATCGAACAGTTTATTTTGAAGCTATTTATTATTCACATGTAAGGAGAATTCAGCCAAATCATGAATCACTATCATTAATTATTCACTGGAATTAAGGAATTGGTTATAACCGTGTCTCCCCTTAATCCTGTTTTATTAATTTATATTCTTGGCAAACTCTCCCACTAAATGGATTCTAGTTTACTGTGGGGACCCCAAGAAAGAATGGAAAGTCCCTGGAGGTCAAAAAGCAGCATTTGCTTTAATTTGATAAAATAAATTAGCATGGGATTATGGGTGCTATTAGCATACAATCCCCCACTGCTTCCCCTCTGGCCTTCAGTAGAATGTTGAGTGATTATGTTGAGTCTTGAAAGATTTTCTATCAAATCAAGCCTCTGAATAGCAAGCCTAAAAGGAGCAGATAGTGTGAGAAGCTTGTGTGTGTACATAGAGTATCTACACATGCTGGTATATGGACAAAAATAAACAAGGTGGTTTTTTACCTCAGAAAAGACCTCTCAGTCACCTGTGGTCCATCTAGCATTTTTTTTTTTTTTTTAAACTCTGACAGGGAAACAGAGAGGAACACAGTATTTTCCCAGAGGTAGCACTTCCAAAGGTTAGTGCTCAGCCAGAGACATCTCTGACTTTACTTTCTTTTCTTTCATAAATTCTAGCCATGAATTCTAGCACCTGATTCATCAATATCACTAAACTTTAGGTTTCTCTCAAGAAAAAAGGTAAGTACTTTTGTCATATACTGTTTAAAGTTCTACTTCGTGCTCTATTCTAAAATTACCTCATCCGGAGTTCAAATAGTGTCCGAAGTTTTCTGTTTTTTTATTGAACACCTCTATATTTTCCTTGTGCATTTTCACCATTATTTTAGATTTCAGTCCAGTTTACAACTCGACTTCAATTTGTCAGCCAAAAGCAGTGTGTAACGTTTCACCTACATACAAAGCGGAGCCCATTACTTATGCTACATGGGCCTCCTTGACTCCAGTTCTTTATCCTCTTTGCATCTTTATTTACTTTTTTATTTTTTATTGTACTTCAGGTGAAGGATTACAGAACAAATAGTTTCTCATGAAACAGTAGTACACATGTTGTTTTATGACATTGGTTAACAACCCCACAACATGTCAACCCTCTAACTTCTCAACCATTATTTTGGTGAAAATACACATAGCCAAAGAGATAACATTTCAAAAATTTCTACATGCACAGTTCAGTGACATTCCAATTGTGCTGTTATTCTCACTTAAGATGAAGGCTTACAGAACAAAATAGTTTCTCATTTAACAGTTACTACAAATGTTGCCCTATGACAATGGTTAACAATCTCACAACACATCAACAGTATCCTTACTCAACCTTGGGTTCCCTATCACCAGCTTCCTTGTCCCCTTCTGCCTTCTGGCCCTTGTCACTGGACTACTGTACCTCATTAGTCCCATTTGGTTTTACAGGGCTGTCCACTCCCAGGGTGAACGGTGAACCTCGGAGATAACTTCACCACTGAGCTAAAAGGGCATCTGGGGGCCATACTCTCGGGGTTTCTCCAGTCTCCTTTAGGCCAGTAAATCTGGTCTTTTTTTTAGGAGTTAGAATTATGTTCTACATCCTTCTCCAGCTCTGTCCAGAGCCCTCTGTTGTGATCCTGGTCAGAGCAGTCAGTGGTAGCCGGGCACCATCTAGCTGTACTGGACTCAGTCCGGTGGAGGCCTTGGTAGCTGTGGTCCATTAGTCCTTCGGACTAATCTTCTCCTTCTATCCTGTTCTCTTCATTCTCCCTTGTTCCCGAAGGGATGAGACCAGTGCAGTATCTTAGATGGCTGCTCACAGGCTTTTAAGACCCCAGACACTACTCACCAAGGTAGAATGCAGAGCATTGTCTTTATAAGCTGTGTCATGCTAATTGAGCTAGATGTTCCCCTAGACCATGTACCCCACGGCCCTCCGCCCAGCAGTTCAGTCCCACAGGGAGTTTGAATGTGTCTATGGGGCTTCCATGACCTTTTCTTATACAAGTTGTGCTAGTTTCCCCTGTACTGTGTACTGTCTCACCCTTCACCCAAGATACCACTTATCTATTGCCTGTTTAGTATTTCCCCCCACCCCTCCCATCCCTGGTAACCAACAAAGATTGTTACATTTTGTGTGTGAACTTTTTCACGGGTTTTTACAATAGAGGTCTCATATAATATTTGTCCTTTTGTGATTGACTTATTTCACTCAGCATAACGTCCTCCAGTTTCATCCGTGTTGTGAGATGGTTCACAGATTCATTGTTGTTCTTTCTCGTTGCATAGGACTCTATTGTGTGTATGTACCATAGTTTGTTTATTCATTCATCTGTTGATGGGCATCTAGGTTGTTTCCATCGTTTTGCTATTGTGAACAATGCTGCCATGAACATAGGTGTGCATATGTCTATTCAAGTGATGACTCTTATTTCTCTAGGATATTTTCCTAGGAGTGGAATTGCTAGATCGAATGCTATGTCTATTTCTAGTTTTCTGAGGAAGCGCCATATCATTTTCCAAAATGGTTGTATCATTTTGCATTCCCACCAGCAGTGCATAAGAGCCGATCTCCCCGCAGACTCTCCAACATTTGTTATCTCCAGTGTTTTTGATTTGTGCCAGTAATGCCGGGGTTGAGATGGTATCTCATTGTGGTTTCAATTTGCATTTCTCTAATGGCTAGCGATCGGGAGCATTTCATGTATCTGTTGGCCATTTGGATGTCTTCTTTGGTGAAGTGTCTGTTCATTTCCTTTGCCCATTTTTTAATAGGATTATTTGTCCTTTTGTTGTAGAGGTATTGGATTTTCTTGTAGATTATGGAGATTAGACCTTTGTCTGACTTGTACTGTCCAAAAACTTTTTCCCAGTCTGTAGGTTCTCTTTTTACTCTTTTGGTGAAGTCTTTTGAAAAGCATAGGTGTTTGATTTTTAGAAGACCCCAGTTACCTAGCTTATCTATTGGGGTTTGTGTGTTGATGGTTATGGTTTGCATCCTGTTAATGCTGTGTATTAAGGCCTGAAGTGTTGGTCCTAATTTTTCTTCTGTGAACTTTATAGTTTTAGGCTTTTTATTCAGGTCTTTGATCCATTTTGAAGTAGTTTTTGTATACGGTGTGAGGTATTGGTCCTGTTTCATTTTTTTGCAAATGGATATCCAGTTTTGCCAGCACCATTTGTTAAAAAGACTGTCTTTTCCCCATTTGATGGACTTTGGGGCCTTGTTGAAGATCAGACGACCGTAGGTGGATGGATTCACATCTGGGTCCTAAATTCTGTTCCATTGGTCAATGTATCTATTGTTGTACCAGTACCAGGCTGTTTTGATTACTGTAGCTGTATAGTAGGTTCTGAAGTCAGGTAGTGAGTCCTCCAACTTTATTCTTCTTCTTCCGTAGTGCTTTACTTATTCGGGGCTTCTTCCCTTTCCATAGTAAGTTAATGATTAGTTTTTCCCTCTTTGAAGAAAGTTGTTGGTATTTGAATTGGGATTGCATTGTATTTGTAAATTGCTTTGGGTAGAATTGTCATTTTCACCATGTCGAGTCTGCCTATCCATGAGCATAGTATGTTTTTCCATTTATTTAGATCCCTTTGGGTTTCATGCAGTAGTGTTTTGTAGTTTTCTTTGTATAGGGCTTTTACTTCCCTGGTCAGATTTATTCCTAAGTATTTTAAATTTTTAAGGGCTATTGAAAATGGTATTGTTTTCCTGATTTCCTTTTCATCATTCTCCTTATTGGTATGTAGGAATCCAACTGATTCTTGAATGTTTATCTCGTATCCTGCTACTCTGCTGAATCTTTCTATTAGTTCCAGTAGATTTCTCATGGAGTCTTTAGGGTTTTCTATGTATAGTATCATATCATCTGCAAACAGGGAAAGTTTAACTTCTTCATTACCAATTTGGATGCCATTTATTTCTTTTACTTGCCTTATTGCTCTAGCTAGAACTTCCAGCACAATGTTAAATAGGAGTGGTGATAAAGGGCATCCTTGTCTTGTTCCTGTTTTCAAGGGGAATGTTTTCAGCCTCTCCATTAAGAATGATGTTGGCCATTGGCTTTGCATAGATGTCCTTTATTATGTTGAGAAATTTCCCTTCTATACCTATTTGATTGAGAGTTTTTAGCAGGAATGGATGTTGGACTTTGTCAAATGCTGCTTCTGCATCAATTGAGATGATCATGTGATTCTTTCCTGTCATTTATGTGGTGGATTACGTTGATTGATTTTCTAATGTTGAACCATCCTTGCATACCTGGTATGAATCCTGCTTGGTCATGGTGTATTATTTTCTTGATATGATGCTGAATTCTATTGGCTAGACTTTTGTTCAGAGTTTTTGCATCTATATTCATGAGAGATATTGGTCTGTTATTTTCTTTTTTTGGGACGTCTTTGCCTGGTTATGGTATCAGCGTTATGCTGTCTTCATAGAATGAATTTGGAAGTGTTGCTTCCTCTTCTATACTCTGAAATAGCTTGAGTAGTACCGGTACAAGCTCTTCTGTAAACGTTTTGTAGAATTCTCCAGTGAAGCCATCTGGGCCAGGGCTTCTTTTGGTTGGGAGTTTTTTTTTACTACCTTTCCAATCTCTTCTCTTGTTATGGGTCTGTTCAGGTTTTCAACATCACTTTGTTGTAGTTTGGGTAGGCCGTGTGTTTCTAGAAATTTATCCATTTCCTCTAGGTTTTCAAATTTGTTGGAGTATAGTTTTTCATAATATTTTGTTATAATCCTTTTTATTTCAGTTGGGTCTGTTGTAATGTCCCCCATTTCATTTCTTATTTGGGTTATTTGTGTCCTCTCCTGTTTTTCTTTTGTCAGTCTGACCAGTGGTTTGTCCATTCTGTTGATTCTTTCAAAGAACCAACTTTTGGTTTTGTTGATTCTTTCTATTGTTTTTCTATTCTCTATTTCATGTATTTCTGCTCTGATCTTTAGTATTTCCTTTCTTCCAGTGGTTGTGGACTTTTTTTGCTGTTCTCTTTCTATCTGTTTGAGTTCTGTAGTTAATGTTTTGATTTTGTCCCTTTCTTCTTTTTTGATACGTGTATCTATTGCTATAAACTGTCCTCTGAGGACTGCCTTTGCTGTGTCCCAAAGGTTTTGGTATGATGTGTTTTCATTCTCATTTGATTCTAGGAATTTTCTGATTCCATCTCTGATTTCTTCTATTACCCACTGATGTGTAAGCAGGGTATTATTCCGTTTCCATGTAGTTGATTTTTTTTCCTTGCTCTTTCTATTGTTAATTTCTACCTTGATGGCATTGTGGTCAGAGAAGATACTTGGAATTATTTCAATGGTTTGGATCTTGTTGAGGATTGCTCTGTGGCTAAGATGTGGTCTATTCTGGAGAACGTTCCATGTGCATTGGAAAAGAATGTGTACTTTGCAGCAGTTAGATGGAGTGTTCTATATATGTCTATGAGGTCAAGTTGGCTGTTTGTGCCCTTTAGGTCTTCTGTATCTTTGCTGAGTTTCTTCTTAGTTGTTTTGTCCTTTACTGAGAGTGGTGTGTTGAAGTCTCCTACTATTATTGTGGAACTGTCAATTTCTCTTTTCAGTGCTGTTAGAGTTTGTTTTATGTATTTTGGAGCCCTGTCATTGGGTGCGTTGACGTTTATTATGGTTATGTCTTCATGATGGATCATTCCCTTCCTTAATCAGTATGTAGTGTCCTTCTTTGTCTTTTTTGGTAGATTTCGTTTTAAAGTCTATTTTATCTGAGATTAGAATTGCCACTCCTGCTCTTGTTTGATAGTTGTTAACTTGATATATTTTTTCCAACCTTTGACTTTTAATAAATTGACATCTTTGTTTCTAAGGTGTGTCTCTTGTAGACAGCATATTGATGGATCCTGTGTTCTTATCCATTCTGTCACTCTCCATCTCTTTATGGGTGCATTGAGTCCATTTACATTCAGTGTAATTATTGATAGATGTGAGTTTGTTGCTGTCATTATGTAGTGCTTTTTTATTTGTGGTGCTGAAGTTTTCTTTGTTCTTCTTACTCTCTTGTGCTGAGTTACTTTTGTTTGTGGATTTTTTTTCTTTCCTTTTGTTTTTGTAGGTTTTGTTTTTGCTGAGACTTTATGTTTTTCCTCTTTTTTTTATGAGTATGTTTGTTAACTTTCTTTGTGGTTACCAAGAAGTTTACTCTTATCTTTCTAAGTTTGAAGCAGTCCACCATTACTTGGTATCGCCTTGCCTTCCTCTCCGTTAGAAGGTTCTATACCTATGCCGTTTATTCCCTCTTTCATTGTTCTGATGTTGTTTTCATCCATCGATTGACTTCTCTGATTCCTTGTTGTATTTCTTTTGGTTTTGGATAGTCTTTGAGAGTTCATTTCCTAGACTGGTATCTGGCTGGTAGAATCCTGCGTCCTAGATTCTGCCTGTGAGCTGAAGCTGTTTGTCTTCAGATCAAAGAGCTTCCTTTAATAATTCTTGTAAGTTTGGTTTGACTTTTACATACTCCCTTAATTTCTCTTTATCTGGAAATGACCTAATTTCACCATCAAATTTGAATGAGAGTTTTGCAGGATATATTATTCTTGGCTGGAAATTTTTTTCTTTCAAGATTTTGTATATGTCATCCCATTGCCTTCTTGCCTTCATGGTTTCTACCGAAGAATCTGAGCTTAGTCTTGTAGTTTCTCCTCTGTATGTGTTTTCTTGTTTTTCAGGAGCTGCTCTCAGGATTCTGTCTTTGGTTTTGGTGAGTGTGAGTGTGATATGCCTTGGTGATTTTCTTTTGGGGTCTCTCCTATATGGGGTTCATTGAACTTCTTGGATGGCCAGCTTTTCATCTTTCATGATACTGGGGAATTTTTCTGTCTGCAGTTGCTCAGTGATCCTCTCTGTGTTTTCTGTTTTCTCCCCCTCTTCTGGAATTCCAATCACTCGAAAATTTTTGCTCTTGATTCTATCCCACATAACTCTCAGGATCTCTTCATTTTTCTTTGTTCTTTTTTCTGAGTTTTCCTCAAACGGAATTGTATCCAAGTGTTTGTCTTCAATTCCACTGATCCTGTCTTCCACCATTTCAGATCTGCTTCTCAGCCCTTCTGTGACACAGTCCATTTCTGAAATCTTGCTGTTTATCTTTTGGATTTCTAATTTTTGTCTTTGTATAATTTCTAGTTGTGAATTTATTTTAGCTTTTTGTTCTTGCATTATTTTCCCGAATTCTTCCAATTTTTTGTCAGTATTTTCCATGAATTTGTCTATTTTTTCCTCATGTTTGTCAGCTTTTTGCCTCAGCTCTTGGAGAATTCTGAGTATTAGAGATTTGAATTCCCTATCAGGTAGTTCTAGTGCATTTTCTTCCACTGGAGAGTCAGCTGGTGTTTTATTTTGGATGCTTACTGGAACCAACCTGTCCTGTTTTTGTAGATGTTTTGATATTGTCTGCTGTCTTTGGGGCATTCGGTAGTTATTTATCTTGTTTATTGATTGTAGATTTCTTTGTTTCGTCCCCCCTTTTTTTTTAAATTTGACTGTGTCTGAGCAGGCGGACTGTGTGTTCTTTGTTGTTTGCTCATCTTTGGGCACAATACTTTTTACTTCCTTCTCCAATTGGCAGGGTCAGTCACTGAGATATGGTACAGCAGGGCAGGTCTAGCTGCAGAGGTGTTACTGGGATGGGTTGTTTGTGGAACTAACTACAGCCACCAGAGAGGGTCAGTAATCATTGCAGAGTAGGTTCCAGTAGGCCGTGCCTGTGCTGCTTGGTGGTATGATGTCAAGTGCACAGTGCAGGTAGGCAGGATGCAGTGGGAGATTGTTATGTGTGGAGCTAAGATGGATATGGGAGAGAGGTGAGAGGAACAGGAACCAAAAGCATACAAACAAACAAAAAAGAGTGCTAGGGGTAGTTTGCTGTTGGAGTGGAGAGATGAGAGAGTATGAAATGGAGAAAAATGAAAAGGGGAAGAGGAAGAAAAGAATAGAATGAATACATAAACATCGGAAAGGTTTAAGAAGTGCAAAGTTCCCAGGGATCCCACCGGTGCAGCTATGAGGTCTGGGGAGGTCACTCTCAGGTTTTGCAGTACACCCTGGCTAGAAGGCATAGAGGTATACAATTCCAGTATTCAGGGAACAGAAAGAGAAGGAAGATATAGAGAGAAGAGAAACTGAGCAATGAAGAAAGACAAAAAGGGAAAAAGAGGGAAAAGAAAACAAAATAAATTTAAAAAAAAAAAGAACAAGAAAGGCCCCCCAAAAAAAACAGAAAAAAGAAAAAAAAAACAAAGAAGAAAACCAAAAAAAAAAGAAATGTCCTCAGGGATCCCTATGCACGTCTGTGCAAGCTGAGGGGGAGGTCTCATTGCAACACAGCTCAGCCTGGCCAGAAAGGGCTCCCAACTCAAGAAAAGGAAAAGAAAACAAACAAACAATTCAAAACAAACAAATGAACAAAAGCCCCGGGATCCCACCAGCAACAGCAGCCCAGACCGGGAAGCAGCTCCAGACTCGAACGGAGCTCCACAGCCCCTCAGGAAGAAGCAAAGATGGCACATTGAGCCAGGTATTTGAACAGAAGGAGGGGGAGGTGATTTGAGGTAAGGAAGAAATCAAAAGAAGCAAAAAAATAAAAGCAACACTTGTAGCCAACAAATGGCTCTCAGAGAGCCAGCTAGTGCGGGCTGGTGTTTCTCGGACCAGAGACTGTGTCTGCGGGAAGCAGAGGTGGTCGAGTGTGGGTGAAGAGGAGTAGGGAGTGGGAAAGCATATATCACAAATTACTAGAGCTCTGCAGCCCCTCAGGAAGAATCAAAGATGGTGCATGGAGCCAGGTATTTGAGCAAAAGGAGGAGGAGGTGGTGAGAGGTAAGCAAGAAATCAAAAGAAGCAGAAAAAAGCAACACCAGCAGTCAACAAATGTCACTCAGAGAGCCGGCACATTCGGGTGTGTGGAACCCAAGCAGCCGGTGTTTCCTGGTCAAGAGATTGTGGCTGCAGGAAGCAGAGGAGGCCGAGTCAGGGTGAAGAAGGCTGAGGGGTGGGAAAGCGTATATCGCAAATTACCGGTTGTTTTGTCTCCCACTGGACGCTCTGTGAGGCTGCTTTCTCGTACCCTGTTTGCTGGTCTCCGATAGGAGTCCAAGATGGTGGATCCACAGTGTGTTAGCTGGTAGGGGACCTCTGCATGAGTCTCTCCTCACTCTCTGTTCTCTGTCAGTTTTCTCACTCCATTCGGTGCTTGGCTGAGTTCTTTAACTCTTCATTTGATGTTTTAGGGTTTCAGGATTGTTGTATTCTCTGTTCGGCTTAGTTTCTCGGATCTTTGCTGTGGAGGGATGGCTTGGTGCTTCTGCCTAGAGTGCCATTTTGCCAGAACTCTCTCTTTATTTACTTTTTATGCATAGAACATGATCTTAGACCTCACAGTTCTCCCAAAGGCATAACATAGAAACATGGATGTATTGTAATTTATGAAACATATTACCCTGGATTTGCAAATCAACCATGTTTTAAATTAATTGAATCTAATTTTAAATATACTGATAGCTACTTTTGTAATATTATTGTGTTGTGAAAAATTATCTCTGAAATTTCCTGGCTTGTAAATTCCAGTCTATAGTTACTCATTTTTCTTTTAAGAAAAATAAAGTATTGAAATTTAGCTTCTTTCCAATTTTATCACTTGTTATGGGATGAGCTAGGTGTTCTAGGGGATTCTCAGATGACTCAGGTCAAGCTCCGCCCTCAAGAAGCTTGCAGGGAGGAGTAGGTGAGGGCATTGCCAAACAAACAAACAAAAATAAGCGTTTTTTTTATGGTTTGAGTATGGCTGTTAGAGTCTGACAGAGTTGCTTCTGAAATGGTTTTCTTTCCTCTACAAATTGAGTAAATTTGGGCAACAAGAGACCTCTTTTCTATGTTAAATGAGTATAGTCATATGAGTATCCTACAGTTGATAAGGAATGTCTGAAACACTGTATGTATATTTTCTAGCAGAGGTCCAGATGCATGGAAGACAATAAATATAGTCTTTCTCCCCGACCCTCTCCACAATCCTACTTGTGACTAGCCATTTCGTTCTTGGGACAAACTAAACTATTATCCTTAAACCTTGATGGCACCAGAAAAATTTGTAGTTACAATGGTCTGGGCCAGTGTGTCCCAGTCTTTTATATATCACTGTAACCAGCAGGGTTAAACTGTTCCCCTCCTCCCATCACACCTGGGGTCTGTGACTTCCTGATAAAGCATTCTGTGTAGCAGCCTGAGGTCGTCTTACTGCTCCTCTACTCAAAGCCACTTCACTAAGCGCCCCCACCCCCACCCCAATTCAGACATGAGCAATAAGCTGCAAAGCTGTCCTTAGATAAACTTCATGCATCATATCCCCTAAAAAAGCACACACCTCCTAGCCACCATATTGCATCCCCCACTGAACCCCCTGTCTTGGTCACCTAGTGCTGCTATCACAGGAATACCACAAGTGGATGGCTCAACAAGTCCAAATTCAGGGCGTCAGCTCCAGGGGTAGGCTTTCTGTCTCAGTCAGCTCTGGAGGAAGGTCCTTGTGATGCATTAATCTTTCCTTGGTCTGGGAGCTTCTCTGTATAGGATCCTCAGGTCCAAAGGATACGCTCTGCTCCCGGCGCTGCTTTCTTGGTAGTGTGAGGTTCCCATGTGTCTCTGCTTGCTTCTCTCTTTTTATATCTCAAAAGAGATTGGCTTAAGACACTATCCAATCTTGTATACCTCATCAGTATAACTGCCACTAATCCATCTTATTAGATCATAGTGACTGAATTTACAACACATAAGGAAATCACATCAGATTGCAAGATGGTATGCAGTTATACAATACTGGTAATCATGACTCAGCCAAGTTGACAGATATTTTTGGGGGACACAATTCAATCAATGACACCCCCATACATGATAATTAATTCATGGAATTGCCTGCCTATTCCCAGAAACTTCATGAATTATGCATAAGTTCTTTATCCTGAACCCTATAACTGCCCTAAAATCCCCAAACTCAGGGATCTTGATTCGAGTCTTAGTCCCCAAGCTCCTTGCTTGAACGGCTTGCAATAAAGTCCACTTTCTCTTTCTCAAAGGCCTAGTATCTCTCAGTTGACTCAATGGGAACCCACTGGGCAGGACCCACCCTCATCGGTCACATCATGAAACACATAGAAAATATTAGTTCTTTTATTTATTTTTTATTGTTGTAGTTAAATGAAGTTTACATCTGAAGTTAGTCCCCCATATAAAAATTTATACATACATTGTTATGTGACCCTAATTTCTCCACCCATACTGTGACAGCACTCCTCCTTTCCACCCCTGATTCCCCATGTCCATTCAACAAGCTCCTAACCCTCTCTGCCTTCCCATCTCACCTCCAGACAGAAGCTGCCCATTTAGTCTCTTGTATCTACTTGAGCTAAGAGGCACACTCCTCACGAGTATCACTTTATGTCCTACAGTCCAGTCCAATCCCTGTCTGAGGAGTTGGCCTAGGAAATTGTTTTAGTTCTAGGCTGATAGAGAATCCAGGGACCATGCTTTCCAGGGTTCCTCCAGTCTCAATCAGACCATTAAGTCTGGTCTTCTTACTAGAATTTGAGTTCTGCGCCCCACATTTCTCCTGCTCCATCAGGAACTCTCTTTTCTTTTCCCTGTCAGGGCAGTCACTGGTAGTAGCCAGGCACCATCTAGTTCTTCTGGTCTCAGGCTGATGAGGTCTCTGGTTTATGTGACCCTTTCTGTCTCTTGGGCTAATACTTTCCTTGTGTCTTTGGTGTTCTTCATTCTACATAGAAAATTATAATTAAAAAAAAAATTTTTTGTTGTTAAGAATATACACAGCAAAACATACACCAATTCTATAGTTTCTACATGTACCATTTAGTGACATTGATTACGTTCTCCGAGTTGTGCAACCATTCTCACCCTCCTTTTCTGTGCTGATTTTCCTCCATTAACATAAACTCACTGCCCCCTAAGAAAGAGTCCTATCTAATCTTTCCAGTTGCTGTTGTCAATTTGATCCCATACAGACAGTTCTTAAATGAGCATAATGCTAAAGACAGACATTTTTTACTAGTTAAGCTAAGTTATTGTTTGGTTTTAAGAAGACTTCAGGGGATAATTTTGGTTGAAGGTTTAAAGATTATCTCAGGGAGATAGTTTTGGGGGTGAAAATTATGGTATTTTTAAGGCACCCTGGAAACTGTAGGAAAATAGTTTGGGTTCCCTGCCAGCCCCCACCCCTCACGCAAGGCTGCTAATGTCATAGAGGACATAACTTCCTCTACCAGCACCTTCAGAAAATTTTCTCAAGATTTAACAAACAAGCAGATTGCTCACAATTGTGTTAATGGGGCATTATTAGAGAATATTCTATATCTGAAATCAGGATAAAGAAGGCCTCCTTAGTACTATAAGAGGAATCCCTCTTAAGAAAATATTGGCATTTGAATTGGAGGCATCACTCAGTCATTGTTCATTGATTGGTATATAAGTGAAATTAAGCTTCCATCTTGCTTTGGACAATAGGGGAAAAACTTGCCCACCTGTATTTCCAAATCCCAGTGTAACAGATGACATCACTAATAGTCTCAAAGATCAAAAATTGCTCCTTTTCTTTGTTCCTTTTGCTTTGTGGCTTTCTTCCCTTGCCCCGATAAAGCTTAGAGCAAGTCCTTGAATATCGTTACCCTTAGACGTGGTGTAAGACCTCCTTCAACCCACCAACACCAAGTGAGCAACTGGTTGGATGATGACAAAGCCTTTCACACCAATGCTTCATTGCCCTGGAGCGACTGCTATCAGTTAGCAAATGAAAAAGCTAAGATAGCTTTGCAAAAACGAATGATTTCATTTTGTGAAATTTGTATATGGGCCGTTCAAAGTTATTTGATATTAAAAATGTAAGCGGGAAACTCCACTGGGAGTCACAGAGCAGCCTTAACATTTAAATAAATTACTAAGTCTGACATCCAAATAGTTTATTTTTCAACACGCCACCACTCTTCATGATAATTCTCAGCCATAACCACAATGCTTTCGGTACCAGCCTTGTTTATCACTCCTCAGAAATGCTACCTGTTTTGCCTTTAACCCAATTCTAAGTGCTTGATCTTAAGAACGTATTGGGCTACCTGCACACATAAATAGAGGAGCAGGAAATGCTTCCCCACTTTTAGTTCTGCTCAGCTCTATTCCAAGGGATGCCACTGGAAATGCCATCCATTTAGAGCCAACTTCTCCAAAAAAGGAGCTGCTTTCAACAGTCAGTCCTCCAAAAGAAAAACTCATTTCATTTTTTTTCCTATGAGAAATTTAGCTTTTTTGAGTGCTTATTCTGAAAGCTGGGCAACTGATTTTAAGGAATATTGAATATATCTTGGACTCCCAAAAGAACAAACAAATCTATCTTGGAAGAAGTACAAATAGAATGCTCGTTAGAAGCAAGGATGGCGAGACTACATGTCACATACCTTGGACATGTTATCAGAAGGGATCAGTCCCTGCAAAAGGACATCATGCTTGGTAAAGCAGAGGGTCAGCGAAGAAGAGGAAGACCCTTAATGAGATGGATTGACACAGTGGCTGCAACAATGGGCTCAAGCATAACAATTGTGAGGATGGCGAAGGACCCGGCAGTGTTTTGTTCTGTTGTACGTGGGTTTGCTATGAGTCGGAACTGACTCAACGGCACCTAACAACAACTTGCTGTCAGCAGTGTATATGGATTTCTTAGATTCTTTATCTGAGAAACCCAGAGTAAAATGGTCACTGAGCTTGAATTTCAAAGAGAATAGTGGTCCAGGCTCTGCCCCTCGTGAAACATTCTCTTTTGGCAAGTCCTATAGGTGGGAATCAGGCTGGACATGAAGGGCCCACTATACCTCTATGCCATCCCACACATGTCCACGGGGAGGGGGTTTACCAGAAGAGGGGGTGCAGAGCCCATCAATGCACAATCTGCCCATCCAGACCTATTGGAGTGGGGAATCAGTAGAGACGGAAGAACACTGCCATAAGAATGCAAAAAGAATCAGGTCCTCTACCTGGTCCTGTCACCAAGCTGCTGTGTGCCAACTGTCACTGTCCCCTCTGGGCTCCATTTCCTTATTTGTAAAATAAAGATGAGGCAGAGGTGGTTCAGTGGTAGAATTCTCACCTTTCATGTTGGAGTCCTAGTCCTGGATTCAATTCCTGGCGAACACAGCTACCACCCATCTGTCAGTGGAGGCTTGTGTGTTGCTGTGATACTGGACAGGTTTCAGTAGAGCTTCCAAACTAAGACTAGGAAGAAAGGCCTGGTGATCTACTTCAAAAGATCAGCCAACAAAAATCCTATGGATAACCATCTGATCCGCAACCGATCATGAGAATGGTGCAGGACCGGGAAGTGTTTTGTTCCCTTTTGCGGGGGGTTGACATGAGGTTGGGGCCCACTCGACAGCAGTTGCAACAACAATAAAAATAAGGTTGTTAGAAAAGATCATGCATTCTCATCAGGGGCAATATTGGTCCCAGGCAGGTGAAAATCAGTTCTTGAGGGGTAAAAAAAAAAATCTTAGGTATTACAATGATTTGTAACCTTCCAAAGCTGAACCCAGCCCAACAAATTATATTCTTTAGTATTTAAAATTTCTTATTATGGAGAATATAAATATAATTTTTCTCCGTAGGGGTGCAATAATGAAAAAAAGAAAAGGTTAAGAAACACTGGACTAGATGACGTCCAAGTTCTCTGGAACTCTAAGATTATGGGAATTAATGACATACACTAACTCCCTGAATTAATGAGACCCGGAGAATGAATTTAATGATGTGATTTTCTGTAACTCTAGGTTTGGGTGTGCAAAACTAAAATTGGAGGTTATTTTATAAACCTCGTATTTGTAAACTGTGTATCTGCTACAAGATAGTGGTACCTAACTATGTCCAAACAACAGTTACAGTTGTTTTCCAGGTGCAAATAACTAAGAAAAAAGAAAATATAGCACTTTCTAGAAAACACTGATTTTTCTCTAAAACAAATCATTTAAAAATAAAATAAGTATCTGTCATCGTGAAAAGGTATATGCTGCAATTTAGAGCAAGATATAGGGAAATAAAAAGTATGAGCTAGCATTAGATATCTTCTTAGTCTCCAATTATTATCAAGTACTGCTCTATTTAACCTTTGTCCCCATTCTTCAAAAGATAGTTAACTATTTCTTTCACTTACTCAATTTAGATTTTGCAGGAGCCTAAGTCCTTCAGTTTGAATTTGACTCAGATACTTAAATTTACAGACCTGCTTCAATCCTTTTAGGGTCAGAAGATCTTAACTGCCAGTTTATGGACATATTAATTAAGAGATACTAACTTTGTGTTATTTGAATTCTTAATTAACTGTCTAAGTGTTTCCTATAATCTTTACTTCTTTGACTTTTCTTTACATAAAGGAAAAGCAGTTTTCTTGAATTAAAAAAGGAAAAAAAGATGCTAGGGAAGACAGTTTGCATTATAAAAAGAGCAAAGGCTTTAAAATGGGTTCAAGTTTTTGACCTTGAAAAATTTTCACAAGTCCATGAGCCTCAGCTTGTTGTAAAATATCTGTTTTAGGGATATTGTAGTGATTCAATGGGTAAGTGTATAAACCAAAAACCAAACCCGTTGCCATAGAGTCAATTCTGACACATAGTGACCCTATAGGACAGAGTAGAACTGCTCCACAGGGTTTCCAAGGCTTTAAATCTTTACAGAATCAGACTTCCACATCTTTCTCCTTTGGATAAGTGTATAGAGAACCATTATTGAATTTGCACATAATAGGGGCTTATTTAACAATGGCTACTGTCATGGATAAAGGAGCCCTGGTGGCACAATGGTTAAGTGCTCGGCTGCTAACTGAAAGGGCTGTGGTTCAAACCCACCAGCTTCTCCACGGGAGAAAGATGTGGCAGTCTGCTTCTGTAAAGATTACAGCCTTGGAAGCCCTATGGGGCAGTTCTACTCTGTCCTGTAGGGTTGCTATGAGTTGGAACAGACTCGATGGCAGCAGGTTTGTTTATTTTGGTTTATTGTTTTGGAGTCCCTGGGTAATGCAATCAGCTAAATGCTGGACTACTAACTGGAAGATTGTCATGTTCTGAAAAGCCTGGAGGTCTACCTCAAAAGGTCGCAGCCTTGAAAACTCCATGGAGTGCAGGTCTACTCTGCACACGTGTAGTCACCATGAGCTGGAATCAACTCAACGGCAACTGGTTTAATTTTGGGTTTTTTTTTGTTATCTACCACTTGTCTGTCAGTTTGCCTTATTATGGTGGCTTTTGTGTTGCTGTCATGCTGGAAGCTATGCCCCTGGTATTTCAAATATCAGCAGGATCACCCATGATGGACAGACTTCAGCAGAACTTCCAGACTAAAACAGACTAGGAAGAAAGACTTGGCAATCTACTTCTGAAAATTGGCCAATGAAAATCTTATGAATTACAACGGAACATTATCTAACTTACTTGCTTTGGATATGTCATCAGGAGGGATCAGTCTCTGGAGGGGGACATGTCTGGTGAAGCAGAAAGTCAGTAAGGGAAAGGGAGACCCTCAGTAAGATGGATTGGCAGAATAGCTGCAAACATGAACTCAAACATGCTGGTGATTGTGAGGATGATTCCATTTCATTGTGCTGTACATGAGGTCGCCGTGAGTAGGAGTTCACTGTATGGCAGCTGTCTGTCTATTGTTAAACATTGCATAACTGCTCTGGCTTCACTGTGTTGGCTTTAGCAGCATGAGAAAAACTCTCTGGCTTAGTGTTCATAACCATAAGCCTCTCCTCGTCCTTTGCTAATCAACAGATATTGTTTTCTCTCTTATCTCTTAGAATAAAATGTAGTTAGCATTTGTTTTAAAACTTTGCAGGGTTCTTTAAATTTGAAACCTTGTAAAGTCTTGAATGCCTTATGTGCCTCCCCTTCTTTTTCAAAATTGTTGTTGTTAGTTGCTGTCTAGTCAGCTCTGACTCACAGTGACCCTATGTACAGCAGAACAAAACACTGCTCAGTCCCGAATTATCCTCATGATCTCTGCCATGCTTGAGTCCATTGTTGCCTTCTAACCTAGAGGGCTCATCTTCCAACTCTATGTCAGACAGTCTTCTATTGTGATCCACAGGGTTTTCATTGGCTAGTTTTTGGAAGCAGATTGCCAGCCATTTCTTCTTAGTCTGTTTTAGTCAAGAAGCTCCACTGAAACCTGTCCACCATCGGTGACCTTGCTGGTGTTCGAAACACCCATGGCATAGCTTCCAGCATCATTGTAATATGAAAGCCACCACAGTACAACAAACTGACAGACAGGTGGTGGATTATTCAAAATAAAAGTGATTACAGTCTTCCTGAGAACTTTCAAGTACTGTCCAAAATATAAGACAAAACCTGCAGGAATGATGGAGCACAGAAGAATAAGAGTTGACGGCTCTTGGCTTGACTCTCTCCCCTGTTAGCCAATACGGAAGTCACCTTCACTTCTAGGACTTTTATTCTAGAGTCTCTTGAGCATTGCTGCCCATCCCTAAAGCCAACATGATATCCGGCTTGGAACTCTTGCTCTTTTTCCATCAATCATGTTTGATCCTTTTCTTTCCCTCCCTGAACACATTTACTTCAAGACAGCTACACACCTGGCCAAGAGTTGTTATCATGTTTAATGCCATGTGAAAAATTAGGCATTTTATAGGAGTCATTGCTGTGTCAGGTGGCTGGTGGTCAGATGCAACAACAGAGCTGATCCCTTAGCAACACACCTTGTCCTCAGGTAGAATGTCTATGCATGTTCACACACTGAAGTCTGAAGGCAGTGGTTGTCAACCGCTGCTCTACCTAGGTGAGGCTGAAGACCACTTTCTGAGCATAAGGTGACAAATACACTGGATTTCTTCACAGCAATATTGGCCCCACACTGTCTGCCTGCAACTCTGAGTATGAAGTATTTGTTGGCTTGTGAGGTGATAAATTGGTTTTGTAAATATTTTTTCTCAACATCTTGAAAGAGTAGATCTCTCAATTTACCATATCTGGTATTTTTGTTACCCGTCTCTAAGGGAAAGGAGTCTGGTCTGCTACTTCTGAAGATTACTAAATTAGTCAGATGATACTTTAGCTGTAAAAATGTTCGTTTTGCTTCTCTTTCTCTGATTTTGGAAGAATGGCTGTTGATATCAAAGGGATAAAAAAGCATGGGGAAAGAAACCTAAGATCTTATCTGGTCTAACTTAATCATCTGAGTGAGGAGTAACCTGAGGCTCAGAAAAGTCCTGGCTAGTCAGAAATGGAGGAAGAGGGAGGCCAGAACTGGGGTGCTTGTGCCCAGGCCAGTGTTTTCCCCAGAACTCCTAGTTGCCTCCTGAGGTTTTTACCTAGGCTACATAAGAAGGTCACTGAGATCTGTAAGTAGAATGCAGTCTACTTTGGATTCAAATCCTTTTGAAAGATCCTGAATGAGCTGTAGGAAGGTCTATGAATCAGCTGTGGCTCATTCTGCTTTATTTATGCACAGAAAGACATTTAATACATTCTGTTGGATTGCGTTTAAGTCAGACATGGATACTTCTAAACAATCAAATTGTGTTAGCAGCTTGTAAAGTGGAATGTCTATAATCTCTAATAAAGTTTTATATTAACCTGTTGTAGGATGTCTTTAGTACATAATGTATCATCACACATTCAAGAAGAACTTTCTTCTCAAGTGTGACTCTGGGGAAATGGAATTCAGGTAGAAATTGAAGTTTCATAAAATAATATCATCTCCTAGGTTTGGAACAAGGAGCCCTGGTGGCACAACAGTTAACCATTTGGCTGCTAACCAAAAAGTTGGTGGTTTGAACCCACCTGGAGCTTGCATACTGGAAAGATCTGGTGATCTACTTCTGTAAAGATTACAGATAAGAAATTCTATGGGGCAGTTCTACTCTGTATCATAGGGTTGCTATGAGTCAGAATTGACTACATGGCACCCAAAACAGTAAGTTTGAAACACTTTAAATAAATATTTAAAAATTTTATTTGAATTACAGAAGGGAATTGTGGCAGATGGTCAGCAGTGGACCAAAGATTCCTGCTTCTCCTCCCATAGTAATGACTTGTGAGTGGAACATGGCTGCCCCACCAGGGACAGTACTTCAGAGCTCCCCTTACATCCCGCTAAGTTCATATGACTAGTTCTCATGAATGTGAGAGGAATCGATGCATGTCACATCAGGGCTGGGGCCTTTGAGAAGCAAGTCAGCCATCTCATTTTTTCTCCCCATCTACTGGCTGAAAACAGAGTCTCCCAGGCCCTGGGGGTTGGCAGATCTGCAAGATAGAAGGCACCTGAGTCCCTAAATCTCCATATGGAGGAAAGCCACTTGTCAACCAGGGATACCATCATCAACTATTATCTGAGTAGAAATAAACTTTTATTGTGTTAAGCCCGTGAGATTGAAGGTCTGTACATTACAGCAGTTAGAGTTATCTTAATTCATGGGTTGTCATAAGGCCAATTTGTGGCCTACATAATTTGCTGCCTCAGTATCTATTAATTCCTCCTAGTTGCCCTTTCGCCCAGTTTCTGACACAGCCAATCCTATATTGTCACACAGTCTTTCAACAGTTGTAGTCTCTAGCTAACCTTCCCAGCTACATCCTGTATGGTTTCCCGTGATAGAGACTAGAGACCGCCTTGCTATCATGAAAACTAGTCTCTTAATAGCCGTAATTGCTCCTTGCCCTTCCTAGCCATGACCCATATGATTCCCTCTGATAGAAATTTCTCCCTTTTCCTACTCTAATGCTCTAGAAACTTTTAAACTGACTGAGAAAATTTAAGTGCACACTAACTCTGAGACCCCTACCCCGCTTGCCATGGATAAGCCCTCTCCCACAGTTTCAGCTTGTAGTTGCCTTGTCCCCAGGTGCAACCCTCTGTGTGACCCTGCATCTTCTCTGGGACCTGTGAGTACTAAATTCTGTTTGGTTTCTGGCCTTTCTACATGAGTCTCATTTCCTCACGCCACACTCAACATACCAGCCAGTACACCCACAGACCTACTTTGAGTCAAACTTAAGATGTGAGTCAAAGTAAAAATGACCATGTCTGATCTTAACAAAATTTACCTTCCAAGGAGGCTACAGATTCCACAAAAGAGACATCCAGTTGTACAAAGTGTCATGGGCACCAAACACAGAGTTGTGTTTATCTCATACTCCATGCGTGAATTATATATACTTCGAGTCATGAACTGGGAATAGTAATTGAAAGGTCAGATTGATGAGACTAGCACCAGAGATAAGACTTCTATGACAGGTTGATGGATACTCCACTATCAAGGTGTACTTTTAATCATAACCTCATTACTTCTGATGGTTGGGCTTACCTTGCAAGAAGAATTTGAGGGGGGGGGAAGTGACTGAAGTAGAGGAGAGGGAGAAAAAGAGAAGGGGTTGGGGAGATGGAGAGAGAAAGAGAAGGAGAAAGAGAGACAGAGCAAACACAAGAATTTGTGAGTGAAAAGACTCAGAGACTCAGCAAAGTACTGTTGGCGGGAGCGGAGAGGGTGGAGGGTTAGAAAGTTAATCCGGTGTCTGCAGATGTCTCCATAGGACCAGGAGGAAGTCATCCCAAGCCAATAAGCATGCCATGGGGAGAAATGAGGATTTAAACTTAATAGCAAGTAGATCCAGCAATGCAGCTTTGTCGAGCTGTGGGGGAGTTTGGTTCTTAGCCCAGGGAGAGCTTAATAGAAGTCAATAATGAAATCATCAAGATGCAAGCATTAAATGCTTAAATGTGCGGTCTGTGCCTTTGATTACAAAAGCTTTGTTTCTCTCCAAGCACAACCTTATAGTACACAATAGAATCTTCACGCGTAAGAAAACAAAGTACTCACTTGACCAAAAAAAAAAAAAAAAAAAAAAAAAGTCATATTGTCTTAGATCATTATCTCTTTCTTTCTGGGGGAAAATCAAAATGAAAAACAAGGACACAGAAATAGTTAAGGGGTTGGAGACAAGTAAGATCCTGGAATGCAAATTGCAATGTATGTTTAAGCAGCTTTTTTCTAATAGCTATCCCAGTATAAATATGGCTTTTTACATGATCTTTTCTCCAAAATTCAGCAGCAGCAATGACCAGTTCTATTGCACCTTCAATGCAAGGGACTCTACATGCTTTAAAAACAGTTACTTATTAAACTTCATTATACTCCAGTTAGGAACATAAATACATCTTACCTACACAACGTTAACGCTCAGAGTAATTTTCCTGTTATACTGCTGTTATACTCAAACAGATGGAAGCACTAACAATAATCCAGTAGTAATTTGCTAGGGGGGATCACAGAGAAATTCTCCCTATAAAATTATAAAGACTAAAATCCTAACCTCGATGATATTAGAACTATGATATTATTATTTTTTTAATAATACATACAGAAATTTTTTAAAAGACACATTTCCTCCATCCATTCATTCATTCAATCACCAGATATTGAGGCCCTTCTCTGAACTAGACACTATTCTTTGCGCATTGGTTACAGAGATGAATATGACACAGTCCCTGCCATCAGGAGGGTCAAATTTTATTCTTCCAGAAATACATTTCTAAATAATCAAAGGAGAAACCAAAGGTGTAAGGATTATATAGATTATTAGTATACTATGTTTGACAGTGTAGACAATGGCAACATTTTTGTCAGCAAACATTTTAATCTTTTCTACTATTTAAATTTTCCATGAAAATCAGAAAACAAAATTCACTTTTCATAATTAGAAAAGAATATCCATTCTGAGTCTGACAAAGAAATTTAAGCCTTATCCATTCCTCTTCTGGGACCCCTCACTCACTTCCCTCAAGTAAGAAGTACATTAGAGAGAGGAAAGACAGATTGTGCTTCAGTACATTATAAACAGCAACTTTCCAGATGATGAAAGTCGGAATGGGAATTTAAAACGCTGCTGTCTTGCCTGTTTCCACTTTCCTGGGGTCTTAAAGCATATATTAAAAAATGAACATCAAAGCTCCAAAATTATGGCCACCTATAAGGTTCAAGCTATTGATTTCCTCCTATTAATTGGGCAGAGGAGACAATAATGAGTATGTACACTGCCCGTTGTTGGACTTTATTCTATTTTCTGCAGTTATTGAGCTCTGACTGGGGACAGGACTGAGAAAAGAATCCAGATTGCTGAATACATACTTACAAAAAATATAACATTACAAAAGCAACGACTATTTTCCCTTTAATTTTTAGTATTTTAAAATAGGGGTACAAATTAAATGGAATAAAATGTACAGTTTTTAAGTGTACAGTTTTATGATTTTAGACAAAATTATATACTTGTATGATGACTACCACAATCATAGAACATTTTCATTACCCTAGAAAGTTCCCTTTGCCATCAACGCCTCTTCTTAGAGGCAATCACTGTTCTGATTTCTCTCCCTTAGCCTACTTTTGCCTGTTCTATTACTTCATGTAAGTGGAATCATGCAATATGTTTTCTTTTGTGTCTGGCTCATTCACTCAATGTACTGTTATCTGAGATTCATCCATGCTATTGTGTGTAGTAGTAGTTCAATTCTTTTTATTGTTGGGTAATATCTCTTTGTACGAAAACACTGTAATTTCTTCACCATTCAGCTGTTAAAGGACATTTGAGTTGCTTCAATTTTTTACTGTTATGAACGAAGTTCATAGGAACATTTGTGCTCAAGTCTCTTGGTGTACATATTATATTACTCCACTTGGGTAACCGCCTAGGAGTGCAATTGCTGGGTCATAGACTAGATATATAAGAAACTGCCAAACAATTTTCCAAATCAGCAGCTATTGTTCTACATCTTCACCAACATTTGCATTTGTGTTTTTTATTTTAGTCATACTGTTGTTGTCAATTGTGGTCAAGTTGATTCTATGCAGAGCAGAACTTCTCCATAAGTTTTCAAGGCTGTAACCTTTTTGAAGTAGATCACCTGGCCTTTCTTCCAAGGTGCCCCTAGGTGGGTTTGAACCACCAACCTTTTGACTAGTTGTGGAGTGGTTAATGCTTTGTACCATGCAGGGACTCCATAGGTGTAAAATGGTATCTCATTGGGGTATTAATTTGCGTTTTCCTGATAGCCCCGATATTGAGCACCTTTTTATGTGTTTATTGACAATCCCTCTCTCTTTTACAATGTATATGTTCAAACCTTTAGCCATTTCTAAATGGGCTGTTTCTCTTTTTTATTACCGATTTGTCGTTCTTTATATATTCTAGATATGTGCCCTTTTCATATATCTGTATTGCAAATGTTTTTTTCCAGTCTGTAGTTTCCTTATTCATTCTCTTAACAATGTCTTTTGTTAATACTACTCTGTTTTGATCACTACAGTTTTGTAGTAAGTCTTGAAGTCTGCTAGTGTTATTCCTTTGACTTTATTTTTCTTCAGTATTAAGTTGGCTATTCAGGACTTCTAGTTTTGTAACATTAAGCATGATGTTACCTGTAGGTTTTTCATAGATATTCTTTATCAAGTTGAGGAAGATTTCCTGTATTCCTAGTTTTCTGAGACTCTTGAATCATGAAGGGTGTTGGATTTTTGTCAAATGCTTTTTCTATATCTATTTATATGATCATTTGGTTTTTCTTTTTTTAACATGTTGATGTGATGGATTACATCAATTTGTTTTAGAATGTTCAACTAGCTTGGCATACCTAGAATAAATCCTAGTAGGTCATGGGTACAATTCTTTTTATAAACTGTTGAATTCTATTTGCTAATATTTTGTTGAGGATTTTTGCATCTATACTTATGAGAGATACTGGTCTGTAATGTTCCTTTGGGGCCCTGGTGGTGCAGTGGTTAAGAGCTTGGCAGCTAACCAAAAGGTCAGCAGTTTGAATCCACCAGCTGATCCTTGGAAACCCTATCAGGAAGTTCTACTCTGTCCTATAGGGTCGCTATGAGTCGGAATCTACTCCATGGCAATTTTTTTTTTTTAATGTTCCTTTATTTTAAGATCTTTGTCTGGTTTTAGTATTAGAGTTATGCTGGCCTCACAAAATGGGTTAGGAAGTGTTTTTTCTGCTTCTATTTCCTGAAAGAGATTGTAGAGAATTAGTATCATTTCTTCTTTAACTGTTTAGTAGAATTCATCACTGAAACCATCTGGACCTAGTGTGTTTTATTTTAGAAGTTTATTAATTGCATATTCAACTTCTTTAATAGGTATTGGCCTGCTCAGATAATCTATTTCTCCTAGTATGAGTTTTAGTAGATCATGTCATTCAAGACTGGTCTATTTCTTGTAAGTTATCAAATTTGTGGGCATAGAGATATTCATAATATTCCTTTATTATTCTGTTAATGTCCCTAGAATCAGTAGTGATGGCCTTGTTTCATTTCTGATATTAGTAATCGGTGTCTTCTCTTTTTTTCTTGATTAGCCAGGCTAAGGGTTTATCAATATTATTGATCTGTCTAAAGAAAAGTTTTTGGTTTCATTGATTTTCTCTATTGTTTTCCTGTTTTTAATTTCACTGATTTCTGCTCTGATTATTGTTATTTCTTTCTTCTGCTTACTTTGGATTTATTTTTTTCTTCTCTTTACTGTTTCCTGAGGTGGAAATTTAGATTGTTATTTTATATCTTCCTTCTTTTATAACATATGCATTCAATGCTATAAATTTCTCTCTAGGCACTGCTTTTGCTGCATCCCACACATTTTGATAAGTTGCATTTTCATTTTCTTCAAAAAAATTTTGTTTAATTCTCTTGATACTCCTTCTTTGTTCCATGTGTGACTTAGACATGTGTTGCTTAGTCTCCAGATATTTTGGGATTTTCCAGCTCTCTTTCTGTTATTGGTTTTTAGTTTAATTCCATTGTGGTCTGAGAGCACACTTCATATGATTTCTATTCTTTTAAATTTGTTAAGGTGGGTTGTATAGGCCAGGATGTGGTCTATTGTAGTGATTCTCCATGAGAAGAATGCACATTCTGCTATAATTGGATATTTATTCTACAAATACCTTTTAGGTCTAGTTGAATAATGATAGTGTTCAGTTCAACCATACCCTTACTGATTTTTTGATTGCTAGATATGTCAATTAGTGATAGAAGAGTGTTGAAATCTCCAACTATAATAATGGATTTGTCTATTTCTGCTTGCAGTTCCATCAGTTTTTGCCTCACGTATTTTGACATTCTGTTGTTAGGCACAAAGACATTCAGGATTGTTATATTTTCTTGGAGAATTAACCTCTTTCTCATTATGTAATGCCCTTCTTTATCCTTGATAATTTTCCTTACTCTAAAATCTGCTTTACCTGAAATTAAGATAGCTACTCCAGCTTTCTTTTGATTAGGGTTAGCATGGCAAGTCTTTATCCATCCATTTACTTTTTATCTGTCTGTGTCTGTATATTTAAAGTGAATTTCTTGTAGATAATGTATAGCTGAGTCTTGATATTTTTTATCCACTCCGATACTCTGTATTTTAATTTGATATTTAGACCATTCATATTTAAAGTAATTATTGGTATGGTTGGATTAATACCTACCATATTTGTAACTATTTTATATTTGTTGCTCTTGTTCTTTCTTTTTCTTTTACTCTTCTTCTGCCTCCTCAGGTTTTAATTGAGCTTTTTTTATGATTCCATTTTCTTTCCTCATTTAGTGTATCAATTGCACTTCTTAAAAAAAAATAGTGGCTGCTCTAGAGTTTGCAATATATATTTATAATTAATCTAAATCCACTTTGAAGTAACACCATAGTGCTTCACAGGTAGTGCAGGTACCTGTGAAGAACAGAGTATTCCCAGTTCCTCATTCCTGTCCCTTATAACATTAGTGTCATTCATTTCACTTACCCATAAGTTATAATCATCCAATATATTATTGATATTATTATTTTGAACAAACATTGTCTATTAGATCAGTTAAGAATAAGAAAAATAAAGTATTTTATTTTGTCTTCATATATTGTTGTCAGTAGATTTCCCTCACAAAAATCTTAAAAGAAATACTTCAGAGAAAAGGAAAATAATACAAGTCAGAAACTCAGATCTACATAAAGAAAATAAGAGCATTACAGAAGTAATAACTAATATCCTTTGATGGACAGAATTTTAAAATTTTTATGAAGTCCCATTTATTGTTTTTCTCCCTTTTGTGGCTATTTTTTTTTTTTAACGTTCTAAGAAATCTTTGCTTATTTCAAGACGGCAAAGATATTTGCTTATGTTTTCTTCTTAGAACTTTGTAGTTTAGGTATATGATCCATTTCATATTAATTTTTGTGGTGTAGGGGTCAAGGTTAAACAGAAAGGAATTTTTCCTTTCCACCACTGAGATTTATTTCTTTACTTATGAATACCTTAAAATATGTATATGCATATATATTAAACGTGTACATATATTAGATATAATGCATATGTATAATACATGTATATACAATGCATATAATATATATATATACCTGTTGTGTGTGCATGTGCATGTATGTGTGTGTCCGCATGTTTGTGTGTGTGGTGTATGCGTACTCGTGTGTGTATATGTGTATGTACCGAAAATGTCATGATATTGCCATCTTTAGATATATATATAGAAAAAAACATATAATCCATCTGAATTAGATAAATTTTCAGAGATACAGGCATGATCAGGACATGGCTTCTCCTTTCAAAGGAGCAAGGATAAGAGGTCAGAGGTAATAAGCTCACAAGTACTTTGGAAAATTTTTAGCATGCTGGTAGAAACTGATATCTTCAAATCAGTAAACTGAGAAATAAGAGAAATATAATAGTGATAAAAGAAAGAACGATTCAACCTAGATTAAGGAATTAGGCTAACATTTTAGAAAGTATCTAATTAGTCTCCAGAAATTCCTGGGAGGTGGATAGGAACAGAAATCATTACCTATTCATTTACGAGTAAGACAAGCACGTTACATACAATAATGATGTAAGACATCTGAACCAGAAGATCCCAGATGTGGGAATATAACCAAGGAAAGCCAATAAGATCTTAGCTCTGGGTTCAGTTTCTTGGAGGGAGATGTAGATACAATTTAGGTGAATGCCTAAAAACATTTTGGATAAACTTCTTTAGAAATCAAGAATCATTTATGGGCATGTGTTGTTGATACTTGATATCTTAATTCACTTATATTACTAAAGTAACTGTATAAACAATTCTAATTTTGTTCTGAAACAAAATTTACTCTACATTTTGTTAATTCCTCCACAACTACTCTAGGTGGTATTTTTTCCTATATATCATTACTCAGTTTATCTGTACCAACTTTACCACTACCACAGGTGCTGTATTTTTTTTTTAATCTTTCTTTATTTCTTGGGGAAAAAAACACATTGAAAAAAATGTTGGTAGGAGATTTTCTAATCTGCTAAGTCATCTTCATGAAATGATTTAAAATCACTGGAAAAAGAATTGGAAGGATGTTAAAAGTTTCATGAAAAGGAATTCTTTTAATTGTTTTTTTGGCAAGGATATTCATACTTAAATAAATTTGGAAAGTCTATTAAATACAAATAAGCAGGGTTTTTTTGGCTACAGATTGTCTCAGAAACTTAAATGTAATAGTATGTGTTATAAGTATAGTATGTGATGTTTCTCAGCTACATTTGACCATAGAACACCGTATTAACATACTCTGGAATAGTATCCCATTTGCGTTTTCTGTAAGTGTTCTGTGGAACTCAGTTTGAGAAATGGTTGAGCTAGTCCAGACTAACCTGTAAAGTTGATCCATGATCCACCAGCTCTTGCTATCCCTAATGTCCACAGAAATTTTATTTTTTCCTAATATTCCCTTTAACTATCATATAATACTAATGAGGGAAGGCCCAATACAAGGGAAAGAAATTTGGTGGTTTCAGACTAAAAATTTGGTGTGCCTCATACTGGCCTACAGCAGACACCTCTGCTCATACCTCATCCAGTGGCCCCAGCCTAACAGCTTGTCAAATCACGAAGTAATTCATCCCTTTTTCCCCACTTGAACCTGCTAGAAGAGTTAGTATGTAAATTTCAATCTATTTTTAAGGGTTATATTCACTCAAGTGAAATCTATCAAGGAAGGAGGGTTATTTTTACAGCATACAGCAACTGCTGATCACCATGGCAACTGGCCTGGTGAAATGTAATAAAGCATCCCTCTGTTATTGTAAACACAAAAGGGAAACACTGATATCTAAAAGAAAGGCAATTATTGTAGAGGAAAGAAACAACATGCCAATGGGACATTTGCAATATCTTGTAACTTCACCGAGCTGGACAATATTTCCGAAGCTAGCCCTGTCCAGCCCTTGGGCTCGCTAGTTTGGACTGAACAGAGGTTGGGTTACGAGTCCTTGGAAGAGACTTGGTTGTTTTCATTTCTAACTGACAAAATCACATACATTATTTCAAACCAATATAAACTTTTTTTTTCCTTTTCTCATTTCTTAAAACATGAAATGGGCTTAGAAAATACAGACATTAGAGAGAAGGAAAAAAAATACCCGTATCAGTCTGGTTTTCTTTTGGGGAACATTTTCTTATTGGCTATGGAATTGTGGATAGAAAAAAAAAAGCAGTTGGCACAGATCACAGCATTTATATATATATAGCTTCTTCTTCTCCCTTAATTGTCTTTTACTAGAGTTATTAGTAAATACCATGTTGATGAAAGCAGAGACAGTGTTAACAATTATTCAAATTTAGATTCACTGAGCTCTAAGATTCGTGTAAAATCCCAGGAGTCAAGAGTACTTGGAAGACACATATAAAGTGAGGAAAGTTGAAGCGTAAGGAGTGAGCCCATATTGTAGATTAGGAAACTGGGGCCCATAAATATTTGGGTTAAAGATGAGCTGAATACAGAAGAGTGGCTGGAATCCTAGGAAAAGCACTGGGCCAAGAATTAAGACTCAGAAAACTTTTATTTATTTTATTTTATTTTTTTGAGGTCTTGTTTTCTTTAGTATGTGTATCTTAAGTATCACTCTTTTCCATCCCCATAAAGGTCACCTCCAACTAGTCTATTTAGCAAAGAAAGAGGCTTGGCTCATGTCTGCCCCCACGTAATGACCTTGATCATCGCTCGATGCTCTGCTGTGACTGCTGCTCACTTATGCAGCTCATGGCCTGGAGACCACAGGGCACACTCTCGCATGACACAAATCTGCCCCTTCTATATGGGGCTCTGTGGGGGTGGCAGGGTGAGTGTGAGGCAGACCTCATTTCCTCCAACTTTCCTTCAAACAGCTACCATGCCGAGTTTGGGTTCTTTGAACTTTACCATGTTTGTGTAAAAATGAGGGGAATTATATCATATGAACAAGGCAGTGCAGATGGCGACCATATATAAATTTCATAGGCCAAGCTTAAATGCTTTGTGTGCACAGGTCAGTTATAAACTTGCCTTCAGGTCTGTAATTCTATCTGAGAGAGCACCTGCCTCTTGTCTTCATCTTTTAACCACCACCCTGCACATCTCCAGCCACTTTGGGGAGCTCTGTTTTCTCCGCATAGAGGTTGGGCTCATTCCAAGATCCTACCTCCTGCCTCTATCAGTACATTTCATTTATTAAGTGTTTACTATGAGTCAGGGAATCTCTGGGTGGCACAACGGTTAAGCACTCAGCTGCTAACCTGTCTTAGTTATCTAGTGCTGCTATAACAGAAGTACCACAAATGAGTGGCTTTAATGAATAGACATTTATTTTCTCACAGTTTAGCAGGCTAGAAGTCCAAATTCAGTTCTAGGAGAAAGCTTTCTTTGTCCACTCTGGGGAACAATCCTTGTCTCTTTCAGCTTCTCTTCCTTGGTTCCTTAGTGATCTCCATCTGGCATCAGTTTTTCTCCATTTGTGCTTCCTTGCCCCTGTACCCAATCTGCTCCTTTACATTTCAAAGGTGATTGGCCTAACACACACCCTAAACTCACATGGTCTCATCAACACAGCAAAGAAAACGCCATTCCCAAACAGGAGCACATGCACAAACACAGGGGTTAGGACTTACAACACGTATTGTTTGGGGACACAGTTCAATCCATAACATAATGGAGAGGTTGGAAGTTTGAACCCACCTAAAGTCACCTCAGAAGAAAGGCCTGATGCTCTACTTCTGACAGGTCACCACCATGAAAACCCATGCTTACTCTGCAGAACATGGGTCACCGTAAGTTGACTCAATGGCAGCTGGTACTTGGACTAATACTATGTGTCAGATAATGCTCTATGCCTTGACTATAGAGCAGTGAAGGAAGCAGGTGGCAACCTATGCCTCATGGAGCTTACGCTGCAGTGGGAGAGACAGACCACAAAGAAATAATGCAAACATATAGTATATCAGATAGTGATAAGTTCTATGGAGTAAAACAATGAGGAAGAGAGGGCTGGTGAGTGCAGGGGGAGGGGAGGATACAATCTTTAATAGCGTATTTAAAACAGATCATATTGAGGTGTCTTTTAAAAAATTTAATTGTATTTTAGGTGAAAGTTTTTTTAGTTTTTCATTCAAAAAAATTATACACAAATTGTTTTGTGACATCGCTTGCAATCCCTGCAATGTGTCGGCCCTCTCCCCCTTTCCCTTTCCACCCTGGGTTCTCCATGTCCAGTCATCCAGTTTTCCTGTCCCTTTCTGTCTTCTCATTTTTCCTTCTGGGTAGGTGTTACCATTTCCATTTGATCTCGTATACTTTATTGAACTAAGAAGCACCTTCCTCACGTGTATTATTGTTTGTTTTATAAGACTGTCTAATGTATGTATGAAAGGTGGACTTCAGGAGTGGCTTCAGTTCTGTATTAGCAGAGTCCAGGGTCCATAGTCTCAAAGGTTCCTCCAATCTCTGTCAGACAAGTAAGTCTGAGCTTTTTTTGTGAATTTGAATGTTGTTCTACATTTTTGTGCTGCTCTGTACAGGACCCTCTATTGTGATCCCTATCAAAGTGATCAGTGGTGGTAGCCAGGCACCATCTAGTTCTTCTGGGATTGGGTTGGTGGAAGCTGTGGTTCATGTGGTCCATTAGTCCTTTGGACTAATATTTTCCTTGTGTCTTTGGTTTTCTTCACTCTTCTTTGCTCCGAACATGATGGGGCCAATAGATATATCTTAGATGGCTGCTCGCAAGCTTTTAAGTCCCCAAACACTACTCACCAAGTAGGATGTAGAACGTTTTCTTTATGAACTATGTTATGCCAATTGACCTAGATTCCCCCGAGACTATGGTCCCCAACCCTCAGCCCCAGTAACTTGGTCCATCAAGGTGTTTGGATGTGTCTAGGAAGCTTCTATGACTTTGCCTTGGTCAAGTTGTGATGACTTCCCCTATATTGTGTATTATCTTTCCCTTCACCAAAGACTCGTCTACTACCTAATTAGTTATTCCCTCCCTCTATACTTACCCCTCCCTAGTAACCAACAAAAGTTGTCTTTTTTTTCTGTGTGCAATCCTTTTCTTGGGTTTTTATAATAGGGTTCTCATACAGTATTTGTCCTTTTGTGATTGACTTATTTCCCTCAGCATAACGCCTCCCAGATGCAATCATGTTGTGAGATGTTTCCAGATTCATCATTGTTCTTTATCATTATGTGTATCGTTATGTGTATCTTAAGTATCACTCTTTTCCATCCCCATAAAGGTCACATCCAACTAGTCTATTTAGCAAAGAAAGAGGCTTGGCTCATGTCTGCCCCCACATAATGACCTTGATCATCGCTCATGCTCTTCTGTGACCACTGTTCACTTATGCAGCTCATGGCCTGGAGGCCACAGGGCACACTCTCGCATGACACAAATCTGCCCTTCTATATGGGGCTCTGTGGAGGTGGCAGGGTGAATGTGAGGCAGACCTAAGTTCCTCCAACTTTCCTTCAAACAGCTACCATGCCAAGTTTGGGTTCTTTGAACTTTACCATGTTTGTGTAAAACTGAGGGGAATTATATTATATGAACATTGTATGTATGTAGCAAAATTTGTTCATCCATTCATCTATTGATGGGCACTTAGGTTGTTTCCATCTTTTTGCTATTGTGACTAATGATGCAAAGAACAAGGGTGTACATATGTCTATTCATGTGATGGCTCTCATTTCTCTAGGTTATATTCATAGGAGTGGGATTGATGGATCCTATGGTATTTCTATTTATAGACTTTTAAGGAGATGCCATATCCTTTTCCATGGCGGTTATACCATTTTACGCTCCCACCAGCAATGCATAAGAGTTCCAATCTCCCTGCAACCTCTCCAACGTTTGTTATTTTCTGCTTTTTTTTAAATTAGTATTATTGTTAGTGCCAGTGATGTCCAGTGAGATGATATCTCATTGTAGTTTTGATTTACATTTCTTTAATGGCTAATGATCATGAGCATTTCCACAGGTATCTGTTAGCCACTTGAATGTCTTCTTTGGTGAAGTATCCGTTCATATGCCTTGCCATTTTTTAATTGGATTATTTGTCTTTTTGTTGTTGAGGTGTTGAAGTATTTTACGTATTTTAGAGATTAGAATGTTGTAGCCAAACATTTTTTCTTCGTCTGTAGGTTCTCTTTCTACTCCTTTGGTGAAATCTTTTGATGAGCATGAGTGTTTAATTTTTAGGAGTTCCCAGTTATCTAGTTTGTCTTCTGGTATATGTACATTGTTAGTTATGGCTTCTTTTGTATTTATGCCATGTATTAGGGCCCCTAGGTTTGTCCCTATTTTTTTTTTTTTTTACATGATCTTTATTGTCTTAGGTTTTATATTTAGGTCTTTGATCCATTTTGAGTTAGTTTTGGTGTATGGTGTGAGATATAGGTCCTGTTTCATTTTTTTTACAGATGGACATCCAGTTTTGCCAGCACCATTTGTAAAAAAGACTTTTTCCCATTTAATTGACTTTGGTCCTTTGTGAAAGATCAGCTGACCACAGATGGATGGGTTTACATCTAGGTTCTCAATTCTGTTCCATTGGTCTATGTGTCTGTCATTGTACCAGTACCAGGATGTTTAGGCCACCATGGCTGTATAGTAGATTCTGAGATCAGGTAGTAGGAGTCTTCCTACTTTGTTCTTTTTCTTCAATAATACTTTGCTTACCCAGGATTTCTTTCTTTTCCATATAAAGTTGGTAATTAGTTTTTCTGCCTCGTTGAAGAATGCTGTTGGTATTTGGATCAAGATTGCATTATATCTGTAGATTGCTTGGGTAGGATTGACATTTTCACAATATTGAGTCTTTCTATCCATGAGTATGGTACATTTTTGCATTTATGCAGGTCTGTTTTGGTTTCTTGCAATAGTGTTTTGTAGTTATCTTTGTATAAGTCTTTTATGTCCCTGATTAGATTTAATCCTAAGTATTTTACCTTTTTAGGGGCTATTTTAAATAGTTTTCCTGATTTCCTTTACAAATTTATCTTTGTTGATGTATAGGAATTAAACTGATTTTTGTATGTTGATCTTGTATCCTGCTCTGCTGAATCTTTCTATTATTTCCAATAGTTTTCTTGTGGAATCTTTGGGGTTCTTTATGTAAAGTATCATATCATCTGTAAGTAGGGATAGTTTAACTTCTTCCTTTCCAATTTGGTTGCCCTTTATTTCTTTTTCTTGCCTTGTTGCTCTAGCTAGTTTTTTCAGCACAATGTTAAATAGGAGTAGCGATAAAGGACGTGCTTGTTTTGTTCCCGTTCTCAGGGGGAGTGGTTTCAGCTTCTCTCCATTGAGAATGATGTTGGCTCTTGGTTTTTCATAGGTGCCATTTATTATGTTGAAGAATTTCTCTTCTATTCTTGTTTTATTTAGGGTTTTTTTTTTTTTTATCAGGAATGTGTGTTGGACTTTCTCAAATGCCTTTTCTGTGTTGACTGAGATGATCATGTGATTCTTTTCTTTTGTTCTGTTTATGTGGTGGATTACACTGATTGAATTTCTAATGCTGAACCATCCTTGCATAACTGGTATGAATCACACTTAATTGTGGTGTATTATTTTCTTGATATGATGCTGAATTCTATTGGGTAGAATTTTGTTGAGAATTTTTGAATCTATATTCATGAGAGATACTGGAGTGTAATTTTCTTTTTTTGTGGTGTGTCTGTCTTTGGTGTTATTCAGTTTCGAAGTATTTGATATATATTTTTCCTTGCTCTTTCTTTTATTGACTTCTACTTTTATGGTGCTGTGATCAGAGACAGTACTTTGCATTATTTCAATGTTTTGGATTTTATTGAGGGTTGCTTTGTGACTTAAAATGTGGTCCATTTTGGAGAATGTTCCATCTGCATTAGAAAAGAATGTATACTTTGCTGCTGTTGGATACAGTGTTCTATGAAGTCAGGTTGGTTGATTTTGGCCTTTAGACCTTCTGTATCTTTGTTGAGTATCTTTCCAGATGTCCTGTCCTTTACCGAGTGGTGTGTTGAAGTCTCCTACTGTTATTGTGGAACTATTTC
The DNA here is from genome assembly GCA_030035585.1 of Dugong dugon. Classification (NCBI taxonomy): domain Eukaryota; kingdom Metazoa; phylum Chordata; class Mammalia; order Sirenia; family Dugongidae; genus Dugong; species Dugong dugon. Next base: position 178,882,416 of record CM057462.1, on the reverse strand, counting down.
TTTTTTCAAGGCTGTTAGAGTTTGTTTTATGTATTTTGGAGCCCTGTCATTGGGTGTGTAGATGTTTATTAAGGTGATGTCTTCTTGTATAATGTGTTTCCTTGCCTTTTATGGTTGATTTTTATTTTAAGTCTATTTTATCTGAGATTACTATTGCCACTTGTGCCCTTTTTTGATTACTGTTTGTTTGATATATTTTTCCATCCTTTGATTTTTAATATGTTTATGTCTTTATATCTAAGATGTGTCTCTTATAGACAGCATATTGATGGATTGTTCTTTTTTTATCTGCTCTGCCACTCTGTCTTTTTGCAGGTGCATTTAAGCCATTTAAATTCAGTGTAATTATCAATAGGCATGAGTTTATTGTTGCCATATCGTTATGCCTTTTTTTTTTTTTTTTTTTTTTTTTGTGGTGCTGGCGTTTTCTTTGTTCCTCTTATTTTCCTGTGCTGAGTTCTTTTTGTGTGTATTTTTTCTTTTTTTTTTTTCATTATTATAGATTTTGTGTTTACTGAGACTGTATGTTTTTCTTCTGTTTTCTTCTGATAAGTAGGTTTATTAATTTTCTTTGTGGTTACCTTGAAATTTACCTTTATCTTCCTAAGTTTGAACCTGTCTTTTATTACTTAGTGTTGCTTTGACTTCCTCTCCATTTGAAAGTTTTATACCTACATCATTCATTGTTTTGATGTTATCATCATTAACAGATTGATAGCTGTGTCCCTGTTGTTTTTTGTTTTGTTTTGTTTTTGTTTTTTAGCTTTGTTTTATTATTGAGAGTTCTCTACCTAGTTTTGTATCTGGCTGACGCTGTCCTGTGTCCTAGCCTCCTCCAGTTGTTGTCTGATATTGTTGGTTCTCTAACCAAAGGACTCCCTTTAATATTTTTTTTAAGTTTGGTTTGGATTTTACCAATTCCCTTTATTTCTGTTCATCTGGAAATATCCTAATATCCCCCATCATATTTGAGAGAGAGTTTTGCAGGATATATTATTTTTGGTTGGCAGTGTTTTTTCTTTCAAGGTTTTATATGTGTCATCTCATTGCCTTCTTGCCTGCATAGTTTCTTCCAAGTAATCAGAGCTTAGTCTTATTGTTTGCCTTTCGTAAGTGACTTCTTGTTTTTCACTAACTACTCTCAAGATTCTTTCTTTGTCTTTGGTTTTGGCAACTGTGATTATGATATGTTATGGTGACTTTCTTTTGGGGTCTATCCTATATGGCATTCGTTGAGCTTCTTGGAAGGTCAGATTTTTGCCTTTCATGATATTTGGAAAATTTTCTGCCATCAAATTTTCAACTATCTTGTCTTATTTTTCATTTTCTCCCACTGTTCTGGAACTCTGATCATGTGCAAATTTTTGCTCTTTGTGTCTCACATAATTCTTAGGTTTTCTTAATTTTTTTCTCTGATTTTTTCTCAAATAAGGTGGCATCCATGAATTTGTCTTCAGTTTCACTGATTCTTTCTTCCATTGTTTCAAATTTGCTCCTAAAACCTTCTATCAAGTTGTCTGTTTCTGAAATTTTGTTGTTTATCTTTTGGATTTGTAGTTGCTGTTTTTGTATAATTTCTAACTGTTTATTTATTTTGACATTTTCTCCTTATATTATTATCCTGAATTCTTCTATTGCTTTGTATGTATTTTCCTTGAAGTTGTCTATGTTCTCATTTGTTTTGCCTGTGTTTTCCCTTTTTTTGTATATTTTTTTTCTTGGTTTTGTCTGTGTTTTCCTTGACTTCTTTCCTAATCTCTTGGAGAGCCCTAAATATTAGTCTTTTGACTTCCGTATTAGGTAGTTCCACCACCTTTTCTTCTACTGGATGGTCATCTGAATCTTTATTTTGCTCACTTGCTTGAGCCATTTTGTTCTGCTTTTTTATATATTTTGATATTGTCTGCTTTTTCTGAGACATTAAGGTATTATTTTCTTTATTTATTGATTGTATGTTTGTTTGTTTCATCCTGCTTTGTTTTGTTTTGATATGTTAGGGCAGGCAGTCCTTTGCTGCTTGCTCATCTGTGAGGATGATAGCTCTCACCACCTTGTCTAGATGGGCAGAGAAGCAGCAGACAGGGTGAGCCCACTTTGCTGTGCACTGGTTTGGTGAGGTGGCTGAGGATGGACTGGGCAGGTGCTGTCTGCCTCCTAATGTTGGTCCAGCAGTGTGGCAGCATCCACAGCCTGTCACTAGATAGATGGGAGTGTCAGACAGGGAGTGGTAGAGGCTCACTTCCCACCATTCAGCAGCTGGTAGAGAGGTGAGAGGGGAGGGGCCCTGCAGTCCCGGTGTGGTAGTGGGCCTGAGCTGGGGACACTGTAGCCGTGGTGGCACAGTAGGTATTGGCAGGAAGGGGGATTGATATATGAGGCTAGGTTGTGGTAAGTAAGAAAAAGAAAAGATAGATAAAGAGAAAAGGAGAAAAACGGTAGCTGGTGAGTGGGGGTGGGACAGACCTTGGGGTTGGTGGGATGGGGGGATGGGTGATATAGGGGTCTAGGTGAGAAGTAGAAAGTGGCAGGCCAGTGGCTTTCTAGCCAGTGGTGCAGCATGCCCTGGCAAGAAAGGGGGAAGTGGTGTATGGAGTTAGGTGGGAAGGACAGAGAAAAGGAAGAAAGGGAAAAAAAGAAAAAAAATGCAGCCAATGCTGCAGATGGTTGGCATGATGCATTTGTCTAGGGTGCCATGTTGGCTCTGCTCCTTCTGGGTGACTTTTAAGTTAAAACCCAAAAGAGGTGAAGAAGTAAAGCACATAGATATAGGCAGTAAGGAGTATTCTAGGCTGAGTGAATGAAATTGCAAGAGTTCTGAGGCAGGAAAATGCCTAGAATGTCCTAGGAGGCCAGTGTGTCAGAGTTCAGTGTGCAAAATGAACAGTAGTGGGTAATGAGATGGAGTGGGGCAGGGGAGCAGCTCCTGAGGTTTCATAGATGTGCCTGTAAAGGCTTTGGTTTCAAACAGAAGAGTAGCATTGTCTGATCTATGTTTTAATACTGGTGGAAATGAGGACAAGTAATTTTTTTTTCTCTCTCTATATATATATGTGTGTGTGCATAACATACATATATATATATACACACATATATACACCTATATATTTGTATACACCTATATATTTAAGAAATAGACTGCACAATTTTCTGATGGCTTTCTAAACCTAAGTTATTGTGCCTAAAATAATGCCTTAGTTCCTCAAGTAGGATAGTCCACTTTGACTTGATTATTTATCTGCATTCCAGAAATATTCCAGGGTGGGAAAGGGCACGACAAATCCAGTACCTTTGAGATCTTCCACAAGTGGAAGTTACAAACACACTTCTTTATTTGTCTTATGGACCAACAAGTGAAAGTTACATCTGTCTATCTTTCTCATACACACACCAACCCACCAACTTGCACACACACACACACACACACACACACACACACACACACACACACACTGCTTTCTTACAAGGACAAATTCTTAGAGCTATTTACTATAAACAAGTGCTCCACAAAATATGTCCACTGATCATGGACGACTCCCAGAAAGTGGCTTGTGGTTTGACAGATTCAGAACAGAAAGCAATGACACAAATTTTCTTCACTTACATTTCACAAATTTGGGATGTAAAATCATGATTTTCAAAGAAATTCAATAGCATTCTTAAATTAGACACGTTCTTAAAAATTTAAACTGATCTTTAAGGACTGCCTTGGTAATCTCCTCCTTGGCACTCAGATAACAGGATACAGTTCATTTCAGCCAACATATTCTCTTATCATTTCCATATTAATCCTTAATTTGATTACATTTGCATTTTTTCTTTTGTTGTGTGTTGTGTCTCCAATTCTCAAAAATGGACCAGTGTCTCAAAAATGACTTTTGGAAATGTAAAAGCGTGTTAAAAATAGTAACAATAAATACCAGCAACCCCAATTAGATAAACTGTGAACAGGACTCTAGCATGTGCTGTGACAAGAACATCTGTGAGGGTGGTGACTGTATCAAGTAGCTTCAAAATAAAAGAGCAAATAGAAAGTATGAAGATGAATTTCTGAAAACTGGATTTCACAGGACTGCAGATACATTAACATTTAGTCATCAGTGCCTTTTATGTTATTTTCAAATAGTAGCATGAAACCACTGCAGTTTTTTGCATTGTTATAGAATGAAGCACAGTGACCTTTCTAGTAAAGTAATCAAGTGTTTTTCTCCTGAACAAAAGCAAAATAATGTTTTCCAGTAAAAATAGCAAGGAATATTTTATTATCAAATACAGAGAAACAAAGAAAACTTCAGAGTTGTGATTCAAAGTTATACCGCTTGGGTCCCCATGTGGGGCTCAGCTCTTACTTTTTCTGTGAAACTCATGCCACATTAATGACAAAGGGATTCCTTAGAGATAATTCAAAATGCAACACCACTAGCAATTTTAAAATTGAATGACACTGTGTGGGCAAAATCAAACATCAGTGGCCCGAGGTGAAAGAGCAAATACCATCACTTATGTCTGGGGGCAGGTGTTTTGCTTTACATGTGGATGAAACGACAGATGTGTAGAGTATGTAATAGTTCCTGTTATGAATCTGGTACCAGTATGAGGGAGAAGTGTTAGAAGACATTTTCTTTCATCACTAGAACGCCATAATGGAAAGTAATGTTTTTAATTACTGTGTAATAGATGATATAAACTGATTTTGGTACATTAGGATCAATACTAGCAGAACAACCAAAACCAGTTGTTGCTGAGTCGGTTTCGACCAATGGTGACCCCATGTGCATCAAAGTAGAACTGTGCTACATAGGGTTATCAAGGGCTGATTTTTCAGAAGTAGACTGCCAGGCCTTTCTTCAAGGCACCTCTGGGTGAACTCAAACCTTCAGCTTTTTGGTTAGCAGCCGAGTGCATTAACTATTTGCACCACCCAGGGACTCTTAGAAGGACAACAGGTATGCAAACAAAAACAGGTACATCTGAAGCCCAATTCCCATAGCTTAATTCCTAGTGACTGCTTATTGGTCAATAACCAAAAGATCAGTGGTTCGAACCACCAACTGCTCCATGGGAAAAAAGACCTGGCAATCTGCTCCTGTAAAGATTTCAGCCTAGAAACCCTATGGGGCAGTTCTAACTCTGTCCTATATGATCCTATATGCTTATGATCATTTTGGACCAAAACAGAATTTTTTTAGAAGTTGAGGCTAAGATATCAGTGTTCTTTAGAAATCTAAACTATGGTGTAAACATTTCAATCACAAAAAGTTTATATTTTGCCATTGTTTGATTTTTATCACTTAAAGAAGAGATCAATAAGGCATTATTTGTAATATTTTAGAACCACATCCAAATACTACAAAAAAAGTGTGACGAAATACTTTCCAGAGTTGAATGTAACAGAAGAGTGGATCAGAAATTCATCTGAAATATTAAGCCTTCCAACTTTTTTGTTTGGTAGGTTCTTTACCTTAGCATTTGTAGAGTGCTATGAGAAAAGTCTCCCAATTTCTGGGCTCTTGTTTGATCTGAATATCTGAAACTCTCTGACGGCACTACCAAATGTATGTTTGCTCTTCACAATAACCCAGAAGTGTAAATTAGGATTTTATTTTTACATTAATTGAAGTAACGAGTGAGAAAAGAAGTTATAAGATGTGAAAAAATTGTTACTAGTATATTGAACAGACCACAAATTTATTTTTTATTTTTCACTATCACTTTAAAATTTATTTAGTAAGGAAAAGCTTTCCCTGCTTCTGGATTAAAAAAAGGGTGTAGTTCCGTGTCTTTTATGCTTACAGTTTACTAATAAAGAGTCTGTGAGTTACATAGATCACAAACACTGTCAGTTCATAATGAAGTTCCCAATGACCATTAAAACTCCAAAATTTATTTCATGATAAATTTTTCCTCCCCATAATGCCAAAAAAAAAAAACACCTATTGCCGACGAGTAGATTCTGACTCATAGCGACCCCCTTTATATTTTGCTACTTACAAAACTGGAGGAACTGGTCCTTCTTTAATCTTTACTTGCTTGGCATTTCCTCTCCTAGCCCAGCTTGATAATTGTTGTTTTAACGACTCCCAGGGGAGAGAAGACTGAAAGAGAAGATCCCACTGCTACCTGCTTAGTGCAGTTGTCTTCCCGTGTTGGGGCTCTTTTGTGGGCAGATGAATGGGTTTGACTGTCCCTTGGATATTTTCATAGGTAGGACTTCCCCTGTTGGAGCGTTTCAGCGGCAACTCCAGTGACATGAACACAAACTTTCCTTGGGATGATCTTCCTCCCCTCACCCCTTGGTTCATCAGTGACCCACTCCACATGCAGACTCTCTCTATTGAAACTTCACTGCCCTTTCCAGGTGGTCTTCTTCAGCAGGACATGAAATGTCTTCAGGCTGACTTTTTTTCAATTGTGGCCACATCTGTCCAACTGAAAACATTTATGCATTTCAGTTACCTATTTTGAAAGTCTGCATTTTGTTCTGACCCCTCACTTTGGTTTTCTGTATCTGTTGTATCTTGTTTCCTTAGCAAAGCTTAACTTTTTACACTTCTTACAATTTCAGATAATATCTGAGATTTACTGCATGACTGTTAACCTCAAAAAGACTGTTAAGGCTACATGGCTCTCCATCAACATTTCTCTAGTCAATTCACTTTTCAGGTCCCCTAAAATATTAATTTCACACCTCCTTCTTACTTTTCAAACTACCACAGTTTCTCCCACCTCATTCTAAACTGATATCATTCCTCCTTATTTCACTGAGAAAGTAGAAACAATCAAATAAGAGCTTCCACACTTCCACCATGAAATGCACCAAATAATCTGCTGATGTGCCTCTATAATGCTTTTCTTCCTCAACCATTATAATACATAAACTTTCCCTATCCCTATCCAAACCAATCCCTCCATTTATTCTCTAGATCTTAACCCGTCTGCTCCTGAAATGGCATTAAGTTTCCCACTCTATTGAGTCGTCAGCATACAAATATGCCATATCCATCTTTATGTTCTATCCTACTTTTTGCCCCCTTTACATTAAAATTTCTTAATAATATTTGTCTATACTTTCTATCTCTACATTCATTCCTCCCATTCTTTGTTGAATCAACTCCAATTAAGCTTTTATTGCCATGACGACAATAAAACTGCTCTTGTGAAGGTCACAGTGACCATGCCTCTATATTATTTTAACTTGCCCTAAAAGCATTTCAACCACATTTTTTCCCTCATTCATGAAGGACTCTCTTCACTTGGACCATGACATCACCCTATCTTGGTCTCCTTCTTTCTCACTGGCTACTTCTTCTCTGGCTCCTTTGTTGAGTCCTCATTTTACTGTGATCTTGTGCCAGTTACTTAATATTTCTGAGATTCCTCATCTGTACAATGGGATTAATAATAGTATCAGCCTCATAAGATTGTAAAGTGCTGAAAATAGTGTGTGGTACAAGGAAGCACTATGTAGGCATTTTATCAACATCATCATCCTAACCATTTAATGCTGAAGTGTTCCAGGGTTCAGTCCCCAGAACCTCTTATTTTTTCTAGATACCTCATTCCTTAAGTCATTTAATCTGTTTTAGGACTCTAATTACCATGAAGAGCCCAATGGTTCCCAGATTTATGTCTCTAGGTCTAGGGGTATCATTGCTGATGTCAGATGGATCCTGGCTGAAAGCAGAGACTATCAGAAAGATATCTACCTGTGTTTTATTGACTATGCAGAGGCATTCAACTGTGTGGATCATAACAAATTATAAATAACATTATGAAGAATGGGAATTCCAGAACACCTAATTGTGCTCACGAGCAACCTGTACATCGATCAAGAGGCTGTCGTTCTAGTAGAGCAAGGGGATACTGCGTGGTTTAAAGTTAAGAAAAGGTGTGTGTCAGGGTTGTATCTTTTCACCATACTTATTCAATCTGTATGCTGAGCAAATAATCCAAGAAGCTGGACTATATGAAGAAAAACAGGGCATCAGGATTGGCAGAAAACTCATTAACAACCTGTATTATGCAGATGACACAACCTTGCTTGTTGAAAGTGAAGAGGACTCAAAGCACTTACTGATGAAGATCAAAGACCACAACCTTCTTATGGATTACACGTCAACATAAAGAAAACAAAAATCCTCACAATAAGCAACATTATGACAAATGGAGAAAAGATTGACGTTGTCAAGAATTCCATTTTGCTTGGATCCACAATCAACACCCATGGAAAAGGCAGCAGTCAAGAAATCAAATGACAAATTGCATTGGGAAAATCTGCTGCAAAAGACCTTTTTAAAAGTGCTAAAAAGCAAAGATGTTACCTTGAAGACTAAGGTGTGTCTGACCCAAGCCATGGTGTTTTCAATCGCCTCATATGCATGTGAAAGTTGGACAATGAATAAGGAAGACTGAAAAGGAATTGACACCTTTGAATTACAGTGTTGGCAAAGAATATTGAATATACATGGACTGCCAAAAGAACGAACAAATCTGTGTTGGAAGAAGTACAGCCAGAGTACTCCTAAAAGCAAGGATGGTGAGACTATGTCTCACATACTTTGGACACATTATCGGGAAGGATCAGTCCCTGGAGAAGAACATCATGCTTGGTAAAGTAGAGAGGGTCAGTGAAAAAGAGAAAGACCTTAAACAAGATGGATTGGCACAGTGACTGCAACAGTGGGCTCAAGCATAACAAAGATTGTGAGGATGGCGCAGGACTGGGCAACGTTTCGTTCTATTGTACACAGGGTCACTATGAGTCAGATCCGACTCAATGGCACTTAACAACAAGAAGTCTGATTTGTCGTCTGAACTACAGATCATATATTTAACTTCCTATTCAAAATCTCCACTTGATGTTTAATAGCCATTTCCAACTCAACCTGTCCACAAACCAACTCCTGATTTCCTCCCCCTAATCTATGCCTTCCACAGTTTGTACCTTCTCAGTAAATGGCAGCTCCATTCCATTGTTCAGGCCAGAACATTCACGTCTTCTTATTGGTCTTTCCATCTACCTATTTTGAGATTTATAATTTACTTGAGAATAGAATGATTAGTAGGATAGTGTAGATATTCCAGTTAGGTTAAGCTTAAATTCTGGGGATGGTCAGCTAACACACTATCAAGAATTCCCAGCCCTGGTATCATCATCAGAGCCAGCACTATCTTCCAGAACCCCACTCCAGAGGTGGCCACTATAAGCCCTTCTGTTATCCCTGTCTCATTGGACAACTAACGTTTTCTAATTAGCATATTGGATGTCAAAATAGATTTTGATTGGTGAAGCTAGCACCCTATTAATTAACATGGTAAATGTCAGAAATGGACTCTCTTTTGAGAAATTAAAGCATTTAAAATACAAGGATTGGCCAAAACATTTTAGACATCCTCCCCACCCTTGCATGTAAATATTCCTTGGAGGCCTATATTCTGCAGCCCTTAGGGATGGGCTGCCTGAGGTTGGATTCCTAATCAATCTCTGTCCAGCCAGTGGCTTAAGATTTCTGACTGCATGATGCTGATGATGATATGGCATGGCATCCTGCCTCCAGACCTGGAAAAGTTGTCACATCTGCCTAGAGGTGATCTTTCTTTCTTACATAAGGACTTCACTGGTGTGTCTAGGTGAATCTATGAAATATTTTGTGCTTCTTGCCAAACAATGACTTTATGTGGTGCAGAATTTGGTCTAAAATCTTTGCTCATTATAACCAGTTAGGTGCTTGTGAGAAAATATCTTTCCCTCACCACTTCAGCTACCCCTGCCTGTCTGTTTGTTATACTGTGGTGGCTTGCGTGTTGCTGTGAAGCTGGAAGCTATGTCATTGGTATCTCACCCAGGGTCAGCAGAGCTTCCAGACTAAGACAGACTAGGAAGAAAGGCCTGATGATCTACTTCTAAAAACTAGCTGATGAAAACCTTATAGATCACAGCAGAGTACTGTCCACTGTAGTGCTGAAAGATAAGCTCCCTCGGTTGTATGACACTCAAAATGCACAGTACCCACAACAACGGACTGGAGCATACCAACGATGGTGAATATGGTGCAGGACCAGACAATGTTTCATTCCGTTGTACAGGGGGTCACCGTGAGTCTGAGCTGACTCAACTGTAGCTAAGAACAGTGCCACTTCAGACTTCTCTAGTTGCTACGATTATCCACGGAGAATAACCTAAACGTTGCAAATGACCAAATTGATTTAGATCAGTTTACAACACTCTCTCTCACATGCTTCAATTTGTCCATCAGTAAATCCCCTACTAGAATGTAAGTTCCATAAAGCAAGGACTCTTTTGTTCACATCTGTATCCCTGGTGCTTAGAACCATGCCTCGCACACAGTTGGCTTTCAATAAATTGTGTTGTGATGAGGCAGGACCAGACAATTTTCCTTCTATTGTATGCAGGGTCTCTAGGAGTTGGGACCGACTCGACGGCACCTAACAACAATAAAAAACAAATCTCACTGACAGAAAATAAAATTTAATGCTTCAATATATTTTAATGGTTGCAAAAATATAGATAACACAACATTTGCTCTTTCAGCATTGTTCACGTGTACAGTTCAGGGAGACCAACTACATCAATCATGCTGTATAAGTAACACCAATATACATTGCCAAATTCTCCATCACCATACACAAAAACTCATTGCTGCCTAAACAATGATTCACTCCCGTCCTCCTCCCTCCTCCCCATGGTAACCACTATTCAACTCTGATCTCTATACATTTTTATTTTCATTATTTTAAAAAAACTGGTTTAGAATCATTTTTTAAGACATTCTCTAAAATTATCGTTTCACGTATGTACCAAATATCCCTCTGTAATCCTCAGAAACTCTTAGCTTCAGAAGCACTGGCCTAACACTAAAGGAAGAAGAGAGAGATTTTCTGAATTAGCCTACAGTTTGCAAGGCTTCCCCTCTCACTGCCATGCTGGTATTTTCCATTCCCAAGTAAAGGAACGTTAATGTCCTCCATTCATACATTGTGCCCCCTTGGGCCTGCCAGAGTAAGGAATAGGATTCTTGGAAGATCTGTGTACCTCTTAATGGCATTCACCTAGCTACACAAAGATCCCATGAAAGCTTTGAAATTACTTTTTATGAGGGCCTGATTACTTTCTTGAACAAGGACTTTGCTCCCCCTTGGTCTTAATGTAGGTTGTAGGGAGAGGGGGAGAGGAAGTCCTGAAGTAGAGGGATAGTTTTTCCTTCTGTTATTTTAAAAGGAGGCCGCTGAGCTCTCTCTCAGGTTCCTTCCAGCTCTCACTCCTTGTGCTGTCGTTCCAAACACGCACAGAAGCCTCATCCAGTCAAACCCTGTGATCTACGTATTAGGTATTAATATGGAATTCAATAAACCTTGCTGTTGTTAGGTGCCATTGAGTCGATTTTGACTCATAGAGAACCCATATGACAGAGCAGAGCTGCCGCATAAGGTGTTCTTGGCTATAATCTTTACTGGAGCAGATTACCACGTCTTTCTCCTGTGGAGCCGCTGGGTGACTTTGAACCGACAACATTTCAGTTAGCAGTTGAGCACTTAACATTGTGCCACCAGGGCTGAGAATGAAAGTTGCGCACGGTGGGGAGGGAGTTAAAAAGCAGGTCTAAGGACACATGTGACAGATATAGACGTAAAAGGGGGAAAAGTAATAGACGAAAGCAAGAGCAAGAAAAGAGAAATGAAAAAGGTAAGCATTTGAGACAGAAGCGGAAGGGAAATGAAGAAGAAAAATCTGGTTTCTCTTTTGAAATGTAACTATAAACTCTGAGCAGATTTTAACAAGTACAAGCCTCCACACTCATTTTCTCCTCTTCTTTCTCTTCTTCCTCCCTCATTTTCTGATTTCTCAACTTTTGTTTCCTTCTTTCTGTCAAAATCCAAAATGATGATTAGGCATCAAAATGAGACAGGCAGGACTATTTAAATTCTTGTGGTTTTCAACTTCGAGTTTAATTTTTTTTAAAGAGAATATCTCTTTTGGGACAATGCTATATAGAAAATTAGGGGAGTAGAGGGGAGGGGAGTTAAATAAGGGATATTCCTCTCAGGCTGATTTTTATCCATTCCCTGCTTATAGCTAACTTACATATCAATCTGTCTACCTTTCCTCTACTCCCAAAATTTAATCCTGAATTCTAGGGAGAAAAAAAATCCTGGGATGGAATCTCAGAAGTGTTGTCCTTGGTTCTGGTCCCAGTTTCACTCACAGACTACATAGTGATGTGGCTTTGGTGCATGTCACTTGCCTTAAATCATAAATCATAATTGCTATTTTCTGTGTTTTGTTCATTGAGCTTCTATGTTAATTTCCCTTTTGGTCACTCTAACAGAATATTCGTAATTATATAGGCATATCAGTGTAACTGGATGATCATATATGAAAATGACATGTATGTATGGGGGTATCCACCTCATAGTATTTGATCTAAATCATATAGGATAATGTATATTAAGTACTTTGAAAACTGTAAAGTACTATGCAAATATTATTATTCATTCATCTCTCCCCCTCCCCGCTTTTCATTCCCTTGTCCTTCTTGCATAGATATGTACTAAAGGATGTGACTTCAATGATTATATGTAAGTTCCTCTCCAGAAATGCCAAAGTGGTAGTTATAATGTCAAATTTCAGCAGCTGGCTCTCCAATGCAGATTTGTTTAACCCAATTGTCATTCAGCTAGTAATCAGCTTTCTTTCCTGGAAAAACCGCAGGGGTGGTGCTGCATCAGCATTAAGATGGATAATAAAAGAGAGTAACTTAGAGAGGAAGGGAGAGAGAGAGGCCGTGCACATTAATAGACCCTGAGAGTGAAGGGTTGGCATTAGGCTGTAGATTACCTCTCTTCTCTCTCCCAACCTCCTAACTGAGGCAAGGAGGGTGTCTAGGAAACTCAAACCACCAGGTCAAGTAAGATCCTACCTGGTGGATAGGTGACTATAAATATTCAATAAGATTATCAAATGAATGATTGATCCTAAAATTGTGGGATCTTGCCTGTCTTTGGGTGGAATTCTCGGTTTTATTTTGAAAGAACCCCTACTCATTGGGACCTATTAGAAGATATGGGATAGTTTTATATGCTACAGAATTCGAAGAGACGTTATGATTCTTTAAGATCTAAGCTTAAAAATACTGAAATCACAATCGTGTTACTTGCTTAACCTAGTCCATTAAGACAATCAAATTCAAATGGTATTAGCCTCGCCTTTCCTACTCTATGCTTTACTAAGAGACATTAAATTGGCCCTATGGAAAGCATAAAATGTCAGACTTAGATGTTCTGGGAAGAGATTTCTCCTACAGAGTTAAAATTGTATGCTTAACATCTTAGAGCGTTTCTGCCCGTGTAGTTGGTCAATGCAAAGATTCAATCTGTTCAAAAGATTCCCTTACAACTCAAAAACTGTTGGCCAGGTTGCTATGAGTCAGAATCAACTTGACGGCAATGGGTTTTTTTTTTTTTAGGAGAATAAGATCTCTGTATCTCTGTAGCACTTAAGTTGAAGTAATGTCTTTCTTTGGCCAATTAAATGTCCAAATTCTGCATCTTTTCCACACCCAACTCAATTTATTCCCAGTACATCAGGTATGAGAAGAGTTGTCATCATTAATGTATGGCTTTTTGGATATGGTCTTAATAGCTATATGTTAATAATTATATATGCATATTTACATGTTTGGTTTCTGGAGCCTATATGTAAGTACTTGAGGACTGGGAACGTATTCATTTCTATGCTTCCCATGGCACTATGTAAGTGCTTAATATGTATATGTCAGTTGATTCAAAAGTCCTTGTGGTTAAAATATTATCTTGACCACAAGATAACAAACTACAGCCCATGGGTCAAATCCAGCCCACCACCTGTTTCAATAAAGTTTTATTGGAAAACACTCATGTTTAATCATCTATGTATTATGTAAAGCTTTCACTCTATTGCTGAAGATTTGAGGAGTTCTGACAGAGGCCATCTGTCTTGCAAGCCTAAAATAGTCACTATCTGGCCCTTTACAGAAAAAGTTTGCTGATACCCGATTTATCGACATTAAAAAAAAAAAGTTGCCGTTGAGTCAACTCCTATTCATGGAGACCCCATGTGTTTCAGAATACAACTGCACTCTATAGGATTTTCAATAGCTCTAACCCTTTGAAAGTAGATTGCTAGGCCTTTCTTTTGAGGTGCATCTGGATGGACTCAAACTGCCAATCATTTTTTTAGTAGCTGAGTGCTTAACCATTTGTGCAACATAGAAACTCCAGGGTCTATACAAGTAGTGGTATCATAATATAAAGGAATGTTAGTGTTATGTGTCTCAAGGCACCAGAAGCTAGTTGAACAGAATCCACTGAAAGGAGAGTGGAATTGAAGAAAAAAAATCCCCATTACTTCATCCGTTAATCATCCATGAATCTTGCTGGACATCCCCCACATGCCAGTCACTACTCTAGTGCTTGAAAAGTCTCAATGAACGCAACACAGTCCTACCTCTCCTGGAGCTCCCATTTCTGTGGTGAAGTCAGGAACTAAACATACCAGTAAGATAATTTCCGAGACTCAGAAATGGTGAGAAGAAAAGAAAGAAAATGATGGTATGGGTTAGTGGTGACCAATAAAAATATAATGCAAGGCACATACGAAATTTTAAGTTTTCTAGCAGACCCATAAGAGTTAAGAAAGTGAAATTGATTTCAATATTGTATTTTATTTAACCCAATATATCTAAAATATTATCACTTCAACATGTAGTCACTATAAAAATTATTCATGAGATATTTTGCACTATTTTTTCCATACTAAATCTTTGATGCTTGCTGAAAGTGACAAGGATTTGAAGCACTTACTGATGAAGATCAAAGACCAGAGTCTTCAGTCTGGATTACACCTTAACATAAGGAAAACGAAAATCTTCACAATTGGACCAATAAGCAGCATCATGATAAAAAGAGAAAAGATTGAAGTTGTTAAGGATTTCATTTTACTTGGATCCACAGTCAACACCCATGGAAGCAGAAGTCAAGCAATCAAATGATGCATTGCACTGGGCAAATCTGCTGCAAAAGACCTCTTTAAAGTGTTGCAAAGCAAAGATGTCACTTCAAGTACTAAAGTGTGCCTAACTCAAGCCATAGTATTTTCAATCACCTCATATACTTGCAAAAGCTAGGCATTGAATAAGGAAGACAGAAGAAGAATTGATGCCTTTGAATTATGGTATTGGCAAAGAATATTGAATATACTATGAACTGCCAGAAGAACAAACAAATCTGTCTTGGAAGAAGTACAGCCAGAATGCTCCTTAGAAGCGAGGATGGGGAAACTTGGTCTCACTTACATTGGACATGCTATCAGGAGGGACCAGTCCCTGGAGAAAGACATCATACCTGGTAAAGCAGAATATCAGCAAAAAAGAGAAAGACCCTCAATGAGATAGCCTGACATGGTGGCTGCAACAATGGGTTCAAGTATAACAACAATTGTAAGGATGGAGCAGGACTGGGCAACATTTCATTCTTGTGTACGTGGGTTCTGAGTTGGAGCTGACTCGACAGCTGCAAATCTTTGAAATCCAGTGTGTATTCTTTCTCCTTTCCCTTTATCACTCTCTTTCTTTCCTTTTTTCTTTCTTCTTTCCTCTCTTCATTTTCTCGTCTCTCCTTCTGCTACTAGCTGTCTAACTCTCCTCTTATTTCCTATGTCAGATTCCAAGGAGAGAGACACTGATCAATCGAGCTCATCACTGTCATCCCTGTTAGGATAGAGTTCTTTCCTCCAGACTACAGAGGAGTCTATGAACTAACTACCCTTGAGTCAAGTACCCACCTCTGGCTCAGTCAACTATGGCAGGAGTATAGGAGGATAAAACAACACAGTCATGTACTACAGAATGTGGCCACAGCTGCAGAAGAAATGGCTTATCTCAGCAAGGACTGTGGATAATGCATTTTCCATTAAAAGAGGATTGGTTTTGTCTTAGGGTTTTCTACAGAAACAGAAACAGTGATATACATGCATACATACATACATATATATATAAAAATCAAGAGAGAGAGAAAGGTTTACTTCAAGGAATTGACTCACAAGATTGCAAGATTTTTGAGGGGCTGGCAAGTCCCAAATCCATAGTTCAGGAAACAAGCTAGAGACATCTGCAGGCTTGTGTTCCAAAATCCATAGGCCAGGTGACCAGAAGAATGAATACTAAGAGTGTTCTGGCACTATTTATAGTGTGAAGGCAGAACATGCCCTAGACAAACTCCCTTTTTGCTCTTAAAGTCTTCAACTGATTGACTGAGTCCCACCCACATTATGGAAGCTAATCTGCTTTACTTGAGGGAACTGATTGAATCACATGTAATTAAGTTATAACAGCAACTAGATGAATGTTTTACCAAACAAGTGGGCACCATAGCCTAGCCAAGTTGACACGTAAAATTAACCATCACAGTGTGCGTAGGGGGCACTGAGATTGATCTGTTCAATATCTTGTGTTCATTCAAAAAAATATCACCTACTCTGTGTCAGGCACTGCTCTGGGCACTGGGGATATGGCAGTGAACAATACACACGAATAATTTTTACCTCATGGAGCTTTCATTCCATAAAGAAGATATAGGTAATAAAGCAATAAATCAGTAAAATATGTATGTCAGCTAGTAATAGGGACTACAGACAAAAATAAAGTAGGGAAGAGTGATTAGGAGTATTATGCTGGAGAGTACTTCAGTTTTGTAAAGGGTAGTCACTGTAAAGCTGTTCTAAGAAGGCAGAGTATTAGTTATGCAGATATTTAAAACCATACTGGAAAAAGAACAATCCAGGCAAAACTGAACAGCCCAATGCAAAGGCCCTGAGGTAGGTGCATGCCTGGCATATTTGAGGATCAACAGAGAGGCCATTGTGGCTGGAACAAAGAGAGGGAGGGAAAGAATAATAGAAAGTGAGATCTGAGTAATGGATGTGGGGCCTTGAGAGGTAAACAGCTATGTGGGGCCTTGTAGGTCATTGTAAGAATTTGAGCATCTACTCAGAAAGATATGGGAGCCATTGGAGGGTTTCGTGCAGTGGAGTGATTTTTTTTAAAAAATTCGCTTTGTCACCAGGAAAGTCGACCGAAGGAGAGACAAAGGCAGAAGCCAGGAAACCAGTTAGGAAGGTATTATAATATCAGGGAGAAATGCCATCAGGGAAAGCTCCAGATTGGAAAGAGCTTGATCAGCTCCTCTGAGAGTTCTCCTGACTTGAATGAAGCTGGCCTCTCTGCTTCCTTTATTTACCTGTAATTGCCCATCTGGATGAGTCTGTGGCATTATAAACCCTGCCACCTAAGGAGAATTTGGTAGTACTCCAGACAACTGACTCAATAGCACATTGTGGTTGTTGATGACTTATTTCTCAACCTGGCTGTGGAATTTAAGGGAAGTATATCAGAGGAAGAGGCCAAGCCCTTAGGTGGTAATAATGGAAATGACTGATACGGGAAGGAACCAGTTATTTGGAGGTTAACTACAGAGTCTTTTCTAAGATTGGAGTCAACATGGAGCTTTGAATCATGGCCATTTATGTTTCCTGCCTTTACCTTAGCGAGCCACCCATTTGGCTTCTGGTTGCAGCCATCCTGACAGAGGGCACCTGCCCACCCATGGTGAGTGCAATCAGATGGAAGGTGCATTCCCCACCCAGCTGCCCAAGGCCCATGCCAACCATCTGGAGTCACTAGAGCATGACTGCTCCAGCTGGGGCGGGTGAGGAGGCGCTCTTAAAAGAGCTGGAGAGTCAAGGAATTCATGCAGTTCAATAAAGAGTGTTGTTCCTACTTCTTTGCAGGAAATATAAGAATATAGATGAGTTCATTTCAATAACCATGTATTAACTATGTGTCAGGCACATGCTAGAGCTACATGAATAAACAACACGCATTTCGACCTTTAAGGAACTCATATTCTATCAAAGTAAATAAACACATCAATGCATAACCAAGAAAATATGACAAGTATTGTAAAAAAATGTATGAACAAAATATTGTGGGGACATAGATTAGGGTAGAATTAATTCTGCCTAGTGGAAGTGGGTAATGTCCTAACTTTGTTTTGAAGAAGTAAAGTTTATCAGTGGACAGGAGAAAGAAAAACATTCCAGTTGGATATGCATTCACTAGAGTTCACAGAAAGATATGAAAATGAATATTGTATTTGGCAAATGAGGAATAAAAGATTTTAGGCAGAACACGGTATGCAGGACAGAGTGACTAGAGATTTGGAAGAGTAGGTTGTTAACAGACTGTGAATAGCTACTTTATTGGGTAGGAAAGAGAAACTCATAAAACATTTTTTGTTTCTTCTTTTTTATCAGGAAAACAACATGATTATTTCATACAACAGGGCTTAAGTGTCCTCAAAAACTGGGCTTAAATTTGACTCCTCTATTACCCATCTCTCTTCACTTTGCTTTTCCTTAGTTGTTCCCTATTCTACATCCAAAACCAAACCCGTTGCTGTCGAGTCTATTCCCAGTCACAGTGACCCTATATGACAGAGTAGAACTGTCCCATAGAGTTTCCAAGGAGCATCTGGTGGATTTGAACTGCTAACCTTTTGGTTAGCAACAGTAGCTCTTAACCACTAGGCACCCTGATTTTCCCTTTTACACCTCTCTCCACATTTTCCTCTGATTCATCCACCAAGATAACAATAATGATACAATGAAACCGTTTGCTGTCGAATTGATTCTGACTCATAGCGACCCTGTAGGAGAGAGTAGAACTGTCCCATAGGGTTTCCGAGGAGCACTGGTGGATTTGAACTGCTGACCTTTTGGTTAGCGGCCGAACTGTTAACCACTGTGCCACCAGAGCTCCAATGATACAATGGGCATTAATAAAATTGATAAGCTATTGAAAAGGAAAAAGTAGAAAATATCTCCTCCGAATATTTGATAAATATGCAGGAGTTAGGTACTTATACATATATAGTAAACTGTCACTAAAACTGTTTTCTAATTTTAGATCAAATCCATAAACCATGATTTGTTCTCACTTTAACTCAATCACATGAAAATATCAGTAGAACTAATTCTGCTTAGGGGAGTGGGTAATGTTCTCTGCCTTGAGGAAGAAACATTTATCAGTGGGTAAGGGGATGAAAGACATCCACACTGAATACGCATTCACAAGAGTTCATAGATATGAAATGGTTGACATATTTTGGCAAATGTACTCATTGTTTTTTGTTTGTTTTTTTCTCACACCATAATAGTTCCCTGGATGAAGAAATCTTATCTTTTTTGTTTTTTCTATTTTTACAAACAAAGGACCATACACATCTAAACAAATCAGTAATTTCTTAGTTATCATGAAAATATTACGGAGAATCCATCCCAGAACAACTGAATCAGTGAAATAAGGGGACTTCTGCTGAAGATTTGGCAACATGCCATCCTGGAAGGCACACTAGGCCAGGCACCAGGAGACCTCGCCTGACACTAACTAGCTTTGTGGCACTTGGCATCACGCTTCAGTCTTCCCTGTCACATAGGGTCACTATGAGTCAGAATTAACTAGATGGCACGCAACAACAACAACAAACCATTTTTACACGTTCAGAAGTCAATGGCAATAATCTTCTTGGTCTTTCTCTATTTGTAGAATTACTAGCTAAAGAATACACCTCATGGAAACTGCCACGTGGTTCTCCAGGTCCCCAAACCACACCTGCCCATCTGACTTTCCAGAGGATCTCCCTCTTCACCCAAATCACAAAACACCAAGTCTGGCCATCATATGAGACTTGAGTAATTTTTGGATCATTTACCAGCTTCCATGAACAAATACTATAACTTACCAAGCAGAAATTCCCCTTCATCGGGATTATAGTTCTGAAAAACTAGATAAAAGGTAAAAAGGGAGAGTGGGGAAAAAGGAGAAGGAAGATAGGTGATGGAGAATTTGAGATCCAAAAAGGGATAATCCCTGCTTCCGTATCGAAGTTTCCTTTTTCATAATTTGCCCTAATGGCTCATCCAAGCATTGAAAGGTCAGAGACTCTTATCTATCAACGAGGTGACACATCCATTTATCACACTCAGGCTAATGTAAATGTTTTGGATAATTCCAAAAGGGGGGGGGAGGGGATTCTTTATTCTAGCTTCCATTTTTTACTTTTTTGTTGTTGTTGTTGAAAAAGTTTTTGTTGAACAGAGAAAATATGTACGATAATGTCCATCTGGAATTGTTTTAAGTCATTTAAAAGAATATCTAATGATCTCATTCATATTAAATTATTAGATGGTCAATTAACAGACACAGAGCCAATCTACAAATCTCTTGCTGGGGGGATAGATGAATCATAGGGCTACTCTATAGGTTTCAATGAATGCTCTGAGAACAGTTTGGTCCCTCAATATTAGACAGGAAATTGTGTTTTCCCCAAATGACTTTTCCTATACGTTCCCAGGTAGTTACTTTAACAGGACTTTGTTTTTCCCTTTCTAATATCATTCCTATCTGCCTGAGTCATCATGACCTTTGAGTTACAGCGAGCTTAGAACTCAGAGGTCCCAATGATTTTAAAACTCAGCCAGGCTTTTCCTTGAAAGAGTTTTCAAAAGACTTATGACCATCCTCAAACTACATAACTTGAACAATTTTCATTTACTATACATTCTTTTTCCTTTTTCATAACTGTTTTTTAATTACAAGGTTATAATAGCTTGCCCATAGTTTTCTTATACCAAAAGGAAAAAGAAAAGAGAGAATGTTCTTGTAAATGTGAGGTATCTGCCTGATTCTTTTACATTTACTCCCTTTAGCAGGATCAGTGCTTATTTACATGACATATTCCCTCTGTCCTCTGTTGAAGTAGCATAAACCAGCATAAGCATCATCTTCTATGTAGCCAGACCACCCCTTTGTATTTTCTGAGCATCTAATTTTGTATGATACCACAAGTAAAAGAAATGGTTCTAAAGCAGTCTTTAGGGCCTGTCATGGTTATCTAGTGCTGCTATAACAGAGATACCATAAGTGGATGACTTTAATAAAGATAAATTTATTCTCTCACAGTTTAAGAAGCTAGAAGTCCAAATTCAGAGCACCAGCTCCAAGGGAAGGCTTTCTTTGTCTGTCAGCCCTGGGGGAAGGTCCTTGTCATCAATCTTCACCTGGGTCTAGGAGTTTCTCAGCACCAGGACCCAGGGTCCAAAGGATGCATTCCGCTCCTGGCTCTTCTTTCTTGGTGGTAGGATTTCCCTCTCTTCTTTGCTCACTTCTATCTTTTATATCTCAAAAGAGATAGACTCAAGATACAATCTAATCCTGCAAATTGTATCCTGCCTCATTAGCATAACTGCCTATAATCCTGCCTCATCAACATCATAGAGGTTAGGATTTACAATACATAGGATAATTACATCAGATGACAAAATGGAAGACAATCACACAATACTGAGAATCATAGCCTAGCCAAGTTGATACATATTTTAGGGGGATACAATTCTATCCATAACAGGTCAAAAGAACCACTCTTTGTTTTTGTGGGTTTTCTCTATTATTTTTCAATTCTGTTGTTCATTTAGTTCCACTCCTTTATTATTTCCTTTCTTCTACTTGCTTTTTGTTTACTTTGCTCTTCTTTTTCCTGTGTCTTAAGGTGGAAGATTAGGTTACTGATTTTCACTCTGCTATCAAAATATTAATAACACTAACAATAATAAGAATAGGAATAATAGTAATAGCTACCATTTAGAAAATGTTTTCTGTGTACCATGCTGTGCTAAAAACTTCACTGACATCCTATTTAATCTTCAAAACTATTCTATGAAATCAGTGCTCTTATCTCAATTTTATAAATGAGGAAACCAAGACTCTGAAAGGTTAAATAATCTGCCAGGATAACAAAGCCAGTCAACCGCAGGACTGGGAATTTAATTCAGGTCTTTCTGACTCCAAATCCTGTGTTCTTTTTATTATGCCAGAGTTTTTCAACATTTGGTTTGTGACCTATTCATGAGTCATAAAATAAATAAAAATACCAAAGAGTCTCACATGTAGTAAGGATGAGTATTGTTTTGTGAAAACTTTATTCAGGTGTTATATTCATAGTGTGGTGTGTGTGTGTATAGGGATGTGGTATAAAATGTACTTTGCACAGTCAAAAAAGTTTGAAAGCCAGTGCACTGTGCACACTTTTTCTACATCACATTAACACTCTAAGAATAGGGACCCAGCTTTTTGTCCGCTGCTGTACCCCCTGCATCTAGAGATATTATAACATATTTTTGATGGATATGGATATAGTGGATATTTTATAATCCAAACACCATTCTATTATTAAATCTGTGGGTGGGGCTTCATGGAATGGTGAATTGGCAGCTATAAGAGCTGAGATGTGCCTTCCAACCAGGAGGAGGGAGTTAAGGAACAGCCCAGGGGTGCTGTAGACTGAGGCTGGCTTCTCATGGCATTGACCATAAAGGAATTTGAAGCTTCCCAGCTGGGCTCCTGGACTGGGGAATTCACATGCATGCATTCTTCATGAGGAAGCAGCTTCTGACTTCATCATTCTTCCTGTTAGCTGCTGTCCAGTCAACTCTCAATCATGGTGACCTTATGTTGTCCAGTCCTATGTCATGCTCACAATAGCCAGCATGTTCAAGTCCCTCATTGTGGCTATTGTACCAAGTTATCTCACTGAGGGTCTCCCATGCCCTCGTTGACCCTCTACTTCTCTAAACATGATGTCCTCCTATAGAGATGGATCCTTTCTGATGACATGTCCAAAGCAAGTGAATCAGACAATGTTCAGCTTCTGACTGCAGTTGTTGTTGATAGATGCTGTAGAGTCAGTTCTGACTCATAGTGACCCTATAGTACAGTGTAGAACTGCCCCATAGGGTTTCCAAGGAGCAGCTGGTCGATTTGAACTGCTGACCTTTTGGTTAGCAGCTGAGCTCTTAACCACTACACCACCAGGGCTATCAAAATGAGGAAACAATATGTTGCAGGTTATTTGGGGCTAGAACGTTAATATCTCAAAACAATAGGGGAACAAGACAGGACTTGACCATTCTAAGAACAACTCTCCATATTTTATTAACTGGTCTCTATTTCTGTAAGTTTAATTTTCTGTTCACTGTTATTTTCCCATTGTGTTTTGTTTACCATTGGAAATTTCCAGTATTTCAGCAGTGCCTTCAGGAATCAATGGAAAGGAAGGAAGAATCTGTTATTCACATGGTTAGTTTGTTTTCAAAATAGCATCAATTGTTTCTTTTCCTATTTTTTAACATGTTCTTGTAGGAAAATTAGAAGATGCAGAAAAGTAAAAAACATATAAAAGTTACAGGAACCTCCATTCCCAGAGCACATTACTTTTAGCATATTGACATATTTCTTTCTAGTTTTTTTTTTTGGGGGGGGGTACTTGTGTGTAAATATTTTAAAGTATGTCATACTCTACACATAATTTTGTATCCTGTTTATTAGTTTTCAACTTTGACTGTCAAGTATTTTCTTTAAACAATCTTTTAAAAATGTTATTTTTAAAGCCTGTATAGTGTTTCATTGTATGGCTGTATCACAATATTTTTTTCAGCAAGTCCACTCATATTTAACACATATTGGTTTTAATTGTAAGGGAGAGAGCTTTGTCAATCTTTATTCTATCTACTGTTACACTTTCCCAAACAGGTATTTAATAGTCCTCTCTCCTGATATCTTCAACATCTCCCATTCTTATTCTCAGCTTATGACCTTGCTTATTTTCATTAAGAATATAGAAGTTATCAGAAGAGAACTCCCACCAGTTCCCACCACATGTGGCACAAATGGTTTGCAGTTGACTACTAACTGAAAGGTTGGCGGTTCAAACCTACCCAGCAGTGTCACAAAAGAAAGTCCTGTTGATCTGCTTGCAGTAAAGATTATATTCAAGAAAACCTACGGAGCAGTTCTACTCTGTAACACATGGGGCCATCATGTATCAGAATCAACTTGAAGCCAACAGGTTTGGGTTTTTTGTTTGTTTGTTTTGGTTTTGGTTTGGTTTTTACTTGCCTTGTACCTATTAAGATTGTTCCTATCTGAGGCTTACCCCTCCACTGGTGCACAAGATTCCATCCTCTCTTACCTACTCAACAAATCATGTTGGCAATTCTCCACTAACTCTTCTGCATTACACTTTTGTTTTCTCTCTCTCTATTCTTAATCTTTCCCATCTTGTTTAATTACAAATCTGTGAAATGCAATTATTTGTGCTTTACAGACTTGGAAACTGAGGTTAATTGGATGTTAGATTAAGACTTTATCCTGACTTTATGTCTACCTCTTTCCTTCACAGAATCAACTGGCTTTTTGGTGAATAATAAGCACTCCTACAATTCAGAGGCTTAATATGATACATTTTTATGTAGCTTATGATTCTGTGGGTTGGGTGGGCAGTCCTTCTGTCTGGGTCAGCTTACTGTTTTCTGCCGGGCTTCCTCATGCAACTGCAGTCAGTGGCAGGTCAGATGATGGCCAGTTAATCTAGGATGGCCCCACCAATGTATCTGCCTATTGGCAGGCTGTTGGCCAGGAACACTTCGTTTCTCCACCATAATAGCCTTCCATTCTCTAGCAGGCTAGCCCGAGCTTTTTCTTATGTGAATGGTCTCAGGATTCCAGGCACAGCAAGAGAAGGCAAGCCCCAATACACGAGGGCTTTGCAAGTCTCTACTTGTTCACATTTGAATAAGACAAGCTATGCTATAAATGTAGATTGTATGGGAAAATATAACTGAAAAATTAATAGGTGAAAGAGAGGGAGACAGAGAGACTTTCATACTAATTATATTTGCAGGGCAACAGAGATACAGACATCTTTACTTTGGTAACTTCCCTAAGTTACACAAATGTTCTAACATGTACTAAATATTTTGAATATTGATTTTTGTCCTTCCTCTAAGATTTAGGGCCAAAATGAGGTAACCAACTATAGAAGCTCTCATATGTTATCATCAACATAGGAGATAAGTAAGGGGTCTACCCCATTGATCATGATGTCATCTTCTGAGCTTAGGAAGGGTTGCAGCACAAGCTTTGGTTACAGTTGATTTCCTATGACAGGGAATAAGGATTGCTGGTAGAGAATTTATTTTTATAAATTTAGTTAGCTTCGTGTAATAGTGTGATATTAGCATCATGGGAGTAGGTAGGCAATGCATTGAAATCCTATTTCAAACTAGGTTTTGATCAAAACTCATATAAATAAAAATCTCCCTTCTAAACAATCAATAAAGCCTCCTTACTAATTCAGGGGATGGGGAAGACAGGACAAGGTAAGAAGGAGCACAGGTTATTACAGAAGACTATTTGATAAAATAGAAATGCACAGAGAAACGTGTTGTAACAGCACATAATCCTGGAGATGAAAATGGGGGAAAAGTGGATGATAAAGAATTTTTAAGGAAGAAGGACTAGGAACTAGGATTTGTGGCCAATATATGGAAAGGGATGGCATTAGGAAGTGAGGGCAAAAGGTGGCACAGTTGAAAACACAAGCTAAAGCAGTCTAGGCATAAGGTAGGAAATTTGCATCAGAAGTTTACTCCAACTCAGAATCCTCCAACTAGCGCAGAAAATCAGAAAGAGCTGACTTTGAGACAATATTTAAATGTTTGCTTATGTAGTCAGTTTTGTCCTCTCCCTGTCAGTGAATATTTAACCACCCAGGGGCCTTCATGTGGTTTAGAGTCAGGAAAGGTATGCGTCAGGGTTGTATCCTTTGATCATACTTATTCAATCCGTATGCTGAGCACATAAGCTGAGAAGCTGGACTATGTGAAGAAGAATGCAGCATCAGGACTGGAGCAAAACTCATTAACAACCTGTGATATGCAGATGACATGACCTTGCTTGCTGAAAGTGAGGAGGACATGACGCACTTACTGATGAAGATTAAAGACCACAGCCTTGAGTATGGATTACACCTTAACATAAAGAAAACAAAAACTCTCACAACTGGACCAATAAGCAACATCATGATAAACAAAAAAAAAAAGATTGAAGTTGTCAGGGATTTCATTTTACTTGGGTCCACAATCAAAACCCATGGAAGCAGCAATCAATAAATCAAAAGACACGTTGCATTGGACAAATCTGCTACAAAAAACCTCTTTAAAGTGTTAGAAAGTAAAGATGTAACGTTGAAGACTAAGGTGCGCCTGACCCAAGCCATGGTGTTTTCAATCACCATATATGCATGCGAAAGCTGGACAATCAATAAGGAAGATAGAAGAAGAGTTAACACCTTTGAGTTATGGTGTTGGCGAAGAATATTGAATACACCATGGACTGCCAGAAGAATGAACAAATCTGTCTTGAAGAAGTACAGCCAGAATTCTCCTTAGGCAAGGATGGTGAGACTATGTCTCACATACTTTGGATGTGTTATCAGGAGGGTTTGGTCCCTGGAGAAGGAGGTCATGCTTGGTAGAGGGTCATCGAAAGAGAGGAAGACCTTCAACAAGATGGATTGACACAGTGGCTGCAACAATGGGCTCAAACATAAAAACGATTGTGAGGATGGAGCAGGACCGGGCAGTGTTTTGTTCTGTTGTACACAGGGTCGCTATGAATCAGAATCAATTTGATGGCACCTAACAAAAACAAGGGGCCTTCATATCACTTTAGGAAAGCAACCCAGACTCTGAAGCCAGAAAGCGATGAATGATATAGTGAAAAGTGCTTGGCGTCAGATAGGCCTGGGTTTAAATCCAGTTTTTACCACTAATTAGCCCTGTGACCTTGGGTAATTCACTTAATACTTCTCTGAGCCAGTTCCCTTTTCTATATAACAGAAATAATAATACATACAGACCTTGCCAGGTGATCGTAAGGATAATTGAGATAAATAGAGCAATTAATATTGTCAGATAGTATTGGTCAATTTCTGTTTCAGTTACTTCTTTGTGACTTGGGTAAGTTACTAATATCTGTGGACCTCAGTTTCTTTTTCTGTGAAATAAGGATACTGTTAATTTATGAGGTTCAGACCAAAAAAAACCAAACCCGTTGCTGTCCAGTTGATTCCGACTCACAGCAACCCTGTAGGACAGAGTAGAACTGCCCCGCAGTGGTTTCCAAGAAGTGGCTGGTGGATTTGAACTTGCCAACCTTTTGGTTAGCAGCTGTACCTCTTAACCACTGCATCACCAGGGCTCCAAGAGGTTCAGAGAGTCCCCAAAATCTTTTGAAATTGTCTACAAGTGTTATAATTAGGGTCTATAGCACATCTTTCTTCTACGCCCTTGAGAAGACTGGAAGTCAATTATTAATGCGTTTGTACTTTCGTTGGAACATGGTGAGTGATTCTGCTTGAGACTAACTGCAGCTTTTGAACTGGGGGTGAAAAGGGGAGAGATGTATAGCTGGAATATATTCCTCATGTACAGTGCCTGCCCCTTGTGAATATGCTAGCATACTTTGCACAGATGTCTCTTTGTTTCTGAACAGGAAACTAATTGCCTTTCTTGTTTCAGTCTGAGAAGTTTTCCTACATTGCTCTGCAAATAACGGGAGACATTTCTCAAACTTTGCAAAGCTCTTTTCTGATGGCGTCTCTACCCAGATGCTTCTCAAGTATCCCACATTGCAAGAAACAACTTCCGTCTCTGACGCTAAAAGTCACCTCTGCACAGTGATCTTATGATTATTGTTTGTCAATTAATTCCACACACAGAAATCTGCCTGGGCCCAGAGGAGGGGGGAGTATAGGATGAGGAGAAACTGTTTCCCAGGCTTCAGGCTAAAGTGAGGAATTGTCTATAATTTTTTTATTTGTCTGTTAGAAATTGGTGATGCTAGAGATGGTGAAATCTGCCAGACTGAGAGCCCAGGAGTTGGAAGTGTTCTTCCTATAGGAATTTACCTCACAAGCAGCAGCTACCCACAGTGCCCAGCTTCCTTATTGCCCCCTGCTGTTGTTTCCCTAGCAACCAAGCAGAGCCCGAAGTATCCCTGAAAGTCCTGCACAGTTGCTACAGAAACCCCAGGGCTTTCCTAATTAGAGCCAGGCTGCGCTGTAGCTGGTGGGGGTGGACAGACTTCTTCCTTTAGGAAAACTCTTTCTGCAAGGCAAATCAGAGCACTCCTAAGCCAGCCACATTTTGCCCCTTACCCTGGTAAGTTTATGCACACGTGATTTGCCTCATTCAGTGGATGAACAGCAGTGGGCCCGGGGGGATTGAAACAGTCCTCAAAATCCTTAGTGTAACACAGAATCTCATAACCAGAGAAAGTGTAGCTTCACAGTTGTTCTGGGACAGTCTTGGTTTCAAATACTCAGTCCCTTGTCCCCACAGGTATGGATATATTTGACAGTTTATCGTGTGACCTGATTTTCATACACTACTAGGGGTGGCTATAAGTCAGAATCGACTCAACAGCAATGGGTTTTTTTATTACGGGTGGCAACAATGTGGGGATTTCCAAAGAGCTAGTTGGCTAGTGAAGGAGAAATACTTTAATGGGAAACTATAACCAGAGTGGGTGGAAACTTGTTCTCTCAAAAGGTCAACAACCTGTCTACTGTAGAAGCTATTTTTCAGCCTCATAGAGCCTCAAGTTTCTTGATCACTCAAGAAAGTTGTTTTTACCAATTTAGACTACAAGATTGATCACTGGAACCACTCTCTGACAAATACTTTCAACTCCCTTGTGCCTGTTTTCTTTCTTTACTCTTAGCCCACAAAGCCCAAACTCTGGTTCCACCATCTACAATTACTATTCCTTTGATTTGACAAATGGCACTGCTGAGAAAAAATCCTATAATCATGTGGTTTGGGGTCACAAGGAATCCATGGTCTCCAACCTTAGCTGTGCCCTTTGTTCACTTGTCCTTGACCTACTACACATCTACCAGAAAGACTGTTGATACCAAGTGCTGGTGAGAATTTAGCTAATTAGCATACTCCTACACAAGCTGGTAGGGGTGTAAATTGGTACAACCTTTCATAAAACTGTTCATTGGAATCCACAAAATATGAACTTAAATGTACCCTATGATCCAATTATTCTATTTTGAGTTATATATCCAACTAAATTTTATACCTATGTACATCAAAGACATGTACAAGAATATTTCTGGCAGCATTATTCCAAGTAGCCCAGACCTAAGGACAATTCAAATATCTATCACCAGAAGAATCGATAAATATTATGATACCTTCACACGCTGAAATACTTACTATACAGCCATTAAAATGAATAAATACCCTTATATAAAGCAAAAGAACCAGTCCATGAGAATACATGCTGCATGATTTCATCCGATTAACTGAAAAAACACAAACAAGCGAAGTTCATATATGGTGTTAGAAATCAGGATCATGGTTAACCTGTCGGGAAGAGGGCAGAAATACTGATTGGAAAATGCTACAACAGGACAGACAGAATGTCATTTTTAGATGTGGGTAGTGTTTACATGAGCAGCCCTGGTTGCTCAACAGTTAAGCAAGAGCTCAGCTGCTAACCAAAAGGTTGGCAGTTTGAACCCACCCAGCAGCTGTGTGGAGAAAGGACTGGTAATCTGTTCCTGTGAAGATGATAGCTTAGAAAACCTTATGGGGGAGTTCTGCTATCTCACATCGGGTCACTATGAGTCAGAATTGACTCAACAGCACCTAACAGCAAGAACATTTACATAGGTGTGTTCATTTTATAAGTTATTGAAAATCATATAATTTTCCATGAATATATTTCAAAAAAATTATTTTTAAAAAAGGAAAGGAGGATAAGAAATACTAAGTTTGACAGGAGAAGTATGTGGGAGGTGGTACAACTTTAAATAAGATGTCCAGGGAGTTTTGTGGAAGTATAAACTGGTACAGTTTCTTTGAAAAACTGTTGGGTGGAATCTACTAAACCTATGAATCCTATGACCCAGCTATTCCACTTGTAGTTATGTATTTACATATAAATATATTTAGAGTTTAACCCGTATGCAGAGCAAATAATCCAAGAAGCTGGACTATATGAAGAAGAACAAGGCATCAGGATTGGAGGTAGACTCATTAACAACCTGTGATATACAGATGACACAACCTTGCTTGCTGAAAGTGAAGAGGGCTTGAAGCACTTACTGACGAAGTTCAAAGACTTCAGCTTTCACGATGGACTACACCTTAACATAAGGAAAACAAAAATCCTCACAACTGGACCAATAAGCAAAAATAAATGGAGAAAAGATTGAAGTTGTCAAGGATTTCGTTTTACTTGGATCCACAATCAACACCCATGGAAGCAGCAGTCAAGAAATCTAGTAAGACCTCTTTAAAGTGTTAAAAAGCAAAGATGTCACTTTGAGGACTGAAGTGCACCTGACCCAAGCCATGATATTTTCAATCGCCTCATAAGCGTGCGAAAGCTGAACAATGAACAAGGAAGACCAAAGATTTGATGCCTTTGAATTGTGGTGTTGGCGAAGAATATTGAATATACCGTGGACCGCCAGAAGAACAAACAAATCTGTCTTGGACGTAGTACAGCCAGAATGCCCCTTGGAAGTTAGGATTGCGACACTTCAGCTCACTTACGTTGGACATGTTATTAGGAGGGATCAGCCCCTGAAGAAGGATGTCATGTTTGGTAGAGGGTCAGCAAAAAAAAGAGGAAGACCCTCAGCAAGATGGATTGACACAGTGGCTGCAATAGTGGGTTCAAACATAGCAAAGACTGTGAGGATGGGGCAGGACTGGACAATGTTTCTTTCTGTCCTACATAGGGTTGCTATGAGTTGGAAATGACTCGACAGCACCCAACAACAGCAACAGTTATATATCTAACTGAATTATATACATATGTATACCAAAAGCATGTACAAGAATAACCCTGGCAGCATTTTTCAAAATAGCCAATAAAATGAATACTAATATATATAAATCCAAACCCATTGCCGTTGAGTTGATTCCTACTCATAGTGACCCATAGTACTGCCCCATAGGGTTTCCAAGGGTGTAATCTTTATGGAAGCAGACTGTCACATCTTTCGCTCACAGAGTAGCTAGTGGGTTCCAAGTGCCAACCTTTAGGTTAGCAACCGAGCACTTAACCACCGAGCCACTAGGGCTCCTCATGAATATATATATATATATATGAAAAAAAATCTAAGAAAGCTGGAACCTGCGTAAGGTGGAAATCTGTCAGAGAAGGAAAACTCAAATATTTTCCACTGATAGAGAGTGATAGAAAAGTGGTAAGCTGCACCCTGTCAAAGGCAGAAAAACAAGGCAGTCCTGTGGTGTTCTGGCTCTCAGAGATATCACTGTATATGTGTATATATATATATATAATTTCTTATTATTATTTTAATGGAGAAGGCATTTGCACACAAACTGAAGAGCAGGGGACAAGGCCCTGTGTGAGAGCTCGCTGGGAGTGCTGAGGGGAAGCAGAGGGACTAGAGCTGAGTGAACAGAGGGGGAGACAGGTGGGAGGTAAGGAGTGAAGGACTCGAGCAGTGGTGGTCAGGAAGGCCATTGCAAGGCTTTGGCTTTTATACTGAAAGAGATGGGAAAGCAGTGGAGGATTTTGAGCAGAGAGATGAGTGTCTCTGACTTCTTTTTCACAGGATGCCTCTGGCCTCTGTGTTGAGAGTAGAATGTAAGTAGTATTTTGTTGGGGGGCTGCTGCATGGACAGCCACATGCAGGAGCCCCCCCACCCCTCAACACACACACAGCAGATTTCCATGTTTTCCAGAGGCAAGTGACCCAGGGAAAGCGAGCATGGAAACCCAGGGGAAAGATGCTATGGGAGAGAAAGCTTACCAACGCCTTACACAATACTCTCTTGCAGCAAGGTGAGGAGTCTCTGGGTCAGAAAGCCCTGAAGGCTGAAGAACCTTAGGGTCCTTGTAACTATAGGCTTTTTATCTTACCTAGGGCTAGCAGAAATTGGGTGCAATTCAGAGTATGTAAAGCAGGAGGGTTCTAACTGGCCAAAAACCTGCTTATTTGGGCTCATTTTGAAACAATTGGGTATGTACATTGACCCTGGAGGACTTTTTGGGCTAATGGACCTTAGCTTGCTATGAAAAATTAAACAACCAGGGACCAATACAGAGAGGTCATTTTTGACTCATTTATATATGAATAAACATGTATATATATGCATAAATATATATTCATTTTTTATTTATATGATAATGACTTGGACCAGGGTGGTAGCAGTGGTTTGTTTTAGTTATTTTGAAAGTACAGTTAGTGGGATTTGCTGATGAATTGTTCATTAAATGTGAGAAATGAAAAAGGATGAGACCAAGTTTCTTTGATCTGGGTGATTGGAAGACAGAGTTGGCCCTAGCTGAAGCCAGAGTTCGCAGGAGGAGAAAGTTTAAAGGAATGATCAGGAGTGTAGTTTGGGCCATTTTACATTTGAGATGCCAGCTAGATGTCTAAATGTCTATTTCTAAGTCTTATTTCCCATTCGTTTAGCAACTGGTAACAACCTAGGAAAAGTCACCAAGGGTCTCCTTATTGTGAAATCCATCAAAGGCTTTTCACACTTTTTCTTACCAGATCTCTTTGTCTAATACTATTAGCACCTCGCTCACTTTAGAAATATCCTATGTATGTGGTGTCCGTGGTGCCATTCCTTCCTGGTTCTTCTCCTGCCCCTCTAACCATCTGTTATGGATTAAACTGTGTCCTCCAAAAATGTGTGTCAACTTGGCTAGTCCATGATTCCCAGTACAGTGTGATTGTCCACCATTTTTTCATCTAATGTAATTTTCCTATGTGTTGTAAATCCTACCTCTATGATGTTAATGAGGTGGGATTAGAGGCAGTTATGTTAATGAGGCAGAACTCAATCTACAAGATTAGGTTGTGTCTTAAGTCAACCTCTTTTGAGATATAAAAGAGAGACATGAGCAGAAAGACAGAGGACTTCCTACCACCAAGAATGCAGAACCAGGAGGGGAGAGTGTCCTTTAGACTCGAGGTTCCTGCTCTGAGTAGCTCATAGGACAGGGGAAGATGGATGACAAGGACCTTCCCCCAGAGCCGACGGAGAGAGAAAGCCTTCCCCTGGAGTTGGCACTGTGAATTTGGACTTGCAGCGTCCTAAACTGTGAGAGAATAAATTTCTCTCTGTTAAAGCCATCCACTTGTGGTATGAGACAGCATATAAGACCCAACAATTCAAAACTAAAGTCACACATTTTTCCACTCCATACTGATTTGCTAATCCTTCTACATCTGAGTCTACACAGTCACCTAATCCAGAAACCAGGGCGTCATCAAAGAATTCCTCTTAACCATTACCCACCCAGACACTATGACTAATTGCTATAGGTTTTACCTCCTAAATAATTTTTGAATCCATTCCCTCCTCTCCAGCTTTACTTGTGCTGTCCTAGTTCAAGCCCATCATGCTCTTTTATGATGACCTAATGACATTTTCTCTTGATTGGTCATTCTGGCTATAGGCTTGCCTTCTTGGAATCCAATCTGCACCCTCTACCTGGATGAGAGGTCTAAAACTCAGTATCTTGTCACTGTTCTGCTTAAGCTTTTTCAATGGTTTCTCATCCTTCAGAGGATAAAGCACAAACTCTTTAGCCTGCCATTTAAGATTCTCCATAATTTGTGCTATTTACACTCCAATATCTTTTTCCACTTTTTGCCTTGAATTTGGTGCTTAAACCAAACCACTTAAATCTCCCTGCACACACCGTTTCATACTTCTACTTATTACAAATGCTTTTTCCTGTGTTTGAAAAGCTTTTTTCTTTCCCACTTCATCTACTACTCACTGAGTGATTCCTTCCCATTCTTTTTCAGAACTCAGATCAAGTCCAGATTTTAGAGTCAAAAGACTTGGATTAGAGACTAAATTCTTCCAGGTACTAGATATATGATTTTTATAAAGCTGCGTTTCTTTATTTGTAAATCAGGACTGATAATACCTACATCAGAGTATTGTTATGCAGGTTAACTGAGGTTAGTTCTTTAAAGTGGTTAGCTCACTAAAAGCAGCAGTCAAGAAATTAAAGGATGCGGGAGGGGCAAGATGGCGCTCTAGGCAGAAACACCACGCCGTCCCTCCATAGCAAAGATCCGAAAAAGTAAGCCTAACAGAGAATCAACAATCCTGAAACCCTAGAACACCAAATGAAGAGATAAAGAACTCAGCCAAACACCAAACGGAGTGAGAATACTAAAAGAGAACGGAGAGCGAGGAGAGACTCAGGCAGAGATTCCTTACCAGCTAACGCAGCGCGGATCCACCATCTTGGATTCCTATCGGAGACCAGCAAACGGGAGAGCAGCCTTGCAGAGCATCTGGTCGGAGACACAACGACCGGTAAACTGCGGTGCGCGCTCTCCCACCACCCACCCCTCTCCGCCTCAGCTGGGGATCCCCTGCTTTCCGTGGCCAGGGTCCCTGGGCTGGGGGGTGCTGGTGCTTGGATTCCGCGCGCCTGGGCTGGCGGCTTTCTGGGAGCCGTTTGCTGGCAGCTAGCGAACCTTTCTCTGCCGCCTCCCCCTCCTTTTGCCTGGGTGCCTGGTTCCGAGTGCCGTCTCTGCTCTCTCCTGTGGGGCTGTAGGGCTGCGTGCGGGCGTGTGGCTGTTTCTAGGTCTGGGCTCCCGCGCAGGTGGGATCCCGGGGCCTTTGTTTGATCGCCCCTCTGCTTTCTGTGGCCGGAGTCCCTGAGCTGGGGGGCGCCGGTGCTTGGATTCCGCGCACCCGGGCTGGAGGCTTTCTGGGAGCCGTTTGCTGGCCGCTAGCGAGCCTTTTTCTGCCGCCTCCCCCTCCTTTTTCCTGGGTGCCTGGTTCCGAGTGCCGTCTCTGCTCTCTCCTGCGGGGCTGTAGGGCTGCGTTCGGGCGTGTGGCTGTTTCCAGGTCTGGACTCCCGCGCGGGTGTGATCCTGGGGCCTTTGTTCGTTGGCCCCTCTGCTTCCCGTGGCCACGGTCACTTAACCCCGAGACTACCGGCTTCTTGGAATTCGCGCCCCTGAGTGGGGGCTCTCTGGGTCCCATTTGTAGGCACTGACTGCTGGTGTTGCCCTTTTTTTTTTTCCTCAATTTTATTTTTCTTCCTTTTTTGATTAGTTTTGTCATATTTTACCTCTTTTTCTCTTTTGTCTTTCTTCATTGCTTAATTTCTTGTCTCTCTATCTCTTCCTTTTCTTTCTGATCCCTGAATACCAGGCGATGTATGCCTCTGTACCTTCTGGCCAGGCTGAGCTGTGAAAATTGAGACCGACTCCCCCAGACCTCATAGCTGCATCGGTGGGATCCCTGGGAACTTTGCAGTTTTTTAACTTTTCTGATTTTTTTTGGTCATTCTTTCCTTTTCTTTCTCTTCCCCCTTCTGGTTTCCTCCATCCCATAGTCTCTCATCTGTACATTCCAACGACAAGCTCCCCTAGCATTCTTTTATGTTTGTACGCTTTTTGCTCCTCCTCCTCTCTCCTCTCTCCCATATCCAGCTTAGCTTCACACATAACCATCTTCCCGCTGCACCCTACCTACCTGCACCGTGCACTAGACATCACATCACCAAGCGGTGCAGGCACGCCCTATTGGAACCTGCCCAGCACTGACTACCGACCGTCCTGGTGGCTGCGGTGAGTGCCACAAGCAACCCATCCCAGTGGCTCCTCCTCAACTAGATCTGCCCAGCTGTACCACAAGAACGAAAAAAAAAAAAAAATCTACAATCAATAGACGAGAGAAATATCTACTGAATGCCCCGAAAACAGGAAACAATATCAAAACATTTACAAAAACAAGACAAGATGGCTCCAATAGGCGTCCAAATTAAAACACCAGATAACTCTCCTGTGGAAGAAAATGCACTAGAAGTACCTGATACGGAGCTCAAATCACTAATACTCGGAATTTTCCAAGAACTGAGGCAAAAAGCTGACAAACATGAGGAAAAAATAGACAAATTTATGGAAAATACAGACAAAAAATTGGAAGAATTCAGGAAGATGATGCAAGAACAAAATGCCAAAATAAATTCACAACTCGAAATTATACAAAAACAACAATTAGAAATCCAAAAGATAAACAACAAGATTTCAGAAATGGACGGTGTCATAGAAGGGCTGAGAAGTAGATTTGAAACCATGGAAGACAGGATCAGTGGAACTGAAGACAAACACTTGGATACAACTTTGTTTCAGGAAAACTGAGAAAAAAGAACAAAGAAAAATGAAGAGACCCTGAGAGTTATGTGGGACACAATTAAAAGCAAAAACTTACGAGTGATTGGCATACCAGAACAGGGGGAGAAAACAGAAAACACAGAGAGGATCATTGAGGAACTGCTGACAGAAAACTTCCCCAATATCACGAAAGATTAAAAGCTGGTCATCCAAGAAGCTCAACGAACCCCATATAGAAGAGACCCCAAAAGAAAATCACCAAGACATATCATATTCACACTCGCTAAAACTAAAGACAAACAAAGAATCCTGAGAGCAGCTCGGGAAAAACAAGAAGTCACATACAGAGGAGAAACAATAAGACTAAGCTCAGATTATTCAGCAGAAACCATGCAGGCAAGAAGGCAATGGGATGACATATATAAAATCTTGAAAGAAAAAAATTGTCAACCAAGAATAATATATCCTGCAAAACTCTCATTCAGATTTGATGGTGAAATTAGGTCATTTCCAGATAAACAGAAACTAAAGGAATATGCAAAAGTCAAATCAAACTTACAAGAATTATTAAGGGAGTTCTTCGATCTGAGGACAAACAGCTTAAGCCCTCAGGCAGGACCTAGGACCTAGGACCTAGGATGCAGGTTAACATGAACCAGATACCATTCTAGGAACTGAACTACAGACGACTTTCCAAAAACAAAAGATATACAACAGGGAATCAGAGAAATCAATCAAAGGATGACAACAACATCAAAACAATGAAAGAGGGAACAAACGGCATAGGTATAGAACCTTCTAAAGGAGAAGAAGGCAAGGCGATACCAAGTAACGGTAGACTGCTTCAAAATTATAAAGATAAGGGTAAAATTCATGGTAACCACAAAAAAAGTTAACAAACCAACTCATAAAAATAAAGACGAAAAACATAAAGTCTCAAAAAAACAAAACCTACAAAAACAAAAGAAATGAACACAAAATCCACAAACAAAAGGAACTCAGCACAAGAGAGTAAGAAGAACAAAGAAAACTTCAGCATCACAAAAAAAAGCACTACAAAATGACAGCAACAAACTCACATCTATCAATAATTACACTGAACGTAAATGGACTCAATGCACCCATAAAGCGACGGAGAGTGGCAGAATGGATAAGAAAACAGGATCCATCTATTTGCTGTCTACAAGAGACACATCTTAGAAACAAAGATGTGAATTTATTAAAAATCAAAGGTTGGAAAAAAATATATCAAGCTAACAACTATCAAAAAAGAGCAGGAGTGGCAATTCTAATCTCAGATAAAATAGACTTTAAAACAAAATCTACCATAAAAGACAAAGAAGGACACTATATAATGATTAAGGGGATGATCCATCATGAAGACATAACCATAATAAATATCTATGCACCCAATGACAGGGCTCCAAAATACATAAAAAAAACTCTAACAGCACTGAAAAGAGAAATTGACAGTTCCACAATAATAGTAGGAGACTTCAACACACCACTCTCAGAAAAGGACAGAACAACTAAAAAGAAACTCAGCAAAGATACAGAAGACCTAAAGGACACAATCAGCCAACTGGACCTCATAGACATATATAGAACAATCCATCCAACCGCTGCAAAGTACACATTCTTTTCCAATGCACATGGAACGTTCTCCAGAATAGACCACATCTTAGGCCACAGAGCAATCCTCAACAAGATCCAAAATGCTGAGATAATTCACAGTATCTTCTCTGACCACAATGCCATCAAGGTAGAAATTAACACTAGAAAGAGCAAGGAAAAAAAATCAAACACATGGAAACTGAATAATAATCTGCTTACACATCAATGGGTAATAGAAGAAATCAGAGATGGAATTAAAAAATTCCTAGAATCAAATGAAAATGAAAACACATCATACCAAAACCTTTGGGACACAGCAAAGGCAGTCCTCAGAGGACAATTTATAGCAATAGATGCACATATCAAAAAAGAGGAAAGGGACAAAATCAAAACATTAACTACAGAACTCAAACAAATAGAAAGAGAACAACAAAAAAAGCCTACAACCACCGGAAGAAAGGAAATAGTAAAGATCAGAGCAAAAATCAATGAAATAGAGAACAGAAAAACAATAGAAAGAATCAACAAAACCAAAAGTTGGTTCTTTGAAAGAATCAACAAAATCGACAAACCACTGGCCAGACTGACAAAAGAAAAACAGCAGAGGGCACAAATAACCCAAATAAGAAATGAAATGGGGGACATTCCAACAGACCCAACTGAAATAAAAAGGATTATAACAGAATATTATGAAAAACTATATTCCAACAAATTTGAAAACCTAGAGGAAATGGATAAATTTCTAGAAACATACGGCCTACCCAAACTACAACAAAGTGATATTGAAAATCTGAACAGACCCATAACAAGAGAAGAGATTGAAAAGGTAATAAAAAAACTCCCAAGCAAAAAAAGCCCTGGCCCAGATGGCTTCACTGGAGAATTCTACAAAACATTTACAGAAGAGCTCGTACCAGTTCTACTCAAGTTATTTCAGAGCATAGAAGAGGAAGCAACACTTCCAAATTCATTCTATGAAGCCAGCATAACGCTGATACCAAAACCAGGCAAAGACATCACAAAAAAAGAAAATTACAGACCAATATCTCTCATGAATATAGATGCAAAAATTCTGAACAAACTTCTAGCCAATAGAATTCAGTATCATATCAAAAAAATAATACACCACGACCAAGTAGGATTCATACCAGGTATGCAAGGATGGTTTAACATTAGAAAATCCATCAACGTAATCCACCACATAAATAAAAGGAAAGAAAAAAATCACATGATTATCTCAATTGATGCAGAAAAGGCATTTGACAAAGTCCAACACCCATTCCTGATAAAAGCTCTCAATAAAATAGGTATAGAAGGGAAATTTCTCAACATAATAAAGGGCATCTATGCAAAACCAACAGCCAACATCATTCTTAATGGAGAAAGGCTGAAAACATT
Organism: Dugong dugon; assembly: GCA_030035585.1. Taxonomy (NCBI): domain Eukaryota; kingdom Metazoa; phylum Chordata; class Mammalia; order Sirenia; family Dugongidae; genus Dugong; species Dugong dugon. The sequence goes on along the minus strand of CM057462.1, from coordinate 178,843,239 downwards.
CCCCCTGAAAACAGGAACAAGACAAGGATGCCCTTTATCACCACTCCTATTTAACATTGTGCTGGAAGTTCTAGCTAGAGCAGTAAGGCAAGAGAAAGAAATAAAGGGCATCCAAATTGGTAATGAAGAAGTTAAACTCTCCCTGTTTGCAGATGATATGATACTGTACATAGAAAACCCTAAAGACTCCACGAGAAATTTACTGGAACTAATAGAAAGATTCAGCAGAGTAGCAGGATACAAGATAAACATTCAAAAATCAGTTGGATTCCTATACACCAGTAAAGAGAACGATGAAAAGGAGATCAGGAAATCAATACCATTTTCAATAGCCCCTAAAAAGATAAAATACTTAGGAATAAATCTGACCAGGAATATAAAAGACCTATACAAAGAAAACTACAAAACACTGCTGCATGAAACCCAAAGGGATCTACATAAATGGAAAAACATACCATGCTCATGGATAGGCAGACTCAACATTGTGAAAATGGCAATTCTACCTAAAGCAATCTACAAATACAATGCAATTCCGATACAAATACCAACAACATTCTTCAAAGAGATGGAAAAACTAATTATTAACTTTATATGGAAAGGGAAGAAACCCCGAATAAGTAAAGCACTACTGAAGAAGAAGAATAAAGTTGGAGGACTCACACTACCTGACTTGAGAACCTACTATAGAGCTACAGTACTCAAAACAGCCTGGTACTGGTACAACAACAGAGACATTGACCAATGGAACAGAATTGAGAACTCAGATGTAAATCCATCCACCTACGGTCACCTGATTTTTGACAAGGGCCCAAAATACATCAAATGGGGAAAAGACAGTCTTTTTAACAAATGGTGCTGGCAAAACTGGATATCCATTTGTAGAAAAATGAAACAGGACCCATACCTCACACCATATACAAAACCTACTTCAAAATGGATCAAAAACCTGAATATAAAGCCTCAAACTATAAAATTCATAGAAGAAAAAATAGGACCAATACTTCAGACCTTAATACATGGCATTAACAGGATACAAACCATAAACATCAACACAAAAAACCCAAGAGATAAACTAGATAATTGGGATCTTCTAAAAATCAAACATCTATGCTCTTCAAAAGATTTCACCAAAAGAGTTAAAAGAGAACCTACAGACTGGGAAAAAATTTTTGGACAGTACAAGTCAGACAAAGGTCTAATCTCCATAATCTACAAGAAAATCCAACACCTCTACAACAAAAAGACAACCAATCCTATCAAAAAATGGGCAAAGGAAATGAACAGACACTTCACCAAGGAAGACATTCAAATGGCCAACAGACACATGAGGAAATGCTCGCGATCACTAGCCATTAGAGAAATGCAAATTAAAACCACAATGAGATACCATCTCACCCCGGCATTACTGGCACGAATCAAAAACACTGTAAATAACAAATGTTGGAGGGGCTGCGGGGAGACGGGAACTCTTATACACTGCTGGTGGGAATGCAAAATGATACAGCCATTTTGGAAAATGATATGGCGTTTCCTCAGAAAGCTAGAAATAGACGTACCATTCGATCCAGCAATCCCACTCCTAGGAATATATCCTAGAGAAATAAGAGTCATCACTCGAATAGACATATGCACACCTATGTTCATGGCAGCATTATTCACAATAGCAAAACGATGGAAACAACCTCGATGTCCATCAACAGATGAATGGATACACAAACTATGGTACATACACACAATGGAGTACTATGCAACGAGAAAGAACAATGAATCGGTGAACCATCTCATAACATGGATGAAACTGGAGGACATCATGCTGAGTGAAATAAGTCAATCACAAAAGGACAAATATTGTATGAGACCTCTATTGTAAAAACCCATGAAAAAATTCACATGCAAAATGTAACAATCCTTGTTGGTTACCAGGGATGGGAGGGGGGGGGAAATACTAAATAGGTAATAGATAAGTGGTAACTTGGGTAAGAGGTGAGATTGTACACAGTACAGGGGAAACTAACACAACCTGCACAAGGAAAGGTCATGGAGGCCCTATAGACACATCCAAACCCCCCGAGGGACTGAGTTGTTAGACGGAGGGCTCTGGGGACCATGATCTCGGGGAACATCTAGCTCAATTGGCATGACACTACTTATAAAGATAATGCTCTACATTCTACCTTGGTGAGTAGTGTCTGAGGTCTTAAAAGCCTATGAGCGGCCATCTAAGATACTCCACTGATCTCATCCCTTCGGGAACAAGGGAGAACGAAGAGAACAGGATACAAGGAAAAGATTAGTCCGAAGGACTAATGGTCCACAGCTACCAAGGCCTCCACGGGACTGAGCCCAGTACAGCTGGATGGTGCCCGGCTACCACCAATGACTCCTCTGACCAGGATCACAACAGAGGGTTCTGGGCAGAGCTGGAGTAGGATGTAGAGCATAATTTTAACTCCCAAAAAAAAAAAAAAAAAGAAGACCAGATATACTGGCCTAAAGAATACTAGAGAAACCTCGAGAGTGTGGCCCCCAGACACCCTTTCAGCTCAGAGGTGAAGTTACCTTCAAGGTTCGAGGTTAAGCCTGGGAATGGACACCCCAGTAAAACTAAATGGGACTAACGATGTACAGGAGTCCGGTGACAAGGGCCAGAAGGCAGAGGGAGAGTAGGAAACTGATGATAAGGTACACAAATTGAATAAGGACTCTGTCGATGTATTGTGAGATTGTTGACCACTGCTATAGGGCAACATTTGTAGTAACTATTAAATGGGAGGCTGTTTTGTCCTGTAAGCCTTCATCTTGGGCGAGAATGGCAGCACAATTGGAAGAGCATAGTCAATATCACTTCAATGTGTAAGTAAAAAGTTTTGAAATGGTGTTTAAATAAAATACAAATAAATAAATAAATAAATAAATAAATAAACAAATGAGACTAAAGAGGTACAATAGTCCACTGACAAGGTCCAGAAGACAGAAGGGGACAAGGAAGCCCCCTGGTGATAGGGAACACAAGGTGGAGTAAGGATATTCTTGATGTGCTGTGAGATTGTTAACCATTGTCATAGGGCAACATGTGTAGTAACTGTTAAATGAAAAACTATTTTGTTCTGTAAGCCTTCATCTTAAGTGAGAATAACAGCACAGTTGGAAGAGCGTAGTCAATGTCACTGAACTGTGAATGTAGAAATTTTTGAAACGGTGTATCTTTGGCCATCTGTAATTTTCATCAAAAAAAAAGGTTGAGAATTTAGAGGCTTAATACGTTGTGGGGTTGTTAACCAATGTCAAAAAACAACATGTGTACTACTATTTCATGAGAAACTATTTGCTCTGTAAGCTTTCACCTGAAGTACAATAAAATATATATATATATATAAAAAAAAAGAAATTAAAGGATGCATTGTGGAACAGTGGATGTGGAAGGAGGGACATCACTGCTGATGTCAGATGGACCTTGGCTGAAAGTAGAGAATACCTGAAAGATGTTTACCTGTGTTTTTTTGAGTATGCAAAGAAATTCAACTGTGTGGATCATAACCTATTATGGATAACATTTCAAAGAATGGGGTACTTAATTGTCCTCTTCTGAGTCTGGCTTGAATTTCTGGTAGTTCCCTGTCTATGTTCTACTGCAACTGTTTTTGAACCATCTTCAACAAAATTTTAATTGCGTGTGGCATTAATGATATTGTTCGATAACCTCTGCAAGCTGTTGGATCACCTTTCCTTCGGAATGGGCACAAATATGGATGTCTTCCAGTTGGTTGGCCAGATAGCTGTGTTACAAATTTCTTGGCATAGACAAGTGAGCACCACCAGCATTGCATCCATTTGTTGAAACATCTCGATTCAGTATTCTATCAATCCCTGGAGCCTTGTTTTTTGCCAATGTCTTCAGTGCAGCTTGGACTTTTTCCCTCAGTACCATTAGTTCTTGATCATATGCTACCTCCTGAAATGGTAGAATGTTGACCAATTCTTTTTGGTACAATGACTCTGTGTATTCTCTACATCTTCTTTTGATGCTTCCTGCATCATTCAATATTTTGCCCATAGAATCATTCAATACTGCAACTCAAAGCTTGAAATTTTTTTCCCAGTTCTTTCATCTTGAGAAATGGTTTTCAATCTCCTGATGGAAGATTCCTTTGAACTACCAGGCTCAGAGAAATGTGCTTATCCCCACACCCTGGGCACACTTACAGTACTTACCACATTACAATTCATTGAGATTATCTATTTACGTATTTATTTTACCACTCAGCTATAAATTATGGAAGATGTGCTAAAGACTTCTAGATGTCCCCCAATGTCCGTTCTTCTCTTCTTCCTTTACTAACAACTCCTATGCTTAGAGGTGTATATTGCTGCCCAGAGTAAAGATAACATTTCCAAGTCCTCTTCCCCTATAATACTACTCCTGTTTTCTATTGCTTCATAAAAGCATCCTAAACTTAGCAGCTTAAAACAAAAACAACCAGGGAGGCAGGGCCAAGATGGCAGAGTAGTCAGCTGCTTCCCTTGGACCCTCTTGCAACAAAGACCTGAAAAAACAAGTGACTCAATTATATATGACAATCTAGGAGACCTGAACATCTAAGACAAAGTTGAGGAACTGGACCGAGTGGCAGAGAGAGGGAGAGACGGTTCAGAAGCAGCAAGGAGTTGCCAGACCTGACCTGGTGAGAGCTGAGCTCTTCAGGCCTGATCGGCTCAGGGGTGAGCAGTGAGGCAGGCAAGTAGCTGTGGTTGGGGGGCGTATTCCACACTGAGAGAGACACTGCAGCACAGAGTCTAATCGGCCATCCAGAACCAGTGAGAACCAGCCCTAGATCAGTGAAAGAGAAGTACTTTCCTATGGCCTACTGCATGGATCAAAAACACCCCCCTTAGGGAAAAACCTCTCTCCTATTTACCTCCTCCCTCCCTGCTCTGCACTTGGTCCCAGACCAGCTTCAGCAATTGCGGAGTCCTCTGGGCTGGAAGTAGGATACATCACACACCCTGAGCCATTCTCCAGGCCTTGGAGAGTGAAAAAATTAACAAACAAGGGAAAGAATAAACTGCCGGCTCCCCTAAGCCAGGAACCCAAGCTAGGCACAGCTCCTTTGCCTAGGCACAGGCATAAGGGATGCATGGACTTTGAGTGCCTTTCCACCTGAATAGACTTGTGTGGGCCCATTTCAACAGTGTAGGCCATCATTACCACAGGACAACAGGGTATATACCTGAAGTCTAACTTGAATTGTTTCAGCTGTGAAGTGGCAGGTTTCCTCCTGGACACTTGGGGGCAGCTGTCAGCCCCTGCCTTGCTCAGAGTGTTTCCTCCAGCTGCAGCCAGATGCCTGTGCCTACACCAATCACTCATACTTGTCTAGGACTGTGAGAGCCTGCACCACACACATAGTGGCTACCTACCTGGGCACCTGAGCTGAATCCATACAGGAGGAGTGGGCCAACTCCTGAGTTCACATACCTAGTAACATCTCTAACCACCTGGTGACAGGATATTAGAGCTTCAATGGTGCAATAATCAAACTAGCTCATATGAGCAGCCTATTTGGGCATATCAAAACAAAACAAGAACCTAGGACACAGTAAGCAAACATAAAATAAATAAATATAATAACTTACTGATGGCTTGGAGACAACAGTCAATATCAGATCACATACAGAGGCAGTCCATGATGGCTTCAGCAAGCTCCCAAAATAAAGAATCTAGAAATTTTCCAGAGGAGGAAAATTTCTTTTAATTAGTGGAAGCAGAATACAAAAGATTAATATACAGAACTCTTCAAGAAATTAGGAAGGAAATTAAGCAAAATACAGAACATGCAAGAGAGGAAATTAAAAACATTAGAGAAGAGCATAGTGACAAATTTAACAAGCTGCAAGAATCCATAGAAAGACAGTAATCAGAAACCCGGAAAATTAACAATAAAATTTCAGAGATAGACAACTCAGTAGAAAGTCATAGGAACAGAATTGAGGCAATGGAAGTCAGAATTAGTGAGACTGAAGATAAAGCACTTGACACCAACTTACTTGTGAAAAATTAGATAAGAGGATTTAAAAAAATGAAGAAACCCTAAGAATTATGTGGGACTCAATCAAGATGAATAACCTACAAGTGATTGGAGTACCAGAACGGAGGGGAAAACAGAAAATACAGAGAGAATTGTTGAAGTTTTATTGGCAGAAAACTTCCCTGATATCGTGAAAGATGACAAGGTATCTATACAAGATGCTCATTGATCCCCACATAAGGTAAATCCCAAAAGAAAGTCTCCAAGACATATTATAATCAAACTTGCCAAAACCAAAGATAAAGAGAGAATTTTAAGAATGGCTAGGGATAAATTAAAAGTCATCTACAAAGTAGACTCAATAAGAATAAGCTCAAACTACTCAGCAGAAACCACTCAGGCAAGAAGGCAATGGGATGACATATATAAAGCTTTGAAGGAAAAAAACTGCCAGTCAAGAATTATATATCCAGCAAAACTGACTCTCAAATATGATGGTGAAATTAGGGCATTTCCAGATAAACAGAAGTTTAGGGAATTTGTAAAAACAAAACCAAAATTACAAGAAATACTAAAGGGAGTCCTCTGGTTAGAAAATCAGTAGCATCAGATAACAAGCCAAGACTAGAACACAGGACAGAGCAACCAGATATCAACCCAGATGGGGAAGTCACAAAAGTAAAACAAAGCGAAAACACTGAAAACAGGGAAACAGACGTCAATATGTAAAAAATGACAACATTAAAACAAAAAAGAGGGACTTAAAAAAACGTAGACATAGACTTTGCATATGGAGAAGAAGTCAAGGTGATATAAAGAAATAAAAGACTGGTATAAACTCAGAAAAATAGGGGTAAATATTAAGGTAACCACAAAGGAAACTAACAATCCTACAAGTCAAAACAAAAAACTAGAAAAATATATAGACTCAGCAAACAATAAATCAACAACAATGAAAAAGGTGAAAAGAAAATACATAAAGAAAAGCAACTCAGCACAGAAAATTAAGTAGAATAAGGAAACTGTGGACAGCACACAAAAAAAGACATCAAAATGACAGCACTAAACTCATACCTATCAATAATTACGCTGAATGTAAATGGAGTAAATGCACCAATAAAGAGACACAGAGTGGCAGATTGGATAAAAAAACATGATCTGTCTATATGCTGCCTACAAGAGATACATCTTAGACTTAAAGACACAAACAAACTGAAACTCAAAGGATGGAAAAAAATATATCAAGCAAACTACACTCAAAAAAGAGCAGGAGGAGACTTCTGGCAAGATGGCACTCTAGGCAGAAGCACCATGCAGTCCCTCCACAGCAAAGATCCGAAAAACTAACCTGAACAGAGAAAAACAACAATCCTGAAACCCTAAAACATCAAATGAAGAGACAAAGAACTCAGCCAAGCACCAAATGGAGTGAGAAAACTGACAGAGAACGGAGAGCAAGGACAGATTCATGCAGAGGTCCCCTACCAGCTAAAGCAGCACGGATCCACCATCTTGGACTCCTATCGGAGACCAGCAAGCAGGGGGTACAAAAAAGCAGCTTCACGGAGCTTCCAGCAGGAGACAAAATAACCGGTAATTTGCAATATACGCTTTCCCACGCCCCACCCTTCTTCACACCCACTCGGCCTCCTCTGCTTCCTGCGGCCACAATCTCTTGCCCGGGAAACACTGGCTTCTTGGATTCCACACACCTGAATGGGCCAGCTCTCTGAGTGCCATTTGTTGGCTGCTGGTGTTGCTTTTTTCTGCTTCTTTTGATTTCTTCCTTACCTCTCACCACCTCCCCCTCCTTTCACTCAAATACCTGGCTCCATGCGCCACCTTTGCTTCTGCCTGAGGGGCTGCAGAGCTCCTGTAATTTGTGATATACATTTTCCCACTCCCTACCCTTCTTCACCCACACTCGGCCCCCTCTGCTTCCTGCGGACACAGTGTCTTGCCCGAGAAACACCGCTGCTTGGATTCCACCAGCCCGCACTAGTTAGCTCTCTGAGTGCTATTTGTTGGCTGCTGGTGTTGCTTTTTTTTCTGCTTCTTTTGATTTCTTCCTTACCTCTCACCACCTCTCCCTCCTTTCGCTCAAATACCTGGCTCCGAGAGCCATCTTTGCTTCTTCCTGAGGGGCTGTGGAGCTCCGTTCGAGTGTGGAGCTACTTCCCAGTCTGGCTGCTGTGCTGGTGGGATCCCGGGGCTTTTGTTCATTTGTTTGTTTTGAATTGTTTGTTTGTTTTCTTTTCCTTTTCTTGAGTTGGGAGGCCTGTCTGGCCAGACGGTGCTGCGTGGCAAGGAGACTACCCCCTCGGATTTCACAGACATGCAGAGGGATCCCTGAGTGCATTTCTTTTTTTTGTTTGTTTGTGTTTTTGGGAGCTTTTCTTATTCTTCTTTTTTTTTTAATTTGTTTTGTTTTCTTTTCCCTCTTTTTCCCTTTATTTATTACTCAGTTTCTCGTCTCTCTATATCTTCCTTCTCTTTCTGAATACCTGAATACCTGGCATTGTATACCTCTATGCTTTCTAGCTAGGCTATACTGCAACACCTGAGAGCGACTTCCCCAGACCTCACAGCTGCACCAGTGGGATCCCTGGTAATTTTGTGGTTCTTTAACCTTTCTGATTTTTATTTACTCATTCTTTTCTTTTCTTTCCTTCCTCTTCCCCTTTTTGTTTTTCTCCATTTCATAGTCTCTCATCTCTACACTCCAATGGCAAGCTCCGCTAGCATTCTTTTCTTTTTGTTTGTATGTTTTTGGCTCCTGTTCCTCTCTCTTCTCTCCCATATCCATCTTAGCTCCACACATAACAATCTCCCCACTACACCCTGCCTACCTGCACCATGCGCTTAACATCACACCACCAAACAGCACATGCATGGCCTAATGGAGCCTGCCCTGCACTGATTACCGACCCATCCTGGTAGGTATAGTTAGTGCCACAAACAAACCATCCTAGTTACTCCTCTTCAGCCCTGCCGTACCATATCTGAGTGACTGACCCTGCCAATTGGAGAAGGAGGCAAAAGTATTGTGCCCACAGATGAGCAAATGACAAAGAACACACAGTCCGCCTGCTCAGACATAGTCAAACTTTTTTTTTTTTTAAATACGGACAAAACAAACAAATCTACAATCAGTAAACGAGAAAAATAACTACTGAATGTCCTGAAGACAGCAGACAATATCAAAACATTTACAAAAACAGGACAGGATGGTTCCAGCAGGCATCCAAAATAAAACACCAGATGACTCCCCAGTGGAAGAAAATGCACTAGAATTACCTGATAGGGAATTCAAATCTCTAATACTCAGACTACTCCAAGAACTGAGACAAAAAACTGACAAACATGAGGAAAAAATAGACAAATTCATGGAAAATGCAGACAAAAAACTGGAAGAATTCAGGAAAATAATGCAGGAACAAAATGCCAAAATAAATTCACAACTTGAAATTATACAAAGACAACAATTAGAAATCCAAAAGATTAACAACAAGATTTCAGAAATGGACAGTGTCATAGAAGGGCTGAAAAGCAGATCTGAAATGGTGGAAGACAGGATCAGTGGAATTGAAGACAAACACTTGGATACAAGTCTGTTTGAGGAAAACTCAGAAAAAAAGAACAAAGAAAAATGAAGAGACCCTGAGAGTTATATGGGATAGAATCAAAAGGAAAAATTTTCGAGTGATTGGAATTCCAGAACATCAGGAGAAACCAGAAAACACAGAGAGGATCATTGAAGAACTGCTGACAGAAAACTTCCACAATATCATGAAAGATGAAAAGCTGGCCATCCAAGAGGCTCAACGAACCCCATATAGGAGAGACCTCAAAAGAAAATCACCAAGGCATATCATAATCACTCTCACCAAAACCAAAGACAAACAAAGAATCCTGAGAGCAGCTCATGAAAAACAAGAAGTCACATACAGAGGAGAAACAATAAGACTAAGCTCAGATTATTCGGCAGAAACCATGCAGGCAAGAAGGCAATGAGATGACATATATAAATCTTGGAAGAAAAAGTTGCCAGCCAAGAATAATATATCCTGCAAAACTCTCATTCAAATTTGATGGTGAAATTAGGTCATTTCCAGATAAACAGAAATTAAGGGAATAGGTAAAAGTCAAACCAAACTTACAAGAATTATTAAAAGGAGTTCTTCGATTTGAGGACAAACAGCTTCAGCTCACAGGCAGAATCTAGGACACAGGAATGTACCAGCTGGATACCAATCTAGGAAATGACTTCTTGAGGACTATCCAAAACCAAAAGAAATACAACAGGGAATCAGAGCAGTTAATCAGTAAATGACAACAACATCAAAACAATAAAAGAGGGAATAAACGGCATAGGTATAGAACCTTCTAATGGGGAGGAAGGCAAGTCAATAGCTTCAAACTTAGAAAGATAAGGGTAAAATTCATGGTAACCACAAAGAAAGATAACAAACATACTCATAAAAAAAGAGAGGAAAAAGATAAACTCTCAGCAAAAAAGAGCACGAGTGGCAGTATTAATCTCTGACAAAATAGACTTTAAAGTAAATCCAGCACAAAGGATAAGGAAGGACACTATATAATGATTAAAGGGTCAATACACCAGGAGGGCATAACCATAATAAATATTCACACACCCAATGACAGGGCTCCAAAAGGCATAAAACAAACTCTAACAGCACTGAAAAGAGAGACAGACAACTCCATAATAGTAGTAGGAGGCTTCAACACACCACTTTTGGTGAAGGACAGAACATCCAGAAAGAAGCTCAGCAAAGACATGGAAGAGCTAAATGCTACAATCAGCTAACTTGATCTCATAGACAGATACTGAACACTCCGCCCAACAGCAGCCAAGTATACTTTCTCTTCCAATGCATATGGAACATTCTCCAGAGTAGACCACATATTAGGCCATAAAGCAAGTCTTAACAATATCCAAAGCATAGAAATATTACAAAGCATGTTTTCTGACCATAAAGCCATAAAAGTGGAAATCAACAACAGAAAAAGCAAGCAAAAAAAAAAATCAAACACATGGAAAGTGAACAACACCTTGCTCAAAAACTACTGGGTTATAGAAGAAATTAAGGATGGAATAAAGAAATTCATAGAATCAAAAGAGAATGAAAACATATCCTACCAGAACCTTTGGAACACAGCAAAAGCAGTGCTCAGAGGTCACCTTATAGCAATAAATGCACACATCCAAAAAAAAGAAAGGGCCATAATCAAAACATTAAACCTACAACAGGAACAAATAGAAAGAGAGCAGCAGAAGAAGCCCTCAGGTGCCAGAAGAAAGGAAATAATAAGAATTAGAGCAGAATTAAGTGAAATGGAGAATAGAAAAACAATTGAAAGAGTTAACCAGACCAAAAGCTGGTTCTTAGAAAAGATCAACAAAATTGACAAACCATTGGCCAAACTGACAAAAGAAAAACAGGAGAGGAAGAAGATAACCCCCATAAGAAATGAGATGGATAAAATCACAACAGAACCAACTGAAATTAAAAGAATCATAACAGAGTACTATGAAAAATTGTACTCTAACAAATTTGAAAACCTAGAGGAAATGGACAAGTTTCTAGAAACTCACTACCTACCTAAACTAACACAAACAGAGGTAGAACAACTAAATAAACCCATAACAAAAGAAGAGATTGAAAAGGTAATTTAAAAACTCCCAACAAAAAAAGCCCTGGCCCAGATGGCTTCACTGGAGAATTCTACCAAACTTTCAGAGAAGAGTTAACACCACTACTACTAAAGCAATTTCAGAGCACAGAAAAAGATTGAATACTCCCAAACTCATTCTATGAAGCCAGCATAACCCTGCTACCAAAACCAGGTAAAGACACCACAAAAAAAGAAAATTACAGACCAATATCCCTCATGAACATTGATGCAAAAATCCTCAACAAAATTCTAGCCAATAGAATTCAGCAACATGTCAACAAAATAATTCATCATGATCAAGTAGGATTTATACCAGTTATGCAGGGATGGTTCAACGTTAGAAAAACAATCAATGTAATCCACCACATAAATAAAACAAAAGATAAGAGCCACATGATCTTATCAATCGATGCAGAAAAGGCATTTCACATAGTCCAACACCCATTCGTGATAAAAACTCTCAACAAAATACAAATAGAAGGGAAAATTCCTCAAGATAATTAAGGGCTTTTATATAAAGCCAATAGCAAACATAATCCTAAATGGAGAGACTTTGAAAGCATTCCCTTTGAGAACGGGAACCAGACAAGGATGCCCTTTATCACCACCACTCTTATTCAACATTGTGCTGGAGGTCCTAGTCAGAGCAATAAGGCTAGAAAAAGAAATAAAGGCATCCAAATTGGTAGGGAAGAAGTCAAAGTATCTCTATTTGCAGACGATATGATCTTATACACAGAAAACCCCAAAGAATCCACAAGAAAACTACTGAAACTAATAGAAGATTTCAGCTAAGTTTCAGGATACAAGATAAGCATACAAAAATCAGTTGGATTCCTTTACACCAACAAAAAGAACCTCGAAGAGGAAATCACCAAATCAATACCATTTACAATATCCCCCAGGAAGATAAAATACTTAGGGATAAATGTAACCAGAGACATAAAAGACCTATACAATGAAAACTACAAGACACTACTGCAAGAAACCAAAAGAGACCTGCATAAGTGGAAAAAACATACCTTGCTCATGGATGGGAAGACTCAACATAGTGAAAATGTCAATTCTACCCAAAGAGATCTACAGATACAATGCAATCCCAATCCAAATTCCAAGGGCATTTTTTAATGAGCTAGAGATACAAATCTCCAACTTCATATGGAAAGGAAAGAGGCCCCGAATAAGTAAAGCATTACTGAAGAAGAAGAACAAAGTGGGAGGCCTTATACTACCTTATTTTAGGACCTATCATACTGCCATGGTAGTCAAAACAGGCTGGTACTGGTGCAACAAAGGTACATAGACCAATGGAACACAATTGAGAATCCAGACATAAATTCATTCATCTACGAGCAGCTGATATTTGACAAAGGCCCAAAGTCCATTAATTGGGGAAAAGACAGTCTCTTTAACAAATGGTGCTGGCATAACTGGACATCCATTGGCAAAAAACTGAACAAGACCCATACCTCACCCCATGCACAAAAACTAACTCAAAATGGATCGAAGACTTAAATATAAAATCAAAAATGATAAAGATCATGGAAGAAAAAATAGGGATAACGCTAGGAGCCCTAATACATGGCATAAACAGAATAAGAACTGTAAGTAACAATGCACAAGCACCAGAAGAGAGACTAGATAACTGGGGCCTCCTAAAAATCAAACACTTATGCTCATCAAAAGACTTCACCAAAAGAGTCAAAAGACAACGTACAGAGTGGGAAAAAAATTTTGGCTATGACAAATCTGATCAGTGTCTAATCTCTAAAATCTACAAGATACTGCAAAACCTCAACAACATAAAGACAAATAATCCGATTAAAAAATGGGTAAAGGATACGAACAGGCACTTCGCCAAAGAAGATATTCAGGTGGCTAACAGAAACATGAGGAAATGCTCACGATCATCAGCCATTAGAGAAATGCAGATCAAAACTACAATGAGATACCATCTCTCCCCAACAAGGCTAGCACTAATCCAAAAACACAAAATAATACATGCCGGAGAGGTTGTGGAGAGACTGGAACACTTATACAGTGATGGTGGGAATGTAAAATGGTACAATGACTTTGGAAATCGATTTGGTGCTTCCTTAAAAAGCTAGAAATAGAAGCACCATACGATGCAGCTATCCTGCTCCTTGGAATATATCCTAGAGAAATAAGAGCCATCACATGGATAGGTAGATGCACACTCATGTTCATTGCAACACTGTTTACAATAGCAAAAAGACAGAAACAACCTAGGTGCCCATCCATCAACAGATGAATGGATAAACAAATTATGGTGTATACAGACAATGGAATACTACACAATGATAAAGAACAACGATGAAGCTGTGAAACATAACATGGAGGAATCTGGAGGGCGTTATGCTAAGTGACTTTAGTCTGCCACTGAAGGACAAATATTGTATAAGACCACTATTATAAGAACTCAAGAAAAGGTTTAACACAGAAGAAAACATTCTTTGATGGTTATGAGGGGTGGGAGGAAGGGTGAGGGTTATTCACTAACTAGATAGTAGATAAGTATTATCTTAGGTGAAGGGAAGGACAGCACACACTACAGGGGTAGTCAGCACAACTGGACTAAACCAAAGCTAAGAAGTTTACTGACTACAATCAAATGCTTTGAGGGACAGAGTAGCAGGGGTAGGGGTCTGGGGACCATACTTTCAGGGGACATCTAGGTCAACTGGCATAACAAAGCTTATTAAGAAAATGTTCTGCATCCTACTTTGATGAGTGGGGTCTGAGGTCTTAAAAGCTTGCAAGCGGCCATCTAAGATGCATCAATTCATACCGACCACCTGGAGTAAAGGAGAATGAAGAACACTAAAGATGCAAGGAAAGTAGTAGCCCAAGAGACAGAAAGGACCATATAAACCAGAGACTTCATCAGCCTGAGACCAGAAGAACTGGATGGTGCCGGGCTACCACCAGTGACGGAACTGATAGGGAACACAACAGAGAGTCCCAGATGGAGCAGGAGAAAGGTGGGGTGCAGAACTCAAATTCTAGTAAGAAGACCAGACTTAATGGTCTGACTGAGACTGGAGGAGCCCTGGAAAGCATGGCCCCTGGATAGTCTATTAGCCCAGAACTAAATTTGCGAGGCCAACTCTTCAGACAAGGATTGGAGTGGACAGTGGGACATGAAAGTGATACTCGTGAGGAGTGTGCCTCTTAGCCCAAGTAGATACAGGAGACTAAACGGGCAGCTTCTGTCCGGAGGTGAGATGGGAAAGCAGAGAGGGTTAGGAGCTGGTTGAATGGACATGGGGAAGCAGGGGTGGAAAGGAGGAGTGTGCTGTCACGGTAAGGGGAGAGCAATTAGGATCATATAACAATGTATGTATAAATTTTTGTATGGGAGATTAACTTGAAATGTAAACTTCACTTAGACTACAGCAATAAAAAATTTAAAAAAAAACCCAATAACAATCATTTTATTATTCCTCATATTTTTGTGGGTAAGCAATCTGGGAGGTGTTTGGCAGGGTGGTTCTGATTCATGTCTCTCATATGAGTTTGGCCAGCTGGAGACAGAGCTGGAAGAACAGGGGGCTGGAGCATCAGGAGACTGGCTGCAAATCTCTCTTTCTTCATGTAGTATTAGGGTCTCTCCATGTGGCTTCCTTTCTTCCTCCATGGTCTAGTTTGGACTTGGTCACAGCACAGTGACCTCAGGGAATTCTTATATGGCAGATTTTGGGTCCAAAAGCAAGGTCCCAAGACAACCATCTGAAAATTGTATTGCCTCTTATGATCTAGAAGCTTCTTAAACCACTTAGTGTCACTTCTGCCATAGTTGCAATCCAGTCAAGATACCAGGGGATGGAACATACGCCCCATTTCCAAGTGAGAGAAGTGTCAAATTTACATTATAAGAAAAGCATGTAAGGTAGAAGCAATAGTTGCAGCCGTCTTTGGAAACTACAACCTAAGACACACATAATAAGGTTGGACCAATGGAATGTCGATGGAAGGAATGGGTGGAATATCTAGATAATCCCTTTAAGTGTGTGTCTGTGTGAGGGGGAGTTCCATGGCTTGCACCTTCCTTGCCTTTTCCTGTAGGCTTGAAGGTGTACATGATGGAGGGTGAACTGTCTGCATAAACGTGTATATGTGCGCATACACGTACAGGCTGTACCCCTAAATCCCAAGCAATCTAGACTGTTAGGATAAGGACTCCACTATCCAATCTGATTGGGTGACACACACAAAGATACTTTACAGAGTGTTAGCAATTGAAAGCAAAACCAAAACCAAACCCATTGCTGTCAATTCAATTCCGACTCATAGTGACCCTGTAGGACAGAGTAGAACTGTCACATAGGATTTCCAGGGGGCTGGTGGAATCGAACTGCCGAGCTTTTGGTTAGCAGACAAGTTCTTAACCACTGCACCACCCAGGCTCCTAGCAATTGAAAGCCATTATTATTATTTATAAGGAGCCCTGGTGGCACAGTGGTTAAGAGCTCAGCTGCTAACTGAACGGTCGGCAGTTCAAATCCACCAGTCTCACTGCAGGAGAAAGGACCCGGCAACCTGCTCTCATAAAGACTGTAGCCTAGAAAATCCTATAGGATAGTTCTACTCTGTCCTATAGGGTAGCTAGACACACGACACACACGACAATAATTATTATTTATAGAAGGTAAACAGTAAACAACAGGGAACAGATTATTTATAGAAAGCAAATAGGAAACAACAGGAACAGATCAGAGATGAGCAGCTCTCGGCACAGTTGGGTGTTTTCTGTTGCCAAAGGCAGGTCAGCTTGGCTTTCCACGCTGCCTTTTGCTCTGTACCGGGCATCCACCTGCACAGGTCCAGACCGTGGCTGCTTCCCCTTTACAGGGCTCCCAGTTCCTCTGGTGACCTCCTGCCCGGAGGTGCCCAGCTCCACTCCATGCACTGACTCTACCCATTACCGCCATCTGCTCCGTGGGCCCACTCATCCACGACCACCATCTATCAGTCTCATGGTTCTCACCACTGGCACCGCTGCCACCGTTTCTCTACCATTCAGCTCTGTCGTGCTTGCTGTCATTTCTCTAGGTCTTTAATGTTACCAGCTCACTGTCACCAATTCAGTACAACCCTTTCACTTGGATCTAGAAGGTTCTCAGTGCAAGGACCCCAGTCCAAAGGATGCCCTTTTCTCCAGATTCTGGTTGATGAGGAGGTCCTCCCCAAAAACCTCTGTGAGATGGGCTACTTAAGTAGGAAAATTCCTTGTCAATTTCAAGGTGTGGATTTCCTAGCAGAATAGTAAACCAACCAATCATATTAGGTGGATTGCAAGCTACTTATAGGGATAGCAAACCGACCAATCATTGCAAGTCACTTAGGCAGATAACAAACAGACCAAACTTTGCAAGTCACTTAGACAGTCAGCAAACAGACCAATCACTTGGCAGATTGCGGCCTGACCAATCATTTTGGTGAACTACAAACCCACATAAAAAAACCGGTTGTACCACAGCGAGGTTGGAACACTTACCTTGGACAAGATGGAAGCCATATATTAACAATTAAGAGAATAACACTACCAGAAATGAAAGAGGAGGTGTCAACATATGTCCTGCAAACATTAAAAAAGAGAAAATAAATATTATAAACAATTTTATGACAATTGCTTCAATAGCTTACATTTAACAGACAAAAAAAATTCAAAAACTTCAAAACCCAATGGAATAATAAGTAGAAAATTTGAATAGCCCCATACCTCTTAAAGAAATTGAAATTGTTATTAAATACCTTCCCATAAATAAAACTTTAAGCCCATATGGCTTCATTGGTAAATTCTACCAAAATTTTGGGGAAGTAATAGCATTAAAAAATTCTTTGAAAGAGTAAAGAAAAATGGAACATATCCCAAGGAATATTGTAAGACCAGTTTAAGCCCTGTATTGAACTAGAACAAGGATACCACAATAAAATAAAATTACTAATTTTTGTCATGAACATAGATGCAAGAATTGTAAGCAAAATTAGGAAATTTTACAGTATATAAAAAGGATATGACACCATGACCAAGAGAGTTTATCTGAAGAATGAAAGGTTGACTTAACATATGAAAATCAGTCAATGTCAGTCACCATTATAATTATCTCAAAAAAAAAAAAAAGTCTTAACAAAATTCAACACTTGTTCACAATAAAAACTCTTGGCACTCTAAAATAAAAGGAAATTCCCTTGATCTGATAAAAACCAAACACCAAACCCACTTCCATTCAGTTGATTCTGACTCACAGTGACCCTAGAGGACAGAACAGAACTGCCTTATAGGGCTTCCAAAGCTATGAATCTTTACGGAAGCAGATTGCCACATCTTTCTCCCGTGGAACTGCTGGTGGGTTTGAATCACTGACCTTTTGGTTTGCAGCCTATTGCTTTAACTTCTGTGCTCCCAGGGCTTCTTGATCTGATAAAGTACATCTAAAACACACCCCACATCATCCATAATCAAGAAATATTGAACACTTCCTTCAAAAATTGGGAACAAAGTTGTAAGATGTTTACTCTCAACCCAGTCTATTCAACATAATCCTAGAAATCCCAGACAGTGCAATAAGAAAAGGAGAAGAAATAAAGAGCGTAAATATTGGGAAAAAAGTAGAACTCTCTTTATTCACAGACAACATGATTGTGTACATAAAAAATCCAAAGGAACCTACGAGAAAAATAAATCACTAGGACTGATAAGTAAATTTAGCGAGGTCACAGGCTCCAAAGTTAATATGAAAGAAAAAAAGTCAATTGTATTTCTATATACCAGCCACAGACATTTGGAGTATGAGTACTTTTTGAAACTGCCGCTTATAATAATATCTAAAAATATCAAAAACTTGGGAATAAATATAATAAAAGATTTGCAAAATCTCTACCCTGGAAAATAAAAAAAAAAGGCTGAGGGAAATGAAGAAAAACCAAATGAATGGAAATACATGCCATATTAATGGATTGGAAGATTCAATATTTTAAGATGTCATTCCTCCCCAAAATGACGTATGGATTCAAATCAAAATCCAAGCAGACACCTAGAGCCCAGATGTTGGTTGCTAATAGCATTCTCCAGTAAAAGAAACCTGGGCTCCTTGGAGAAATTGCTGATTCTAGGCCTGGGGCAGGAAATATGCCAGATAAGCCTGGAGAATTTTGTAGAGCCAAAAAGTAAGGAAGGGCTCAAAAACCAAAAATATGTGGTTATGTCAAAGAGACACAGGAACCAACCGAGCAAAACAAAATGAAATAGTATTGGGTTCTAGCCCAAAGTATAAAATAAATATACATTAAGCCACATTGATATAAATAAATGGTGGATAAATAAATAAATGGAGGAGTTTAGACAAATGTCTCATGCAGAAGAATTCCAAATAATTTAAGCAGATGCTTCACCCTCATGGAGGTAGAACATGATTCCTAGCACATAGTGACTTCCAAAAAGTACAATATGGAAAAGAGAAAAAAAATAGTAACTTTAAATTGGAAAAACCTGACAAACACTACCTCAACTAGGTGATCAAGATTAATCTTAATAATGATAAAGTATGTATCCTTGATACGAAGTGATAAGAATGGCACTTTACCTCTTCCTCCCAAAACTCCACCTAATCTTGAGCAAAACATCAGACAAACCCCAATTGGAGGAGATTCTACAAAATACCTGCGCCAATTGTGACACCACTATTGTTGCTAATTGTACTACTAAAGGGGCTAAGTGGGCAAACTCCACCTTTATTACTAACTGCGTGGTATCAGTGTGAATCTAATCCCCACCTGGAAATGGATCCAGAATTCACCTTCCCACATCTCCAAGATCCTTGGGGCCAGCCACTTCTTCTGTGGCACTTCTCTCACCCTAACCACCCTGACCACCTGACACCAGGTCATCAGGAACCAGATGCAGGCTCAGGAGTCTGCACTGCTTCCTGCGCTTCAGACAAGCCAGCTCCAACCTCTTTCACTAGCCCCCTGGGGCTAGGTCACATAGTTAGGATCCTTCCAGTCAATGAATATGCATGACTGCATTATGCCTCCCTCTGAGGTTAGTTTGCCAGGTGTAGGGCCTGTGTAGCCCCTACTTGCCTGGCTACTTTGGAAAACAAAAGCATCTTGATTGCTTGGATAATTTTCAGAAACCAGATACAAGAGGCCAGACTTAGTTCTTTGTCCCACACTACCTAATCAGTACTCTTCAAAACTGTCAAAGTCATCAAAAACATGTAAAGCCAAGCAACTGATACAGCAGGTAGAGCCTTCAGAGACATGACTACTAAATGTAATGTGGTGTCCTAGATGGGGCCCTGGAACAGAAAAGAGTATTAGGTTAAAACTAAAGGAATCTGAATAAACCATGAATTTAAGTTAGTAATGATGTATCAATATTTGTTCATTAATTGTGACAAATGTACCATACTAGTGTAAGATATTAATAATAGGGGAAATTGGGTGTGAGGTATATGAGAACATTCTCTTTTCTGTCTTCACTTTTCTGTAAGTCAAAATCTACTCTAAAATTTAAAAATTTCTTAAAGGGTAACAAAAATCCAAGCAGGTTTTTTTTTTTTTTTCTCAGCATTTATAAACTGATTCTAAAACGTATAGGGATATGCAAAGAACTAGAACAGTGAAACAATCAAAAAGAATAACAAAGCTGGAGGCCTTACACTACTTGATTTCTAGAAGTACTCTATAAGCTACAGTAATCAAGACAGTGTGGTACTGAGAAAAACATAGATTAATAGATCAACGGAACAGGATAGAAAGTCCAGAAATAGACCTACAGACATAAATTTAATTGAGTTTTGACACAATCACCAATCTGGCAATTCAATTCCATGGAAAAAGGAAAATCTTTCCAACAAATTGTGCTGAAATAAGAAGTTAACTATTTGGAAGGAAGATAAACTTGACTCCTTCCTCAAATCACATCCAAAAATTTATTTGGGAAGAATCATGGTCCTAAATGTGAAAGCTAAGTTTATAAAACCTGTAGAAGAAAAGATAGGATAATGCCTTCATAACTTTGGAGTGAGAAAAGATTTTTAGGTAGGACACAAAAGGCACTACTAATTAAAAAAAAAATAAACAAAAGAAAAAAAATTAGTTGGAACTTCATCAAAATTTAAAAACTTCTGCTCATCAATGGGCACTATTAAGAAAATAAAATGACAAGCCACAGATTGGGAGAAAACATTCACAATACATATATTTGATAGACAACTTGTATTCAGAATACATAAAGAATTCCTGTAAGAATTCTTACTGACCACTCAATACTGGCAAGGATGTGAGACAATAGAAACTCTTATTCATTTTTCATGGGAACGCAAAATGGTACAACCACTCTGGAAGACAAGACAGTCCGGCAGTTTCTTACAAAGCTAACCATATGATCTAGCAATCACAATCTCAGGTATTTTACCCAAATGAATTGAAAATTTATGCCTGCATAAAAGCCTATACACAAATGTTTATAGCTGTTTTATTCATAATTGCCAAAATTTGAAGCAACCAAGAAGTTCTTCAGTAGGTGAATGGATAGTACATATGTACAATGGACAATTATTTAGTGATTAAAAAGAAATGTGCTATCAAGCTATGAGAAGACATGGAGAAACCGTAAATGTGTATTGTTGAGTGATTGAAGCCAGTCTGAAAAAGCTGCACACTGTGTGATTCCAACTATATGACATTCTGGAAAAGGCAAACTACGGAGATGGTCAAAAGATCAGTGGTTGCCAGGGGGTGGGGTCGGGTGGGGAGAAGAAAGAATAGGTGAAGTGCTGGACATTTTAAGGGCAATGGAACTCTTCTCCATGAGATAGTAATGGTGGATACATGACATTATGCATTTGTCAAAACAAAACTGTACAACACAAAGATTGAACCCTAAAGTAAATTGAACTTCAGTTAATAGTCATGTATCAATACTGGTTCAACTGTAACAAGTGTAAAATGTTAATAATAGGATAAACTGTGTGCA
The DNA here is from genome assembly GCA_030035585.1 of Dugong dugon. NCBI lineage: Eukaryota > Metazoa > Chordata > Mammalia > Sirenia > Dugongidae > Dugong > Dugong dugon. The sequence continues at coordinate 178,821,510 of CM057462.1, read as the reverse complement.
GGATTGAGAGGGGTCATATGGGAGCTCTACTTTCTATGCAATTTTTCTATAAACCTAGTCGTGCTCTAAAACATATAATGTATTAAAAAATAATTCCTACAAATTACTGAAAAAACACATTATCCAATTAGAAATGTGCAAAACTCTTGAAATATATATTTCACAAAAGAACATAGATGAATAGCCAACAAGCATATAAAAAGAGGCTCAACATTATTAGTCTTAAAGAAAATGCAAATTAAACCCCTCATATATGACTTCACTCTCACTGTTGCTATTAGGTGCTGTAGACTCACACCACAATATGTACAACAGAACAAAACACTGCCCGGTCCTGTGCCATCCTCACAATCATTGTTATGCTTGAGCCTATTGTTGCAGCCACTGTGTCAATCCTTCTCACTGAGGGTCTTCCTCTTTTTTGCTGACCCTCTACTTTACCAAACATGATGTTCTTCTCCAGGGACTGGTCCCTCCTCATAACATGTCCAAAGTAAGTGAGATGAAGTCTTGCTGTCCTTGCTTCCAAAGAGCATTCTGGCTGTACTTCTTCCAAGATAGATTTGTGTGTTCTTCCGGCAGTCCACAGTAAATTCAATGTTCTTCTCCAACACCATAATTCAAATGCATCAATTCTTCTTTGGTCTTGCTTTTTCATCGTCCAGCTTTCTCATGTACATGAGGCGAATGAAAATACCATGGTTTGGGTCAGGCTCACCTTAGTTCTCAGAGTGACATCTTTGCTTTTTAACGCTTTAAAGAGGTCTTTTGCAGCAGATTTGCCCAATGCAAAACATCATATGATTTCTTTACTGCTGCTTCCATGGGCATTGATTGTGGATCCAAGTAAAATGAAGTCTGTCTTAGTCATCTAGTGCTACTCTAACAGAAAAACCACAAGTGGATGGCCTTAACAAAGAGAAGTTTATTCTCTCACAGTCCTGTAGGCTACAAGTCCAAATCAGGGCATCAGCTCCAGGAGAAGGCTTTTTCTCTATTTTGGCTCTGGAGAAAGGTCCTTGTGATGCATCAGTCTTTCCTTGGTCTGGGAGCTTCTCTGCGCAGGAACCTCAGGTCCAAAGGGATGCACTCTGCTCCCAGCACTGCTTTCTTGGTGGTATGAGGTTCCCATGTGTCTCTGCTCGCTTCTTTCTTTTATATCTCAAAAGAGATTGGATTAAGACACTATCGAATCTTGTAAACCTCATCAGTATAACCTCATCACATTGATAGAATTTACAGCACATGAGGAGATCATATATAACCTCATCATAGTGACAGAGTTTACAACACACAAGAAAATCACATCAGATTACGTAATCATACAATACTAGGAATCATGACCCAGTCAAGCAGACAGATGTTTTTGGGGACACAATTCAATCCATGACAAAGTCCTTGACGACTTCAATATTTTCTGCATTTATCATGATGTTGCTTATTGGTCCAGCTGTGAGGATTTTTGTTTTTTTTTTTTTATGCTGAGGTGCACTCTCACTGGAATGGCTAAAATTTAAGACGGACAATATTAAACATTGGTGAGAATGTTGAGCTACTGAAATTCTCATACACTGCTGGCCAAACTGTAAATGGTAAGACCACCTTAAAAACTTTTGATAGCTTCTCATAAAGTTAAAATCCCCTACCCTATAACCAGAAATTCCAGGTCTAGGTATTTAGCCAAGATAAGTAAAACTATAGGTCTACCAAAAAAAAAAAAAAAAAAAACAAATGGTACAACAATGATCTTAGAATCTCTGTTTCTAATAGCCCAAAATTGAAACACCCCAAATATCCATCTATAGAAAAATGGGTAAACAAATCATGGTACATTCATAAAACAGAATACTATTCAGCAGTAAGAAGTAAAGAACTACTGGTACTAATACACGCAACAGCATGAATACATTTCAAAAGCATTATGTTGAGCTAAGAAGCCAAGTTATCATTTTCTATTTGGCTTATTCAGTTTAACATAATGTTTTTCTTGTTTACTGTATTGTACTAAAGAACCAGTTAATCTGACTTGTGATGACCCCATGTGTGTCAAAGTAGAATTGTGCTCTACATGGTTTTCAGCGGCTAATTTTTTTTCAGAAGTAGATCACCAGGCCTTTTCTCTGAGGTGGCTCTGGGTGAACTTGAACTTCCAAACTTTCCGTTAGCAGCCAGCCAAGTGTGTTAAACGTTTGCACCACCGAGGGACTTCGTACCAAAGGCAAAACTGATCTATAGGAACAGAAATCAGAGAGTGTTTATCTCTCTGGGGTTGAGGGTGAACTGTCAACTGGAAAAAAAAAGGAAATTTTCTGGGGTGATGAAAATAATATCTTGATTTGGACTCAATTTCAAGCATGTGAAGAACTCATTGTTAGAACTCATTGAACTATCCATTTATGATCTGTGTATTTTCCTATATGTAATATACATGTCAATAAAGGAAAAAATGTCAATACAAAAAGGTAAAAAAAGTCTGGGTCTCTGAAATCTCAAACTACCATAGTAGCCCTGGGTTACTTACCCCTTACCTTTACACGAGAGAATAACAAACTTGGAGTTTCTTTGTTAGATTATAATTGAACTACAAAATAGTAACAAATCGTGGCAAATATAGCAGGGATGATGTCTTAATCATCTTGTTTCCCTAATGTCTAGTATTATCACGACCTTAAGAAATATTTGTTGAATTTAATCAAATTTTTACATTTAGAAGACCTCTAAGGGTATTTCCAGAATTAAGTGGCACAGTAGGTTTGACTCATTCCAGAAGCCCCAGTGCCATACCATGAGGCATTTTACCCAGATAAAACAAGCTCCTTGGGCAATGCACAATAATCTGGGAATGTACAGAGAATGGTGAGCCTCTCTGATTATGATTTATTTTGTATACTTCCAGTTTAGTTCCTAATTTTTATTTGAGGGAAAGGGGAGAAGTTGGGAGAGGACGTTTTTCCCCTTTGCGGAAATGTGGAAATATCCTGAAAGTGTCATCAGGAAAGGAAGCTTTCAGAGACTGATTTATTGTATATTGTTGAATTTTGGAAAATTCCAGAGTTGACCATTTCACAAGGCTATTTCTGTAGAATTACAAAATTACCAGTCAGCTTCCCAGGAGTGTGTGTCACAGTGAAGTTGAATGACTGAACTTTGGGTTGTGGCTGATTCACACGTGTTTGAAGATGTGGACCTATACTTCTTTTGCTCATAACTATCTCTAGGAGTATCAATGCTGTAATTAAGCTAGAGCAGCAGGTCTGAAGAGAGAGATCACATAAAGTCAATAAGAGCCAGCTTTCCTTCAGGTAGAATAATGGTCCTGTTTGCCTTTTCTCCCTGCTAGGGGTAGGGGGGAGGGTTAGGTTGGCTGTCTACCAAAAATGTCGGCAGTTTGAATCCACCAGCCACTCCTTTGAAACCCTATGGGGCAATTCTTACTTCAGGTGGGAGTTATTTAAGGAGCACAAACCGTATATTTTGGATCCAGCTCCCTCCAGTCTAGTCCATATTTTTAAAATTCCTCTGCCTACTCTTGCTACATGAGTCTTGATTTCATCAAGGGTATATCTCTTGACTCCATGCCTCAACTTATCTCATTCTGAACCCCACTTTACCTGCTGCTACCTTTTCCCTTGTTCTATGATTCTGCATTCTCTTAAGAGTTTAGACCTGATACTGAAATGGTTTTCACAGCTCAGATCTGGGCTTCTCTAAAAAGCAATGATAAACTTCTGATTTAGCTTCATCGCCTGTGGCCACTGGGAGTTCATCCCTATGATAATGGACATTAGACAGTGTGAAGTTACATTTGTTGATAGTCTCACTCTGCGCTTCTTTATGGGACTGAGAGAATGTAATCCAGCTTAAAATATAAGGTTCCAGAGTCTGAAGCCTGGGTGTAAATTCCTTCTGTAACTTTGGGTATGTTGCTTATCCTCTCCGTGACTCAGTTTTGTCATCTATAAAATAAAACTAAAAAAAAAAAAAAAACACTGCTGTTGAGTAGATTCCAACTCATGACCACCCCATGGGTTTCAGGGTAGAACTGTGCTCCACAGGGTTTTCAATGGCTGTGACCTTTGGGAAGTAGATCTCCATGCCTTTCTTAATAGTGGTGGTAATAATAATAAATTCATTGGATTAATATAGGAGGTAAATAAGTTAATGTATGTATCACAAAAAACTATATAGAGCACATAGGAAGCACTCAATGAGCATTCACTGGTGTCATTAATATTAGTATTATTACTATTATTCCCCTGTTTATATAACTGGGCTTCTAGTTTGTCTAGAGACCAACTGCTCGTCTTGTGTCCAGCCTTGGAGCCTGGATTCTAGTCCTGTTGCCCTGTGTTGGGATCCTATCTTGAGAAATTTCTTAATTCCCTATAAGTTCAAAGACTTATTTTGCTTTTACCCTTTTGGTTGTCTTTGCTGATTCCTCAGCCAAGGGTTTGAAGCCTTGCCACCTACCAGAGACTTAGTTAGTCTGACTCTACAAATCCTGTCTATTTCTGTATCCCCTTCGTTGCTGTGGACTAGATTCCCATGGACACACCCTGAATCTTCCTCATGCCAGTAACTCCACAGGAGTGCTATCTTTTGTCTATCTCCGTTACCTCCCGTCTATTGACTTCCTTCTAGTTCCTACAGCTGATTCTGTTCCCCCAGCATCTGCAGCATTCTACTTCTAATTCCAAAGTTAGTCCCATTTGAACTTACATCATTGCACTTCAAAAGAACCTGCCTTCTCGTGTTTTTAATATATGACATGGTCACTGAATCCGATACTTACATTTAGATGTTTCTGTGGTGGCCCAGTGGTGAAGAGCTCGGCTGCTAACCAAAAAGGTCGGTGGTTCAAATCCACTAGCCGCTCCTTTGGAAACCCCATGGGGCAGTTCTACTCTGTCCTATAGCGTCACGCTATGAGTTGAATCGACTTGATGGCAATGGGTATGTAGATTCAGCTCATGAAGAAAATAAAGATTGAATTGCTCAAGGCCTGTTTTAAGAAAAATTTTCACCATTTGTCTCTGGACTCTTTTGCTCTAAGACATATATTTGACATTTTTATTTTATAAAATATTATAACCTTTTATCTATAGATATTTTAATTTTAGAATCACTTTCCTAGTTTTAATTCATTTGATCTTCATAATTACCCATTTAAAAAACAAATTGGTAGCACAACTGAGACCAAGGCTCAGCAATTTTCTACAGCTTCCCCCAAAATAAACTTCTAGTGAAAATCACAACTTGAAACTAGAGCCAAAATCTCCTGTATTTAAGGCAGGTTCTTTTCTGATAAAATCAAATTCTCTTCCAAGTGCTAAATTTTGTTGGAGATGGAGACCAAGATAAAAATCATTTTGTTTTTCATCATTTGGTCAAAATGAACAAAACAACATCTTGAGTTCATTCATGAGTTTCCTGTGGATAGCCTTCATTTAGGTAGTGCTGGGCCAGGCCCTCAGACATATGCTTTGGGTCTTGATTAAATCAGGTACTCTTTCTTTCCCTGAGAAGAACAGACATGTTTTATAGGTCTCAAGCACCAGTAAAGATGATGATGGCCATTCCCTTGACTCATAAAAGGCCCTTTCCTTTGGACAGGAGTCCCTGAGTGGCACAAGTGATTAACTCACTGCTAACGGAAAGGTTGTCAGTTTGAGTCCATGCAGAGGTTCCTTGGAAGAAATGTCTGGACATCTACTTCTGAAAAATCAGTTACTGAAAACCCTATGGAGCATGGGTCTACTCTGACATACATGGAGTCCCTATGAGTTGGAGTTGCTTCCACGAGAACTGATTATTTTTATTTTGCTTTAGGCAAAATTGCATATGAAAACTGTTAATTAAAGAAAAAAGTGGCAACCAACAAGGTGAGGCACAGACTTCCTGAGCAAGATGTTGAGTGAGAATTCCCTTTGTGCCTAACACAGTTGTTCTTAACACCTGCAATGAAGTCACTGTAAGACAGCGTTTGGTTTTCTAAGCAATTCATGTCACACCAGGCCACTGTGGTTTGGATGCAGCACTAGTCAGAAGGTGTCAGAGGGAGAGAAAGTTAGTTAGAAAGATGCAAGCACTCTGCAATATTATTGTAACAATAGAACCATCTGGGAAGTGTATATTATAGATAGCACATTTTGAAAGTTGAGAGTGTAGCCATTAAATATCACTCAGAGAAAATTAGATTTGGCCAAATGATCTGAAGAAAGGCTATGCCAAATGAATGTAAGCCTCCCTGAAGAGTTTGCTAACTAGAACATTTTCTGAGTAGTTTTTTAGGTACTGAACACTATATTATGACAACTCAGGACATATTCAATAGAAATCAAAGTAGTAGCTCCTGCCTCTAATATTAATATTAAGAATATATATATATAAAATAGCAATTGATTAGATATAGGGAAATATATCAACAGCACGGTACATATTGAAATGTATACATATTGAAAGACAGATGTAAAGAGATGATCAAAGTTGAATGGGAGGCAATCAGGGAAGGTTTCTGGAGAAAATATGTTTCATACTGAGTCTTAAAATACAGTGGAGGGAAGGGTAGAGGGACTTACAGTTCTGGTGAATGGGCTAAGGATGATACATACAGTTTAAGTGTGAGAAACAGCAAAGCAATTAGCCTTGGTTCCTGTAGAGGGGCTGTATTGACAAAAAATGAAAATAATATTGGCATTTAATGATAGCATTTTAAAATGTGAGAATCACACCATATCAAATCAATCTTCTTAAAGCACTGTTTGGATCACATTACTGTCCTACTCAAAAGCCTTCACTGGCTACCATCACTCATTAGGCAGAAGAATGATATTAAGAGAGTGAACTCTATAAGCAGACAATAAACTTCACACTGAATTTCCAGTTTAATATCTAATTACATTCCACCCCAGCTCTTATCATTTGCACCAGCTAAACTGGACAACTTACTGTTCTTTGCAATTGTCTTACACAATCCCAATTTTCAGTTTCTCCTTGTTTAAGATGGCCTACAAATGTTGTATAATTTGCTCTTTTCTCTGCTCCCTTACATCATCTACTTTCCTCCACATAGAAGCCTCAGCTTCATACTTCCTTTCTACCAATAGCTGAAAGAATGCTATCTCCCAGCTTCAGCTTAGATTCTTCTAGAAATCCTGCCCTGACCGTCACTCCCACCTGTGTTTGTTCCCTGTCCTATATGTTCACATCACATCTTGAGCTTAGCCATATGAGGCACATCACAGTGTCCTGATGTAGCCTGACTGTTTGTCTCTATGGGCAGACTTTGAACTTCTTGAGACAAGGTGCTGCCCTTTGCTCCGTTTTGTGTCACCGCACCCAGTATAGTTCTTCATACATACCTGGCATTCAGACAATATGTGTTTAATGAATAAATTAATATATGCATACACAGACGGCACAAATAACAGTAAATAATGTTAAGATACTTGAGGGAAAACTGTACTTTTTATTTTTTAATATTGTACCTAGCAAGTTGATACAAATAACTGACTCCTTAATAATGACTCTGAATTATAATGACACAACATGAAGAAAAATTGTCCATGAAAGCCTGGTAACTCTGCTGAAACCACAGCTAAATCCATTATCCTTATGTTGTTCATCTTTTGAACCGTTTTAATTTCTGTGAAGCTGAACTCCTTTTTTCCTTCATTTGCTAAGAACAATTGACTCTGCCTGCCTGGCCTGAGGAAGGCTCCTGGGTATCATTGCTCTGGCAGGTGGTTTTCATTTGCCTGTCCAGAGATGCTGGCACTCCTGCAAACATAGCTTCTGTCTCCCTCCCAGCAGGTCCCCAGTGCTGCCTGCTGCCTGCATCCTAAACAATGGCTTGTTATAACCTGGAATCTGTGGTTCTAACAGCAATGCAGCTCTCTTTTCCTACAGCAACCCTCAGGGAAAAAAAAAAAAAAAACCTTCTTAGACTATTACATTGCAAAATATATTTTTAAATTTTAATTAAATACACTACTTTTCAAACATTTCTTCTGTGATGATATATGTTGTCCATTTAAACTTTGACAAAAAGAGCTGAATTGGACTGGGACCTTATTGTTAAGCCCTGGCAGCTGCTGACTGGGTTTAGTTTCCTAAGCAACCTGGAAACTTAATTATACCCAAACAACAAGGACAAGTATTTAGAGGAAGAAGATTTAATGAAATCACCATCGTCAAGAATCTAAGAACTGAGATTACTGAGGGAAAGGAAAGTCAAAGTGAGAAAATGTGATTGGTGGTCCGAAAAATATCTGCAGAGATTTTGAAACAATAATTTTCAAAGTGCTTCAATATTTTAAATATTTATTAGATAATCTTCAGGTTTTCAGTGGGAGATCTGACTGCAAGTATTTAAACAATCACCTAAATTTCATTGTCTTGAACAGTGCTTGCACCTAGTAGCTGTACAGGGTTAAGGAAATGTTTCTTAAAGACATGATCTTTGAGCTGGACTTTCAAACGTAGGTAGAATTTGGATACATTTGTGATCACAATTAATCTGTTTATTCGGTTCAAATTCCCCACGTGTTGCCATCATGGTTTGCTGTTATACCTACCTGGTTTCCCTAACATTATTCCAATTCCCCATCACCCCATCAATATAACATTCAGCCTGGTCCAGATTAAAGTGCTGTGAAGAATCTAGCTCCTCCTGTGATTCCATATTGTTATTAATGCAATCTCAAACTATAGCTCTTATTATGTTGAGAGCTTTAAAATTAAGAGGCCTTAATATATGAGATTCCACGGAGTTCTGGCAAAGTGGCACTCTAGGCAGAAGCACCACGACATCCCTCCACAGCAAAGATCCAAAAAACTAAGCCGAACGGAGAATACAACAATCCTGAAACCCTAAAACATCAAATGAAGAGACAAAGAACTCAGCCAAGCACCAAATGGAGTGAGAAAACTGACAGAGAACGGAGAGCAAGGAGAGATTCATGCAGAGGTCCCCTACCAGCTAACGCAGCACGGATCCACCATCTTGGACTCCTATCAGAGACCAGCAAACGGAAGTATGAGAAAGCAGCCTCACCGAGCATCCAACAGGAGACAAAACAACCAGTAATTTGCGGTGTGCACTTTCCCACCCACCACTCCTCTTTGCCCCTGTTCGGCCTCCTCTGCTTCCTGCGACCACGTTCTCTTGACTGGGAAGCGCTGGCTGCTTGGATTCCACACACCCAAGTGGGTGGCTCTCTGGGTGCCATTTGTTGGCTGCTAGTGTTGCTTTTTTTTCTTCTGCTTCTTTTGAATTCTCACTTGCCTCTCGCCACCTCCCCCTCCTTTCACTCGAGTGCCTGGCTCCGTGCGCCATCTTTGCTTCTTCCTGAGGGACTCCAGAGCGCCGGCAATTTGTGATATAGGCTTTCCCACTCTCTACCCTGCTGCACCCACACTTGGCCTCCTCTGCTTCCCGCGGACACAGTCTCTTGTCCAGAAACACCAGCCCACACTAGCTGGCTCTCTGAGCGCCATTTGTTGGCTGCTGCTGTTGCTTTTTTTTTTTTTTCTGATTCTTTTGATTTTTTGCTTGCCTCTCGCTGCCTCCCCCTCCTTTCGCTCGAGTGTCTGACTCCGTGCGCAACCTTTGCTTTTTCCTGAGGGTCTGCGGAGCTACATTCAAGTGTGGAGCTGCTTCCCAGTCTGGGCTACCGCACTGATGGGATCCCGGGGCTTTTGTTCATTTGTTCATTTTGAATGTTTGTTTGATTTCTTTTCCTTTTCTTGAGTTAGGAGCCCTTTCTGGACAGGCAGAGCTGCGTGGTGAGGAACTCCCCTTCAGCTTCCACAGACGTGCAGAGAGATCCCTGAGAGCATTTCTTTTTTTGTTGATTTTTTTTCTATTTTTTGGGGGGACCTTTCTTGTTCTTTTTTTTTAATTCGTTTTGTTTTCTTTTCCCTCTTTTTCCCTTTTTGTCTTTCTTCATTGCTCAGTTTCTCATCTCTCTATATCTTCCTTCTCTTTCTGATCCCTGAATACCCGGTGTTGTATACCTTACGCCTTCTAGACAGGCTGTACTGCAATACCTGAGAGCGACTTTCCCAGACCTCATAGCTGCATCGGTGGGATCCCTGGGAACTTTATGGTTCTTTAACCATTCTGATTTTTATTTATTCATTCTTTTCTTTTCTTCCCCTTCCCTTTCTGTTTTTCTCTATTTCATAGTCTCTCATTTCTCCATTCCAACAGCAAGCTGCCCTAGTATTCTTTTTTGTTTGTTTGTATGTTTTTGGCTCCTGTTCCTCTTCCCTCTCTCCCATATCCATCTTAGCTCCACACATAACAATCTCCCTGCTGCATCCTGCCTACCTGCACCTTGCGCTTGACATCACACCACTAAGCAGCACAGGCAAGGCCTACTGGAACCTGACTTGCACTGATTACTGACCCACCCTAGTGGCTGTAGTAAGTGCCACAAACAACCCATCACAGTAACTCCTCTTCAGCTAGACATGCCCGGCTGTACCATATCTGAGTGACTGACCCTGCCAGTTGGAGAAGGAGGAGAAAAGTATTGAGCACATAGACAAGCAAACAATAAAGAACACACAGTCCCTCTGCTCAGACATAGTCAATATTTTTTTAAAAAAACGGGATGAAACAAACAAATCTACAATCAATAAATGAGAAAAATAACTACTGAATGCCCAGAAGACAGCAGACAATATCAAAACATTTACAAAAACAGTACAGGATGGTTCCAGTAGGCACCCAAAATAAAACACCAGATGATTTTTCAGTAGAAGAAAAAGCACTAGAACGACCTGATAGGGAATTCAAATCTCTAATACTCGGAATTCTCCAAGAACTGAGGCAAAAAGCTGACAAACATGAGGAAAAAATAGACAAATTCATGGAAAATACAGACAAAAAATTGGAAGAATTCAGGAAGATGTGGCAGGAACAAAATGCCAAAATAAATTCACAACTAAAAATTATACAAAGACAACAATTAGAAATCCAAAAGATAAACAACAAAATTTCAGAAATGGATGATGTCATAGAAGGGCAGAGAAGCAGATTTGAAACGGTGGAAGACAGAATCAGTGGAATTGAAGACAAACACTTGGATACAATTCTGTTTCAGGAAAACTCAAAAAAAAGAACAAACAAAAATGAAGAGACACTGAGAGTTATGTGGGAAACAATGAAAAGCAAAAATCTGTGAGTGATTGAAATTCCAGAATGGGGGAGAAAACAGAAAACACAGAGAGGATCATTGAGGGACTGCTGACAGAAAACTTCCCCAATATCATGAAAGATGAAAAGCTGGCCATCCAAGAAGCTCAACGAACCCCATATAGAAGAGACCCCAAAAGAAAATCACCAAGACATATCATATTCACACTCACCAAAACCAAAGACAAACAAAGAATCCTGAGAGCAGCTCATGAAAAACAAGAAGTCACATACAGAGGAGAAACAATAAGACTAAGCTCAGATTATTTGGCAGACACCATGCAGGCAAGAAGGCAATGGGATGACATATATAAAATCTTGAAAGAAAAAATTGTCAGCCAAGAATAATATATCCTGCAAAACTCTCGTTCAAATATGATGGTGAAATTATGTCATTTCCAGATAAACAGAAATAAAGGAAATAGGTAAAAGTCAAATCAAACTTACAAGAATTATTAAAGGGAGTTCTTCACTCTGAAAACAAACAGCTTCAGCTCACAGGCAGAACCTAGGACGTAGGATCATACCAGCCAGATACCAATATAGGAAATGAACTCTCGAGGACTATCCAAAACCAAAAGAAGTACAACAGGGAATCAGAGCAATTAATCAGTAAATGACAACAACATCAAACCAATAAAAGACGGAATAAATGGCATAGGTATAGAACCTTCTAATGAAAAGGAAGGCAAGGCGATACCAAGTAACAGTAGACCGCTTCAAACTTAGAAAGATAAGGGTAAAATTCATGGTAATCACAAAGAAAGTTAACAAACCAACTCATAAAAATAAAGACAAAAACATAAAGTCTCAGCAAAAACAAAACCTACAAAAACAAAAGAAAGGGAAAAAAAAAAACACAAACAAAAGTAACTCAGCACAAGGGAGTAAGAAGAACAAAGAAAACTTCAGCACCACAAAAAAAAAACACTACAAAATGACAGCAACAAACTCACACCTATCAATAATTACACTGGATGTAAATGGACTCAATGCACCCATAAAGAGACAGAGAGTGACAGAATGGATAAGAAAACAGGACCACCAATATGCTGTCTACAAGAGACACACCTTAGAAACAAAGATATGAATTTATTAAAAGTCAAAGGTTGGAAAAAAATATATCAAGCTAACAACTATCAGAAAAGAGCAGGAGGGGCAATTCTAATCTCAGATAAAATAGACTTTAAAACAAAATCTACCATAAAAGACAAAGAAAGACACTATATAATGATTAAGGGGATGATCCATCATGAAGACATAACCATAATAAACATCTACACACCCAATGACAGGCCTCCAAAATACATAAAACAAACTCTAACAGTACTGAGAAAAGAAATTGACAGTTCCACAATAATAGTAGGAGACTTCAACACACCACTCTCAGTAAAGGATAGAACTAAGAAGAAACTCAGCAAAGATACAGAAGACCTAAAGGGCACAATCAGCCAACTTGACCTCATAGACATATATAGAACACTCCATCCAACTGCTGCAAAGTACAGATTCTTTTCCAATGCACATGGAACGTTCTCCAGAATAGACCACATCGTAGGCCACAGAGAAATCCTCAACAAGATCCAAAACACTGAGATAATTCAAAGTATCTTCTCTGACCACAATTCCATCAAGGTAGAAATTAACAATAGAAAGAGCAAGGAAAAAAAAAACCAACTACATGCAAACTGAATAATACCCTGCTTACACATTACTGGGTAATAGAAGAAATCAGATGGAATAAAAAATTTCCTAGAGTCAAATGAGAATGAAAACACATCATACCAAAACCTTTGGGACACAGCAAAGACAGTCCTCAGAGGACAATTTATAGCAATAGATGCATATATCAGAAAAGAAGAAAGGGACAAAATCAAAACATTAACTACAGAACTCAAACAAATAGAAAGAAAACCATGAAAAAAGCCCACAACCACCGAAAGAAAGGAATAAAGATCAGAACAGAAATAAATGAAATAGAGAACAGAAAAACAATAGAAAGAATCAACAAAACCAAAAGTTGGTTCTCTGAAACAATCAACAAACTCAACAAACCACTGGCCAGACTGACAAAAGAAAAACAAGAGAGGACGTAAATAACCCAAATAAGAAATGAAATAGGGGACATTACAACAGACCCAACTGAAATAAAAAGGATTATAATAGAATATTATGAAAAACTATACTCCAACAAATTTGAAAACCTAGAGGAAATGGATAAATTTCTAGAAACACACGGCCTACCCAAACTACAACAAAGTGATGTTGAAAATCTGAATAGACCCATAACAAGAGAAGAGATTTAAAAGGTAATAAAATAACTCCCAACCAAAAAAAGCCCTGGCTCAGATGGCTTCACTGGAGAATTCTACAAAATATTTATAGAATAGCTTGTACCAGCACTACTCAAGCTATTTCAGAGCATAGAAGAGGAAGCAACACTTCCAAATTCATTCTATGAAGCCAGCATAATGCTGATAACAAAACCAGGCAAAGACGTCAAAAAAAAAAAAAAAAAGAAAATAACAGACCGATATCTCTCATGAATATAGATGCAAAAATTCTGAACAAAATTCTAGCCAATAGAATTCAGCATCATATCAAAAAAATAATACACCGCGACCAAGTAGGATTCATACCAGCTATGCAAGGAGGGTCCAACATTAGAAAATCAATCAAAATAATCCACCACATATATAAAAGGAACGAAAAGAATCACATGATCATCTCAACTGATGCAGAAAAGGCATTTGACAAAGTCCAACACCCATTCCTTATAAAAACTCTCAATCAAATAGGTATAGAAGGGAAATTTCTCAACATAATAAAGGGCATCTATGCAAAACCAATAGCCAACATCATTCTTAATTGAGAGAGGCTGAAAACATTCCCCTTGAAAACAGGAACAAGACAAGGATGCCCGTTATCACCACTCCTATTTAACATTGTGCTGGAAGTTCTAGCTAGAGCAATAAGGCAAGAAAAATAAATAAAGGGCATCCAAATTGGTAATGAAGAAGTTAAACTGTCCCTGTTTGCAGATGATATGATACTATACATAGAAAACCCTAAAGACTCCACGAGAAATCTACTGGAACTAATAGAAAGATTCAGCAGAGTAGCAGGATACAAGACAAACATTCAAAAATCAGTTGGATTCCTATACACCAGTAAGGAGAACGATGAAAAGGAAATCAAGAAAACAATACCATTTTCAATAGCCCCTAAAAAGATAAAATACTTAAGAATAAATCTGACCAGGGATGTAAAAGACCTATACAAAGAAAACTACAAACACTACTGCATGAAACCCAAAGGGATCTACATAAATGGAAAAACATTCCATGCTCATGGATAGGCAGACTCAACATTGTGAAAATGTCAATTCTACCCAAAGCAATTTACAAATACAATGCAATCCCAATCCAAATACCAACAACGTTTTTCAAAGAGATGGAAAAACTAGTCATTAACTTTCTATGGAAAGGGAAGAAGCCCCGAATAAGTAAAGCACTACTGAAGAAGAAGAATAAAGTTGGATGACTCACACTACCTGACTTCAGAACCTACTATAAAGCTACTGTAGTCAAAACAGCCTGGTAATGGTACAACAACAGATACATTGACCAATGAACAGAATTGAGAACCCAGATGTAAATCCATCCACCTCCGGTCACCTGATCTTCGACAAGGGCCCAAAGTCCATCAAATGGGGAAAAGACAGTCTTTTTAAGAAATGATGCTGGCAAAACTGGATATCCATTTGTAAAAAAATGAAACAGGACTCATACCTCACACCGTATACAAAAACGACTACAAAATGTATCAAAGACCTGAATATAAAGCCTAAAACTATAAAGTTCATAGAAGAAAAAATAGGACCAACATTTCAGGCCTTAATACATGGCATTAACAGGATACAAACCATAACCATCAACGCACAAATCCCAATAGATAAGCTAGATAACTGGGATCTTCTAAGAATCAAACACCTATTTCAAAAGACTTCACCAAAAGAGTAAAAAGAGAACCTACAGACTGGGAAAAAATCTTTGGATGGTACAAGTCAGACAAAGGTCTAATCTCCATAATCTACAAGAAAATCCAACACCTCTCCAACAAAAAGATACATAATCTTATTAAAAAATGGGCAAAGGAAATGAACAGACACTTCACCAAAGAAGACATTCAAATGGCCAACAGACACATGAGGAAATGCTCGCGATCACTAGCCATTAGAGAAACGCAAATTAAAACCACAATGAGATACCATCTCACCCCGGCATTACTGGCACGAACCAAAAACACTGGAAATAACAAATGTTGGAGAGGCTGCGGGGAGATCGGAAGTCTTATGCACTGCTGGTGGGAATGCAAAATGATACAACCATTTTGGAAAATGATATGGCGCTTCCTCAGAAAGCTGGAAATAGACATACCATTCAATCCAGCAATCCCACTCCTAGGAATATATGCTAGAGAAATAAGAGTCGTCACTTGAATAGACACATGCACAGCTATGTTCATGGCAGCATTGTTCACAACAGCAAAACGCTGGAAACAACGTAGGTGCCCATCAACAGATGAATGGATAAACAAACTATGGTACGTACACACAATGGAGTACTATGCAACGAGAAAGAACAACCATGAACCTGTGAAGCATCTCATAACATGGATGAAACTGGAGGACATTATGCTGAGTGAAATAAGTCAATCACAAAAGGACACATATTGTATGAGACCTCTATTGTAAAAACCCATGCAAAAGTTCACACACAAAATGTAACAATCTTTGTTGGTTACCAGGGATGGGAGGGGTGGGTGGGAAATATTAAATAGGCAATAGATAAGTGGTATCTTGGGTGAAGGGTGAGACAGTACACAGTACAGGGGAAACTAGCACAACTTGTACCAGGAAAGGTCATGGAAGCTCCATAGACACATCCAAACTCCCTGAAGGACTGAATTGCTAGGCGGAGGGCTCTGGGGACCATGGTCTCGGGGAACGTCTACCTCAATTGGCATGACACAGCTTATAAAGACAATGCTCTACATTCTACCTTGGTGAGTAGTGTCTGGGAACTTAAAAGCCTGTGAGCGGCCATCTAAGATCCTCCACTGGTCTCATCCCATCGGGAGCAAGGGAGAATGAAGAGAACAGGATATAAGGAAAAGATTAGTCCAAAGGACTAATTGTCCACAGCTACCAAGGCTTCCACTGGGCTGAGTCCAGTACAGCTAGATGGTGCCCGGTTCTGGACAGAGCTGGTAAGGATGTAGAGCATAATTCTAACTCACAAAAAAAAAAGACCAGATTTATTGGCCTAAGGGAGACTGGAGAAACCCCGAGAGTATGGCCCCCAGACACCCTTTAAGCTCAGTGGTGAAGTTACCTCCAAGGTTCACTGTTCAGCCTGGGAGTGGACAACCCCTTAAAACCAAATGAGACTAACGAGGTACAGGAGTCCAGTGACAAGGGCCAGAAGGCAGAAGGGGAGAAGGAAGCAGGTGATAGGGAACCCAAGGTTGATTAAGGATATTGTTGATGTGTTGTGAGACTGTTAACCATTGTCATAGTGCAACATGTGTAGTAACGGTTAAATGAGAAACTATTTTGTTCTGTAAGCCTTCATCTTAAGTGAGAATAACAGCACAATTGGAAGAGTGCAGTCAATGTCACTGAACTGTGTACGTAGAAATTTTTGAAATGCTGTATCTTTGGCTGTGTGTATTTTCAACAACAACAA
This sequence comes from Dugong dugon, assembly GCA_030035585.1. Taxonomy (NCBI): domain Eukaryota; kingdom Metazoa; phylum Chordata; class Mammalia; order Sirenia; family Dugongidae; genus Dugong; species Dugong dugon. The sequence goes on along the minus strand of CM057462.1, from coordinate 178,804,557 downwards.
CAAAAAAATAGTTTGAGAAGTTAGAGGTTAATATGTTGTGGGGTTGTTAACCAATGTCATAAAACAACATGTGTACTACTGTTTCATGAGAAACTATTTGTTCTGTAAGCCTTCACCTGAAGTACCGTAAAATATTAAAAAAAAAAAAAGATATGAGATTCCAAAACAAACTTCCAAGTAATTTACCAGACCTTCATTAGCATCTATACAGATAATCAGAAATTTTGCTTCAATGCATCCTGTTGAAGGAATTTCCCTAATTTATGGGACACCCTATATCGGTATTAAAAAATTCTCATTGAAAGCCTTCCTCATATTGAGCCAAAATATGCCACCTGTCTTCTACTCTTTTGTCCTAGTTATACCCTACAGCCACACATAAACCCATTTCTCTTTCATTGGACTCTTTATATTTGAAGTAGATGTCATATTTCTAAAAGAAACCCTGTTGGTGCTGTAGTAAAGCATTCAACTGTTATCCAAAAGGTCCCTGGTTCTAAACCCCTAGCCACTCATGGAAGAAAGACATGGCAGTCTGCCTCTGTAAAGATTATAGCCTTGGAAATCCTATGGAGCAGTTCTACTCTGTCCTACAGGGTCGCTATGAGTCGGAAATCAATTCAATGGCTATGAGTTTCTGGTTTTGGTGGCCATGTTTCTCATGTCTGTTTTCTTCTCCAGACTAATTACCTCTACTTCTTCCAATCACTTTTCAGGTTTAATAAAAGGAAGAGATTCAGAAATCAGAGGTATATTTCCTCCATCATCGTATTTAAGTCTTGCCCCTTCATAATTTTTTATCCTCTCATTTAGTCTCCTAGTGTTGACTAAAGTCCCTGGGTGGTGCAAATGCTTAAAAAATTTGGCCACTAACTGAAAAGTTGGAGGTTTGAGTCCACTCAGAGGTGCCTCAGAAGAAAAGCCTGGCCAAAGTCAGTTACTTAAAACCCAATGAAGCACAGTTCTATTCTGACACACATGAGGTCACCATGAGTCGGAGTCGACTTGAAAATGTGAAATGCCCTTCAATGCTTATATATGTGCATCTTTAGAGCTACTGAATAGGAACTTGATTTATCTATTTCTGATGGAGGTGTTCATATGTGTTTTCCTATTCATTTGTACAAATACATTGAATGTTCCTGAAAATTAAATATTATTTTCTTCACTTTCCCTCTTTCTAGCCCAAATTCATAACCTAGTCAAGAATGTTAAGTTTTCAGTGCCTAGGATATGCTTGAAGAAAACATCCAGGAACTTTTTAAAAGTATTTAGCTTTGTTTATTTTGTAATTAAATGTATAGAAGATTTACATAGTTCTATTTGTAGTAACAAAAATACCTTGGAAGCAAGACTATGATAAATATGTAAAAATAAATATAGATTTATCGTAGACAAAATTCTATGTATGTATACATTTTGTATAAAGTAGCACATTTGTATCCAGAAAGCTTTTTAAAAAAAGAAAAAGGATTGAAGAAATATATTCAATGCTTTAAACGATGTAAGACTAAATTTCTATCCAAATTTAAGAGAGAAATAGAAATATGCCTTATTTTGATGTTTAATCAACCCTCGTTAACACAAAGTTCTTCTTCTTGTGTAGATATACACCCACTCTTCACTTATTGAAATGCTTAGGTTCCAAAGACCAGGTCATTATACAAAAACTGGCATTATGCGAGATGGAGGAAGACACATCAGATCACACAGTGGAGGATGACTACATCATTCCTAACTGCAAAATTACATCATTACATAACTGCCAAACCACTGTCAATCATAGCCCAGCCAAGATGACTCATACCTTAACCATAATAGCCAGTGTTACTCTCGCCTCGCACCTTGGCATTTGTTACTGTTGGACGCACGTTGTTAATGCGCAAAATAATCAGATAGTAGATTTTTTACTATTGTCATAAATTAGAAATGTCAGATAATGAGATGGTCAATAAGTGAGGAATAGGTGTACACACACTCAATTCTCTAAAACATCATGAAAACACAGCATTTTTTCCTGCAAGTGCAAAGCATCACAAAAAATCTAGCTTCATATATAATCTGGGTGGTTGCTCAATGACGTCGTTAGGAATCTGTCTGATTTGTGACCCTCAATACTAGCAAAAGCTATGAGTGAAACGAGTTGTTCTAGCCTTCTTGTGCTCACAGTCATTGCTGTGCTTGAGCCTATCATTTCAGCCACTGTATCAATCCATCGCCTTGAGGGTCTTCCTCTCTTTCATTGACCCTCTACCTCACCAAGCATGATGTCCTTCTCCAGGGACTGGTCCCTCCTAATAACATGTCCAAAGTACATGAGAAGAATCTCGCCATCCTTACTTCCAAGGAGCACTCTGGCTGTATTTCTTCCAAGACAGACTTGTTCCTACTTCTTGCAGTCCATGGCATATACAATATTCTTCACCAACACTGTATTTCAAATGCTTCAATTCTTCTTTGGTCTTCCTTATTCATTGTTCAGCTTTCACATGCATATGAGGCAATTGAAAATACCATGGCTTGGGTCAGGCATACCTTAGTTCTCAAAGTGACATCTTTGCTTTTTAACACTCTAAAGAGGTCTTTTGCAACAGATTTGCCCATACACCTACGTGGAAGACCAGTTAATACAATTATTATTCCAATTTATGCACCAACCACTAATGGTAAAGATGAAAAAACTGAAGATTTTTACCCATTTTTGCAGTCTGAAATGGATCAAGCATGCAATCAAGATGCATTGATAATTACTGGTGATTGGAATGAGAAAGCTGGAAATAAAGAAGAAGGACTGGTAGTTGGAAAATATAGCCTTGGTAATAGAAACAACGTTGAGACTGCATGATAGAATTTTGAAAGACCAAGAACTTATTCACTGCAAATACCTTTTTTCAATGACATAAAGGTGACTATGCACATGGACCTTGCCAGATGGAATACACAGGAATCAAATCAACTACATCTGTGCAAAGGCGTGACAGAGAAGCTCAATATCATCATTCAGAACAAGGACAGGGGCCAACTGCAGAACAGACCATCAATTTTCATGCAAGTTCAAGTTGAAGCTGAAGAAAATTAAAACAAGTCCACGAAGCCAAAACACGACCTTGGGCATATCCCACCTGAATTTAGAGATCATCCCAAAGAATAGATTTGACCCATTGAATATTAATGACTGAAGCCCAGACGAGTTGTGGGATGACATCAAGGACATCATACATGAAGAAAGCAAGAGGACATTAAAAAGACAGGAAAGAAAGAAACGACCAAAATGGATGTCAGAAGAGACTCTGAAACTTGTTCTTGAACATAGAGCAGCTAAAGTGAATGGAAAAAATGATGAAGTAAAAGAGCTGAACTGAAGATTTCAAAGGGTGGCTCAAGAAGATAAAATAAAGTATCATAATGAAACGTGCAAAGACCTGGAGTTAGAAAACCAAAAGGGAAGAACACAATCAGCATTTCTCAAACTGAAAGAACTGAAGAAAAAATTTAAGCCTCAAGTTGCAATATCGAAGGATTCTATGGGCAAAATATTGAGTGAGGCAGGAAGCATCAAAAGAAGATGGAAGGAATACAGAGTCACTGTACCAAAAAGAATGATTTCAATGATTTCAGAAGGTAGCATATAATCAAGAACTGATGGCATTTAAGGAAGAAGTCCAAACTGCACTGAAGGCCAATAGTGAAAAGCAAGGCTCCAGGAATTGATGGAATACCAATTTAAATGTGTCAACAAAGGGATGAAATGCTGGAAGTCCTCACTCATCTGTGCCAAGAAATTTGAAGACAGCCACCTGGCCAACTGACTGGAAGTAATCCATGTTTATACCCATTCCAAAAAAAGGGTGATCCAACAGTATGTGGAAATTATTGAATAATATCATTAATATCACACACAAGTAAAATTTTGCTGAAGATCATTCAAAAGCAGTTGCAGCTGTATGTACATCAACAGGGAACTGCCACAAATTCAAGCCAGATTCAGAAGAGGACATGGAATGAGGGATATCATTGCTGATGTCAGATGGATCCTGGCTGAAAGCAGAGAATACCAGAAAAATGTTTACCTATGTTTTATTGATTGTGAAAAGGCATTCAACTGTGTGGATCATAACAAATTATGGATAACATTGTGAAGAATGGGAATTCCAGAACACTTAATTGTGTTCACGAGCAATCTGTATAGTCATTCGAACAGAACAAGGGGTACTACTTGGTTGAAAATCAGCAACGGTGTGCATCAGGGTTGTATCTTTTCCCCATACTTATTCAGTCTGTAAGCTGAGCAAATAATCTGAGAAGTCAGGCTGTATGAAGAAGAACATGGCAGCAGCATTGGAGGAAGACTCGTTAACAACATGCAATGTGCAGATGACACAACCTTGCTTGCTGAAAGTGAAGAGGACTTGAAGCACTTACTGATGAAGATCAAAGACCACATCCTTCAGTATGGATTACACCCCAACATAGAGAAAACAAAAACCTTACAATTGGACCAATAAGCAACATCATGATAAATGGAGAAAATATCTTACTAATTTATACAGTAGGGTTAATACCCACCTAATGGGGCTGTGATGAGTATAAATAGAATAATTCTTGTAATGGTTTCAGCTTAGTATCTATCACACAGTATGTGTTTAACAAATGTTAGATATTATAATTAGTATAAGTAATGCATGCTTACTTGCAAAAATGTGGAAAGAAAATGGTAGAATACTAAAATGGCCAGTAATCACCCAATCTAATGATTAAAAAAAAAAACAACCCATTGCCATCTAGTCAAATTCTGACTCATAGCTACCCTATGGGAGATAACTACTGTTAATATACACACACAATATAATATAATATTATGTATTCTACATAAAATACATAATATAAAAAACATGTTTATGTAGAAAATATCACATGTACATATATTTTCAAATATATATTTATATATTACTTTTTTAAACATAGAATTCACAAAATAGAATGGAATTGATTTGCTTAACACAAATTCTTTTGCAAGGAGATGCCAAATTGTTACTATCTTCACCCTGAAGAATCCAAGAATGAATATGGTACTTTCAAGCTTGATAGGTTTGTTATCAGTTTCAGGCTGAACAGCTACGTCAGGAAATAATAAAGTAAGTAATAACCATTTACCTTTAAATTGTAATTCTTCCAAACATTTTCAAGGCTTTTATAATTGAAATGTACCATTGACTTTTCAAAGAGGCCTGTGATATAGTGTAGTAGATCGTTAGTGTAATGTAAAATGAGATTAATCTAGAAAGAATCACTGAAATTCAGTGCATGCACCTAGGAAAGCACACTACGCAAGGCAGCAATGAGTGCTAAGAGGTTGTGTGGTTTCTGGGTGTTATGACCCCTCCCTGACCACCTCCAGTGTGTTTGGTTCTTTAAGATAGTGACCTTGTCTTATTAATTTTTGTTCTACTCATTCATTCATTCACTCTTTATTCAACTCTTTACTGAGTACTTACTACTAGTCCAATATTACATTAAAGGGTCTGGGGCTACAGGGATTAATAAGATAACATCCCTGTTTTAAGGAGTTAGAATTCAGCCAACGAGATCAACGAGTGAAGAGAAAGTTCTAGTTCACTATAAGACTACAATAGAGGGAAACACAGGAGACTATAGAAACATCCATAGTCAGCCTGGTCAAAAAAAGGATCTTGGGAGAATGTAATACCAAACTTAACTGAGTCTTAAAGAATGTGTAGGAGGAATTACTTTACTAATGGTCTGTGTGACCTTGAATACTTATATTTAACACTTAAACTCTCTTAGACTTGGTTTCCACATAAGTTTGTTGTTGAAGTTAATACAGATAACTTGCATAATGTACCTAGCATAATGTCTGTCAATAGTAGATGTTCAATAAAACTTTGTTCTCTTTTTCCTATTGATTTTTGTTGCTCCTTCAATTTATTTTGTGTCCATGGTTGCTATTTGTTTCCCAATAAATCAGTAATGCCTCTTTCTGAAAGTATGACTTTGAAACCGGATCCTATCTATAGAGAAGACACAAGTTTAACTATCCCAGGAAAGGATTGTCTTCATGCAGCAGCAGCAGAAGACTTGTAAATACGCATGGAATATTGACTGGGAAGTGGACAATAAGTCTAGCATGTCGCCCAATCCAGATGTTTCACTGGCAGTTATGTAGGCATCTGTCACTACCCTTAGCCATAACCGATAAGTTGCCGTCAAGTTGATTCTGACTCATGGCAACTTTCTGTGTGTCACAGTAGAACTGTGCACAACAGGGTTTTCAATGGCTGATTTTTCAGAAGTAGATCACCAGGCCTTTCTTTTGAGGTGTCTCTGGGTGGACTCAAACCTCCAATCTTTCAGTTAACAGCCAAACACATGAACCATTTGCATCACCCAGGGCCTCCCCACTTTAGCCATAGTTGTGCCTAATTTGAGACTATTCTATTTAGAGTTAACTCTTTAAAAATGTCTTCCTCTTAAAAGTCCCTTAAGTGATTTTGGCCTTTTGAGAGTGATTTGCCTACTATAATAGGTAGAAAAGTGAGCTGAGAAAGTCATCAGCATTTAGGGGCAACTTGTTAAATGGTATTGAAACATAGAAATTATAAGATTAACAAGGGTTGGAAAGAAATTGACTGATGCTCTATTTGATCTCCCCTCTTTGCAAATGGCTGCTCCAAGTTCTGTTCCAATATGGTGTCAGAGCTTTCACTGCTGTCATCAATTGCCATCAGCACTGCCTTTAACTGACATAATCACTGATTGTTACAATTAGTGCCCATTAGTATAGAATAAAATTAGAGTCTCAGTCATATGGAATTGCCCATTATGTCCATAGAATACACAAAGTTCATTACTTATGATTAACATTACCAGAGTGAATTCAAAAGAAATTATAAAAGGCCTGTCACTTTATAATGTTGCCAGATGTAAATATCAGAGATGATGTACCACCTGTCAAAACTCAATGATCTTCTATAGGACACACAGATTTTAGATGTGAAAGTGTGCAGAATTAGGGAAACAATGTGTTTAGTGGATAGAACCTTTGAAGAAACCAATAGACAAGGTATATTGTTGAATAACAGGACAGTATATGGAATGCATTTGATATAGTTGGATCCTTTAAAAAAAATCCTTCTTTGTTTGCTTGTTTTAATTTATATTATAAGACAGAGAGATTCCAAAACAATGGTGAGAAAGGCCAATGTGAATTTAATTTCAACTCTGACATTGTAAGTTACAGTAGATATTGGCCAGTTGTAATTTTATTATGATCGTGATTATTAAGTGGTTCCATTTTAAATAGAGGGGTAAAGAGTTCAAAACAATTGTGTGATGCCTGGAGCTCCAGCATCCATCTTGGATCATGAGGTGATCTTGAGGCTGAAATCTGCCTGCTATGATGGTAGAGTAGAAAGGCAGATAGAAGCCTGAACTATCGATGATGGTGGAGCTGCCACTCCAGTCCTGTACTGCCTATCTTTAAATATTTTCATTATAGGAAAAAACACTTCTATCATTTAAGCTACTAATATATCGGCCTTCTGCTATCACCAAACCTAATCCTGATGAATAAAAATTATGTAACCAAACACTGGAAATATTGAGACAGTAAAAGAAAAAAATATTCCACTTTGCACATGTCGATAGCTGTATATCATTTATATTTTGACTACTTGGCACCAACCCAGTATATATTTAAGACATTTTTATAAAGTATTTGCTATAAAAGTCATAAGCATAGAAGTGTATGCAGTAGCAAGGGTATCCATCCCATCCCCAGAGGTACCCACTTTTAACTTTTTTACATGTGTATATTTTCAGGTATTTTATATGCATATAAATGCATTTGTATACCCTTATATGTAACAGGTTTGTTTTATATTTCAAACAGTATTATAATAAACTATTCTACTGCAACTAGCCTTCTTCGCCATTTTATATCATATTTTAGATTACTATTATAAATCTTCTTTCATATTTAATGACTATAGTATATTTAATTGTATAAACAAAAATTATGTATTTAAGCTATATACTATTTATGGGCATTTACATCATTTCAATTTTTTTCATTACACCAGACAATGGTGCATTAAATATTCTTGTACATCTATCTACTTGTTGATCTTTAGGATAAAATTCTAGAAACATAATTTCTGGGTCAATATATACATTTTTAGATTCCCTGTGAATCATTCCCAGATGGAGAAGATTGTGTGAATTACTTGGTCCAGTACTCCTTGCTCAGTGAGCTCTAATCTTGGCATGTATCCTTTCTAACCCTGAACTCTTCAAGGAATGGACAGATAATGTAAAAGACAATGACTAACCACATTCTATATAATTAGAAGTCCTCAGGACCCCTGGAAACTGGAGTCACATTACTGAACAAATTGGAATGTTCATCATCTTTATATATAATTATTAGCAATTTATATTTTTATCTATGTCATTTAAAAAGAAATTTTTTTCCTATTGAGTTGACATTTTTTTTGTGTAAGGGTTTTATTGATAGATATTTCACATACCATGAGATTCTCCCAGTTAAAGTATACATACGGGTCAATGGTTTTTAGTATATTCATAACCTGTTGCCATCGAGTCGATTCTGACTCATAGTGACCCTATAGGACAGAATAGAACTGCCCCATACAGTCACAGAGCTGTGAAACTATCATCACACCCTAACTTTAAAATATTTTCAGTACCTCACCAAAAATCACATACATATTAGCAGTTATTCCTCATTTTCACTTCTCCCATTCCAGACACAGGCAAGCACTAACCTACATTCTGTATCTATGGATTTGCATTTTCTGGACATTTTATATAAATGGAATCATACAATATATGGTCTTTTGTGACTGAATTCTTTCACTTAGTATGGTATTTTTCAGGTTCATCCATGTCATAGCATACATCAGTACTTCATTTCTTTTTATGGATGAATAATATTTCATTGTATGTATATGCCACATTTTTTTTATCCATTCATCATGAATGATGATTCATTGTTCATAATTTATCATGATGGATACCTAGGTTGTTTCTACTTTTTGGCTATTATAAATAATGTTGCTACAATTATTTGTGCACAAGTTTGTGTGGACCTATGTTTTTATTTCTTTTGGGTATATGCCTAGTGGTGTAATTACTAGGTGAAATGGTTACTCTATGTTTAACATGAGGAACTGCCAAACTGTTTTTCAAAGTAGCTGCACCATTTTACATTGCCAATGGCAATGTATGAAGATTTCAATTTTTCCACAATCTTGCCAAATTTCTGTCTGTCTTGTTTTTTATTTTAGCCATTCTAGTGGGTGTGAACTGGTATCTCATTGTTGTTTTTATTTGCATTTCCCTAAAGGTTAATGATGTTGAACACCTATTCATGTGTTTATTGACCATTTGTATAACTTCATTGGATAAATGTCTATTTGTGTCTTTTGTTTATTTTTTAATTGAATTATTTGTATATATTGTTGAGTCGTAAGTATACTTTACATATTCTGGTCAAAAATCCTTTGCCAGGTACATGATTTGCAAATATTTCCTCCCACTCTGTTGGTTGTCTTTTCACTTTTCTGATGATGTCCTGCCACAGACAAAAGTTTTTGATTTTGATATAGTCCAATTTCTCTATTTTTTCTTTGGCACTTATGTTTTTTGGTATCATAGCTAAGAAACCATTGCCTAACACAATTTCATGAAGATTTGCCCCTATGTTCCCCCCTCGTTGGGAATTTTATAGGTTTTGCTCTTATGTTTAGATCTATGATCCACTTGTGATAACTATTGTGTATAGTGTGAGGTAGAAATCCAACTTCATTCTTTCCGTGCAGATATCCAGTTGTCCCAGCATCATTTTTTGCAAAGACTATTCTTTTCCCTATTGAATTGTTTAGTACTCTTATTGGCAACAGTTGACATTAAACATGAAGGTTTATTTCTACACTCTCAATGCTGTACCATTGATGTATATGTCTTTCCTTATGCTTTGCAATGACGGTTGATTACTGTAGCTTTCTAGTAGGTTTTGAAATTGATAAATATGAAATTTCATTCTTCTTTAAGATGATTTTGGCCTTAATGAGTCCCTTAATTTCCATGTGAAATTTAACATCAGCTTGTTAATTTCTGCAAAAAAGGAAACTGGGATTTTGACAAGGATTGCGTTGAATATGTTGATCAAGTTTGAGAGTATGCCATTTTAAGAATATTCTATGAAATTTTTTATACCTTATAAGCCCACCAATATGTTTTTATAATTATTTCTTTATGTAGTTGTCTTTTAAAACAGATAAGAGAAGAAAAGTGTTATGGACAAAAATATTTTTGTACTTTCTTTTATAGTATCAATGTAGTTCCCTTCACTGATGCTCTTTATCTATGCTTGTGGATCCAAATTATCTTGTAGGGTCCTTTCACTTAAGCCTGAAAGACTCAATATTTCTTGTAGTGTAGGTCTACTAGCAGAAAATCGATTAGTGTTTAATGATCTAGAAATGTCTTAATTTGTCCTTCATTTTTTAGGAATGATATAGGTGAATATAGAGTTCTTGCTTGACAAACTTTTTCATTCAACACTTTGAAGATGTTATTCCAACGTCGTCTTACCTCCATAGTTTCTGTTGAAAAGTTAACTGTTAATTTTATTAAGAAGCCCTTGTACGTGATAACATTTTTATCTTGCTGCTTTGTGTGTGTGTGTGTGGCCCCCCAAAATATCTGTCAACTTGGCTGGGTCATGATTGTATGATTGTGCACCATTTTGTAATCTGATGTGATTTCCTTATGGGTTGTAAACTCTATCACTATGATGTAATAAGATGGATTAGCGGCAGTTATACTGATGAGGTCTATGAAATTAGATAGTGTCTTGAGCCACTCTCTTTTGAGATATAAAAGAGAGAAGTGAGCAGAGACACATGGGGAACTCATACCACCAAGAAAGCAGTACTGGGAGCAGAGCGTGTCCTTTAGACCTGAGGTTACTGTGCTGATATGCTCCCAGAACAAGGGAAGACTGATGACAAGGACCTTCCTCCACAGCTGACAGAGAAAGACTTCCCCTGGAGCTAACACCCTGAATTTGGACTTGTAACCTACTAGACTGTGAGAGAATAAATTTCTCTTTGTTAAAGCCATCCACTTGTGGTACTTCTGTTATAACAGCACTAGATTACTAAGACACTGTTGTAAATGTAGCACCTGCTCATGGTGCAGTACAGATGGGGAAAGCGGAAGGACAATTCCCCAGCACCTGCTCTCACCTGCTACAGAAGGCTTCTTTCATTTATTTATTTATTGTAATTTAGATGAACATTTACAGAATAGTTTCTCACTAAACTGTTAGTACACATATTGTTTTATGACAATGGTTAACAACTCCATGACATGTCAACACTGTTCCTTCTCGACCTTGAGTTCCCTATTACCAGCTTTTTTGCCCCCTCCTGCCTTCTAGTCATTGTCCCTGGACTGTTGTGCCTCATTAGTCTCACTTTGTTTTATGGTGCTGTGTAATTGTTGGCTGAACAACGAACCTTGGGAGTGACTTCATTACTGAGCTAAAACGGTGTCTGGGGGTCATGCTTCTCCAGTCTCTGTCAGGCCAGTAAGTCTCGTCTTTTTTTGTGAGTTAGAATTTAGTTCTACATTTTTCTTCAGCTCTCTCCAGGACCCTCTGTTGTGATCCCTGTCAAAGAGTCAGTGGTGGTAGCCAGGCACCATCTAGTTGTACTGGACTCAGTCTGGTGGAGGCTGTGGTTAGTTGCGGCCCATTAGTCCTTTGGACTAATATACACTTGTATCTTGTTTTCTTCATTCTCCCTTGCTCCCGAAGGGGTAGGACCAGTGGAGTATCTTAGATGGCTGCTCACAGGCTTTTAAGACCCCAGACACAACTCACCAAGGTAGAAGGTAGAACATTTTATTTATAAAGTGTGTTATGCCAATTGAGCTAGATATTCCCCAAGACCATGGTCCCCATAACCCTCAGCCTAGCAATTCAATTCTTCAGGGAGTTTGGATGTATCTATGGAACTTCTATGACCTTTCCTCGTACAAGTTGTGCTGGCTTCCCCGGTATTGTGCACTGTCTTACCCTTCACCGAAGTTACCACTTACCAATTGTCTACTTAGTATTTCCACCTCCCACCCCTCCCAACCCTCATAACCAACAAAGATTGTTTCTTTCAGTGTGTAAAATTTTCATGAGGTTTTAAAATAGTGGTCTCATATAATATTTGTGCTTTTGTGATTGACTTATTTCACTCAGCATAATGTCCTCCAGTTTCATCCTTGTTATGAGATGCTTCACAGATTCGTCATTGTTCTTTATCTTTGCATAATACTCCATTGTGTGTATGTACCATAGTTTGTTTATCCATTCATCTGTTGATGGGCATCCAGATTGTTTCCATCTTTTGCTATTGTAAACAATGCTGCGATGAACATGGGTGTGCATATGTCTATTCATGTGATGACTCTTATTTCTCTAGGATATATTCCTAGGAGCTGGTATTTCTATTTCTAGCTTTCTAAGGAAGCGCCATATCATTTTCCAAAATGGTTGTATCATTTTGCATTCCCACCAGCAGTGCGTAAGAGTTCCAATCTCCCCACAGACTCTCCAACATTTGTTATTTCCAGTGTTTTTGATTCATGCCAGTAATGCTGGGGTGAGATGGTATCTCATTGTGGTTCTAATTTGCATTCCTCTAATGGCTAGTGATCACAAGCATTTCCTCATGTGTCTGTTGGCCACTTGAATGTCTTCTGTGGTGAAGTGTCTGCTCATTTCTTTTGCCCATATTTTAATAGGATCATTTGTCTTTTTATTGTAAAAGTGTTGGATTTTCTCATAAATTTTAGAGACTATACCTTTGTCTGACTTGTAATGTCCAAAAATTTTTCCAGTCTGTGGGTTCTCTTTTACTCTTTTGGTGAAGTCTTTTGATGAGCATAAGTGTTTAATTTTTAGAAAATCCCAGTTATATAGCTTATCTTCTGGTGTTTGTGTGTTGTTGGTTATTGCTTGTATCCTGTTAATGCCATGTATTAGGGCCTCTAGCATTGATCTTATTTTTTCTTCCATGAACTTCATAGTTTTTGGCTTTATATTTAGGTCTTTGATCCATTTTGAATTAGTTTTTGTATATGGTGTGAGGTATGGGTCCTGTTTTATTTTTTGCAGATGGACATCCAGTTTTGCAAGCACTGTTTGTTAAAAAGACTGTCTGTTCCCCATTTGATGGACTTTGGGCCCTTGTCGAAGATCAGGTGACTGTAGGTGGATGGATTTACATCAGAGTGCTCAAACCTGTTCCATTGGTCCATGTATCTGTTGTTGTACCAGTACCAGGCTTTTTTGGCTACCGCAGCTGTATAGTAGGTTCTGAGGTTAGGTAGTGCCAGTCTTCCTACTTTATTCTTCTTCAATAATGCTTTACTTATCTGGGGACTCTTCCATTTGGATATAAAGTTAACAATTAGTTTTTCTATATCTTTAAAGAATGTTTTTGGTATTTGAATCAGGGTTGCATTGTATTCGTAAATTGTTTTGGGTAGAACTGTCATTTTCACAATGCTGAGTCTACCTACCCATGAGCATGGCATGTTTTTCCATTTATGTAGATCTCTTTGGGTTTCTTACAGCACTATTTCGTAGTTTTCTTTATATAGGTCTTTTATATCCCTGGTTAGATTTATTCCGAAGTATTTTATTTTTTTAGGTCTGTTATAAATGGTATTATTTTCCTGATTTCCTTTTCATCATTCTTTTATTGGTATATAAGAATCCAACTGATTTTTATATGTTGATCTTGTATCCTGCTACTCTGCTGAATCTTTCTATTAGTTCCAGTAGTTTTCTTGTGGAGTCTTTAGGATTTTCTATGTAATGTGTTATATCCTCTGCAAACAAGGACAGTTTAAATTCTTCATTACCAATTTGGATGCCATTTATTTCTTTTTCTTGCCTCATTGCTCTACCTAGGACTTCCACCACAACGTTAAATAGGAGTGGTTATAAAGCACACCCCTGTCTTTTTCCTGTTCCCAAGGGGAATGTTTTCAGCCTCTCGCCATTAAGAATGATGTTGGCCGTTGGTTTTGCATAGATGCCCATTATTGTGTTGAGAAATTTCCCTTCTATACCTATTTTATTGAGAGTTTTTATCAGGAATGGGTGTTGGACTTTGTCAAATGCCTTTGCTGCATCAATTGAGATAATCACGTCATTCTTTTCTTTCCTTTTATTTGTGTGGTGGATGACACTGATTGATTTTCTGATGTTGAACCATCCTTGCATACCTGGTATGAATCCTACTTGGTAGTGGTTTATTATTTTTTTGATATGATGCTGAATTCTATTGGCTAGAATTTTGTTGAGAATTTTTGCATCTATATTCATGAGAGATATTGGTCTGTATTTTTCTTTTTTGTGGCATCTTTGCCTGGTTTTGATATCAGGGTTATGTTGGCTTCATAGAATGAATTTGGAAGTGTCGCTTCCTTTTGTATGTTCTTAAATAGTGTGAGTAGTACTGGTACAAGCTCTCTTCTGAATGTTTTGTAGAATTCTCCAGTGAAGTCACCTGAGTCAGGGCTTTCTTTTTGTTGGAAGTTTTTTTTTATTACCTTTCCAGTCTCTTCTCTTGTTATGGGTCTTTTCAGATTTTCAATATCACGTTGTGTTAGTTTGGGTAGTAGTGTGTTTCTAGAAATTTATCCATTTCCTCTAGGTTTTCAAATTTGTTGGAGTATATTTTTTCATAATACTCTGTTATAATCCTTTTTATTTCAGTTAGGTCTGTTGTAATGTCCCCCATTCATTTCTTTTTTGGGTTATTAGCATCCTCTTCTGTTTTTCTTTTGTCAATCTGGCCAGTGGTTTGTTGATTTTGTTGATCCTTTCAAAGAACCAACTTTTAGTTTTCTTGATTCTTTCTATTGGTTTTCTATACTCTATTTCATTTATTTCTGCTCTGATCTTTATTATTTCCTTTCTTCCAGTGACTTTGGGCTTTTTTTTACTGTTCTCTTTCTATTTGTTCAAGTTATGTAGTTAATGTTTTGATTTTGTCCCTTTCTTCTTTTTTGATGTATGCATGCATTGCTATAAATTGTCCTGTGATGACTGCTTTTGCTGTGTCCCAAAGGTTTTGGTATGATGTTTTTTCATTCTCATTTGATTCTAGGAATTTTTTTATTCCATCTCTGATTTCTTCTATTACCCAGTGGTTTGTAAGCAGGGTGTTATTCAGTTTCCTTATAATTTATTTTTTTCCCCTTGATCTTCCTGTTGTTAATTTCTACCTTGATGGCGTTGTGGTCAGAGAAGATACTTTGTGATATCTCAATGTTTTGGATTTTGTTGAGGGTTGCTCTGTGGCCTAAGTTGTGATCTATTCTGGAGAAATTTCCATGTGCGTTGGAAAAGAATGTGTACTTTGCAGCTGTTGGGTGGAGTGTTCTATATATGTCTATGAGGTCAAGTTGGCTAATTGTGCCCTTTAGGTCTTCTGTATCTTTGTTGAGTTTTTTTCTAGATGTTCTGTCCTTTACTGAGAATGGTGTCTTGAAGTTTCCTACTATTATTGTGGAACTGTCAGTTTCTATTTTCAGTGCTGTTAGAGTTTGTTTTATGTATTTTGGAGCCCTGTCGTTGGGTGTGTAGATTTTTATTATGGTTATGTCTTCATGATGGATCGTCCCCTTAATCATTATACAGTGTCCTTCTTTGTCGTTTATGGTGGATTTTATTTTAAAGTCTATTTTATCTGACGTTAGTATTGCCACTCCTGCTCTTTTTTGGTGGCTGTTTGCTTGATATATTTTTTTCCAACCTTTGATTTTTAATAAATTTACGTTTTTGTTTCTAAGGTGTGTCTCTTGTAGACAGCATATTGATGGATCCTGTTTTTTTATCCATTCTGTCATTCTGTGTCTCTGTGTGGGTGCATTTAGGCCATTTATATTCAGTGTAATTATTGATAGGTGTGAGTTTATTGCCGACATTTTGTATTGCTTTTTTTTTTTTTTTTTGGTGGTGCTGACATTTTCTTTGTTCCTCTTACTCTCCTGTGCTGAATTCCTTTTGTTTGTGGATTTTTTTTCATTTCTTTTGTTTTTGTAAATTTTGTTTTTACTGAGACTCTATGTTTTTCTTTTTTATTCTGATGAGTAGATTTGTTAACTTTCTTAGTGGTTACCTTGAAATTTACCTGTATCTTCCTAGGTTTGAGCCAGTCTATTATTACTTGGTATTGTCTTGCCTTCCTCTCCATTAGAAGGTTCTATACCTACACCATTTATTCCCTCTTTTAGTGTTCTGATGCTGTTGTCATTTACAGATTAACCTCTATGGTTCCCCGTTGTAATTCTTTTGCTTTTGGAGAGTGCTTGAGAGTTCATTTCTTAGGTTGGTATCTGGCTGGTATGAGCATGTGTCCTAGATTCAGCCTGTGGTCTGATGTTGTTTGTTCTC